>BSBN01000947.1:0-1200000 GCA_027924645.1 Cunninghamia lanceolata
AGTAGCCCCATTTCAATAACATTACTAAAAGTAGTTGTGCATTGTATTTGGATTTGATAACTCAATTTCGTGGTTAGGTTGTGAATAAACATTTCTATCATCTGTTTCTCCGGTATGTGGTAGGGACACTTGCTTGCAAGTTGTCTCCATCTCTGTAGGAAAGAGGTGAAGGATTCTCCCCCCTTTTGCTTGTTATTACAAAGGTCTAACATGGAGATTTTGTGTTTGATATTGTATGAGAAATGTGTTACAAATTTATCCACTAGCTCATCAAAAGTGCGGATGTTGGTAGGTAGGCGGGAGAACCATTCCATTGCTTGGCATCCTAAGCTTTGTGGGAATAGTCACAAAAGATATGTTTCGTTGTGTGTGAATTCTAGGCATGCTGCACTAAATTCCGTTATATGATCTCTTGGATCACCTTTTCCTCTATACTTATCAAATTTTGGAACCTCAAACCTTGAGGGAAAAGGTATCATGAGCAAAGATCTATCAAAGGGATACGGTGAAATATCCTCAAGAGAGTAATGTTTTGTTGTTGTCCCACATTGGATGTCCATCAACTATTTTTACAAGGCTTGGATTTGTGTTGTTAATGTGTCCAAGGGATTGAGTGTATCCTTAGCCTTTTCTGATTTAGAAGCATCTTTGTTGGTTTTGGGGGCATCTTTGTCATTTTTGGAGCCATCTTTCGAAGACTCAGCTTCATTTGAGGAATTGTTATCTCTTAGATTTGAGGCATCAAAATCTGAGGGCAACTTAGCTCCTTGTTGAGCTAGCATGAGAAAATATTTATGAGGATCTGTAGCAACGACCTTATCCATCATCTTTAGGAATTTTGGATCTTGAAGTTAATTAAGGATTTCCTCTTGACTAATCTCCTCATCATCAGAATTATGCCCACTATTGTGAAGGGAACCCATTTTTTGTTTTTGTTTAGATTTGGATCTAGTTGCAACCATAAAAACTTTAGATGTTTGGTGGATGTTGGATTGTAAGACTTGGTGGATTTGGTTATGGTGTTTTGGGTATGAAATGATTTGAGGGTGAATTTGGTTGGAAACATTTTTGCTAAGGTGTTATATTGATCTATTTTGTCCAAACAATGTGCTCTTGAGCTAAAAGGCAGTCAAAACAGGGATAGTTGATCACCAATATTAATATAGACTATTCTTTTATCAAGATTACACTAGCACAGTTTTGAGGTGAAGGACGATTGATCCTGTTATGAAACTAACTAGATTTTGTTTGAATTTGGAAAGAGTCTCAATAACAACTAGATGAAAATCTGGGTTTGGTTTGAATGGTTTGGGATGGCTAGGTATGTTATGGTGAGAGGATTGTTTGGAAATGGGTACGAAACAGATTTTAATGGTTTCACTGAGGTCACAAACTGAATCTAAACAAAAATGGGTACTAGGAAATGACTTTAATTTTTTGTCAAACTGTTGGGAAATGCTCTCTGTTAGAGATGCATAGGTTTATTTGCGCAGAAACAGGGTGTGGATGCACGCTTTTGTGGCTTAAATGTGTAGTTCTAAATGCACGCTTCTACTGCTTGAATGCGCAGAAATGTGCATGCGCTGAAAGATTTAGCAAATGCACAGCAAGAATGTTTAAATGCACTGCAAAATTTGGATGTGCTGAAAGATTTGTTAAATGCACAGGAAGATGTCTCAATTGCGTGGTTCTATTTTTTTGCCAGTTTTGCTCAATTTTTTTTAAAATTTTCACGGATGTTTTTTGAAGCAAGTCAAGTGTTTTTGGTGATGATTTTGTTCAATTTGTTGCAAGAAAAACACAATAGACAAGAAGATTCCATGTTGTTATACAAGTTTTGATAAAATGTAAAAACAAACAAGTACAATCCTAAGGATGGCAAGGACAATATTTGTTGTATTCCAACTTGGATTTTACTCTAGTCACTTACATAAAGGTAGACAGTTAGTAACTTGGTAGCACCAGCTCCCTCCATGACACTCACTTCTCACGCATACCAAGTTACAGTTCCTCCGAAGAGTTGAACTTTTTGTCTCCACACTAGATGAGTGTATGACATTGGATGGTTGTAGAGGACTTCCTCCTACGTCAACAAATAGTAGTTTTTGGCTTTCTAAAACAATTGGCTTTTTAGTTTGGGCATCCATTCAGGTGGTTATATGTGCGGCGATTCATTCAGATAAGGAGGCTTCCCAGCCTGCAGAGTTTACACTCCACAGGGTTTTTGGGAGACATTCGTCGGTATAACACATCAACACCTATTGTTTGTGCCTTTTGACACAAATACAATTTATTTATAGCGACTAGGAAGTGGCTTGGCTTTAGCTCGTTATCACTCAAGGTCGTCCCACTTGGAAGAAATAATCCCAAGGGCAGGCCTCTTCTAAAGGTTATACAAATAAAATGATGAGTTTGGCATTTTGGTCACCTAAGAACGGGAGAGCATAGTCCTATCATCATTTTCAAGCATAGTAGACACTGGTTCTTTATCCTCCTAGAGTTAAAAACCAAAAACTAGGTGTGTTTAACTCTACCAAGCACACTCCATTGACAAGATAGCAAAAACATGGAAAAGATGGTTAATTTTATTCTCCTAAACAAGTCTATGTGAAGATTGTTGTTGAAGAATTAAACAAATTACTTTCCACAATTTAAGCTGATGATAGTTTGTAGTACAAGATAGCAAAATGAAAGATTTGTTCAGTTTTATCCACCTAGGTTGGGACTATGTGCAAGTTGTATGCAACAATACAATTTACTGCCTCCTAATTAGATATAGGTGAAAATTTGCATGAAGATGTCAAATTACTTCCTCCTAGTTAAGTCTAGATGAAGATATCATGCAACTAAATGACTAAACCAGCTTTCTACACCTGTAAGATCATTCTGTCAAAAGCCTCCATTTGATGATCAAAATACTTGCAACAAAAGTTAGTACAAAAGTTTTACAAATTCCATTCAACTCCCTAACAGGAATCAGATGCGCTGAAACAGAGAATGGATGCATAGAAATATAGAATACATGTGCAGGAATACAAATGCATGGAAAGATCCAACAGATGTGCAGAAATAAGTTTTAAATGCGCAAAAAGAATGAATGCGTTGAAAGAGTGATCAGATGTGCAGAAATAATCTTTATATACTCCAGACTATCATTTTTTCATGGATGCGCAAAACTGGAAAGGTGAATGCGCGAGGATAACCTGTCACGATTGCAACTTGACCAAAAACTCAAAATAGAGATTAAAAATGGGGCAATGGCCACACGGTGGGTGCCAAAATATTAGAGGAGATATGAACAACAGTATTAAACTACTTAATAGCCAATAAATCAATGAAATTGATGCAAATACAATGAACAACGATATTACCTTCGTAGATCGATTCACCTCGTAACTTCCATTGTTGCCTATCTCATATTGATCGTATGTATGGTTGGAGCTCTTAGAAGTTGTACTTCCTTGCTGTTGAAGATGACAATAGAAGAATGGTTGTAGATGGATAATGCAATTAAGGTTAAACTACAAATGCAATTCTATGATGATGGATAATGGAGATATGGAGACATGGTTGGATGATTGTGATGATAATGGGATTATGCAAATGCAAATGAGGATACTTTACCAAAGGCACACTGGTAGGATTTCTGCAGAGTAAGATTGCTAAAACTTGAGTGATATGAAATGAGGGAATGAAGGTTCCTTTTATAGGCTCAAGAGAGGCCAAATCCAAGTGCCAATAGATCCATGAATGGAGGAATTATTTGTGAGGTGTACGGTTGAGAAAGCTTGAGGGAATGTGTGTGAATTAGAAGAGAACAAGTGTCCAGGCCTCTTTCATGAGTTATGGGAGTTAATAGAATAGATTGAGGAGTTAATTGAATTGACTGACCAGTTAACTGAATTGATTGATTAGATAAATGAATTGACTGATGAGTTAATTGATCTTGATTGGAGAATAAATAGGACATGTGGGTGAGGGAAATTAGCTAATTAAATATTAAAATATTTAATTATGTGTGCATCATGGTGAGGTGGAAGATGAAGTGGAAAGGTGAAGTTGATTTATGAAATTAGGACCTTGGGAAAGAGGCAATTAGGATTAATTAAATAATTTAGGATTATTTAATTAGATGAGACATTAAAGGAATTAGGATATTTAATTAAATAAAATGATTTTTATTTAATTTTGGGATAATGAACCGATCAAATAAATTAGAATATTTATTTGATTGATAGAAGAATAAGAATTAAAATATAAATTTAGTTCGACACGAGCCAATTTTAGGTGTATACAGCATGTATCTTGCATGACACTCTAACTCAGGATCAATTTTGGATAACTCTTGCATGATGATATAGGTGGTTACATGACTCTTGCATGTTACAGAATAATATTGGGGACATCAATGATGCATGTTGTTTGCATGACATTGGTGTGTGTTGGTACTTCAGTGATACTTCAGTTGACTATGTCAAATTGGGAGTTACTAGGCATTCATGAAGAAACTTTCAATTCAACATTGTTATTGTCACATAACACTTCAGTTGACTGAGTTTGAGTTTGACTGCTTGAGCGCCCATGTTGAGACTTTAAATTGTACCTCATTTTTGTCACATAACACTTCAGTTGACTAAGTTTGATTGGGACTTCTTGGGTGCCCATGTTTGAGACTTGCAGTTAATAGTTGATTTCTACTATCCAGCTTTGGAGTTCACTATATTGGGCACTTGGATTTGCATGAGGTTTCTTCTCATGCTATTGGATACAATTTATTGTATGTTTGAGATCCATGGCTTTTATATAATGATGCCTTGAGTTGTTAGAAAGATAATTACAACATTATAGATTATCGACAGGTAATGACAGGAAAAACAAATATTTGAAGATTGAAGAAGTAACAAAGTGATGGTAGAATCTAGAGAAGATTTTAGTATTATTGTAAGCTCATTTATAGGAACTAATACAAGCATAATCTCTTTGGGTGTGGAGTTTTTTCCCACAAGGGTTTCTCCACGTAAATTCTATGTCTACTTCTATCATGCTTTTTTCTTCTCTACTACATTGGTTAATTTGGAGAATACTATTCATTTAAATTGAAAGTAATTTTTAGATTTACACATGTTTTTATTTCATATTTGAAAACATTCAAAAGCTACATAGTTGCAACTTTACCTTGTTCTCTCTCCCTTTTTCCAACACCAGATTCTTCTCTTCCTTCAGAGTAGTGTTCTTGATTTGTTTCTCCCCCTCTAACTTCCTGTTCCAGGGTTTACAACCTTCCTTTTGTTTCATTTAATACTGACAAAATTTGATCTAATTTTTCCATAGGATCATTCTCAAGATATGGGCCATATGGGTTCTCTCTTGGTTGGTTTCTAGAGTGTTACATAATATTACCACGCCTAATCATTTGCATAGAAATTTATCAAAACATGTAACTTTTTGATACACTATCATAAAAGTACAAGTTCATAAATACAGAAACCCAGAGATTCATCACAGAAACATTTGCTTACCTAAAAAGCTAAAACTTTACTTTATTCGCTTTCTGGATGTGTAACATCCTTATTTAAATACAAATATTTTTTTTATGAAAAGGAAATATCTACATATCACTTTCTGATAGAGGAAATTCCTCTGGTTCCTCTTCTCTGTTAGAATCGAGTAACACAAACTTAGTAGGTGGATGTACTCATGAGTATTCTTTCAACACCTCTAGACCCATAACAGGTGCATCCTGACCACACTTGATAGGCATGTCACGATGAGCGGGTGGTTTACTAATTTTAACAATAGTGGGGGTTGACAATCTTTTTGCCTCCTCATTCTGTTTCCTCCTTTCTAGGCGGATATGTTTGAGTGCATCAGCTAGTGTTTCAAAATCAGTGAGCCAAGCTTCCTTTGCACAACTCATTGTTTCTTCTGTCTTTGGTTTAGGAGATGGCTCTTTCTGAATAGCGATCTTAAGTATTTCACTAAGTTTTGATTTCTTGGATCACTTTCGTGTCCTTCTATTTTCTTCCATTCTGGCACAAGAACAAATGTTTTACATTAGCATATCTTGCCAATCTTGTGAAACCTCACAATGAGCTCAAAGGTCCAAGAGTTGAACCTGCTAGCTATGATACCATTTGTAACATTTAGCTATGATACCATGTGTAACATCCCAACTAGAATATTAGACATCCTTAAACATAATAAAAGCAAAATCTCACTTATTTTTTTAATTATTTGTAATCAAAGATATTATATTTGCAATTTCAAGTACAATACATATATTCAGAAAATGGTCACTTCACATGCGACTAACAAAATTCCACATATAACAAATGGTCGTATTTCTTATGACTTATAATTTTACCAATATCTTTTACAAATAAGTAATGTATTCTTGTTCACAAGTCTTTGTCAGTCAACTACAATAAAGAGAGCATCACCCTGGTGCTTTTCCTCCAACTACAAATCGGCGGTCCCTTGCACACCTTCCTACTTGAAATGACCCTTCCCTTCATGAGGGTATTAGATAGTGAGAATCAACTAATTTTTTATGCCATCTGAGAACTAGTGATGTGTCATAGCTAATGATAATTGGGTTTACAACTCTAGTCTAACTCTAGCTATGCATGACCCATTCTAATTGTTTAGCTATATATTACACTATAAACCGACAATGCAAGTAGTGACTTTTTCATTACTTTGGCCAAAGTTTCATATAAATGTATAGTTGTATGTTTACTCACTCTTTTCTTGACTTGGAGACAACATTCTTATTTTTCAATTCATATCATATATAAAATAATTATTTTTGACTTGTTTATACCATATTGGTCTTAAAGACATTACAATCCCTTGTCTTCCAGACAACTAAATAAGTATAGGGTGAGAACCTAGGTGACTATGTATCGTACATTGAGTCCCTCTTTGCATCCTTGCAATCACAGGTCTATGACATCATGTCATCTACTCAATGACTTGTCTACCTATTTCCTTGCTTGTCTGTGTTCCTTTATTAGAATTTACAAGATTCTGACATTTAAGTCATATGGAATAATGACTAAAGACTCTTTCTGTCTTAGTCTAGGAATATATATAATCGACTCATAATCTATCGAAGATAAACAATAACTTATAACTTACGTTTTGAGTACACTTTCTCATGAATAGAGAATTCCCATATTAACAAGTAGTCTAAATCTTGACCTTTCATTGCCGTAGCGAGTATATCTCTCGACAATCTTGTGGTTGTTCTTAGCCTATGATTGGGCAAAGAGAACATTCCTCTATAAAATACAATTAAAATATCTCTAGATAAATATCTAAAATAACTTATACTTCTTCATTTATACTCTAAACTAGCAGTCTAATGTAAAGTGTTCCTACACAATGGCATAGACTTGTTAACTAGCTTTAAGCTTACCAATAAACTCTCTACCTTCCTAGTCAGCTACTGCTATGAGTTAAATTTCATGTTTAATAAACAACCTTCTCATAGGTCCCTCAATAAACCTCGATCGGTCCATATTGAGTCTTTGAAATAAAACATGGTTTCTTTTAGCAATCAACCCTTACTAATCATAGTCAGTCATTGTTTGATACAATCGACCTTGTTTGATATAGTCGGCCTTTACTTAGCATAGTAGGCCATTGTTTGACACACTCGGCCTTAACATAACACAATCAACCATTATTTAACACTCTCGGCCTTGACTTAACACAATCAACCATTGTTTAACATTCTCGGCCTTGACTTAACATAGTCAACCATTGTTTAACATTCTTGGTCTTAACTTAACACAATTAGTCATTGTTTAACATTATCGGCCTTGAATTAATACATTTGACCATTATTTAACATTCTCGGCCTTGACTTAATACAAGCGACCACTCTCGGCCTTGACTTAATACAGTCGGCCAATGTTTAATATTATCGACATAGGTTATACTAATACAAAACCTACGTTAAATATTGTTGTTATCGACTCGTTGACACAATCTTCATATTGTTAAACCATTGATTCCATGGTGTAAGGTTATCAGTAAAGAACCACACTTGTTTAAGATATATATAAACTTGGCATCAAGATATATGTAGTCATTTAACAACTACCTCTATTCGACATGGAATAGCACACTTTTTAGATTAAACATAACTCTATTGATTTCCTTTATTCTATAAAAGGTATAGAGATAATTATTTGTTCAATATTTTAAACAACGATAAGATTAACTATCATTTAAATTATTGATAACCATCGTGCCAAACAACAGTTAAACAATAAATCTTACATATTTTACACAAATATCAACAAACAAGGAGCTATATACTCGACTTATTTCATGAGTTACGATAGACTTACTTGTTCAATGTATAGGCAAAAGCTCACTGTAGCTTCACTTCCTCCTAATATTCCTATGCTCTTAAGCTTTCCTCCTTAGTCCACCATGCTTTTGAGCCTCCTTTGCAATGATCAAAGGTTTCTACCCTTCATTTCTCCCACTCGTACCTAGTTATGGTCTGAGCAGTAAATGCTCCTCCACCAATTTCTCCCCACTCCCCCACGACTCTTCACATGCAGAAATAAGTGGAAGATATGGAGCTATTGCTCCAACCCCCACTTCCCAAGCATATAGGAAGAATGCCTAGCGTGAAAATAAAAAAACTTTTACCACTACTAGACAATATTCTTTAATCAGATCTAGGCTTAAATAAAAGATAATAATAATAATAATAATAAATAGTGCACTTATTGTATAAATATCATTAATACATATTATCGAATATTTAATTATGCTAATCATGAGCATAATTATCAACGAACGATACTCGCAAAGTTGATTAAAACCTTAACGATAAAACATAAACTTTTTTAGTCGATTCCTCATGTCGAAAAGGCATTCAAGGGCAAATGCTACATTACTATATGTCAACAAAGCCATTGACTTGATGACAACAAAAAATGACAAGAATAAAATGATCTCAATACTTGAAAAGTATTTCTAAGATAACTAGAGACATAGGATTAAGACTTAATACAAATCTAACTTATCCTTCAATAAGTATATGTGTGTGTGTAGATTTGTAGATGGCATAAGGATCATTACATTCATGCGATCTAGGATCCTCTCCATGGTGATACTCTCTCTCCTCATATCGGAGGGAAGACAACACTATTCCTGCATCCCCCTTGGTTACACGACAGTAGTTAGTCCATTTCATCCTTTAACCACATGATCAATAATAATGTCATAAACAATTATTCTTGCATAATATTAATATAAAGAAAATGCATTTTCCATCATTACTATAATTATAATATTTTCTTTGACTAACTATCTGTCTTCTAGAAAATAATGAAAATAAATACATTACTTTAAAAATGGGGTGTGATAGGGGATCCAAGGGGATTTTGGATATATCTCGATCCTATGGGAAACCCCAAAAATTTAGATGGGGTCCAAACTCCTGCCAAATCTCGATGGGGGTGAAAATCCCACAAATCCGGCAGGGGATGAAACTTTCACTAAAGGCAAAAAACTAAGAAAATTTTAAGGAATTTTAAGGATTTTATCCTAAAGTTCAAACAAGAACATCACACTTTTCAAGGCATACAAAACCAAACTTCAAAAAGGAAAGACACAAGATTTTCAAATGAATTTTGGGTAAAATTTGGGCTGGAAAATTCAGGTGCCAACACTGGCTCTAGTTGGGGACGTGTGACAAACACATGGCACAACAAGAATCATAGAACTCCATGGCAGACCAAAAGCACAACAAAAACAATAGAACACAAAACGGGGAAAGAAACACATAAACACCATCAAGACCAATAGTGGTCAAGATTGTACTGGGGACAAAACATGAAAGACACGACGACTGTATTAAAAAAAGACCTCATTACTTACGAGAAGTAATGCTTCAAATGCTTACCATGAATCCATAGCTCCATAAATTCACCTTCTAGATTTCTAAGGTAAAATGTATCTTGGAAGGCTTTGTCCATAATCTAATAGGGGCCCACCCACAATGCTTCAAACTTTCCATGTTAACCCGTATCCTCATATTTGGCATTCCATAGAAGAACTAAGTCAGCTATCTAGAAACACCTTTTGACTGCCCTCTTATTGAACAAAAGTTAAACCTTCTGCTGCTATACTAGATTCCTCTCATGTGCAACTCTCCTAGTCTCATCTAATTCATCCAACTCTAAAAGTCTATGAGAGACTGCACCTTCTTGGTCTTCGTCAACATCATGCAATAGTTGGTAAACAAGCAATTATATACCAAGTGGCATATTGGCATCTACTCCATAAACAAGTTCAAAAGGGCTCTTATCTGTAAAATATTTGTAAGTGATTCTATCAGCCCATACTGTATATTTTAACTTATATCCCACCTTTTCTTATTCACATCCAAAGTCCTCATGATTTTCTTGAGGCTCTTGTTGCTAGACTTAGCTTGTCCATTACTTTGGGGATGATAGGGTGAAGAGTATCAGGTTGATCTCATACTGTGAACACATAGTCAATACATCCTGGGATCTAAAACACATGGCATTATCAACAATAATTCTTTATGGCACACCAAACCTGGTAGCTTTGTTGTTCAATAAGAAATCTATCACCACTTTAGATGTTGCATTTCTAGTGGGAATTGCCTCAAACCACTTGGTGAATAATCAGTTGCCACAAGAATCCACTTGTACCCATTGTTGAACCTCTCTTGGATTTCACCTATAAAATCTATATCCCATTGCTGAAATGGAGCATCTACCAAAATTATCATGAGAGGGAGGGCACCAACAAATTTCAACTTTCTTGAGAATCTTTGACAAGCATCACACTTCCTTAATTGTTTGGCAACATCCTTAAATAAACAAGGCCACCAAAACCCTGCCCTAATCACCTTATATGCAATAGTTTTGGGTTTGAAATGCCCTCCACAAATGCCCTAGTGGCATTCATTTATAACTTTCTCAGCTGATTCCCGAGCCAAACATTTCAACATCAAACCCTCGTGATTCCTCTATTGCAAGTATGTACCTAATCAGTGTTGTCATTGATGTCAACATATCTATGTTGTCATTGGTGTCAACTGTGCTCCTACTTTGTTGAGGATATTGAGAAAATTAGCCCCTCCAGTGATAACAATGTGTTGCAGTAGAAATAGTGCATTACATGCAGAAGAACAGTCTGGATGAATGCTCTGCATTTCCTATAGAATAAATATCTTTGCCTGCAAATTGGAAGTTATTTAGAAGCATGTCTAAAGATGTTATATTCCAAGTTTGAGCCTCCGGTATGAAGAATTGAGTGAGTTATGTTCACTAGAGTGAAAACAATTTTTTCTGTGTTTGGTGGTGACAGGGAGAAAGTGTTTTGCTCCGCATTCCTCCGCATTAAACAATTTTGGTCTGCGGTTCTAGAATCAAGTCTGTGATGATGTTAAGTGCCTTCAACTGCAATGGTTCATGATTTGGTGGTCCGCAAGCTATCTTTCACTTATGACAGTGATGAACAGTGTTGTTCTTGTGCTCTGATTTGAAGAATCTTACTGATAGTGTGGGTAGAGATCGTGCAGTTGTTCCTAGTGAAATTATAATGTGCTTGTGGATGTCTCCTGATCATGCTCCTACATTCAGATTGGTCCACAAGGCATAATTCAAATCATGCATGAAGCATGTTCTTAAATACTTGTGTTAATATCAGTTTTGGTCAACCTAGTTGAATCCATCATATGCGGAGATGCATCAAAGATTGTGATAGCATGTTGTAGCATGGAAGATTGTCTTTGAGTCCCAGCTAAGGTGTACCGTGATCCACATACATTCTTACATCCCTTCCTTAGCTAAATTTGTATTAGGCCCAGACCTATTTTATGTATGTTTGTAATGCCGACCTTGGAGATTTTTCCAACAGTTGATGATTGTAATGCCGACCTTGATGATCATTCCAAGGTTGATGAAGTGTATAAATATTTGTAATTGAGTCATGAAAATGTATCCAAGTGTAAAGATGTGAAGATAGAAGTGAAGTAAAGTAGCAGAGCAGAGCAGAGGTGTTTGTGCTTCAATGGAACTGAACCTTGGCATGGAGTAGATGTTGTTTTCTCAATTCAACCTTTTGGCAGTGAACCTCCCTTCGGCAGTGAGCCTTTCTTTGGCAGTGAGCCACCCTTAGGCAGTGAGCCTTTCTTTGTAGTGAGTAATTTGGGCAATGAGCCTCTGGTTTTTTGGTATTGATATAACTTATATATTTCTGTTGGCTAACACCCACCGTGGTTTTTCCTTTTAGGGTTTTCCACGTTAAAATCTAGTGTCTCCTGTGTTGTTTATACTTTTGTGTTGAGTTTCTCATTTGATGCTTTCATGGTTATATCTGAACAAAAGTAATTGATAAGTTAATGCTCATATTTGGTTAAAAGTTTTAGGACAACTGATTCACCCCCCCTCAATTGTCTGATGCAGTTTAACAATTGGTATCAGAGCAAGGTTCCTCAGAAGAAATCCTAACAGCTTGACGAAGATCCAGGATGTCCTATAATAAGGAAGGTCTGCATTTTGATGGGACAAATTATGCTCTTTGGAAGGTATGAATGAAGAGCCATCTTCTCTATCTTGGTTATAAAGTATGGCTAGCTACATAGTCACAATTTGTCATGCCAGAAGGTAGACTAACAACTGAGGATGATATTAAAGAATGTGAATTGGATGTCAATGCAAAGGATGCTCTGTTAAGTTCCTTGAGTGACTTGGTGCTGACAAAAGTTGTGGACCTTGAATCTGCAAATGAGGTTTGGGAGAAGTTGAAAATTTTGCATGAAGGAGATGATTTTGTAAGAGAAGCTAAGCTACAGAGCCTGAAAGTGAAATATGAGGGTTTGAAGATGAATGAAGATGAAAACATAACAGCCTTTATGCAAAGAGTTGATAAACTTGTCACTAGAATAAAAGGTCTGGGTGGAACTCTCACTGATAAGGAAGTTGTGATGAAAATTCTCATATCACTACCAAAGTCCTATAGTCACAAGGTAGCTACTATTGAAGAATTTATGACTATGAAAACTATTGACAAAGATCAGCTACTTGGAAAGCTTACAGCCTTTGAGATGAGAGAATTTGGTGATGCCCTACCAAAAGTTGAATCAACTTTTAAAGCCAGTACTGCAGAAAAAAAATTCCAAAGCTGAGAAATACAAAGTGGATGATGACTTTGATGAAATTGAAGCTAACTTTGTTGACATAATGCAAAGAGGTTCCGGTAAGTTCAAAGGTAAATTACCTTTCAAGTGTTTTTCTTGTAGAGGTCCTGAAAGAATTGAAAGAAATAAGAAAAGATATGAGAGCAAGCCTAGAGCTCCAAAGAAGTGCTACTATGTTAGAGATTTTGATGATGAAGGAGTGACTGATGATGCTAGTGCTAGTGCAAATGAATGTTTGTTTATTGCTATTAAAGAAGATCCTGTGTCTACTAATTCTGCTAGTTGTGTGAAGGATGAAAAACCAGTAGAAGAAAGTGCTTTGGCTGTTTAGATTGAGAAAGATAAGGATGAATGGATTATTGATAGTGGATGCTCACATCACATGACCAGTGACAAAAGTAAGTTTGGAAAAATATGATGGAGGACTAGTTAGGTTTGGAGATAATCCATCTGGTAAGATTTGTGGAAAAGGATCTATTTCATTTGATGGAAAGCATAATACTAACAATGTTCTCTATCTGAAGGGTTTGAAGCATAATATTTTGAGTGTTGGTCAGATGTGTGACAAAGGATATGATCTGAGATTTAAAGATAATGGGTGCAAGATCATGGAAAGTTCCAAAACTGTGATTGCTACTGGTAAGAAAATAAAATGTAACATCTATCAATTGAGAGGAACTAATGATTATTCTTTATTAGCTCAGGCATATGAAGGTTGGTTGTGGCATAGAAGGATGTGTCATATAAACTTTGATAATCTGGTAAAGATAAGTTCAGGTCAGATTGTGAGAGATTTACTAAAACTTGTGAAACCATCCAACACAATCTGTAAGGAATGTCAGTTAGGGAAGCAAACAAGAATAATGTCATGCCCAGATTTTCCATGTGGTCACAACACACATCGCACGTGTCATAGCCACATCTGTCATGTGGTTATGACACGAGATATGAAAAACTTTTCTCACACTGTCCTAAAAACCCCTTCGCATGCGTAAGCATGCTCGGCGGTGTTCTCTCATGGCGAAACACTACAATTTTCGGCGGGATATAAGTACAATTGCGTGCAACCAGACGCATACAGATCAACAAGAGGGTCTTTACGACGCCGTTAACGTCATTGCAAGAGTGAGATTACCATAGTTCCTGAATCTAAATCTCGGCAAACTCCGACAGCATAACGCCTTACGGCGTTAGTGGGAATTACGCAGCACTCATTTACGCACGTGGTTCGCTGATAGATTAACAACTTCCCACGACGCCTTGTTCTGACTAAACCGACTAGTGATCTCCCTATTTAGTCAATTTTTCAGCAAGGCACGGTTGTCTGTCTCCTCTCTTGTTTCCTGAAACATACTCCTCCTACGACTTAGCATTCTCAACAAGGCGGTTTGTTTGCTCTCTCTTCCCTTTTCTCTGGGTCTTAATTTTGATTGTATTTTTATCGCACTCACCTTAACTATTTCTGTGATAATTTAGTTTGTTTATATTTCGGTCTCTCTCTCTTTCATTTTCCTTTCTTCATATTGGGCATCAATCAGGGTTATCACTGTTTCTATTGTTGATATTAAACCTAACTTCAGGATGGTCTAGGTCACATAGACTGGTTTACTACTTCGCTGGACTCAGTCTCCTAGTCTTCTCCGATCACGGTATCTCCTCTTCGTTTGTATTAATTAATCTTGTTCCTAAGCAGATTTAGCAGAAGGGTCCGTCAACTTAGTTCTCTTATCCCATGTGGGAAATGTCGCGCATTTTCTCCTCTGTGTTTTCCAATGTTAGTTTTTCTTCTTCGGAATCTCTTACAGGTTTACTTATGAGGTCGTTTACTATAGTTGGGATTAAAATGGCCACATGGAATGTCTGTGATGGCTTCTTAAGTTTATTTCCAGTGATCTTTTAAGCAAGGTGATATGTAATTTTCCTCTTCATTTTCCTTCATTTTCCTGGTTATTGACATTATGTTGGTAGTGGAAACTTCTGAGAAACTCTTTCCGGAGTATTACGGAATAGTCCTTTACGCTCACTTTAAATTATAATTTTATTTTCTCTTATTTATACTTACTGTTGTTATTCTTACTACTAATTAATATTAATACTCTTAGTGTGAATCGTATACCATTGTTAATAGATATAGGAGGCTCTCCTCTTTATAAAACCCTGATCATGAAAACATAACTTCTTTGGTTGTTGTGTTCAACACTTAAATAAACCTAACTATGAAAATATATTTTGTTTTTAATTAATTTTGCACATCTCCTTGTTATGAATGATAGAGAGGGCCTCATAAAATGGCCCAAGACACCTCTTCTATGTATATATATACCATATATATAAATATATATATGTAATATATATGTAATATATATACATATAGAACTATATAACTAACTATATCTATATATATATATGTTGGCATAATAAATGTCATATATATATATATATATATATATTTGTTTTGTTATTTAATGAAATTCAGTTAATTTGCAAAGATTAGAGGAAATCTAGCATGTATATATGAAGAATAAACTTAAACATTTAAAATTGTCTTTTCCATTAGAACAATGAACCATAAAACTAACATTTCAACTAGTTAAGCAATTCCAAACTTTCAATTACGTAAACAAACTCAGATTAGATTGCAAATAAGAGATGAACTCTTCCTTTCATTAACATATTAAACACTATTTTTAAAAAGGTTTCCAAAACAACATAACTTGAAAACCACATTCATATTCCAGAAAAGATAACTCTTCCACTACATAAAGCAAGAGATTATTTTAAACCCTGGATACAAACAACTAACTTCCCAGATATGAATTTCCTTCTCCCAAACAATATACAACCGATAGCTTGTGACAACCAAGTAAAAGTCCATCAATAACAAGATCAGGGAGGTGATTTCCTTCACTCCCAGGGTAACAATAAATTACAGCAATAACAAGAGAGGTGCTCCCTCCTCAACTCTTATGAAATGACCCAGGCCTAATTCTCATGACAAAGAAGAATAAGTTGTTTCTTCATAAATATCCAACCAGAAGCTCCAAGAGAAAACCTGCGTATCAAAGACAAACAAAGAAGAAAACACCACTCATCTAGCTCTCCTCCCTTCTGTAGACCCGCAAGTAGGTCACCCCCGAGCTAGGGAGACCATACTCACACCTGGGTAACTCAAGCACTCCACTTCACAACAGTAACAACAACAATCCCAAAGCACACAAACACCCGTGGGTCATTTACACAACACGGAAACTCAACTACAGTGAGTTTCATAAGGGGCAGGAGAGTGGACACACTCCGCTCCAGAGTGTCACCCTGACAGATAAGTTAACCAATACCATTTCTCTTGGTCTCAAACCAAGTTTGATCTCAAATTTTTAAGAAAACTGTATATGACTCTCAAGTCAAAGATACAGACACAGATACATGCCCTCCAGGCTTTCAACATCCCAAAAGATGGAAACAGGTATGCACTCGAGGAGGATCTCTCCTCCCCTACCCCAAACTTGATGAGCATTTCTCCCAAGTGGGAGAAGCTCTGTCAAACAACCCGACAACAAACCCCACAGAAAACAAATCTAAACACAAATTCACACACTTTACATACACATTCAGCTATACGAAACAAGGGTAAAATCTAAACCAACCTTACAAAGCCCTCCTGGAATGAAGCTGTTGCAGAGCCCACAGAGTTCTCTTCCAACCTTAGCCACCAACTCCCTTTCCCTTCTCTCTCCTGCAAGCTAACCTTTCTATTTTTGGTAAGGCAAAAAATGAAAGTTTCCCCAAAATTCAACTAACTCCCTCCCATCCCAAAATTGGAAACAAATAACCAAATTCTTTTCAGTTTTGAGGAATGGGGAGGTGACACTTGTCACCTTCTCACTCTCCCCCAAAACCACTATTCTGCCCTGGTGGCTTATGTCACTCACCCTTCCCAAGAGTACTCCTTATTCCTCTCCTCATGTGATTCCTCTTACGCATGGGAGAAATAAAAGGAGTTAATGGGGAAGAAGACAGGTGACCCATGCCCCTTCTTCCCTTCTTCACATGGGTGTCCCCACAGCACATGGGGGAATCTCACTATGGAAGGGGTGACTTTAAGTCAATCCTTCAATAATGGATGGCATCTCTTACCTTGGGGAATGTAGAGGGGATGGGTTGGGTGTTGGTACAACCCATCATGTCCCCTCCTACCTCCAATTTTCGCCACTTAACTTCAGGGGGAAGTTAAGATGACTAGATGGAGGTTACTCAAGGGTTACCCATGCCAAATGGGCCCCTGGACCCATGGGGTATAACCCAGGGTCAACTTTAACCCATACAAGACACCCCTGGTCAAGGTAAAGCACAAGAAAAGGCCTCATAAATTTAAATTAAATAAGGAAATTCAATTTCAATCCTTTTTACAACACAAATTATAAAATAATGTTACATGAGGGTAACCTAACCCACTCGACCATACGAAAGACCACATTACATCATTACATCAAACACAAAGAGATCTTGGTTCCTCGTGGAATCAGATCGGCTTAACAGGGAATAACAAATAACAAGGTGCGGAATGATCTCCGAAATCTGTGGTTCGATTAGTAATTCCTGCACACTAATTTACAAGATCAGTAACCACATAAAATCATCATAGCCGAAGCAACTTAAAAACATGCATTATCATGACATAGGACTAATTAACATAAATGAAATCATATTACAATTTTCCATCATCACCTAATTAATTTTTTTCTAAAATGTAAACTTATCCAAACATAACCCAATTAGTTTTTCCGAAATCATAATAAAGTTTAATAGTTTGACAATTCCGGGAACTGCTATCCCACAAATATAAAAAGTAATAATAACAGTAATGTAAATAGTCATAACAACAGAAGTAAAAAGGGCGGTCCTCACATCCTCTCCCCCTAAGATGGTACTTCCTCCTGGAAGTCATCAAAAAGGTGAGGATAAAGGGTCTTCAATCTCTCTGCATCTTCCCATGTTGCAGTGACTTCGTCGTATAGGTCCCATTGGACTCTAACCTGGTCCAGCTCTCGACCTCGAAGGGCCAGTGTTCGACGAGCCAATATGCGAATTGGCTCCAACGCCAGCTGTCCGTCTGCCTCTACCTGAAGAGCACTCCAATCCAACACGTGAGATAAGTCAGAAATATATTGACGTAAAACTGATACATGAAATACATCGTGGATACGTGACAGGCTAGGTGGCAAGGCTAGACGATAGGCTACTGGTCCTATCCGCTCCAAGATTTTGAAAGGTCCTACAAATCGAGGTGCGAGCTTAGAGCCTTTTCCGTAACAGATTGGACTCTTGTGCGGCCGCACTCTCAACCCCCACAGAGAAGCTTCGGTCTGTCCTCTTAGCATCGGCATACTTTTTCTGCCTGTCCTGTGCTTCCTAAAGCCTCTGTCTAATCTGTTTGACTTGCAGTTCCATATTCTGAACTATCTCTGGACCGATGACTGCTCTGTCCTCTATCCGATCCCAACTCAAAGGTGTTCTGCATGGTCTACCATATAACTCCTAGAAAAGAGGCATACCCAACGAGCTGTGATGCCCATTATTGTAGGCAAACTCAACTAGATATAGGTACTCCTCCCATCTAGACTGATGGTCCATCACATACATGCGAAGCATGTCTTCTAACACCTGGTTAACTCTCTCTGTCTGTCCGTCGGTTTCTGGATGATATGCTGAACTGAAGTTGAGCTGTGTGCCCAACGCCTGATGTAAGGCTTTCCAGAACGATGAAGTGAATACGGAGTCTCTGTCAGATATAATGCGGCGAGGTACCCCATGAAGTCTAACAATCTGATCAAGAAACACCTTTGCCACTGATGGTGCATTGTATGTTGTGCATATTGGTGAAAAATGCGCCACTTTGGTCAGCTTGTCAACTGTCACCATAATAGCATCATGGCGACATGATGACATAGGTAGACCAACGATAAAATCCATAGAAATGGTGTCCCATTTCCATTCAGGTATATCGTGAGGGTACAACAGTCCCGCTGGATGCTGATGTTCGGCCTTGACCCTCTGACATTCCAGGCAACGAGCAACAAATTCGGCAATGTCACGCCTCATCCCAGCCCAATGATAAAGCTGTCGTAAGTCAGCATGCATCTTCTTCACTCATGGGTGTGCTGCATAGGGTGCTCTATGCGCCTCTGATAGGATTACTGTACGAAGGTTACCCGCATGGGGTACATAGATGCGTTGCCGATGTCGAAGCATACCATCAGACTCAAGGGTATATCCTGTAAATTTGCCCTCAAGGGCCTTCTGATCTAATATTGCCTGCTGCACCTCAAGAAACCACTCGTCTTTCGGCAGATGCTGTAAGATGCGATCTTTCAAGTCCACCCTCAAGGTCAGGGTTAGGATCTCGTGGCGCCTTCGACTCAAAGCATCAGTGACCACGTTCTCCTTCCCTTTGATGTAGTGGACATCGAAGTCGTATTCGCATAGGAATTCCATCCAACGCCGTTGGCGGGCGTTCAAATTGGGCTGTGTAAAAATATACTGCAAACTATGATGATCCGAATGGAGTTCAAAGCGTCGACCTAAGAGGAAGTGTCTCCAGCGGACCAAAGCATGTACAACTGCTGCGAGCTCTAAGTCGTGAGTAGGATAGTTTAACTCATGTGTCTTTAGTTTCCGCGATTCGTATGTGATCGCTCGACCACCCTGCATAAGCACGGCTCCCAAACCTTCTAATGATGCATCTGTGCAAACTACAAACTCCTCTGTAGGATCTGGGACCGCTAAAATAGGAGCACTGGTAAGACGCTCCTTGAGGACTCCTAAAGCCTTTTCACACTGCTCGGTCTAGGTGAAACCCTTCCCTTTTCGCTGAAGGGAAGTAATGGGATGTGCTATCCTGGAGAAGCCTTCGACAAACTGACGATAATACCCAGCTAACCCCATAAAGCTTCTGACCTCTGTTACGTTAGTGGGTGCCGGCCACTCCTGAATTGCTCTAATTTTAGATGGATCTACGGAGATGCCATCGCCTGATAAAATGTGTCCCAAATACTGCACCTCTGTCCTGAAGAAGGCACACTTCGCCAAGTTGCCATAAAGCTGCTGCTCTCGTAATTGCTGCAAAACTTGACGCAAGTGCTCCACATGCTCCTCCTCGGTCCGTGAATAAATCAAAATGTCATCTAGAAATATGATCATGAACCGATCTAGGTAAGTACGGAACACCCCGTTCATGAGACTCATGAATACTGCAGGAGCGTTCGTCAACCCGAAAGGTACCACTGTGAATTCATAATGGCCATATCTGGTTCGAAAAGCAGTTTTATGAATATCCGCCTCCGTGATGCGCAATTGGTGATACCCAGATTTTAGATCAATTTTCGAGAACACTCTGGCTCCCTGCATCTGATCAAAAAGGTCGTCGATCCTAGGCAGAGGATAACGGTTCTTCACCGTCACCTTGTTCAACTGCCTGTAGTCCATACATAGACGAAGAGACCCATCCTTCTTCTTCACGAAGATAACCGATGCGCCCCATGGTGAAACGCTAGGTCGGATGTGCCCCTTCTCAAGTAATTCCTCTAACTGCAGTTTAAGTTCAGTGAGTTCATGTGTAGTCATCCTATAGGGTGCACGGGATATCGGTTCTGCACCTGGCACTAAGTCGATGTGGAAGTCCACTTCTCTGCGTGGAGGCATACCTGGTAATTCTGGCGGAAACACATCGGCAAACTCTCTAAGGACAGGGTGATCATCTAAAGTAGCCTCAGGTTCATCCTCTGCTCTATCACTGACCGTGATGGCAAACATCTGACATCCCTTCCGCGTACAGCGCTTAAGTTGCTGAGCGGATATCATACGAACAGCCGTGGGCTTTTGAATGCCCACTATCTCAACCGACGAACCATGATCGTCTAAACAGCTAATCGTCCTCTGGCGACAATCAAGCTTGGCTCTATGTGCCGCAAGCCAATCCATACCCAGAACTACTCCGTAAGATCCTAATGGCATAATCCTAAGGTCACATGTTGTGGTGAATGATCCCAATGTGATCTCACAGTCTTTAACCAAGGTATCTACTGACATCCTGGCCCCTGAGGCCAACTCAACTTCCCACCTAATGTCTTGCCTAGAAGCCACCAGCCTGCAACGCTCCACTAACGATGTAGGCAAAAAAGAGTCAGTAGCTCCTGAGTCAAAAAGGATCGAAATGGAAAAGTCTCCAATCGTACCTGCTGCCTCGATGACAGAAGCTTGGAAATCGGCCTGGCGGTTATCAACCACTGCAAACATGTGGTGGGTTCTGCCCACGTCACATATGGTCTGCTCAGATCCTCCTGATCGGGGTTGTCCCCCTGCAGTAAATCCCTGCGGGCACTCTCTAGCCAGATGCCCTGCCCCACCACACACATAACATGGTCCTCGAACCTGTAACTGCCCTGACTATGTTCTGCCCGATTGTTGTTGCCCAGTCCGTCCAGTGGATCCCTGTGAGCCTCTATAAGACTGCTGGGACCTCGCGGGTCCTGCCGATGAACCCTGCTGTCTCTGATCTCTGCGTGGACCCTGCTGCTGCCATCCACGGTTCTGTCCTCCCTGTCCCCTCTGTTGAAATTTGGATTTTTGCTGATGTTGCTGCTGTTGTGGAGGCCTAGGAGGTAATGATGAAGGATTATATCTGCCTCTCTGTGTTGTGTTTTGAGGCCTTCGAAAGTTTTGCTGTTGTTGGGGATTACGTTCCTGGTACTGCAGGCGTGAATTCTGTCCTCGTCCCTGAATTTCCTCTGATATAAGGGCCTTTTCAATAGCCTCGCTCATGGTATGGGGATTTGCCATACGAACTGGTCCTGCTATCCCGTGATTTAGCCCTCTGATGAATTTGTGTATTAAGATTTTCTCGTCATGGAGGTATTCTGCGTAACAAGAAAGCTCTATAAATCGGCTCTCATACTGAGTAACGGTGAGTCCCCTCTGCTGTAAATCATGGAACTCATCGATCCTGCGCTGTCTATAATGTTCAGACAAATATCGCGCATTGAAGTGCTCAATGAAGATGTCCCATGTGAGTGTATCCACGGATAGTCGGCGCTTGCACTCCTCTGTGCGCCACCAGGTGGCTGCTGCATCCCTAAGAAGATGGACTGCCACTCATGCTTTCGTGTTGCTTCCATATGGTCGCAATGCGAAACACCTATCTAAGCTAATCAGCCAAGCCTCGGCCGCAGCTCCCTCTGTAGCACCTGCGAAAGTGGGTGGGTTGAGCCTCAGTAGATCTAAGATGGGGTCCCCTCTGTCTCTAAGTCTCACAAGTGGCTCTTCCACACCATCCTCGTATAACCCATGCTGAACCTGTTCTGCCCCCTGGATCTCATCTCGTCTCAAAAGTCTCGGAGGACTCCTGCTCCGTGCTCGGGAGGCTGACCCTACCTCCTCTACTGTTGTATCGGGAATCTCAACGAAGGGCTCCACACGTGGCACCTCTAGTGGATCAACGCGGGGCTCCATACGTGGCTCAATACGTGACTCGGCACGTGGCTCCTCTCGCGGATTAACACGAGGCTCTATTCGTGGCTTAGGAATCACTGGCGGTAACCTGTCTAACATAGTCTGTAGTGCCTGTAAGATCTGTGGACCTATATCCAATACTGGTGTCGCCTGTGGTACTAGTGGTGCTTGTGGTACAGGTGGTGCAGGTGGTGCTGCTGTAACTACTGGTGTCGCCTGTGGTACTAGTAGTGCTTGTGGTACAGGTGGGTGCAGGTGGTGTTGCTGTAACTACGGGTGCCAGTCCCTCGGCTGAGGAATCACTGTGCACCTCGACTGACGCTATGTGGCGTGATCGCGCTCGTCGAACACGTCGGGGAGGCATCCTACAAAACAAGGTAGAAACTAATTAGCCAAGGTTGCGGAATAATAACGTGCCCAAATACGCCCAGTGTTTCAACTTGGCTCTGATACCAAATATCATGCCCAAATTTTCCATGTGGTCACAACACACATCGCACGTGTCATAGCCACATCTGTCATGTGGTTATGACACGAGATATGAAAAACTTTTCTCACGCTGTCCTAAAAACCCCTTCGCATGCGTAAGCATGCTCGGCGGTGTTCTCTCATGGCGAAACACTACAATTTTCGGTGGGATATAAGTACAATTGCGTGCAACTAGACGCATACAGATCAACAAGAGGGTCTTTACGACGCCGTTAACGTCATTGCAAGAGTGAGATTACCATAGTTCCTAAATCTAAATCTTGGCAAACTCCGACAGCATAACGCCTTACGGCGTTAGTGGGAATTACGCAGCACTCATTTACGCACGTGGTTCGCTGATAGATTAACAACTTCCCACGACGCCTTGTTCTGACTAAACCGACTAGTGATCTCCCTATTTAGTCAATTTTCAGCAAGGCACGGTTGTCTGTCTCCTCTCTTGTTTCCTAAAACATACTCCTCTTACGACTTAGCATTCTCAACAAGGCGGTTTGTTTGCTCTCTCTTCCCTTTTCTCTGGGTCTTAATTTTGATTGTATTTTTATCGCACTCACCTTAACTATTTCTGTGATAATTTAGTTTGTTTATATTTCGGTCTCTCTCTCTTTCATTTTCCTTTCTTCATATTGGGCATCAATCAGGGTTATCACTGTTTCTATTGTTGATATTAAACCTAACTTCAGGATGGTCTAGGTCACATAGACTGGTTTACTACTTCGCTGGACTCGGTCTCCTAGTCTTCTCCGATCATGGTATCTCCTCTTCGTTTGTATTAATTAATCTTGTTCCTAAGCAGATTTAGTAGAAGGGTCCGTCAACTTAGTTCTCTTATCCCATGTGGGAAATGTCGCGCATTTTCTCCTCTGTGTTTTCCAATGTTAGTTTTTCTTCTTCGGACTCTCTTACAGGTTTACTTATGAGGTCGTTTACTACAGTTGGGATTAAAATGGCCACATGGAATGTCTGTGATGGCTTCTTAAGTTTATTTCCAGTGATCTTTTAAGCAAGGTGACGTGTAATTTTCCTCTTCATTTTCCTTCATTTTCCTGGTTATTGACATTATGTTGGTAGTGGAAACTTCTGAGAAACTCTTTCCGGAGTATTACGGAATAGTCCTTTACGCTCACTTTAAATTATAATTTTATTTTCTCTTATTTATACTTACTATTGTTATTCTTACTACTAATTAATATTAATACTCTTAGTGTGAATCGTATACCATTGTTAATAGATATAGGAGGCTCTCCTCTTTATAAAACCCTGATCATGAAAACATAACTTCTTTGGTTGTTGTGTTCAACACTTAAATAAACCTAACTGTGAAAATATATTTTGTTTTTAATTAATTTTGCACATCTCCTTGTTATGAATGATAGAGAGGGCCTCATAAAATGGCCCAAGACACCTCTTCTATGTATATATATACCATTTATATAAATATATATATGTAATATATATATACATATAGAACTATATAACTAACTATATCTATATTTATTTACAATTCCCCTTCAAAACATAATATATATATATATATATATATATATATATATATATATATATATTTGTTTTGTTATTTAATGAATCAGGTATATATATATGACATTTATTATGCCAACATATATATATATATATATATATATATATATATATATATATATATATATATATATATATATATATATATATATATATATATATATATATTTGCTTTGTTATTTAAATGATCCATTGCATGTATGTTAGGGCTAAATAGCCCTAACATTTTTCTTTACTTAACATTTTATGTTTTGTTGTGCAGGGGACTGGCGGCAGGGGTCGGCCGCACAGAGGGACGGAGGCCGCAAGAGACAACGGCGGCGAAGCGCTGCTGTGGGCGGAGTTAAGAGCTCCGCGGGGGTTTAAACGGCAGGGGGATGTGGGGAGGGGCGGAGCCCCACCCACATCCCACGATGTGGGGTGTGGGTGGGGCTCCGCCCCTCCCCACACCTCTGTGTTTAATATATAGGGACTGCGGTGGGGATTACTCCCCACCGCCCAACATACACAAAGCTTCGACTGTGTTTTCAACACAGCGTTCTCAAATGACGCCAGTCTTAAAATGAGATCCGTTTTTATTGCATTCGATGATACTAAAACATCAATAATATATATATATATATTTATTTATTTATTTAAGTCTCTTTAAATCTGTAAATCTTGTTTTTGTTTTACTACACAATTTATTCAGTTACTATTATTCTATTTAAATATATATATATATATATATATATATTTATATATATGCAAATGTATATATATATTTTATTACCATTCAAATTTGTCCATTACAATTAAATAGTTAGTTTCTCATATTCGGTAAAAAAAAATGGTAATTAAATAACAACTAATATATTTATATATATATATATAGCGATATATATTCCATTTTCATAAAACATTTAAGTTTCTTAAATTAACGAACAGAAATATATACATGCTAGATTTCCTCTAATCTTTGCAAATTAACTGAAACCACTATATATGAAGAATAAACTTAAACATTTAAAATTGTCTTTTCCATTAGAACAATGAACCATAAAACTAACATTTCAACTAGTTAAGCAATTCCAAACTTTCAATTACGTAAACAAACTCAGATTAGATTGCAAATAAGAGATGAACTCTTCCTTTCATTAACATATTAAACACTATTTTTAAAAAGGTTTCCAAAACAACATAACTTGAAAACCACATTCATATTCCAAAAAAGATAACTCTTCCACTACATAAAGCAAGAGATTATTTTAAACCCTGGATACAAACAACTAACTTCCCAGATATGAATTTCCTTCTCCCAAACAATATACAACCGATAGCTTGTGACAACCAAGTAAAAGTCCATCAATAACAAGATCAGGGAGGTGATTTCCTTCACTCCCAGGGTAACAATAAATTATAGCAATAACAAGAGAGGTGCTCCCTCCTCAACTCTTATGAAATGACCCAGGCCTAATTCTCATGACAAAGAAGAATAAGTTGTTTCTTCATAAATATCCAACCAGAAGCTCCAAGAGAAAACCTACGTATCAAAGACAAACAAAGAAGAAAACACCACTCATCTAGCTCTCCTCCCTTCCGTAGACCTGCAAGTGGGTCACCCCCGAGCTAGGGAGACCATACTCACACCTGGGTAACTCAAGCACTCCACTTCACAACAGTAACAACAACAATCCGAAAGCACACAAACACCCGTGGGTCATTTACACAACACGGAAACTCAACTACAGTGAGTTTCATAAGGGGCAGGAGAGTGGACACACTCGACTCCAGAGTGTCACCCTGACAGATAAGTTAACCAATACCATTTCTCTTGGTCTCAAACCAAGTTTGATCTCAAATTTTTAAGAAAACTGTATATGACTCTCAAGTCAAAGATACAGACACAGATACATGCCCTCCAGGCTTTCAACATCCCAAAAGATGGAAACAGGTATGCACCCGAGGAGGATCTCTCCTCCCCTACCCCAAACTTGATGAGCATTTCTCCCAAGTGGGAGAAGCTCTGTCAAACAACCCGACAACAAACCCCACAGAAAACAAATCTAAACACAAATTCACACACTTTACATACACATTTAGCTATACGAAACAAGGGTAAAATTTAAACCAACCTTACAAAGCCCTCCTGGAATGAAGCTGTTGCAGAGCCCACAGAGTTCTCTTCCAACCTTAGCCACCAACTCCCTTTCCCTTCTCTCTCCTGCAAGCTAACCTTTCTATTTTTGGTAAGGCAAAAAATGAAAGTTTCCCCAAAATTCAACTAACTCCCTCCCATCCCAAAATTGGAAACAAATAACCAAATTCTTTTCAGTTTTGAGGAATGGGGAGGTGACACTTGTCACCTTCTCACTCTCCCCCAAAACCACTATTCTGCCCTGGTGGCTTATGTCACTCACCCTTCCCAAGAGTACTCCTTATTCCTCTCCTCATGTGATTCCTCTTACGCATGGGAGAAATAAAAGGAGTTAATGGGAAGAAGACAGGTGATCCATGCCCCTTCTTCCCTTCTTCACATGGGTGTCCCCACAGCACATGGGGGAATCTCACTATGGAAGGGGTGACTTTAAGTCAATCCTTCAATAATGGATGGCATCTCTTACCTTGGGGAATGTAGAGGGGATGGGTTGGGTGTTGGTACAACCCATCATGTCCCCTCCTACCTCCAATTTTCGCCACTTAACTTCAGGGGGAAGTTAAGATGACTAGATGGAGGTTACTCAAGGGTTACCCATGCCAAATGGGCCCCTGGACCCATGGGGTATAACCCAGGGTCAACTTTAACCCATACAAGACACCCCTGGTCAAGGTAAAGCACAAGAAAAGGCCTCATAAATTTAAATTAAATAAGGAAATTCAATTTCAATCCTTTTTACAACACAAATTATAAAATAATGTTACATGAGGGTAACCTAACCCACTCGACCATACGAAAGACCACATTACATCATTACATCAAACACAAAGAGATCTTGGTTCCTCGTGGAATCAGATCGGCTTAACAGGGAATAACAAATAACAAGGTGCGGAATGATCTCCGAAATCTGTGGTTCGATTAGTAATTCCTGCACACTAATTTACAAGATCAGTAACCACATAAAATCATCATAGCCGAAGCAACTTAAAAACATGCATTATCATGACATAGGACTAATTAACATAAATGAAATCATATTACAATTTTCCATCATCACCTAATTAATTTTTTTCTAAAATGTAAACTTATCCAAACATCACCCAATTAGTTTTTCCGAAATCATAATAAAGTTTAATAGTTTGACAATTCCGGGAACTGCTATCCCACAAATATAAAAAGTAATAATAACAGTAATGTAAATAGTCATAACAACAGAAGTAAAAAGGGTGGTCCTCACAAATAAGTTTCAAAAACAAAGAGAAATTATCTGCCAGTTTGTTGGATCTAGTGCATACAGATCTCTATGGTCCTACGAGGGTGAGAAGTCTACAATGTGACAGGTACTTCATGTTGCTTATTGATGATTATTCTAGAATGACTTGGGTTACTTTTCTAAGAGACAAATCAGAATCCCTAGAGAAGTTCAAATCTTTCAAGGTAATGGTTGAGAATGAAATAGATCTGAAGATCGAATGCTTGAGGTTAGATAGAGGAGGTGAGTTCACATCAAATGAATTTAACATGTTTTGTGAAGAGCATGGGATAAAGAGATAGTTGTTTGCACCTAGGACTCCTCAATAGAATGGAGTTAAGGAAAGGAAAAATAGGACAGTTCAAGAGGTTGCTAGGACAATGATGAAGGAAGCAGATCTATCGAAAGTCTTTTGGAAAGAGGCTATTCATACTGTTGTTTACATCCAAAATAGAGTTCAAGTAAAAGGTAATGGTACTCAAATTCCTGATGAATTATGGTATGGAAGAATTCCTTTCGTAAAGTATTTCAAAATCTTTGGAAGCAAATGTTGCGTCAGGAGAGATGAAGATCTAGGAAAATTTAATGCAAGATGTGATGAAGGAATCTTTCTTGGATACTCTACCAAGAGTAAGGCCTATCGGTGCTACAACAAAAGGCTCAGAAAGATTGTTGAAAGTGAAAATGTAAAGGTAGATGAAGGCAAGGAAAATATATCAGACTTGAATTACTATGAACCAGATGAATCTGTGACTATATTGAATGAAGAAAAAGATGAGCAAGAAGACAGTCAAAATGAAGAAGAGTCTCTGGAAAGTATTGTCAAGACTCCTAGGTATGTAAAGATCAATCATTCTAAAGATTAGATTATAGGTGACAAAAACAAAGGTGTGCTAACAAGGAGAAGAGCTACAGAGGAACAAGTCAATTAATGTTTATTTTCAAAGATTGAACCAAAGACTGTGAATGAAGCATGCAATGATGAAAATTGGGTAAAGGCAATGGAGGAAGAACTACTGCAAATAGAGAAGAAGGAAACTTGGGAATTAGTTTCTAGACCTGCTGACAAAAATATTATTGGAACTAAACGGGTCTCTAGGAACAAGCTTTATGAAAATGGAGAAGTTGTAAGGAATAAAGCAAGACTTGTATGCAAAGGTTATTCTCAAATTGAAGGGATAGATTTTGAAGAAACTTTTGCCCCAGTAGCTCAGATTGAAGCAATCAGAATGTTTCTGGCGTTTGCAACTCACAAAGACTTTAAGGTATATTAGATGGATGTGAAATCTACCTTCCTGAATCGTGAGTTAGAAGAGGAAGTATACATTGAGCAACTGGAGGGATTCCAATTATAAAATCAAGGTGATATAGTATGCAAATTGAAGAAAGTATTATATGGACTCAAACAAGCTCCTAGAGCCTGGTATGCAAGGTTAGATAGGTATTTTATTGCAATTAGGATTTAGTAAAGGAACTGCAGTTAGCAATCTGTATTTCAAAATCAATGGTGATCAGATCTTGATTGTTGAGGTCTTTGTTGATGACATTATCTTTAGAGGAAATGAAGGTATGTGCATAAGGTTTGCCGATGAGATGAAAAGTGAATTTAAAATGTCCATGTTTGGTGAAATGAATTTCTTTTTGGGTCTGCAAATTAATCAACTGGATAAAGGAATCTTCATATCTCAGTCTAAGTATGTGAAAGAGTTGTTAAAGAAGTTTGGGATGTAAGAATCTAAACCAGTATGTACTCCCATGGTGACTGGTTACAAGTTGAGAAAAATTGATGAATCACCTAAGGCTGAACAGAAAAAATACATATCCATGATTGGAGGATTGCTTTATCTAACTCAAACTAGACCTGATATTATGCATGCAATTTGTCTTGTTGCAAGGTTTCAAGCTAATCCAAGAGAATCACATGTGATGGCAGTTAAGAGAATCCTAAGGTATTTGAAAGGTACTCCAGATTATGGCTTATGGTATCCAAAGTACAATGATTTCACTCTCAGTGCTTATACAGATGCAGATTGGGCTAGAGATGTTGATGACAAGAAGACTACAAGTGGAGGTGCCTTCTTCTTGGGTAATAGACTAGTTTCATGGCTGAGCAAGAAACAAGATTCAATCTCTTTGTCAACTACAGAAGCAGAGTATATTGCAGTAGCATATTTTTGTACTCAAGTGTTATGGATGAAGCAGACTTTGAAGGATATAAGAGTTGTTTATGAAGATCCAATTGCAATCTTGTGTGACAATACAAGTGTCATAAATATTTCTAAGAATCCAGTGATGCACTCAAGAACAAAGCATATATCTATAAGGTATCACTTTTTGAGAGAGAAGGTGACAGAGAATGAAGTAAAGTTGGAATATGTGTCCACAAAGGATCAGACTGCAAACATTTTCACTAAGCCTCTACCTAAAGATACCTTTGAGTATCTTAGAGAAAAGTTAGGGGTCATTACCCCTCCTGTCTGTTGGTCATGATGTTAGTCATAAACAAGCATAGAATAAAAGTACACATTAACCTTTATTCATCTTGAAAGATATAATGAATTCAGAGAATTCATGATCCCAAGTCTCCGGTGATTAGGTCTTAATCTTCTGACGTTACTTAGAGGTTGATGTGTGTTGCTGTTTCCATTTTGGGGCCTTACATGAAGTTCATCATCATGACACTGCTTCTGCAAAGATTCTTCATAGAGAGGTCATTTTACATAGTTGCTTGATCAAATGATGCAGGGATATTCAAATCTTTGCATGATATTTACCAATTATACATGCTTTGTCTCTAAATATGCTAAAGATATACTATTATCTACGAGATATCTACATATTTTGTGTTATTTGCTTGAGATTATCAATTATTTACAATTATGATGGTGAAATTCTCTGAAATTTAAAAGAAAATGAAAGAAATGCTTCAAATTAATGTTGAACCTTCAGCTATTGAACCACATGTACATCAGATACAGTCATGAAGAGAAGAAAACCAAACCATATGTTCACTAGGACATTCCACAGCTAGATATAGTTGATGCTAACTTCAAAGAAATATGTATGAAAGCAACATATGCAGGTAGACATGCACTCTGAGGGACACAGCAAATCACCACATATATCCAGAATTCACACATTGATTACTCAAGATTTACTAAGAATTGTAATAAAAAACAAGTCTTCTCATTCATTAAATATGCAAAGATATAGATGTATACAAGAAGCTTTGAAATGAGCCCTGAATACTTCAGCAGACATATTTCAATTAAGTTTCGAATATAGAAAAGAGGCATTCCAACACCTTTTATAGAACAAGGTGAGGAATCCGTTACAAGAAGATCAACGATCTTGATTTGTCTATGAATATCCACGGTCAAGATTTCCTTTGACTATGTCAACCTTACAAAATGGCACAAGTTGCCAGCTGGCAACTATCTAAAAATACTTATTTTCACTAAGTATCCAATGCTGATATTTACTTTATGCTGCATCATCATCTACCTTATCTGATTCATGTGCATCATCATCATGTGCATCACTCCCCGAACTTTCATCATCCTGATGATGATGACTTCGCATATGAGGCTGCATGTTGCTCCGAATCTGCTCATATAACTGTACAATTCTATCTATTTCTCCACCATCCCGAGTCTTTGCTTTGATGATGGCATGCTTGTGTGCCTCATATTTGTGTCTACTGCTATCCAGTTTGTCTTTCCTATTTTGCAGCGTCTCATTGTAATTTTCCATCTTGACTCTGATTCTCATCATTTTATCTATGACTTCTTCCGTCAAGTGAACAAGTGGATCATCAGCCACTGATTGGAAGTTGCCGTGTAAAGCTTTGATGGCAAACTCTTCATCTTGATTTTCTACTTTCCCTTCCACTTTTCCTTCCAGTGTTTCCAACATTTCTGCCTCAACAGACATTAAATCATGCAACTTCATGCTGATATCTCTCAGTTTATTATTGCATCTTCTAAGTACTCCACATTCAAATTGAATGTCCTTATACCATATATCAACCAACAAGGCAGTATTACTGTTCAGTATCTGTTTGTTGATAAGCAACTGAGGATTTATCCTCCTTATTTCTCCCAAGATGTCCAATATCTTTTCCAATCTGTAAGACCTTTTGCCTGTCTGCATTTGTAGTTTATCTACTCTTAACCTGGAGTCACTGAGAGTATTCCACCTCTTCAAAGAGGCCTTTACCACTTCCTCTGCATTATCCAATGTGGATAACATCCATTTCCTTAGTACAGATGCCTCATGTTTCGTGAGATCTAATTTATTCACCTCCTCTTGAGAAATAGTAGTTAATGGGACTGCATGTTCAGTTGAAGTATCTTCAGTATTGGTCAGCCTTCCTATGTAGGCATGCAACTGAGCAATGTGCTCTTTGTGTTGGTTATTTTTCTCCTTCTCTCTTTTCACCTTCTGAATTAAAGAATCAATAATATCTTTGCCTTCTTGACCCTCTTGGTCTTCATTGGCAAATCCTAAGTCCACTGTGCTGATCTGAAACTCATCTAAGGTAATTTTACCTTTTTCTTTCTCTACAGTAGGCATTGCAATTTGTGCAGTCCTTCTCCCAGTTGTTGGATCCCTCTTAATGGCCGAAGTCATTCTGGCCTTCCTCTTAGGTTTTATTATATCCTTAGAAAATAAGGTAGATACATCAAATTCTTGAATTTCAAACTCTACCTCTGTATTTACCTCTTTCTCCAACCACGGAGGTACCTGATCATGTTTCTCTGCATCATCATGTTGTTCACCTTTATCTCCTGTTTCTGTCAGTAGGTGTGATGGAGAAGGCGATTTCCTTAGTTCTTCTTCATGATGCTCACTTTGATGTTGATCCTGTGGCACCTCCTCCTGTGGAGGAACTTCTTTCTTCGGAGGAGCATCTTCCTGAGGTGGAGGATCTTGTGATGTATCTATATGTTGATCATGATCCTTTTCTGTCATCACCTCATCCACTTTCAACTTTTCCTCTTGCTGAGGAACATTCACAGTAGTGGATACTTGGGAAGTCTCCTTAAGTGCTGGTGCTGGTTCTGAAACCGCAATTTGTTCTGCATCTATACTACTTATTCCTTGAACTGTAGCAACAGGATCTTTTATTACCTCTTTCTCATCAGCCTGCTTTTCTTGAACTTCTACTATAGTAGGCTCTGCTGATGTATCCTGTTGACTTATCCCTGAAGTATGGCCCTTTGATTCTGCCATCTCCACTTCTTCTGCAGGTTGCCCTTTATCAGGTGATCCTGCTGGATGTTCAGGATTCACATCCTGTTTCTCTATCAAGTCTACCACTATAGGACTTATCACCTGTGCAATTAATGTATCTAGCCCCATTTCTTGGGCTATCCTCTCTGGACTTTTTTCCTTTTCTGTTTCCACTTGCTTTATCTCCTCCAGTATAGTTTGAACTGGTGGAGTCTTGTGAGGGGTCATGTGTGTACCTGCAGCAAGGGTTTCCATCTTTTGTGAAGCCACTTCCTTCACAACTTCATCATCAGACAAATTTATCGTCTCCTCTAGTGAGATGTGACCTTCTGCCTGTACCTGGGAGGTCTCTTTCATCTGGTCCTCTGCAAGCTCAGTCTTGAACTTGACGATGGTAGGAAGTGGAACATTGTGCTGAAGTTCCTTATGCACTTCACTACCTGCCCCTTGTAACAATGTAGGGGGTTGCCTTATTTCACCTCTCATGGAGGTTCTTGGTCTCTTCGGTGGGGTAGATACCACTACCTATGGAGCTCTTCTCTTCCTTTTGAATAACAAAGGGGCCTCTTCTTCCTTAGGCTCTTCCTCCATGAGGATATCCTCTTCATCTGGTTTTCTAGAGGATTGACCCTCTTCTTTGGTCTCAGTAATTCCAGCCTCTGCTGTCTTTCCTTCCTTGGACTTTTGTTTTCTTGTCCATGGAGGTGATGCGGATCCTGATCCTGATCCTGATGCTGCTGCTTTTTCAGCTATGAACACGGCCCGTTCAATAATAACCCCTTTGGGTTTATTATCTATTTTCTTACCCCTTGGGGGTCTTTTGCTCTGCTGTTGTTGTGGATGGAGTCTATCTCCCTTAGACTTTCTTTTCTCATTTATGAAGTCATCATACTCCCCATCAGGAATATCCTGCCCCTTCTTTTTGTTGTCCACAGTAATGGCAACACCTTTCTTCTTCAAAGCCTCTATCTATTCATCAACCCAGGCTTGGGTTAGTTGTATGGTCCTGGCAATGAAGGGGTCCAAGGATATGTCCTCTTGTATGGTGAGGTAAGGTGCAAAGATGGTATCATTATATATCTTCTTCTCCTCATACTCATCTGTAATTATCCTACCATCATCCCTTTTCAATTGTTGGGGGATGGGGATGCAGTCAAAGGTTCTGACTTGATTCAGTGTTAGCCTTTAATATCTTCTTCTTCTTGCTTCTGCTTCATCTTCACAATCAGCCCAGAAGTCCTCTAGGTGCCTTTGGTGAATAGGCCTTCCTATTATTTTCTACATCCTGCCATAAGGATCATATGGTCTTATCAGTGGAAAAGGCTGCAACTTTATTTTATTCAAGGTGACCATCACCTTCTTGATGTTTTCTGAATCGGGACACATGTACCAGCCAATGGTGACTGGAAACAAAATTGGTGGCAACTTCCGGGCATCCTTATATGTTTTCAATATTATGGAGCTCTACCTTATAAATTCCATCAGTATCACTGCATCAGTGGGATACCTTGGCAGCATGAGGGGATTTCCTTCAAAACCCTCAATCCTCATGTAGGAAAAAGTGGCAAATTGTATATACCAAGCTCCATGCATGTAGATTATCTTTTGGGCCTCCATGCTCAATCATTTTGTTCTGTCCTCCTCCATGGTTCTAACCAGATGCATAGAGAATGCATCATTTACCAGTTTGTAATCTTGTAGGTAATTGGTTCTTTGCAGCTGGGGATGATGATCCCAAATATGCACAGCATTAATTGTGCCTGTGACTTTTCCATCCGTAACCAGTGCATCAAATGTGCCTTTGTAAGCACAGGAGTAGACAATATATGACGTCATATAGAAAGCACAATTTGAACCTCCTAGGTTCATCAGCTGTTCATGCAGAGCATCACTTATTAGTTGGCCCCATAATGGTTTGATGTCTGAATATATGCACATCATGATCACACCATACATCCAATCTTTAAAACTACCACAATCAGGCTAGCCTGTGACTCTCCTCAATAGTGCAATCATGTATTGGTACTCATCGCTAAAATCATATTTGAATAAGTGTACAGGAAGTTTGGTAGCTGCAGGATATGTGTTGTTCTCAGCCCTCTATTGGTACATGTTTTTCCTAGCTTGTTTCTTGTTATTTTCATACTCCTCTGATTTCCCCAAGTCCACGCTATTGACCTTCCTGCCCAATGGCAGTCCAAATACCTGGGAGAGACCCTTGATGGATAGGTCTGCATATATCCTCCCATGCTTCATCACCTGCCGGGTCTCTGGGTTGTAGTTCCGAGCACACTCGATAACCAACTCCGGAGACTCCATGGAGTACGGGAAACTGGCAGCATTCCACATTCCGGACATGAATACGACATCCAGCACAGGACTTTTATTCTTTTCATCATTCAGCCTAGCTAGCCAGGCTTCCAAACTAGTATTCCCCTGATGGGTATTTGTAATTGCGCCATATTTGAACAGGACGCCCCTCTGAGATGAAAACATGGGCTTACTGAATTCAGCATCACACTTAGCCAACCTCTTATCGGCCATGGATGCCTGCAATTAACAAAATCTTGTCTTACAATAGGTACCCATATGCATGCAGATAACAATTATCTCTACTAACCATTATGCCAACTGTATTTATTCAATATCAACTTATCATGGGGGCTGCATAAACCAGGACTTTAGATTAACAACACCATACCTGACCATTACAGAAACAACATGACAAGGGTTTCATTTACTTACCTGGATATGCAAATTTCTTTTATACTAGTGGAGTTCTGAAAGTGCCCTTAATTCTGCCGCTGATCACACACTTCCTCCCGTTTATAAGCTCGGTTCGTCTGACTATCGCTTGTATGAGGATATGGAAGCTGGTGCTCTGTAAAAACAATTTTATCTCAAGGTAAGAACTGAAATGACGGTGAATTCACCTTTAACCATGCGCTTAGGGTGAATTTAGGGCAAACCCTGACAGATTGGATTTTGTTCGTTAATTTCTGCATGGAAAGTCAGGATTTCGCCAGCTGTTCGATTGGGTTTAATGGTCGGCAGGAACTACCTACCATGTCTACGCGTATTAAATGTTAATGGCGGCAACGGGAGCGGGGTGATATTCAAATATCGGGATGATATATGAATATCATGGTGATATTCAAAAATATCATCCTGAGTGCAATGTGATCATCCTCCCCTAGAGGAAAAACTATTGTGACAAGATCGGGTGATCAACTCACCCTTTGGCTATGTTTAGTACATCAGGAGGATATTTCGATATGTTGGGTGATGTTTAAAAGATGATGACCAGATAAAACATGACTTCTCTCAGAATATCAGGGTGACGTCATCCAGATATTCGTTCATTGTATCGCTAAGGTATCATGACGTCATTGTCATGTTATGGGAACAGGATCACATTTATGAAATATCCTGCCGAGAGGTAAATATGATGATGACATCATCCAGATGTTTGTTTATTTGTTTATCAGACTCAGATGACATCATCAGGATAATGGCTTAGGGGGATATTTCACGGCAGGAGGATATTTTGAAATATCGGGTTACATTGAAAAATATGATCCTCGCGGGAAACATAAGGTCGCCGACGGGTAAAGGTCACTACCACCTAAAATTGATGTCCGGACATTTGGACCGCATGATTTATTGGGTGATAAATTAAATCAGGGTGATCTTTTGAAATATGACTGATGTTACAAAATATGATCCTCCCCCTGGAAATATCAGGTTTGACTCAAACTTTGACCATTAATAACTTTCACATCCTAATGAATATCAGGGTGATACAAAAGGAAAACATGCATGAATTTTAACGTTCTATCTGAATATGAGGTTATTGGAATGAAATATGAAATTTGACAATCTGACCTCATGATGATGACCTGCCCAGCCTTTCTTGCATGATGATCTGCACGACTCACTTTTACCAAATCGCCAGAAGGCACAGAACAAGCCAAACAAAAAGTTGGGTCCCTGTTTTGCCAATCAAAATGGGGCGTGTTGTGTAACCACACAACACTGTCCTAAACTAAGATGCATAGGAATGCATCAATCTAGTGGAGCTCAAGTGTCATTCTCTGATTTGGATTGATGTTTTGAAGGCTACCTCTTAGGGGGGTAGCTAGATGTATTGGCAATAGTTTAGTTAGATCAGAGCAATAGAATGCAAGTATGTGACCTTTGCCATTAATGTCAAAGGGGGAGAGAAATCATGTGAAAAACTCAAGGGGAGAAAGAATGCAAATGTGTAAAGAGAGGGGGAGAATCTTGTCTCGATGGTCATTAAGTTTTTCCACATCATATGTTGCCATAAATGACAAAGGGGGAGATTGTTGCAAGTATGTGCCTAATCAGTGTTGTCATTGCTGTCAAGATATTTGTGTTGTCATTGGTGTCAATTGTGCTCCTACTTTGTTGAGGATATTGAGAAAATTAGCCCTTCCGGTGATAACAATGTGTTGCAGTAGAAACAGTGCATTACATGCAGAAGAATAGTCTGAAAGAATGCTCCACATTTCCTGTAGAATAAATATCTTTGCCTGCAGATTGAAATTTATTTAGAAGTCTATCTAAAGATGTTATATTTTGAGTTGGAGCCTCTGGTATGAAGAATTGAGTCAGTTATGTTCACCAGAGTGAAAATAGTTTTTTTTGTGTGTTTGGTGGTGATAGGGAGAAAGTGTTTTGCTCCGCATTCCTCCGCATTGAAGTATTTTGGTCTGCGGTTCTGGAAGTAAGTTTGTGATGATGTTAAGTGCCTTCAACTACAATGGATCATGATTTGGTGGTCTGCAAGCTATCTTTCACTTATGACAATGGTGGACAGTGTTGTTCTTGTGCTCCAGTTTGAAGAATCTTACTGATAGAGTGGGTAGAGATCATGCGGTTGTTCTTGGTGATTATAATGTGCTTGTGGATGTCTCTTGATCATGCTGCTACATTCAGATTGATCCACAAGGTGTAATTCAGATTCTGCATGAAGTGTGTTCTTGAATACTTGTGTTAATATCAGTTTTGGCCAACCTGGTTGAATCCGTCATATGCGGAGATGCATCGAAGATTATGATAGCATGTTGTAGCATGGAAGATTGTGTTTGAGTCCCATCTAAGGCATGGCATGATCTGCATAGATTCTTACATCTTTTCCTTCGCTAAAATTGTATTAGGTCCAGACCTATTTTATGTATGTTTGTAATGCCGACCTTGGAGATTGTTCCAACGGTTGATGATTGTAATGCCGACCTTGATGATCATTCCAAGGTTGATGAAGTGTATATATATTTGTAATTGAGTCGTGAAAATGTATCCAAGTGTGAAGATAGAAGTGAAGTAAAGTAGCAGAGCAGAGTAGAGGTGTTTGTGCTTCAATGGAACTAAACATTGGCATGGAGTAGATGCTGTTATCTTAATTCAACCTTTTGGCAGTGAGCCTCCCTTTAGCAATGACCCTCCCTTTGGCAGTGAGCCACCCTTAGGCAGTGAGCCTTTCTTCCCAGTGAGCCCTGTAGGTAGCGAGCTTCTGGTTTTTCAGTATTCATATAACTTATATATTTTTGTGGGCTAACACCCACCCTAGTTTTTCCCTTTTAGGGTTTTCCATGTAAAAATCTGGTGTCTCCTATGTTGTTTATACTTTTGTGTTGAGCTTCTTATTTGATGCTTTCATGCTTATATCTAAACAAAAGTAATTGATAAGTTGATGATCATATTTGGTTAAAAATTTTAGGACAACTGATTCACCCCCCCCTCAGTTGTCAGGTGCAGTTTAACATCCTCCACATAAGGTCACCTTGGATCAAAATATACCTTTGGGATTGCAATTTTAATGTCCTTTTTTGGTTTTCATCCATGTATGATGGACAATTCATGTTCTCAAGATAAAAATAATAATATTTTTGTACCATGCATTATCAGCTAACCTACAGTGAGGATGAGCAACATCTACATCTATTTCATTCACTTCAACTACCTCTAGATTGGAATTGGCCACTAGTTTTGCTAAACCTTGACCCTTAGTCAATTTGGTGACTTGCACCTCAATGTCTAACTCCTAGATCCTATTGATCCATCTACACCATCTTCCTAAGACCTCTCGTTGCATAAAAATATCTTTGATAATAGAATGAGGCACATATGCAATAGTTTTTGCACCCATAAGGTATGGCCTAAAATTCTTGATTGCCTTAACCAAAGCATAAGCATGCTTTTCCATCATGAAGTACTTCAATTTTGCAAATTGTAAGGACTTACTGAAAAACCAATGGGTTGTTCATACCCATCATTGTTCTTTTGCAATAGGACATTAGCTACAATGTAAAAGGAAGCAAAGGCAAAAAGTTGGAATGGCCTGAAATAATCCAAACTCACCAAAATAGGTGCATCCTTGAGAGCTTCCTTTATGTTCATGAATGCCTCAGTTGACTCTTCACTCCAAGTGATAGATTCCCCCTTCTTAAGCATCTTTGAAATGGCCTTGTTCTTCTCAACAAAGTTGGGACAAAATGCCTCACGATGTTAATTTGTCCAAATAAGGACTAGACACCCTTGACAGACTTGGGCCGAGGGACAAGGTCAATGGCTTTAACTCTTTCAATATCTATTATGATCCATCCCTTGATACAATGTGCCCCAACAACTTGCCTTCTTCTACTCCGAACTGACATTTATTGGGAGTCAAAGAAATCTCGTATTCAAGGCACCTCTCAAAAATCAATTCCAAATGCTTGCAGTGATCTTTTTTATCCTTTGAGAATGCAGTAAGATCATCTTGATAAACTACCATGATCTCATCTATAAAGCCAACAAATTTGACACCAATGACCGTCTAAAAAGTAGACCTCGCATTCTTTTAACTAAATGGAATTCTTGCATAAACATACGTACCCCACGAAGTGGTGAACATTGTTTTGTACTAATCTGATTCTTTGACCAACACTTAGTTATAGCCTGAGAATCCGTCCATCATGAAAAAGAGTTATGAAGTTGTAACCCTTTGCAATAGACGGTCCATACATGGAAGAGAATAATTATCTTTGAGAGACTTGATGTTCAAGTTCTTGAAGTCTACACACAACCTAATTTCCCTATTTTTCTTTCTCCGGGGACAAGATTGGACACCCATTCAAAATGTCGAATGGTTTGATGATGCCTCCTTTTAACTTTGCCAACTCTTGTTGTATTTTGGGAGCTAAATTAGGATTGATCAGCCTATAGTTTTGTCTAAAGGGATTTGCATTAGGCTACAGAGGAATGGTATGCTAAAACAAGTCCTCCCTATAAGCCTTCAATTCATCATACGACCATGCAAAGCACTTTTAAAAATTTCTCAACAATGCAACCAACATCTGCCTCTCATGGGTTTCAACCTCTTCCCTATGTAAACCATCCTAGGGGAAGCTTTAATCCATAGGTTCACACCTTCAACATTGTCTTTTTTGATTGGCTTACCCTTGCTTTTCCAGCGGTTGGCATTATCAAACATTCTTTTAAGTGCTACCAAACCTTTCGAAGTGACATTCATTTTCAACTGCACTACTTCATTGCCAAATAAGATTTCTTTGCAATCTTCAACCTCTATCATAGGCTGACAATCAATCAGTTGACCGTCAAACTCATCCATGCAGTCAAGGAACCTAAAAACCTGATTGCTGTCATTAAAAACTTGCCAATTGTAGATGTTATCAGGGATTGTTGGCCTTGTAAGCACTTCAACCGCATAAGGATAATAAGAAGAAAATGGCCAAGGATTAAATTTTCAAGCAGTTACAACCAAGGCATCCGCCTTTTCATTCTCAATTCTTTCTACCCATCATATACTAATAGCATCAAACAACTCTAGAGTGTCCCACACTACATTTCTGTAAGCTCTCAACTTGTTGCCCTTGGTTGCAAAAATACCTCTAACTTGTTGTACCACTAAATCTGAATCACCATAAATTCTTAAACACTTGACTTCATGCTTATGAGAAACATTTAAACCTACCAACAAAGCTTCATACTCGGCTATGTTGTTTGTACACTAGAAATTAAGCTTGAATGAAATTCCAAACTACTATTTATCTGGTGAAATTAAAACTATGCCCGCACCCGAGCCATCCCTAGAATATGCACCATCAAAATATAAAGTACACAAAGCATTTTCACAACATGGCATAGGAGCACCAATATGAGGTGGATCAACACATACCTTAGGTTTATCTTCATCACAAAATCCTATAAAATTGATTAATGTCAGTATGAATAAAGTTGACTTCATAGTGAGTTTTATATTGGTCTTCTATATTTTGATCATCCACCTTCTTTTCCCTGTATAGTTTCACCTCTACCCCTTGCACTAGAATAGTAGCATACGAGATATCCATTTGTATACTACCTCCCATTGAGGTTGCCCTCTTTCTAGACAATAACATACCCCACTTAGCAGGGCATCCCGCAATGATTATATCCATCAAAAAAGACTTGTCTGGATATGCATCAAGTTGAACCTCTACATCTTTGACAAGGTCAATCACATTCACTTCAGTCAAATTCATAGAAAAGCATTTTCTAAAAGACTTGGATACTTTCAAACCCAAGTCATTCATGATTTCAAGCAACATGACATTGCCAGATGTTCCAGAACCAGGCATATAAACTTATCAATGTGGTGTAGAAAGGATCTACACCCATCTAGCTATTTACCATAGATGAACCCAGATACACTTCAACTATCTCATATTGACCATTGTTCTCATCATCAGTATTAGGCATAATAGCAGGCTACTTTATTGTATCAACAACAGTGACAAATGACATAACCCTTTCTCTATGTTTAGGGATCCTAAGAAGTTTTCCTACTGGCATTAATATTCTAACCTAACTCAATACTTGGGACATGTCTATAGGGGTATAATTAGGCAAATGAGCATCACATGGAATGGTGACATCACATGCATCTAGAATAAAAGGTATCAACTAATTGGCAAAAATATCCATACCTTTTACATCGCTCTTTACATCTTTGCCTTTGCATTAATTCTTTGATACTTTAGGGACCTCCTCATCAACAACCTTCTTTGGATTCAACACATTTGGAGAAAGTGCAGCAACTAATTTCACCACTTGGGCAGGTACTCTCTACACATACATCTTCTTTGTTGCTTCCGGTTGTTGGGCAGGTACTTTCTACACATACATCTTTCCTTGACTTGACAACATGGGGGTTCTGCACAGGCACTTGCCTATTCCTTAATTGGTACCCACCTTGAATTTAATCAATGGTTGCATCAGTCAAGGCCTTCACATCTTCATCAGAGGGCTTGGAGTTCTTGTATTTCTTCTAGATGAGATCTCTTAAGTTCTCAAAATCATGAGCAGGCAGTTGATATTTCTTGGGCCTTGCATTATGATCATATTGGAAAATGTAATCATCTTCCTCATAGCTATCATACTCACCATTTCCACACATTTTCTCAAAATGCTTTGTATTAAATTGATTGATGTCATCTTCACAGTACTCTACAACACCATACTCATTAGGAAATTCATCTTCCCTACTTACTGAGTAAGCAACAACACAATTTAAAGGATCATGTGGAAGATAACATGCATTGCACCATAAAGGATTCTCTTAAAAATTTACATGATCTTTTATCAAAGGGTTGGGAGTCTCTTTTTCATTATATTGTTTGAAACTTTCATGTTTTGTGGCTACCTATCTTTCATTTTGTTGTGGTCTTTTAGACCAATCAGTATTATATGGTCTATTATGTAGTCTTTATCCCTCATTGAAGTGTGTTGTTGCACCTTGAGGTGCCAAGCCTTTCTCATTTCTTGTCACCTTGTAAGGTAAGTCATTCATGACTCCCACGAGTTTGTCTAACTCATCTTCAATTGTCAAAGGCTTGTTAAAGGCTGCCCTATTCACCTGGGAAAGTTTTACATTTGATCTCTTAATGTGCTTTTATGAAGCTCTCATGTTGCTCTCGATGTTAATGGTTGTGGCATAGGCTTCTCTTAATGTTTGTGGACTCTTGTCCCTCAAACAATAACCAATTTTAGAGTCAAATACACCACACTACAACACTAAACACATTGACTCATTAGGCCTTAGATGTGGAGTTACCTTTCTCATGGTCATGATGAGGTGGCTGTTAAAATCAGCTACTATTTCATTGATTGCCTTCATGATAGCTATGAGTTCATGGATGGCAAACTTGGGGTCAATCCTATCCCATACTACAGCTAGAATACTCTCATGAACTCATCCCATGAATCAATACTATTATCTGAGAGTCCCTTATACCACTCCTTAGCACTTTCTTCTAATGAATGTACAAATAATTTCATCATGACATCTTCATCTTCTATTTCATATTCGTCAGTGACATTTATAAAGTTCCTAAGATGATCTTCACTTGTGACTACATTGTTACCCTAAAATATAGGTACTTTCCCTCTAATCTCATTAGGAATAGGATTAGGAAATCTAGGAATGCCAAAGAAGTCAAGTTGCTCGTACCTTTCTACTCCCAAAGGCTACTTGGGTGGAGGAAACCCTTGTGCTTGTCTTCTTTGTGCAGCTCTAAAGTTTTGAACATTCCCAAACCATTGATTCATTTGATTTTGTGGTGGTTGGTTATGAACATTGTGAACATGAGCATAATTCATACCTTGTCCTATTTTTTGGTATTATTGATGTTGTCGATTCTTACCTTGTTGATTGTACTACTAATGAATACCTTGCTTCTATGCATTTTGATTTACCTAGGCCTGCTGGGCAAGTTGAGCATGTTGTGCATTGAGTAAACCTTGAACCTCTCTTTGCCTCTGCTTGATACAATCAAGCAAATCTAGTTCAACATTGAGTTCTTTCCCTTTCATCAGCAATATGAAATCTAAGTCGTTCATCATTATTAGGAACATTGTCTTGCTAATTTCTAATTGATCTAATAGGTAAGATAGGATGTTGGACAACCTGGTTTATTTCTTCATTTTTATTTGGCATTCTAAATGCTCTCATGTTTGTGTCCCTATCTCCACTCCTCCTACCAATAGCATTCTCATTCCTTTTGACATCATAGTCATTCCTTTCTAATCTTCTATTAGTAGGTAAGATAGGATGCTAGACAACCCGGTTTATTTCTTCATTTTTATTTGGCATTCCAAATGCTCTCATTTGCGTCCCTATCTCCACTCCTCCTACCAATAGCATTCTCATTCCTTTTGACGTCATAGTCATTCCTTTCCAATCTTCTATTAGTTCTTAATGCATTATCAATTGAGTCCTCTGATGTATATTGGAATCGATCTATTTCATCTAAAAATGCATCATTTTGGCCAGAAGTACCTACTTGATCACAAATATTCAACAGTGGTAGCACTGCAGGGTTTCTTTCTCTCCATCTACTTCTTTAGTCACCTATGTTACTTGAAGAACCATCATGCCCAAACTATTCTTGGTTTCTTCTTTTGTCCACAGTAAATTCCTTTCTTTCGAATTTCAAACTGATTTTCTAGGTTGTTCTTAAAATAGAGTTGCCACTTCCCTTTTAGAAGATATTTCAATGAACTTGATAGCGTTACAAACTTACAACAATGAACCAGAATCAATCCAGTCCCCAACAATGACACCAAAATGTTGATACCAAAAACCGTAGGTCACAAATCCTAGAGTATGTTTATATTTTCTAGGCTAGGCGATGTCATCAAGAAAATAGAACATGGACTCATCCACAGATTTAGGATGGTTGAAGGCCAACTACAAAAGTTGGTAATCTCTTATGCTCTTCAAGCTCAGCTAGACTTAGGAGCGTAATCCTAGAGGTATCCTCTAGCAAGAATTGAAAACTACATGGTAAATACCTTCAAATTTATAATTTTTGCAACAATACCCATTTCGCTATTTTAACCCCAAATGTTGTCACTGAATTAAACACACTTGATGCATAAAATGACCTTTGTTTAAGTTGATGATAGCAACCTTGCACAGCTGCAAGTTGCTAGTATACACTTGTGATTTGTTTTAAACATCACCTGAATAGTTTACAATGTATATTCCTTGGTTGTATTGCAAATCACAAAAGGCACACAGATCTGACTACTTCAATTTCACACTAGATTGATTTTATTTGATTTATAAAGAGCTCGGTTGATCAAGAACACCTCCTAGATCAATGCCTTCATTGGGTTACATAGTTTTTAGATTATCAAATGGGAGAACAACAAATAAATAGTATGTAGTTGTCTAACCAGAACACCAAATGCATGAAACTTGAAAACAGAAATAAACATACTTATTAATCCCTTCCCACACAATATTCACTCATTTTCAATCTCAAAATGACCATTACAACATGTAATATGTTATGGATTTGTTAAATCCTTGAAATGAAGATAACAATCATACCACCAATTGTGGCAAGAGGAATCTTGAAAAAATCTAAAATTCCTTAAATGGATACCTACAACAATGGAGACATGTGATTCTGCTTATAAAATGTTCATCAATTCATCCATACAGTTTGCAAATGCCGCCCCTAAAGATCTGAAACTTTCACAGTATTTGAAATCCTAGTCGTCTTGCACCAGTCGCTTGAAAATGTCAAAGAGACCAACCCTTGGAAAGAGTTACCAACTTCTATTTATAGCCTCTAAATCCTGGACTTAATGATGGAATGGGTGGGAAAACCCTAACCACCCCGCCAACAACATTAAATGTATCATTTATGACCATCTAATAACATTAATGGCCATCCATAGAGGTTTCTAGTTCATATGGAGGTAGTTGGAAACGTTTATTTTTCACATTTTTACTCCAGGAGAAAAAGTAGAATCTCGAGGGGGTCAAGGATTTGCGGAAGTTTGGGGGGCTTCAGGAAGTAGAGGATGGAAGGTCATTGGGATGCAGGGAAAAAAAAGGTAATAGGATTTACGGGGAATTGTGAAGCATCAGCATGCGAGATTTTGGAGGGGAACCGAATGCGGGATATTGGAAGGCATCCAAATGTGGGGAAATTAAGGGCATCAAGATACGAGGGTGGAAGGGAGATCAACATATATGTCGATGGATGGGGACTTTCCGCAGAATGGGGTGTTAAAGCAATATGTGGGAAAAAGTAGGACATCTAGATGCGATAAAGTAGGGAGCATCCAAATGCGGGGAATAACAAAGGAAGCACATAAACAAGGGTTAAGGGGATCAATAAGGAAACATGAGGTAATGACATATATCTGGATGTCACCAGAAAATGCACATAAAACCTTAAGGGAAAATCTTAAGGACATTTACGGGGAAGCAAGGAAAAAGAGCATGCAGGGATCCAAGGGGATCTTGGAATATCTCGATCTTAAGGGAAACCCCGCAAATTTGGATGGGGTCTAAACTCCTGCCATATCCTGATGGGGGCGAAAATCCCTCAAATCCCATAGGGGATGAAACTTTTGCCAAAGGAAAAAAACTTAGAAAATTTTAAGGAATTTTAAGTATTTTCTCCCAGATTTCAAACAAGACCAACACACTTTTCAAGGCATACAAAACCAAATTCCACAAATGAAAGACACAAGATTTTCAAATGAATTTTGGTCAAAATTTGGGCTAAAAAATTCAGGTGCCAACACTACCAGTTCTCTTCATTGGTCAAATGATGGAGACCTTTCACATTTATCAATCTCACCCCATCTTGAATCATTATGTTTCAAGTCTTTCTTAAGTACCTTCTCACTTGTTTCACTTTTGTCAAAAGGCCTCAAAGCCATAACGAAACAATAATCCCATATTAGGGAAATTTCTATACAAAATGGGCCTCCTAAGAAACTCTTAAAATACAAAACTTTTTTATATAATATAAATTATTTAAATATAAATTACTTAACTACATGAGGACAGATATTTCTATTATAATCTCAAGTTCATTTTTCTAAAATATAAATAAATATTTAGTAGAAATTTAAATTCACTTTTCTTTTTTTTTCTTATTTCTTTTCTTTTTCAAAAATCTTAAAGTTATATTTGAAAAGCTATACTTTCTAATTTTAAAGTAAAAACAAATATTTTACAATAGTTTTTTTTTACCTTTTTAAAAATATAAATAATATTTGTTATCTTTTTATTTTTATTTTTTTCTTCAAAAAAATGTTTATTAGGAACATTTGTTAGCTTTTTTTTTTCTTTCTATTTTTCTCTAATAATTTTTTAATTTTTCATTCTTGTCCATATACTCTTTGGTTTTAAAATTTATATTTAATATTTAATATTTTATTTTATATGTACACTTTTTTTATTGTAAGTGCTACTGGAGGGGGTAGCTCCCTTTATTGAAAAGAAAAACAGTTACATTGCAAATGAGATGGTATTGATCTCATCCACGAGTACATTGACCCTCTCCAGTTGTTGAGGGGGAAAAAGATCACCAAAAATGCTAACATAGTTAGCAAAGGCATTCATCTCACAATTTTCCAATCCATCACGAAAAATCTTCAATGCTTCTGTGACATTTTGTTTCTTTTTGATAGCTTCGGCATCAAAGACTTCAGCAATGAATCCCTTCTTTGGGTTGATATGGACTTCATTACCTCATCAATAATTTGTTCGCTCACCACAAAACCTGCAAATCTGGATGCATGATGCATTGCACTTGTAGCTTGGGCCACGTTGGTGTAGAAGATTTCCAGCAACTCTCCATCATGGGTGTGCTCGTCCTACGAGGCCTTTTGCCCGATTATACCTTTGATCCCCTTTCTGACCTCGACATCTTCATTTTTGAACAACCTCCTTAGCTGTTGCTCCATATTGTCGTCCTCACATTTGCATTTTAGCCCAAACTACTTCTTGCCTGCCATTGCTATGGTGTATCAGTCCAAGTGCCCTTGTTGAATTTATAGAGTTTCCTACCTTCAGCACTCTTCACATGCCTCAACCATCAAGCAAACAAGGAGTTAGAGTCACAATCCATTTGTAGGATTGTGTTGTAAATCTCAGATAGCGTCATGGTAAAGCAATCTTTGCTGCAAGGATATCAACTCAACTTCTCTTAATGTTTGTGATGGGTTGAAATATTGACCTCTTTTTATGTTGTTTTATATGCTTTTAGAACTTTTTCATATGATCGTCCAGATACTTTTCCAACATCACCATCATTATATACTGCTTTTTTATATACTTTGCAAGACTTTGAATCTATGTTATTAATATGGGATATGGTGATGATATTATCAATTGAATGATTTAAACATGAGTATGCATGCAATATAGATGGAATTCTATGGTTTAATTATGAAGGTTATTTGTGTGCATATGTTTTGTGAATTAACCCTTGTGCAGCAAGAATGTGGCATCAAGGAAAGAAGCATTTGTAGCGAGTTGTAGGATAGGAGAATTAAAGGAAGCTGAAGATAAGACGCAAAAAGTGCAAGCAACTAGAGGATGAATGTGAACCATCATGGAAAGGAATAAATGCAGAAGAAGTGAACTTGTTTCAAACATAATTTATGTGTGTTCCTCATACGAGCCATTGCATAAGAATTCTTGTTTGAATAGGACTCTCCTTCCTCTATTCAGTTAGATTAATAAATCGATCTTAAACCTGTATCCTAGTATCTAGGAATGGATTGATGATTGAAGTTAGTTGGTAGTTGCATAAAAATCTCTCATTTATGTATAACTTAGAGGGGATGAGTTCGATGTCAAGTTAGTTAGCTTATTTTCCAGTTACTCAGTTGTTACTCTGTTTTTCAATATTAGAAGTTCCAGACATGTTTGATTAGAGAATGACATTATTGAATACAATCTGAAAGAGATTTTGTTTATGATATGAAATGAATGGAACTATGTGTTATGAAGATGCATGAGTATTTGAATTAGATTTGATTTCCAGTTAAGTGAGTTAGTCCCCTGAGTCAGCCACTCAAGGTACTGATCTTCACTTCATTTATTTTCTTATTCCTTTATGCATTCTTGTTAAATCTATTTTCCATTAGTTTATAAATACATTACGAGTCAATTAGAATACTTTGATTGTTAAATTACAGTGGTATGGTTCATGAACAAATGCATGCTTTGTCTACTTTAAGTCCTCTGGAGGTTAGCATTAGTTCTCTTATCATTTTGAATGTTTTGGGATCAGTTCTGTAATTTCCTGTTGTTAGCAGTTATCTACAACTTATGTTGAAGGTGCTCGTAGCCACTAGATTTTGTAACTATTTTTACAGTTCTTGCATTTCTGTGATTTCCAGCAAAGTAGAATAATCTGAGTAGGTTTAGATAAGATAGTTTAGAAAGAATATGAGCCCTAAAGGCACATACAGTGCAATGCCATCATAAGCTTACGCTCCTTGGTTGATACTTAAATGTAGGAGTACAATGATAGAGTGGATTGTTCAGATAGGTTTACCCTTGAATTATGTTAAGTCTACAACGCATTAGTTTTCCTCTATAGTTTTGGCGCCGTTGCTGAGGATGGTGCTACCTTCATAGGCTCATTTTATATGCTTTCATAGCTTAACTTTTGATTCCAGTATTAGGGTTAATAGATTTACTTTTCAGGAAACACTAGAAATTATACTAACATTATGTAGGACCGTTGGAATATAAAGCCAAATTCACTGTATGCGGAGGCAGAGAGACAATTGAGGCAGATTCCTCCCTTTAATTTTTTAGGATAGAGAAGACCCAACTGACTTTATCAACTATACAATAGAAAGTGTTGAGGAAGAAGAACTTGTTCTTACATCTTCATCAACACCTTCTACATCTTCATCAGCTTCTGCCACAACTACAAAAGGGACCTTCAGAACCATGGTAGATGCTGTGGTGGAGGATCCACCAAAGCAAGAAACATTTGATTTTTCTATCACTGATCAGGAGAGGGCTATAGTGCTAAAAAATATTCCACCATCAGCATTACCAGTCTTCTATGGCCTGGTGATAGAGGACCCATATACATTTTTGTTTGAGTTTGATATCATGTGTAGGAGATATGACTACACCTCAGATGCTCATAGGCTGAAACTCTTTCCTGCAACCCTCAAGGATGCAGCCTTGAGATGGTTTATGGGGCTGGGAAAAGATGTCATTCTAGACTGGGATATAATGAAGGAGAAATTCTTGGAGAAATACCAAGATTACTACCGAGGACATGATAGGAGGAGAGATGACATCTTCAGGATGTCACAAAAAGAGGTGGAGCCACTAGAAGATTATGTTGAAAGATTCTAGCTTGCTCTAAAGAAGAACCCCCAAAACAAATTGTCTGAAGAATCATTAAAATTGGTCTTCTTAAGAGAGGTTAAGGATGATTACATGGATGATTTGAATCTCATTGGGCAAGGTGATATCTCTTAGCTACCTTTTGAGTCAATTTGTAAAGTTTGCTGAAATTATTCAAGAACTTTCACCAGATGACCAAGGGGAGAAAGGACATCAATTACAAATAAAACAACCAATGGAGTTTCAAGGGTGGAAATCAGTAACTTGTTGTCCAACATGAAGAAGGATATAATCAGTCATATGTCTACATAGCTGGACACTCTTCACATTAAGAAGAAATAAGAAGAAGCTGATGTAATGCTTACTGAGTACTGTCCCAGTTGTAGACAAAGGAAGGCCAATTGTAAATGCAAAAGGGTGGCAAGCATCCAGCAAGTGAAGGTTGAAAGGCTAGAATTTTAGCCATTTGAAGGAGAGGATGGACAATTGTTCTACATAGCTCAAAGGAGACCTTGGCATCAAAGACAAGGTATGCCCTCTAATCCACTAAGTTTTAGTTCACTCTTTCTTGCTGCAAACCAAAATTTCTCTGCTTGGAACACTCAGCCATGGCCTAGTAATTAAAATCTCTGGCAAAACCCATAATGGCCTACTCCACAACCTAGTTGGAACCAACGGCAACCAAACCCATGGCCCCAACAAGGTTTTCAAGGTTCCAACTATAACCCCCAGTGGCCTACACAACAACCTCAATGGCAGCAAAATGCAAATTACCAGCAACCTATGCTTCCATCTCAACCACAGCAGCCAGCCATAATGCCTCCATCTGCTCCTCAAAATCAACCTCCTAGACCTACCCAAATCCCTGCCCAACCAACACCTAATCCTAAGAATAAGCCTATTCAACAAGCTTATACTAACGAGGTGATGCAATACCCCGCCTATGAGGTAGAAGCGAGTAATGTTCATCTCAGATCAGGGAAGCAACTTGCGGGCCCTTCATCTCCCCAAATTACAGAGCTTGAAGATGAAGAACCCACAGAGGAAGCCTCAGATAAGCCACCTTTCGAACCTGAATCGAATCAAGGCCTTCAAATCATTTCACATCCTAAGCCTCCTTTCCCTTAATGCTTGGCTATCTAGAAACAACCAGCACAGTCTGAAACTGACCTCATAGGCCAGTTACAATATATAAGCATAAAGATTCCCTTAATCCAAGCCATCAAATATATTCCTATCTACACTAAGACTATCAGAGATCTATGCATAAACAAACTAGGAAGGAAGAGGATAGACCCAAAGAAAGCCCATGTTTTGGGTAACCTTGCTGACATAATGTTGGGAAATATAACTGTTCCCAAATATACAGATCCAGGTAGTCCAGTAGTGGATGTCAAAATCAATGGGACTCTTATTAAGAATACTTTGATAGATTTGGGTGGTGCAATTAATGTAATGACTAAGGAGACAATGTAAACACTTCAGTTGACCAACCTTAGGCCTACTCAAACAGTCTTGCAATTAGCTGATAGGTCTACAATTAAACCTGAAGGAGTCATTGAGGATTTGGTAATTGCATTAGATTCTTGGGTATACCCAGTTGATTTCATAATCTTACAACCCAAGGTTAATCTCACTGGTTATCCTCTTTTACTAGGCAGACCATGGCTTGCCATAACATATGCATTTATAGGTTACAGGTCAGGTAACATGATCATATCCAATGGGACTATGACCAAAATATTGGTTTTATATCCACCAGCCCAACCATACCATGAGCTTGAGCAAACCATTTGGCCTACTCTAGAAGATGAGGATAGCTATTCCCTGCAAACCTTGATGACTATTAAACGCAGCCCTATACTGGATATTCAGGATGAAGATGAGTTGATCACTCACATTATACAAAATAACTATGGGAGGCACTTGCAGCAACAAGACTGTTTATCTTGCTTGCAAGATCCCTTAAGAAGCATAATACCCACCAGCTCCTCAGAGGAGGTATCTCAAATATTTCATACCTTGTTACCCGAACAGTACTTGCCAGTAATACCTAGCCTTGATTTGTCCTTTGTGCAAGAAATCTCTAAGCCATTAGAAATCAAGCCAGGAAATATATTGACTGTAATAATGCATTGATTGATGAGCAACAACAATCCCTGCATGCAGTATTACAAACCCACTTAGCAGCATTTGCATGGGATTACAGTGATATGAAAGGCCTAAATCCTACTTTGTGTATGCAAAAAAATTATATTGATGATGGCTACATACCTATAAAGCAGCAGCAACGACGCATGAACCATGCTCTCAGAGAGATAGTGAAAGTAGAACTTCAAAATCTTTTAGATGCAGGGTTTATATACCCCATTTCAGATAGTGAATGGGTTTCACCATTGGTCATAGTTCCCAAGAAAGGTGGGAAATGGAGAGTTTGTGTTGATTACATAGAACTAAATGCTACCACCAGGAAGGATCACTTTCTATTGCTCTTCATTGATCAATTTCTTGACTCTTTAAAATGGAAGAAATATTTCTCATTTCTTGATGGTTTTTGTGGCTATAACCAAATCAAGATTACACCAGAGGATCAAGATAAGACAACATTTACCTGCCTTTGGGGCACCTATGCATATTTTGTCTTGCTTTTTGATTTGTGCAATGCTCCAGTCACATTTCAAAGAGCAGTCCTTAGTATTTTCTCTGATTTTGCCCACGATAGTATGGAAATTTACATGGATGACTTCATCACATAAGGTGAAACATATGATGAAGCTTTACAAAACTTGGAGAAAGTTTTAAAGATATACATAGAGCACAATATATCTTTGAGCAATGAAAAATGTTTTATGATGATGACACAGGGACATTTTACCTCAAGTGCAGAAATACAAGTTGACCCAAAGAAGATTGAAATTATATCTACCCTACCTATTCCACAGAGACAAAAGGACGTAAGGAGCTTCCTTGGACATGCAGGTTATTACAGGTAATTTATTCAAGATTTTAGCAAAATTGTTGCACCTTTGTTTACTCTGTTGACAAAGAATATTGAGTTTGAATGGACACCAGGCTGTCAGAATTCCTTTGAGAAGATAAAAGCATCCTTGACACAAGCTCCAGTTCTCAAAGGTCCAAATTGGACACTGCCTTTTCATATCCACATAGATGCATCAGACTTTGCCATGAGAGCAGTCTTAGGCCAACAAGAAGGAAGTAAATAGTATGCAATATACTATGTACGTAAAAACCTATAGGGAGCTCAATTGAACTATACTGTGACAGAAAAGGAAATGTTAGCTGTTGTATATGCAATTAACAAATTTAGACACTACATTACTGGTTATAAAGTGTTCATACATACAGATCATACAACAATCAGATATTTGATGAATAAGGCAATAGTGGGTGGAAGACTTGTAAGATGGTTGTTGTTATTGCAAGAATTTAACATAACCATTGTTGACAAACTAGGCAAAGCTAATGTAGTTGTTGATTTTCTGTCTAGATAGCCTACACAATCCTCAGAAGGAGTGGTTGATGACTCTTTTCCTGATGAGCATCTATTTGCTCTAACTATACACACTCCATGGTATGCAGATATAGCTAATTATTTGGTTACAGGGCAGATTCCAGGTTACTTTTCTCTAAGGGAGAAGAGACAACTAGTTCACAAATGTTTCCCTTATTCTTGGATTTCTAGATTCCTATTCTAAACTGGCCCAGATAACATTATGAGAAGATGTATTGGAGAGGATGAGGTGTTTGATAAATTGAAGGCATGTCATGATGAGCCATGTGGTGGACATTTTGCAGCCAAAAGGATAGCCTTCAAAATATTGACAACAGGATATCACTGGCCAACACTTCATAAAGATTATGTCAAGTATACTAGAAGCTACGATCAGTGTCAAAGAATGGGGTGACCTACAAGAAGTGATGAAATGCTTTTGCAGCCACAAATAGCATTAGGTCCTTTTGATAAGTGGGGTTGGATTTTGTTGGTCCTATCTCTCCTACTTCAAACAACAAGGAATATATACTGGTATGCACTGATTACTTAACCAACTAGGTGGAAGTCAAAGCTTTGTAGTTTGCCAGAGATGGCAATGTAACAAAATTTTTGTACGAGGAAATCTTCACTAGATATGGTGTACCAAGGGAGATAGTGACTAGTCAAGGCCCACAATTCACATCAGACTTAATCACTAGACTGGTAGAGGAATATCAAATTAGACACAAGAAGTCCACTCCCTACCATCCTCAAGCTAACAGTTAGGTTGAGGTCACAAATAGGGAGATTGAGAATATATTGACAAAAATAGTACATCTTCACATAAGGGATTGGGTTTCCAGGTTACTAGAAGTTGTTTGGGCATATAGAACTATTTGGAAGACAACTATAGGATTCATTCATTATGAATTGGTTTATGTCAAGACAATAGTCCTGCCTATAGAATTTGAATACAAAACCCTAAGGACAACAATAGAATTACGGATGGATTTGACAAAAGCTCAAAAGGACAGACTACAACATTTGAATGATCTTGATGAAATCGGATTAGAAGTCATCCACCACACAGAGGTTATACAGAAACAAAGAGTTAAATGGCATGACAAGTATATCAAGACTAAAGAATTCACTGTTGGTGATTGGGCCTTTCTCTATGATTCCAGATACAAAGATTTCAAGGGCAAGCTTCAATCTCAATGGTTGGGGCCATATGAGATTAAACAAGTATTCCCTAATGGCGCAGTCCAATTACAAACCATTGATGAGGTCCAATTTTCATTGCTAGTAAATGGACACAGGCTGAAACTGTATAAGAAACCACTTCAGAAAGATGATTTTCTCATCTCTCTAGCCACTCAGTATAGTACTCATGGTGCTCTTGATGAAGGCTCTGCGACACACACTAATACACCATCAGAAGATGATCCACCAATCCTGTCTAGTGATGTAGAGGTTGAGTTGCATGACTCAACCCCTATCACTGAGACTTAATTTTTCTTGCTTTATAATTCACATGCACACACAACACACTATCCATGGTGACCGCAGTTAACTCTAGAGGGACCTATTTTTCACTCTTAGTTGGGACCTGTTACAGTTGGGACCTGGCATATTGCATATGTAACTATTCAGTCAGGACTTGTACTAGAGGCACCCGTAGCGACTCATGTCTGCAGATGTCTTCAACACTTTGGCAAACAATACACCATTTTCCCGCTCATTCCATATCTTCTAAATTTGCTTCATTCATTTTGAAATAAATCAAATGCCACTGTAAAAGTGTTCAACTCACGCTCATGAGTTATTCATTCTTGCATTGCGAGCTATCACCTCACATCAATTCTACAGTACCTGTCGCCTTACCATTCACCTGCATGCATCTCATCTTGCTCATATCAAATAAAATGCGAAGTACATGTTCTCAATTTCCACGGTGCGCTGATCATTTATTTCCATAATGTGTGTACATAAGGTAACTTTCAATGATTAACTTAGCTTTCTTTCTATATTCATTATTACTTTTTATTTATTTCATGCATGTGAAAATATTTATCAGCATTCCATTTAATAAATACTCTTCCTTTCATATCAATTCCCACGTGAAGTGAGGCCACTTCACACATTAGTTTGGGGGAGGGGTTTAATTTTTTTATTTTCACCATCTTTGTCTTTAGAGATACCATATAAAACATCCTATGCCATTTTCTAAAAGATGGTAAACTTACCATGTTTCACCCAAAGTGTGAACTTGTTATCCTGAGAAAGTTATAGTTGGGAAGAGTAGGAGAGGCAACAAATTGTAGGTTGGTTCTTTTTAAGGTAGTGGAATTAGAGTTTAGCAGAAATTGACACTCCAAGAGGTTGCAGAACACAGAGATAATGGGGGTGATGTGATATGACGAGAGCCATCTGCACATAATAGAAATATTAGAGGATGTGTTGGTGCTACCACTCTTCACAAAGTAGGATGGCTGGACTACTTTTTGAAGTTAACAGAATATGATAATGAAATGGCAAAAGAATTTATAGCTACATTGCAATATGATGAGGCAATGGTCAAGGGATTGGTTGTAGATGCTTCTGAAATGGCCATTGCCCAAGTTATAGGATTGCCGCACATAGGGTCTGAATATCCAGCTTGTGCTGATGCAGCTACAACAAGGGAAGAATTTTGTGAGCGAGGAGAGCACCTGGACTCAACAACACAAGGTACAAAGAGATTGTCCCTTCCATTCTCTTGGGGAAAATGTGCTTCATATATCATTAAATACTTTACCTGTGATGGTCGGCATAATTTGTTGTATACTGTACATTTTAGGTTGCTTAATCATTTACGCCATTGTAAGCTAGTCAATGTTCCTAATTTCTTGTATAACATGTTGAAAAGGATGGCATATGACTATCAAAAAAAGTAAGCAGACACCATGTTGTCCCACCACTGTTTAATAGCCTTATTAATTAAGAGAAGCCTGAGAATTCAACACCCATAGGTTGATTGGGAGGCCTTTAAACAATGTATAGATATCACAACATTGTTAAAAGAACCTGAAGTAGAGGATGAACTCCAACATGAGCTTGAACCTGAGATTGAGCCTAAATAAGAGGGGCCATAGGAGGAAAATACTCTAGAGGACATGCCAGTGGCAACGGAGGAACCCTTATCTTCTAACCCTAAATCTATGAGAGGCATTGATTCAACACCTATTAGGAAAAAGAGAAACAAGAAAAGTGCTGAGAAACATAAGAGCACTATGAAGGGAGAAGATGCAGGGGAAAAGAAGAAGAGGAGTAAAAAGAAGAGGAAAAGTGAAGATAAGCAGGAAACTGTTACTCCCAGGCACTCAGGGAGGTTGAAGAGGTAGAGTGTGAAGGAAAGAATTGTTGAGGAATAGGGGTAGGAGGAAAAAGGTGAAGAACAACAGCACCATGATCCCACGTTGCTAAATACAGATTCAGATAAAGAAAGAAATGCCCCTGAAGATGTCCCTGTCGATGCTCATGAAAGTGTTAATGTGTCTGCCAAAAGGAGAAGGTATGTTTCTTCATCTTTTGATTTTGATTTAGAAGATATGTTTATTACAAAGAAATTGGGAAAGTCAGTTCCTAGTAGTTCTACTAAGGAAATTTTTGATATAACTAGGGATGATGATGAAGGTCTGAATTTTGAAAAGGAAAAAGAATTATTGGAAGATAGGAACATAAGAAAAGAACTTCAAGAAGCTCTTTATAGGATAAAACAATTGGAATAGTAGGTGAAAGGGTATGAAGAGGATAAAGAAAAGGAGAAAAGAATACAAGAGTTGCAGGAGAGAATTCAAACCTATGGCCATGGAACCAATTTGGATTTGCTAGCACAGATGGTTGTGAGTAAAAAAATTACTGAAGAAAATAAAGTATTAACTCCACAACCTCATGTAACAAGGACTCCAATGTATCACACCACTTTGTATTTGGGTTTTGAATTAATGAAACTCACTCACAAATCCAAACAAGAAAAGGAAAGCTAGGAGAAGGAAAAACATAATCTCAATGCATCGATAGAAGATAAGAATTTGGTGATAAAGAGGTTGGAGGATAAGCTGACAGAGGTAATTGACAAAGCCATATAGATCATTGGGTGTAGACCTCCACCTAGAGCATATGCATTATTTTTGCAAGAAAAATTTCTTAGTTTCCAGTTTAATAGGTTCATTAATGATCAGCCTACTTTACATTCAAGGCATATTTTTTACAGCTATTTTAAATATGTTAGCTTGAGGAGCAAGATCAATTGTGTGAATATTGTTTGCACAACTACATAATGGCAGAGGATACAGAACGGAACCCTTCAATTTATGTTGTGGATTTGTAGGTTAGGGCACTGTCATCATATTTCAAGAATGAGTAGCTTAGAGGGGAATTGATGGACAAATACAAGGAACAAGAGAAAACAGTGGCACTACAGATCAAGAGGGAAGCATTGAATCCTGATGTAATCCTTACTCAATGGTTAACACTCCTCTCACATAAAGGTCTAGGAAAAATAATTATGGATTTAAGACTGCGAGATCACAGAAGGATAGAGCAGTTAACATAACCTATGCTTCAAAATTGTCTAAGGTATGTACATGATAGATGGAATAGTCTACCCCAGCATTGCAGAGGAAAGAGCCTCACTCTTTCCATAATTTTATGAACATGTTTGAAAGATTGCGCAAGTACATCTAGATTTTAGAACAAACAGGAGTGGGATGGCTACCACTTACTTTTCATCCTCCTATTCTCCTCTATCCAGTACCACACTCGACAGGAGAAAAGAATGATGAATGTAGGAATGCAAAATCAGTTGAGATGGATAGGCTTGCATGTTACAATGGTTTTTATCTTAAGTAGGGAGAGGGAGTCAGAGAAATAATGGACCTTAGGAAGATTACTTTGCACTACAATCTTCTTCCCTAGATGTTTAATTCGATGATTTTGCTTGAGGGCAAGCGAAAGGCTAATTGGGGGGAATGATGGGTTGAAATATTGACCTCTTTTTATGTTGTTTTATATGCTTTTAGAACTTTTCCATATGATCATCCAGATACTTTTCCAACATCACCATCATTATATATTGCCTTTTTATATACTTTGCAAGACTTTGAATCTATGTTATTAATATGGGATATGGTGATGATATTATCAATTGAATGATTTAAACATGAGCATGCATGCAATATAAATGGAATTTCATAGTTTAATTATGAAGGTTCTTTGCGTGCATATGTTTTGTGAATTAACCCCTATGCAGCAAGAATGTGGCATCAAGGAAAGGACCATTTGCTGCGAGTTGTAGGATAGGAGAATTAAAGGAAGCTGAAGATAAGATGTCAAAAGTGCAGGCAGCTGGAGGATGAATGTGAACCATCATGAAAAGGAATAAATACAAAAGAAGTAGACTTATTTCAAATGTAGCTTATGTGTGTTCTTCATACAAGCCATTGCATAAGAATTCTTGTTTGAACAGGACTCTCCTTCCTCTGTCCAGTTAGATTAATAAATCAATCTTAAACCTGTATCCTAGTATCTAGGAATGGATTGATGATTGAAGTTAGTTGGTAGTTGCATAAACTCTCTCGTTTCTATGTAAGCTAGGGGGTATGAGTTTGATGTCAAGTTAGTTAACTTATTTTCTAGTTACTCAGTTGTTACTTTATTTTTCAATATTAGAAATCCAGACATGTTTGATTAGAGAATGTCATTATTGAATACAATCTGAAAGAGATTCTATTTATGATATGAAATGAATGGAACCACGTGTTATGAAGATGCATAGGTATCTGAATTAGATTTGATTTCCAGTTAAGTGATTCAGTCCCTTGAGTCGGCCACACAAGGTACTGATCTTCACTTCATTTATTTTCTTATTCCTTTATGCATTCTTGTTAAATCTATTTTCCATTAGTTTATAAATACATTACAAGTCAATTAGAATACTTTGATTGTTAAATTACAGTGGTATGGTTCATGAACAAATGCATGCTTTGTCTACTTTAAGTTCTCCGGAGGTTAGCATTAGTTCTCTTATTATTTTGAATGTTTTGGGATCAGTTTTGTAATTTCCTGTTGTTAGCACTTATCTATAGCTTATGTTGAAGGTACCCGTAGCCACTAGATTCTGTAATTGTTTTTACCATTCTTGCATTTATGTGAATTCCAGTAAAGTAGAATAATCTGAGTAGGTTTGGATAAGATAGTTTAGAAAGAATATGGGCCCTGAAGGCACATACAATGCAGTGCCATCATAAGCTTACGCTCCTTGGTTGATAATTTAATGTAGGAGTACAATGATAGAGCAGATTGTTCAGATAGGTTTATCCTTGAATTATGTTAAGTCTACAACGCATTAGTTTTCCTCTACAATTTGCATTCTCAATTTTCAGTTTGAAATCCTCCATCTCGCGAAAGGACTATGAGATCCCAAGGCAGATATTAGCAAGATTTTGCCCAACTAGTCTAAAGATCTGTGCCATGACTTTCCTTTCATGCCATGAATCTCTTCTATTGTGCTGACAAAAATGCTTGACCAATCTAGCTCCCACCTAATTTGATTATCCAATTAGGTCCTCATTCACTTGCCATTTCCTATGCTAATAGTCCAGCCTTATCATTACCCGCTTAGCACGCTGTCATTTCATGTTTGGACCAATTCAAAGGCCATAGGTCTAGCCTTCAGGACCACTCCAACCTATCTTCTCTTAGGGTTTGTCGTCTTATCTTTTTCAATGATGTCATCCAACACCGTCCATTTGTTGGTGTCCTTATCTACAATTGTACATTCCATCTGTGACACCCCATGATTTGCCAAGTTGTCCGCTGTTGTGTTAGCCTCCTAGAAAATGTGAGCAACCACGAAATCGCCCATGTCGCTTAGTAGACACCAAGCTTTGTTCACCCAAATTTTGAGTTTGCAATTCGGGGTGTCTTTCCTGAGGATGGCTTGAATGCACAATTGTGAATCTCCTTCGATGTCCACATTTTTGAAACTAAATTTCCTACAGAGTTTGAGCCCCATTGTCATTGCTTTGAATTCTGATTCATTGTTTGTGGCACATCCAACCTTCATAGAAATTTCCCCCGAGCATATACCATTGTTGTCTCTAATGATACATCCCACGCTAGCCATACCTAGATTTCCCTTAGTGGCACTGCCAAAGTTGAGCTTGACTCTCCTTGGGATTGGCAGAAACCATTTGGCCTCCTTTCTAACCCTTCTTTTATCCTTGAATTAACCCATGGGCCTCTTTAGGATTTTCCATTGAAGATGCAATTCCTCGTCCTAGTTTGAGAAGATCATCTCATCTTTTATCTTACATTTTGAGTTTGTAATTTCACATATATTATTCTCAATTATTTGGCACACCTCCTCCACTAACCTGTATTCTTCTTTGAACACTCTCTGATTCATCTCCTTCTAGATCTGCCATACAATGAGAGACGACGAGATAATCCATATATCTATCCATAGCACATTTCTTTTAATCCTAGGCCAACTCTACATGACCCCCACTATATCTCCTTGACGTGGTGCACACAATATGAGAGCTAATTGAAGCCAATCCCAACATTTTTCTAGCAAAGGGACACTCCAGGAGGAGATGGTAAATGGATTCTCCATCATTACAACACAACGGGCACCTTGAGGGTCCATGGATTCCTAAAACTACTAACCAATCAGCCGTTAATATTCTTTTGTGAAGCACAGTCCAAAGGAACACACCAGCTTTGGGGAGGATCGAGGAGTGCCAGCATAGCCTTAAGGGCCATTCTTTATTTTCTCTAATTGCATGTTATAATGCATATCCAATCTTTACTGAGTGCTTCCCCATCTTAGACCCACACCAAATTATCTCATCTTTTTAGTTATTTAGGAGGATTTTCCTTTTGGATAGTTCACTCTGAAGCGCCTATTTTGTCTCCTTTAGTAGCAGTAAGGTTTCAACATTGAGTCATTTGAATCTATCTCCCACTCCATCAGTGGCCCTGACGACATAGTCAACCACTTTTACTCCTACCAATGCTTGAATTCTATCCACCTACTCTGCCATACCGTTCACATCCTTGAGGGGTGTATGGCCATTTCAGGAGTCAAACTAGAAGTTTGTTGTCCTACCATCATTTATTTTCCAAGTGAGATGATTGATAATGAGATTTCTACTTTCTCATAGAAATTTCCATATCGCCGAACCTCCAATTGAGTTGGTCATTGTGAGGATCTGGTTGGGTTTAGGTTCATCCAGGTATTTGTTACATAAAATTCTACACCACAATTTGTTCAGGTCTCTGTACATCTTCTAAGAAATTTTAGCGCCTAAAGCCAAATTTTGTGTTCTCATCTTTCTCCACCCCCACCTCTTTTGTTGCACATGCCTTGTCCCAGTGGATTAAGGGGATTTTCTTTTCCTCTTTCAATCCCTTCCAGAGGAACCATTTTAGAAAGCTCTCCAAGTTGGACTCAATTTTGTGAGTTATTTGATAGCAAGTTATGATGTAGATAGGGATGGCAGACAGGATAGCTCATATCATTGTGTAGATAGGGATGGCAGACAGGATAGCTCATATCATTGTGAGCCTTCCAGCCAATGTTAACCATTTGGTTTTATCCAGTTTATTTCTATAGTTTTCCATTACCTCCTCTCAGTGATTTGACCTGCACATTCCAGCGAAAATTGGAGCACCAAGGTATTTGGTTAGAAGGGAGGCAACTAAGAACTTGAGTAGATTTGTAATTCTCCTCTGGACTTGTTTTTTAGTATTGAAGAATAATTCCAATTTTTTGTTATTCATGGATTGTCCTGACAGTTTGGTATATTCTTCCAAAGTTTCCTTTATTACATCTACTTCCTTCATATTGGCTTTGCCAAATAAGACTGTGTCATCTACGAACTGGGCATGTGTGATAGGCTCGACATTTTCCACCATCTTTATCCCTTTCTAGTGTCCCTCTAGCCTGGATTTCTTGATGGCCCTTCCCAACGCCTCTGCCATGATCATAAAAAGAAATAGGGAGATGGGGTCTCCTTGCCTCAACCCATTCGTAGCCTCAAAGAAGCCACAAAGGGAGCCATTGACCAAGACCGAGTACCTAGTTATGGAGATGCAGTATTGAACCAAATCCAGTCAATGATCATTGAAGCCAAAATTACTCATTACAACCCTCAAGAAGTCCCAATCAACTTTATCGTAGGCCTTCTAAACAACCAGTTTGAGCATCATGCCCTTTATTCTTTCCTTTGCCATTGTGTGGATTGTCTTGCTAGTTATTATGATGTTATCACTAATTTCCCTTCTTGGGATAAATCTATTCTTCTCTTCAGAAATTACCAAGTCTAGAACTACCTTGAGGTGGTTGGCCAGTACCTTGGGGATAATTTTGTAGATAACATTACATAAGGAGATTGGCCTATACTCACTGAAGGTCCCGCACTCCAATTTTTTGGGAATGAGCATGATGGTGGTGTTATTGATATCTTTAACAAACTTTTTCTTCATTATGAATTCGTCAACTACCCTCCATATTTCCTTCCCAATAAAGGGCTCACACTTTTGGTAGAAGCTCATGTGGAAGTTGTCTGACCCTGGTGCTTTATCAGGGTTCATCTAGAAACCCGCAGCCCTAACCTCTTCCACTGTGACTAGAGCATTCAACATGTCATTATCTGCCTCTAAAATGAGCTTCAGGATATAATCAATGGATTCAGGATAGATACAATCACATGCTTATGGTTTTCTACCCAATATTCCATGAAAGTGTTCGATCGCCTCTACCTTAATATCCGCTCCACTTGTTACTGTTGATCCATCCAATTTCGTAATTTCATCAATTTTGTTTCTTGACCTTCTTGCTTTGGTTGATGCATGAATTTTTTTTGTATTGAGTCCCTTGCCTTCAGCCAAACCTCTCTGGCCTTGTCCCTCTAGTAGATCTCCTCACGTGCTAGCACCTCCTTGTGCTCTTGCTTTAACTTTTGTTCTAACTCAAAATCTTCTCTGAACATACCAAGGGCTATTACTTGATTGTTTAAAGTCTACAATTCTTTTTCTTTGCGAATCTTTTCTTCAAATATGTTTTTGAACACCTCCTTGTTCCATTTTTTTAGCTTAGCCTTTAGGTATTGTAAGTTTTTGATGAAGCAGTAATTGACTGTCCTAGACACCTAGCATTCTTTCCACCAGCCTTCCAGGTTTTAGTCTCATACTGCCACCACATATTTTTTAATTTGAACGCATTGCACCTGGGTTTCTCTTCCATTTTGATTTCCAGTGAAACTGGATAATGATTAGATATCGATAAATGCATGATCCTTGCATCTACACACATTGACTCATTTAGCCAATTGGAGGATATAAAAAATCTATCAAGTCTTTCTGATATGTTGGAAAATCCAATGCGTCTATTGGTCAATGTAAATGTACCATTAAAGGTCTCACAGTCTATCACTCCCACCTCTTCCATGAATGTTCTAAAATCCATAATATTTTCATTTACCTTGTTGAGCCCTACGCTTTTTTCACTCAGATTAAGGATTGCATTGAAGTCTCCACCCATGATATAAGGGGACGGATGTATGTTTTTTATTTTGTCTTTAATTTCTTCCCATATAGCCAACTTGTCATCCGTTTTGGTCAGCTTGCAGATATTAAATAGAAAGAATTGAAAATCAGTGTAACAATTTCTTACTAGACTCATCATCCAATTTGGTTGCGATTCCATCAACTTGACAACAACATTATTGTCCTTCCATAATATCCTAAGCCCACTCACTGATCCGCATGCTTCCAGAAATAGTCCCAACTAGTTTTTATAGTACTTGACAAACTTATCTACCTCCGCACTTCTGATTTTAGTTTCTTGTAGAATGACAATGTCCACAGTACAAGCTTTTTGAGGTGATGCTTGACTAAGTGTCATTTGTCAGCGGTGTTTAATCCCCTGACATTCTATGTTGTGTACTTCATTGCTCTCCAAGAGAGGCTTCTCCTCCCTTGGGGATCATGAATTTCATTATACTAGTGAAGCCCTTCTCCGTTGCTCCCTCTTCTCTCTTCTGTTTCCCATATTTCCTTCCCTTGCCTTTCTTTATTTTTGTCAACCCCAGAACCTTCGAGGTAGACTAGCTAATGCACCTTTGGTCTACAATTCCCAAATCATCATGATCTGACTCTTCACAGCCCTCTGATTCAACATCTTCATCTGACAAATTGGCCTTCAACTCATATATTCTACTGCATCCATCCATATCACCTGCGCAACCGACCTCTCCCAAGTTTTTCTCTGCTTCTTCTTTTGATCCCGTGCAAGGGTCTTCAGTCGTCTTGCCATTTTTCTTCTCAGGGCTAGTTTGTGTCCCTTTTTTATTTTCTCTACTTTCTCCCTCGAGTGCTTGTGTATCAGTCTATTTTGTCTCTGCCACATTTTGTGAATTTCTGTTGTGCATTATCTCCACCCTAGCTCTATTCTACTTTTTGGGAATCCATTTTTTGACTGTCCTAATTTTGACTTTGCAATCTTTTTCCTTGTGATCTCGCTTTTGGCACCTTAGGGAAAACAACTTCTCCCCCTCAATTTCTAGTTGCTAAATCCAATGTATTCCAACTGCACAAATCGGATCTCCTTAGTAAATTATTTGACGACTGCAATCTTTATCCGAGCATAGAGATACGAATCTCCTTCTACAAATTCTCCATCGATATCAACTAAAGTGCCCAACGATCTTCTAATTTTCTCAAGGCAGGTTTTCGACTAATATTCGATAGGTAAGTTGTAGAGTTGTATCCAAAGTGGCTTGTCATAAGGACAAAGGTTAACTGGATTGAAGTTGGGTTGCCATTTCTACATATTCAACGACTAGTCGCCCATCATCCAAAGTCCACCTTATAGCACTTGTTCTCTTTCCTCCAAGGATATGAAAACAATGCAGAAGAAGCATTTGGGTAGGAATTTGATTAATTGCTCTGATTTCCAATTCTTTGCAATCCAAGCCCTGATTTTTCCTCTATCTATTATTGGCCCAATGAATCGAGCGATTATCACAAGGTCCTCAAGAATTCCAGTGTCCTCCAGTGATTCTTCTGCAACATCAATTTTTTGAAGATTTTCATGGATCTCTTATTGACAATAACAAGTCTTCGAAGCTCCTTCCTTTCCCGGTTGTACTTACAAATTCGCATTTGTAGCTTTCAACGATTCTCTACTCTGCTCCATTAATTATTAATTCATCATCTTTATTTCCTCTTAATATCCCCTTTATATATACACTTTTATATTAAATTAAGTCTCGTTATTAATTTATATATACATAAATTTTTGATATATTTATGAATTAATATATTTATAATTTTATATATTAGATAGAATGCCTCTCAACAAAAATTATAACTTAAAAAATATATTATACTTATAAATAATATATATAAGTATAAATGTATTAATTATTAATCATAAATCATACATATATATATCAATGCTACAAATTCATTAATTTTTATGCAGTTTCTTTAATTTTTAATCAAACTTTTAATTTAATTTAATTTTAAAGTCATTTTCATCATTGTTGGATTTTTGTAAATATAAAACAATATTTAAAAAAATAAAAAAATAATATATATATATTAAAAAAAAACATTTAAAGTGCATTTACATAGGTGCATATTAAACAATACAAATTTAAAAAGTTAGTTGGAGATTCTTTAATTAGCCTTTTTAAATTAATTTAATTTTATATATAGTCATAGTTTTTAAATTTTTTTAATATTAATATATATACATATGTAAAAATATATTATTTATAATTTTTTAAATCATTTTTATAATTTTTAATGTTTATATATTTTTATGGAGAAAAAAAATTGTTAAATATTTTTTAGATTTGTTTTTTGAGAAAACACAATAATTTTTATTATAGAACTTAATAATGATAAATCTAAAAAACAAAAAAGATTATTGAAATGGAGTAAGATATGTACAGTAAAATTAACTTTAGTGAGTTAATTCATGAGATTTTAGAAAGTTTAAAGTAATAAGATAAGAACTATTTTCTATACATCTTTTGTTTAAGGATAAAAACTAGTAAGCACTTTGAAATAGGGGATAATGACCATGACCTTCAATATTTATTTTTATGAGATTAACCTAGGTGAGTTGCTAGTCTTTAAACAATAGCTATAAGAAAAAGTTAATTTTGGGATGCCCCTTTATGCCAAATATGCCTCCACCTGGGCATTCTAGGAAAAGGACATCAATAACACTGTAGCCCTTTTTGATTGAGTAGAAGCTAGATCCTTTAATATTTCCCCAAATAAGTTTGTCCTCAACTAAAGGATTGAGAGGGATTCTTCCTTCAAGAGAGGTAGCAAATAGGTTCTAATCCTTGATTAGACTAGAAGGAAGACCCATTTCTAGACTTGTCTTCATTCTCAAAAATAAGAAGGAAACCGACTAAAGAGAAGATTTTTTTTTAGCATAAAGCCATTCCTTGAGACTAGTAGAGGGAATGGGCCCGAAATTACCCATTATTTTATCATTCATATATCTAATCTTTTCCCCATTTCCAGGGTACTAAGATAGCTAGTCTGAAATAATATCTGAAGCTATTTCAATATTTCTCCATATTAAAGTCTTCTTCCCCATACAGTTGTTATAAATTTTCTCATCTTGAGCTTAACAATTGTATTTGCTAAGCACATATTTGGCCAACCATTTTCCTTTTGAATTAATCAAGCACCACACCAGGTTAGTAGCAAGAGCTTTCCGGTGATCCAAGATACACCTTGGACCCAATCCACCTTCCTTTTTACTTTTGGTGACACAATCCTAATTAACCAGATGGTATTTTTTATTATTTTTTGTTTACCTCCACTCCACGTAAACTTTATGAGAAGTTGTTCCATTTTTTTCCATCACCCCCAAAGGGGCATAGATAATACTCATTTGATAGATCGGAAGAGCAACCCGAACACGAGGATTTAACTAGCAGTTTTACCAAAAAGTTGAGTTTGGATTTCATTTTATTACGCCAAGAGTTACACTGAGAGGTGTACTACTGTCGCAGTAGGGGTGGAGATGAGAGCATTATTTTTTGGTTGTAAATATAAACCAAAAAAAATTGCAAATAAAAAAGAAATAGAAAAACTATTCTTAGTGAGGCAACGAGGAGGCACTACTGTCAGTTTCATAAAGTGATGGTAACTATTCTTGGTGAGGTGAGTAGGAGGCACTATTGTCAGTTTCATAGGGCGTTTCATATTGATGTTCCATTTATAAGGTTTTCATTTTCTTTGGGAGAGGAGGAACCGAGGGGCTCTGCACAAGCGGTTTATAAGGCACAACCAGAGCCTCTTAAAGGCCACCGTGAGGCTCACTATGGGAGTCGTCTGGTTCAATATTAATGAAAATTAAGGTTGTGACGGATAATTTTAGCCAGAGGAATCTCATCGGCGAGGGCGGTTTTGGTAGTGTGTATAAGGGAAGCCTTTCAGATGGTCAACTCATTTTCGTCAAGAGAATAAAAAACTACTATGAGGAAGGAGACACAGATTTCTTAAACGAGGTGGAGATTATCAACAATATAAGACACATAAATATTGTGGGTTTCAGAGGTTGTTGTGTAGCCAGTGATGATGTGGAAGGGCACCAACAGTTTCTGATCTATGACTACATGCCTAATGGCATCTTAGACGACCATGTATTTGGGGGACACTGTAAGGTCCTATTGACATGGTCATAGAGGAAGATTATTGTGCTCGAGACAACCAAGAGATTGGCTTATTTGCAATGTGGGATTTAGCTTGTGATTTATCACAGAGACATTAAGGCCACAAATATTTTGTTAGACGCTGATTTGAATGCTTATGTATCTGATTTTGTCTTGGCTACAAAATAAGTTAACCATGTAAAATAAATTTAAATGGAAACTTTCTAATATCTTGTTTCTAATAATTTTTTCTTTCCCTTATTGGTTACATAAGTTTAAAAAACCATTTGTATGGTGTTTGTAATGCAGGTCTAATATGGCAGATAAAAGGAGCTTCATAATTGGTAGGGTTAGGGTTTGCAAGGAAGAAGAGGAGGGAGGAGGTTTGAGTAGGGAAGATCTCAATGGAGTGGAGCGAGTTGTGGAGGGTGTTTCTGAAGAGAGAATTCAATAGGAATTGGCCTTTCCTCATTGGTTTCGGCTTTACATTCGCCCTTGTCACCAAGCTTTCTCTTAGCCTCACCGAGGAGGATGCCAAAAAATCTCCCTTCGTGTAGCGCCATGGAAAAAGCTAAACAAATACTGGATGGATTTCAATGTGTTTTGTGTTCCTGGTTTGATAGTTCTGTTTTCTATTCTGTGTAAGATGGAGTTGAAATTTTGATTTAGTTCAGAATCTGCTCTTCTTTTTGATGGATCAAATAAAATGGTGATTTAATGTCTCATATTTGACACAGTAATCATAATTTCTTACAACAAAACAAGGGTTATAATGATTTGACAAATATTCTTCTATGTAATAAAATAAAATACATTTAGTTTTTCAAAAAAAAAAATGGCAGATAAAGTTCTTAAGTAATTTGGAGGTGAAAATGAAGAACAAAAGAACTTATATATATATAATTTTGAAAACTAATTTAGATTGCTATGTAGGGTAGAGAAGAAGAGACTAGCATATATATTGGGGAGGCCCACAACCCCCATCTTGGGGCGGTGTCCTCTCAACACAAAGCCCTTAATTAATTTTTTCTTTCTTTTGTTTATTCATTTGATTTTATTATATATATATAATTTTCATATGTATAAATATTTTTCATACGTATAAATTTATATAATATACACACACACACCATTAATTACCCTTCTTCGTTGACTTGATAATATTAACAAAAATATTTATAACCATACACACATTTAAAATTTAGATGAGTACAAAGATATACCTATATATCTCTAACTTTTATATTCTCACAACTTTTTATAACAAAAACAATTCCTCTTGAAGAGAATGCTACATGCATCATCGAAAACAAAAATAATGAATTTTACAAATACAATGATCTTAGCCATACAATGATTGAATGGATTCAAACTCCATGATTTGCATTGAGTTACAACTTGGAACAAATGTAGGTTTGATTAACCTTAAAAGAAAAAAATATAAAAATAATGGCACAATATAGACAAGCCTTCATATAGCTTTAAACATAGCACCTACAAACACAACATTTCTAGGGCATAACTTCCAAATAACTGGTGGACTCACATACAACAAGGGAATAACACATGCAAACAAAACATGTACAAGAAAACCCTGTAGCATGACTCATGAATAATGAATCCTCACCACATTCAACAAGAGAGGAAAAGAGGGGATAACATCCCTCTTGGGGGGAAAATAAACACATTACTCTTCCATAAATTTTCTTGGTGAATCAAATTATTATTTTTGGGCATGAGTTGGATAACCTTCTTTGAAATTAATTAATTTATTTTAATTAGGGTTAGAAATATGGTTAGTGTTAGGCTTGGGGATAGAATTAGACTTAGAGTTATTATTAGAACTAGAGTTAGAGTTACAATTAGGGCTGGGGTTAGGTTCAGGTTAGAATTAGGGTTACAACTATGGTTAGAATTAGGGTTGGACTTAGGGTTAGAATTATGGTTAGGGATAAAAATGGGATTATCATCAGGATTAGAATTATGATTAGAATTAGGGTTATGGTTAGAATTAGACTTAGGGTTAGCATTACTATCAGGATTAAGGTTAGGGTTAGAGTTATAATTTGGGTTTGAATTAGTAATAGAATTAGCATTGGGGTAAGAATTAGGGTTAGGGATAAAATCAAGACTAGAATTATAATTAGATTTAGGTTTAGAGTTACAATTATGGTTAGAACTAGGGTTAGGATTATGGAGTAAATTAGTGTTAGAATTAGGGTTAGGGTTAGGATTTAGGTTAGAATTAGGGTTAAAACTACGATTAGAATCAAGATTAGGGTTGGAGTTAGAATTAGGGTTAGTATTGGCTTGAACATTAGGGTTACGGTTAGGGCTACAGTTAGGGTTACAATTAGGGTTGGGGTTAGGGTTCAAGTTAGAATTAGGATTACAATTATTATTAAAATTAGGTCTAGATTTAGGGTTACAACTATGGTTAGAATTAGGGTTGGGTTAGGGTTAGAATTATAAATTAACTAGATCTAGGGGTACATTTAGGGTTAGGATTCTAATTAAGGTTAGGAATACAATTAGGGTTATCATTAGGGTTAGAATTAGTGTTACAATCAGGGTTAGGGTTATTCTTATAATTAGTGTTAGAATTAGGGTTGGGGTTACAATTCAGGTTAGTATTAGTATTAGGGTTAGGGTTATAGTTTAGGTTAGAATTAGGGTTATGGTTGGGGTAAGAATTAGGGTTAGTATTGGCCTAATTAGAGAAAGAGTTAGGGTAAGTATTAAAGTTAGAATTATAATTAGAATTAGGGTTAGGGTTAGAAATAGGCTTAGGATTTGGGTTAGAATTAGGGTTAGGGTTTGAATCAGGGTTGGGGTTAGGGTTAGGGTTAGTAATAGAAGTAGGGTTAGGGTTACAATTAGAATTACTTACAATAATAATTATGGTTAGTGTTAGAATTTTGGTTACAACTATGGTTAGAATTAGGGTTGGGGTTAGGGTTACAATTAGGGAGAGAATTAGGGTTATGATTAGAATTAGGGTTAGGATTAGGGTTTAGGTTAGAATTAGGGTTAGGGTTAGAATTAGATTTAAGGTTAGCATTACTATCAAGATTAAGGTTAAGGTTATCATTACAATTTAGATTTGAAGTAGAAGTTAGGGCTACAATTAGGTTTAGGGTTTAGGTTAGAATTAGGGTTCAATATATGATTAGAATTAGGGTTATGATTTGTCTAAAATTAGGGTTAGGGTTAGGATTAGAATTATGCTTATGGTTTTATAATTAGGTTTAGTTATAGAATTGGATTTAGGGTTAGGGTTAGAATTAGGGTCAGGGTTTAGATTAGGGTTGAAATTAAAAATAAAATTAGGATTAATTAGATCTAGGGGTAGAATTAGGGTTAGGGTTAGAATTACTATCAGGATTAACATCAGGGTTAGGGTTATAGTTACAATTTTGGTTCAAATTAGAGGTTAGGCCTACAATTAGGGTTAGAAATATGGTTAGTGTTAGGCTTGGGGATAGAATTAGGGTTAGAAATCTGGTTAGTGTTGGCTTGGGGATAGAAAATTTTAGACTTAGGGTTATTATTAGAACTAGAGTTAGAGTTACAATTAAGGTTGGGGTTAGGTTCAGGTTAGAATTAGGGTTACAGTTAGTATTACAATTAGGTCTAGAATTAGGGTTACAACTATGGTTAGAATTAGGGTTGGACTTAGGGTTAGAATTATGGTTAGGGATAAAAATGGGATTATCATTAGGAAGGGAATTATGATTAGAATTAGGGTTATGGTTAGAATTAGACTTAGGGTTAGCATTACTATCAGGATTTAGGTTAGGGTTAGGGTTATAGTTATAATTTGGGTTTGAATTAGTAATAGAATTAGTATTGGGGTAAAATTAAGGTTAGGGATAAAATCAAGACTCAAATTATAATTAGATTTAGGTTTAGAGTTACAATTATAGTTAGAACTAGGGTTAGGATTATGGTGTAAATTAGTGTTAGAATTAGGGTTAGGGTTAGGATTATGGTGTAAATTAGTGTTAGAATTAGGATTAGGGTTAGGATTTAGGATAAAATTAGGGTTAAAACTACGATTAGAATCAAGATCAGGGTTAGAATTAGGGTTAGTATTGGCTTGAATGTTACGGTTACGGTTAAGGTTACAATTAGGGTTGGGGTTAGGGTTCAAGTTCGAATTAGGATTACAATTATTATTACAATTAGGTTTAGATTTAGGGTTACAACTATGGTAAGAATTAGGGTTGGGGTTAGGGTTAGAATTAGGGATAGAATTAGAAATTAACTAATGTAGGGGTATAATTAGGGTTAGGATTCTAATTAAGGTTAGGAATACAACTAGGGTTATCATTAGGGTTAGAATTAGTGTTATAATTAGGGTTAGGGTTATTGTTAGAATTAGTGTTAGAATTAGGGTTAGGGTTACAATTTAGGTTAGTATTAGGGTTAGGGTTATAGTTTAGGTTAGAATTAGGGTTAGTATTGGCCTAATTAGAGAAAGAGTTAGTGTAAGTATTAGAGTTAGAATTAGAGTTAGAATTAGGATTAGAAATAGGATTAAGATTTGGGTTAGAATTAGGGTTAGGGTTTGAATTAAGGTTGGGGTTAGGGTTAGGGTTAGGGTTAGTACTAGAAGTAGGGTTAGGGTTACAATATAATTATTTATAATAATAATTATGGTTAGGGTTAGAATTAGGGTTATAACTATGGTTAGAATTAGGGTTGGGGTTAAGGTTACAATTAGGGAGAGAATTAGGGTTATGATTAGAATTAGTGTTAGAATTAGGGTTAGGGTTTAGGTTAGAATTAGGGCTAGGGTTAGAATTAGATTTAAGGTTAGCATTACTACAAAGATTAAGGTTAATGTTATCATTACAATTTGGATTCAAAGTAGAAGTTAGGGCTACAATTAGGGTTAGGGTTTAGGTTAGAATTAGGGTTCAATCTATGATTAGAATTAGGGTTATGATTTGTCTAAAATTAGGGTTAGGGTTAGGATTAGAATTATGCTTATGGTTTTAGAATTAGGTTTAGTTATAGAACTGGAGTTAGGGTTAGGGTTAGAATTAGGGTTAGGATTCAGATTAGGGTTGAAATTAAAAATAAAGTTAGGATTAATTAGATCTAGGGGTAGAATTAGGGTTAGGGTTGGAATTACTATCAAGATTAACGTTAGGGTTAGGGTTATAGTTACAATTTTGGTTCAAATTAGAGGTTAGGCCTACAATTAGGGTTAGAAATATGGTTAGTGTTAGGCTTGGGGATAGAATTAGGGTTAGAAATCTAGTTAGTGTTGGCTTGAGGATAGAATTAAACTTAGGGTTATTATTGGAACTAGAGTTAGAGTTATAATTAGGGTTGGGGTTAGGTTCAAGTTGGAATTAGGGTTACAACTATGGTTAGTATATTATTTATAGATATAAATTAGGGTTAGGATTATAATTTGGGTCAAAACTAGGGTTAGGGTTATAATAAGGGTTAGTGTTAGGGTGAGATTTAGGGTTACGATTCAAATTAAGGTTAGGATTAGGGTTAGGGTTAGGTTTGATAGGGTTATAACTAGCATATTTATATTTTAAAAAATATATTTAAAGTACGTCGAGAGATATCCTTCTCAAGGCGCCTAATGTTAGGATTAGTGATTAAAAAATAAGGGCCTCGAGAAGGATATCTCTTGGCGTACTTTAGATATATTTTTTTAAATACAAATATGCTAGTTAATAATATTTTTTCTATTTTATTAGCTAATAGGCTTTTACTATGGGAGCTTTTGCTCTGAAATCTCACCAGTACTACTAAATTCTGCTTGCAACCAATTTAGTATGGTTGGGAAATTGCTTCAAAAGACAACAGGAAAATTGATTACGCGTCAATTCATTTTGCTATTGATTGATTCGGCTTAATTATCTACAGCGCTTGATCTCTGTGAAATGACAGTCTTATCATTTTGGAGTCATCTACTCCCACCCAAATTGATTTTAAAAGAAGTCACAATGGATAATCACAACTATGCATAAGCGGATAAATGCAAATTTATCTTTTATCAATTTGGCAAGATAGATATAGTGCCCAACCTATATAAAAAATAGATGGAGTCACTTTTATTGAAAAAATGAAAATAAGATTTAAAGTATAAAGTTGAAACATTAATATAAAATTGAAACATTATTAAAATTTTCCAACTATATTGGAGCGAATCTATACCATGTCGTACACAATTATTATTATGAGATTATTCAAGATTTGAGTTGAGTTGAAGGGTATCACCTTGCGAGGAATATGCTTTTAAACTATTTGCATCAGTTTTTAGTTTTCTCCACACATAAAGTAACATATATCTGCTCCGATTTCATTACGCACAGAGGAACCGATTTCATTAGTGCTTCCTTAAACCTATAAACTGGAATGTAGACTGATCAAATTAAGATAGAATTTTTTCCAACGTTTCTTTTTTTCTATGGAAAATACTTACAATAGTAATATTTATGCCAGAATAATGGTTTACTTATGTTTGTTTTTTTAAACATAAAACCCTTATAATCACCGGGTACTTCTCTAAACCAAAAACACTCAATTTCCAAAACCCTTAGAAGTTCACATGCAAAAAAAGGGGTTAGATAAATGTGCTTTTATAAAGTCTAGCTATAAATTTGGATTGTGGGTTTGTGGAATTTGCAAATGCAAGTGAAGTATGTAATCTATTATTAGTAATCTTAAAGTTAGATTAATGTTTGTTTCATATCTCTTCTTTCATCCTCTACAAATAACCTATGGGCAAATCCGTTGCACACAATTGCTAGTTAATGATCTTTTTCCAAATCACATAATTGGAGATTAGTGAAGGAGATGGGCACACCCAAATAAGAAAAAGAAGTCTCTTTGATTACCTTAAACTAGGATTCTCGAGATAATAGTAGCATCCAAGGCATAAATTTGACAGTCAACCTTACTTGTCAAACAATTTTCTTATGACAATTATCTATTCAATGGTGCCTTTAAAATACATACTTTAATATAAGTAAATTATATAAAGACCAATTTTTTGATTTTTAAGTTAAAATTTCAATAGCTTTTTTATTTTTCTATACCAATACAACAATTTTAATCAATATAAAAAAACAAACTGCAGCCTTATTAACTTTTCATTAATTAATTAATTTTGTAACACTAAATTGATAAAAGTTTACCGAATCTTTATTAGACCAAACCCTACTCTGATCGGACCAACAGTCTCACACGCCCGGATTTCTCCTCTTCAATCACTACAGACTCAGAGGCTGAAGTAGTTCTTCAGTTAGAGCCCTAATCCTTACTCAAATTTCCCGGGCGTGAGATTTCATGCTTATAATATGAGAGCCAACCGGGCTAGGCTCACTACTGATCTCCAGCGCAGCGGAAGATTTTTCTTTTCTGCTTATTCCTTCTACAGCCTTTGAAAATTCTCATTTGCCCTGGTGCTTGTATGCTTTCCAAGAACTCATAAGTTCTGCTTTACTCCGATAGCTCACAACTCTGAGGCTAATGGAGGCAATTTTGAAGCCATGCGATTCGATACTGAGCCGACCCAAAAATATAATTTGTGTACCTGCTTCACGGAAGACGAAGAATGCCTCTCGTAGGCGCGTCTTCCATGGATTTTCACGCGGCAGATTTTTGGGTGAACAAATGTTGCCCACCTTGAAAGGTAAGCCTTCAAATTACGCAGACATTTGCGCTATATACATTCTCACAAATGTATGCACATAGATACATACAGGGTTTATTCTGTTTTAGAAGAGATGGCCGTGCTTGATAATTTGAGTATGTCGTCGCTATATAACATATCTACAAACATTTGCGCTATGCACACACAGAGGTTTATAGTCTGTTGTAAGAGACATGGCCATGCCTGATAGTTTGAATATGTGGCAGCTTCTGCTAAAGAAAAACGACAGTCGACGATGAATGCAGATCGAAATTCTATTATGGCTAAAGCAGTGGTTGCAGGCAAAGAGCAGGTTAGCCTCTATCCTTCTTTTCATGAAATTATATGATTTTAATAATTTGCCTGCCACCAGCAGGTTAGGCTCTATCATTCTTTCCATGTAATGATATGATGTTGATAAATAGTCTATTGAACTACATATCTGCGATCTGAGTGTAGTAGTAACCTTTTGTTATCTTGATAAATAGAAGCATTGGTTTTATGGTAGATTTTTTTGGAGTTCATATTTCTTTTTAATAACATAAGTTTTAGTGTTGAATTCAAAGATCATAGATCACTTATGCAAATTGAACTGCAGGGAACTACCAAAGAAAATGTTGAAGCTGTGGAAACAGGTGTCCCTGAAATCATGCATTTTTACCGCCTTCCACTACTAGCTGATAATGCTGCAGCTGAGCTTCTTAAGCGGGTGTGGTTGCTACTTATCTTTATTTAGGTGGAGATGGAAATTAATTATTTTCCTTGATTGCTGCAAAATCTGTCCAGAAAGTTAAATATATAATTTCATCTTGCAGGTTCAAGCAAAGATTTCCACTGAAATTAGAGAAATAAAGACTGAACAGGTTTGCTAAATATTTTTCTTTCTTCCTTTGTATTTCTTTTTGCTAAAGTAATCCTTCACAATAAAATAAACTATTTGTCATATTCAAGTTAAGCTGTCTATCAAATCTGAAAGCTACAAGAGTTCAACGTTCAAATTTTACAGTGAACTATTTTCTTATTTGCAGTGTTTCAATGTGGGTCTGAATTCCCAGTTGTCTAATGATAAACTTGAAATACTAAAATGGTTACTTAGAGAGACATATGAACCTGAAAAGCTGCAATCTCAAAGCTTGCTGGATATAGAAAGAGCAAGTAAGTTCTCCACTACTGTTTAGGAAGGAAAAAATTCAAGTAGTTTTAATATGTTTATAAAGAAGCCATAGGCACTTCTCTATTGTTTTTGATGGTACATATGGACTATTAAATCTGCAAAGATAGTATTCGCTACATGAAGATTATGTGAAACCTGTACATGATTGTTTTCATTGTATATGACGATCGGAAAAAGAACAAAGATTCTGCAAGCTTCTATGAATGGAAAACTGAAAAGTCAAAAGGGATGATATAAGAAGGAAACAGTTTTGTATGCCTTGTCAGGTTTTTCATCTTTTTTTTTTTTTTTTAATTAAATAGTGGGGGTTCTATAGGGTCTCAATAAAAAATGCCATAACGGTCAACAAGGAGAGCACATACAACAGTATAACTACTACTAGGACAAAAGATGTAATGTCCCCTTTTGTAAATGCCCTAGTTTTTGCCCCAAAATCACAATTCCAAGCCAAGCAAGAAATGAAATAGAGTTAGCGATAATGCGATATCATTTACCAATTTAAATTGTTGAACAAGATAGATCCTGGTTGAGACCCTGCAATCATGTTAGATAATCATTGAAAGCATAATCCATAAAATAGATCTTTCCTACTAGGGTTAGGAACATTATCTAAATCATATGATATACCTAATTCATTAATGGAGTTCAACCAAAAAGGTTTAGGATAAGGGGGCATGATAGGGTGCCCGAAGCGATCCTCTACCCTAGGCCCAAGAGCAGATATACCATCCCTCTTGGCCTCATGTGACCTTCCGCCATCCATATGAGGGGGTGTACCTAGTGAGGAATCCTATAGCAGTTCTCCCTCTTCTTGCCACCCTTCTTCTCCTCCCTATGATTGGGACTCCTTAACCCAATAGCCAACCATGGTAGAGGTTTGAGGGGAAACTATCATAGGGTGTCCGGAGTATCCTTCCCTTCTAAGCCCAAGGGCAGGGCACACCTTGCACCCCCTTGGCCTCATGAGACTATCAGTCATCCACCATGAGGTGGTGTGCTTAGAAGGGTACCTCATAACCCTTCCTTGTATTCCCTCATTATTCCTAGCATGGTTGTTTGCAACATTTAAACAAATATATGAGGAATTCACATTATTGTCTATATTCTATATGTGAGAGATTATGTAATAATATAATATCAGTAGGTTGCATACATGTCCTTCATATGCGAGTAATTATGCATACCACAACACTTGCTAAAATATAAGACTGCTATATTCTAAGATGCAAATATATTAGCCAATGCTGACTTCTGCCCTTGTCTGCTGAGTGCAGATATATTTCTGAATATGATCCCCTCTTTACAAGTCTGCCATAAATGATCTTCTTTTCCATTCTAATCCGCAGATCTCCTACTGTAATCTTCTGTTTCATTCTACTCCACGTTGTCTCTTTTTATACCATGTTTAATGCCCAAGAGAGGCGTCTATTGAGAAGGAACGACTTTATGATAAGATGCATCATTTACAAGGGAGGCGTCTTTTTCAAAATGAGTCGGCCTCTATTTAATAAATCTTTACTTAACTTTGCACCTCTTCATAAGCGCTGTCCTTGATGTAATGTATATACAGATCGCTGCTCTAGATTGCTGCCTTTTTATCAATTCAGATCGCCTACTTTTAGATTAGTTATGCATTCATATTTATACTACTCTTGGCGCTCCATACAAGGTAGGTCGGCTATGCTAAGAGCAATCAAACCTTTAATTTAAACGTATTCAAAGGAGGGTCGGCTATCTCTTAGGGAGGTCGGCCATTTTATGAAAGTTTCACTTTAAGTTTAAATCTTACCTTTTGGCGCTCACCCTCTAAGTCGGCCCAAATCCATTATGATTTGTTCTTCTCTTTTGAAGGTCGGCTAGCATGTAATGTTTTCAATTTGGTGGGGCATTACAAAAGATCTACCAACAGCCACCATAAGCCTACCGACCAACAGATAAAACTACCACAAAGGCAGCAACCCAGCATCCACCATCCAGTGAAACAAGCTGGTGCCACCATTCAGATTGCCATACCAGACAATAAAACAGGGAGACTAGCATACTCCATAACCACCTAAACCACATCCCGAATCCATTCCCCAGCCTATCAAGTTCTGAACTGCCACAATATCTGTTCCCATTCTGCCAGCCAAAGACAAAGAGCCCAGGGTTGAAACTTCCAAATAATGGAATTTAACCCCATGGAATATCTCTTTGGCATTTCCGTGCTCTAACCAATTTCCTAGAGTCGAAAGATGGAACTGCGAATGCATTGGATACTTCTAGATGCCCTTTATTGTGTGTAACCCAGATGGTCCACCAACTTACCCAAATCTTCCAAATCTGAGCAGTAATCCTTCCACTCTCGCAGCTGCTAAAAAACTTGCAACCGCTCCAAACAGGTCATGTTCGTATTCTGTTGAGGAGCCCTTGCCGAAGCTGTCATCGCCTTACACTGGAGATCTTCTGAGCTTGCACACAAGTTCTCAGAATTCCCAAATTGAAGGGGAAGCAGGAGACGCAATAGCCTAATGTGATGATTCACTCCTAGCACTGTCTTCGTCAATTTCTGTATAAAGTTCTCCTTGATTGAAGCCTTAGACTGAGGAGGCCTAGAAATACCCAACATTGAGTCACCAAGGATGGCCTTAATGAATCCGAGTGCTGCCAAATCTTGGCAGTTGAAGATAGCACTTGAATGCTTATCTGAAACCCGTCCGTGAAGGAATGGATCTGTTGGCTTTAGGGGCATTTGTTTGCGAGTCATGGAAAAGAGAAACCAAAATAATCAGAGAGAGCCCACGGCTACAAAACCCCACACCACAAAGCTATACAGACCAACAAAAAACCACACCAAGATACAAACAAAAAATCTTTGAATCACCATCAGATAAAGAAGGAACACAAGCGCCATCGTACAAGCTTGGCCGACTTTGCACAAGGCACACTAAGAAGCCCCTAATAACAAATCTCTCTTCTGTCCTAATCCACAAACCATCATAAAAACATCACATGCTTTCAAGCACGATGAAAGGGCCATGTGCCTCCATCATTTATGAAAAAAGAATAAATTAGGAGGGTTTAAAAATTAAAAACTCCTCGGGTCCTGACCATGAATGTGTATGGTCACTAAAGAGATCTGTCAGGGGATCTTGCTCCACACCATGATTGATCAGCAAGTTTGCTGCAGAGTTTTCTTTCTGAAGACAAGCTGACATAAGACTAGAGCTTCTTCCAGATACTGTTTGAGTTTCCAATTTGGGCAATTGCCTTTGTGAAGCCCATTAATCGCTACTAAGGAGTCACCTTCTATCACCAATCTCTAGATCCCCAAAGGAGAGGAATGCGTTACCCCAATGACTACCTCTTCCCATTCTACTTCACTATTCGTATGATGACTAGTAAGAGAGAACATCCTTGAATAAATCCACTATCCTCTTAGCAAAGATTCACACTTGCACCTGCATTGCTTGAGTTTCCCCTCGACGCACCATCAAAATTTAGTTTGGTAAATCCCACAGTAGGTTTAAGCCATACTGCTTTTTTCCTTTCTGATTGTTTCTCTTACCACTTTAATGGGGGTCAAGTTTTTCATCTTTTACTGTCTTAGGTTATTTAGAATTGGGTTTTGTTCATCTTTAGTAATATAATTATATTCAATGATTCTTTCTATTTTGTTCTTTGTAATAGATACACATTGATCTACAATTACTAGAGAGAAGAAATATTATTCCATTAAACAACAACTCAAGTTATGTTTTACTTGCTCGTAACACAAATTTAAGTGAGAATTCTAGCTTTATTGAATTTACCAATTAGTGTACGTTCACAAATATGGTACAAAGAGAGTATGATAATATATGAGAGTCCCTCCCCTTGACTGATATCTTTCTAAATATAGACAGGTCAACTCAGTAGTGTGTTGGTTGAAGCACAACTATCTCCATACCAAAACATGACAAAGTAAAATATGATTACCAACCCAAGTATTAAGTCTTTAAAGATAAAATCATAGCCAGTTCTCACTGTAAAAATAACATAGTGATGATTACAAAATCCTAATTATAAAGTGCTAACTATATCTATGCCCCCTAGATAAGTTGGGATACCTATTGGCCAAGAATCTAATAGGCTTTGGAAGAATGAATGGGAGAGGGGATGAAGACATTGTTATTAATTGAGGAGGGGCTGATGTGGAATATAAACTTGTCATGCCCCCATATTAAGGCATTGTTTAAATTAAAGATTTAAACATCATATTAAAAGACGATGAAGTTGCTTTTGTAAAATATCAATTCGAATGATAGAAATCATTATATATATATATATTATATAATAATAATATTATTATATGAAAAATATATTTATATTATTATATTTATAAATAAACAAAGATTTAAACATAATAAACAAAGACAACTTTCCTATGCATCGACTTCTCTTTTAGCATCAAAATCATAAATCTGAATTAAGATTGAAATCTCCCCAAGTATTGGCGCCACAAGCTCAAAAGAAAGAAATTTAAATATGACTAAAGAGGGCCGACCATTATTCAGAAGCATCCAACTTCCCTTATGACTGCTACAAGACAAAAACCAGAAGTATCTTCTAATATAATACAAATCACCAAAGTCTATTACTAGTAGCGCTTAAGATTAAAGGGAATTAAAATAACTTTAATTCTTTTATGAGGCCGACCCTCTTCTTGGATAGTCACCTCCCTTTGAGTGATCGCATCTTTTGGTTAAAGAGACATGTGAAGAGATATAAAAGGGAGATAAGATGAAGTTTGGAAAATATAGGATATTGCAAGAAATATCATACGAATTTGAGCAGGTTCATACACATGAAGAGCAGTGATTATAATTAAAAGAGCAGCAGGCAGCGATTAGAATGATAAAAAGGCAGCAATTAGAATTAAGAAAAGGCAGCGATTAGAATTATGAGAAGGCATGTCTATTGTGAAGTGGTATCTCTCTTAAAGAAGTCGCACACTCTCAAGAGGAACATGAGGATATAAGGTAGAATGAGAAGTGCGATTGAGGGATGAATGGAGAGTGGAGTGTGGAGTGTGTTGTTTGAAAAAGATATATCTATAAGAAACCTACAGATCTGCAAATAGAGGATTGAAGGCAGGTTTGTATGAGAGAATTGAAGGCAGAAATATAGAAAGATTATGCAGATATAAGGAAGAGTTTATGGCAGAATAAGGAATAAGTGCAGATTGAGGAGCAGATTGTGAAGGGAGGCTAGAGCATGTTGTAAGGCAGAGAGTTATTCATTGTAGCCATCCTATCATATGCTATAATGCTATAACTCTATCATCCTCTCAATTCTATTATTCCATGTTTCTATTATTCAAATTATATCATTCTCTCATTCTATTCTTCTATCATTATATCAACCTATTCTATCAATCTATCATTCTATTATTCTTCTTTCATTCTATTCTTCTATCATTATGTCATTCTATTCTATCATTCCATTATTCCATCAGTTCTATTATGTCATTCTTTCATTCTACTCTTCTATCACTCTATAACTCTATCATTCTATCTTTCGATCATCCTCTTCTTCTATTAGCCTATCATTTGATTACTCTTCTATTATTCTATATTTCTATTATTCCATTGCTCTATTATTATTACACCAATCAAATCAGCTTAACTACACTCAGCAGACAAGAGCAGAAATATATAATTACTAGTGATAAGTTTTCATTAACAAGAATATAACTTAGGAATTTGACACATGAATTATTGTTTACCATTAAATGTGAATGTGAAATAATATAAGATCTTTCATGTTTTTGTATGATGAGGGAATTGAGGGCCTACAAGGAGGGGAAACGGCGTTGGGATCATCTTCTAAGTACCCCACCCCATGGTGGATGGCTGAGGCCTGCCACATGTGGGCCAAGGGGGCATAAGAGGCCGCTCTTGGGCTTAGAAGGACTGATTTCCAGGACACCCTACTGTAGTTGCACCCCAACCTCCCATCATGCTGATTAATTGAGTCATAAGAAGAAGCAAAATGGTCTTGATAAGGGGAACGGTGATAGGACGCTTCACTAGGAACCCCACCCCATATGGATGGCAAGAGGCCACATGGGGCCAAGAGGGGTGAAGCATCTGCTCTTGGGCCTAGGGTAGAGGGTTTCTTGGGCACCCTATCAAACCATTTTGTTCCAGGAATTAGAAACCCGAACCCTAAACTTGTGGGATTTGAATTTTTAGGGTAAAATTATTTTTGTTCCAATTAGGGACATTACAAAACTACTGCATAATGTGGTTTGGTTGCTCTTGATTTTGCTTCAGTTGACCTGGAACTTGAAGAATTGATTGAGCCTTGGTTCTAAGGGTTTGAACCTCATCATTTCTGTTTTCTAAATTATGTTTCAACTTCAACTCTTGCTCTCTATTGTATTTCACCATCCAAAAACCTGTTATTTTCTCAATGAGCTCTCCTTGGTCAGCAACAAGCTGATCTTATTGTACTACTAACTCTTGATGCCAAGATTGCATGTTTTCAAACTTCTTATAAAATACCTCGATTCCTAGGTTTCCTTGTCATGGGTGAGTTTCATGTATTGTTGCGGCTGGCCTTGGATTCTCTGACATTGCTCCTTTGACCTTGTGTGTTACTCATATTTTTCTCTCAGGGCCCTTTATCTTTTAGAAAATTTCTTATTGGCAATACACCTCTTGTGTAATAATAGGTGTTTGCTTGTGCTACATTGCCCTTTAAGTCATCCACAAGCTTCACAATAGCCATCACATGGGATAAGGATCTCAATTTTTTTCAAAGAATAGTGCAGTCTTGTTAAGTTATCAATTCTCAAGGCAAGCGAAGTAAATTTGAGCAAACTTAGGGCCCAACATTGGAAACTCACTTGCTTCAATTAGATCCTCCTTCGCTGTATAAAAATAAGAGAAATTACTCTTTATATCATCCTCATCCTAAATCCTGGCATCACCTTCTTGGTCAAGGCCATCTATCACCTTGTTCTACAACTTGTGTTTGTCCCAAGTTTCTCTCCAAGAGCTCTTGTGCAAGAACTTTCAATTGGTGTTTTGAAACGCAATCATTAGGAAATGTCTCAAGCTGCACAAGTGGGTCCACCTTAGTCATAGAGTGTGGTGAACCTAGAAGGGAAGTCTTCCACTTTGAGGCCCTTGCCTTCTACATCTTAGGTGACCTTTGTGGCTTCTAAAGGTCCACGCAAACATGGACACAAAAAACAAGGGATACTATAATACTTGTGTTTGAAGATCCCATAGGTTGTATCTAGTGTTGGGTACTTGAGCTTGGCACATTTGGGTGTCCCACCCTCATCCTTGTTATCTTGATCATCCTCTCCGTCATCAAAGTCATTAATGGTATGCTCCAAATTCTCATAAAATACTATAACATTCACCATTGTAGCATTCTTCTTTCTTCTAGGCAGCCTTTGTCTACTTCAGTATATGATTGGTAGTGCAAGGTCATAATTAACTTCCAAGTTCCTTACCTAGTTCATCAGCTTGAGAATAAACTTCATGCTATGCCATATAAAAGCCCTTTTTCTCAAGAGACAAAACTTATGTTTTTTGATGGATAATAGCAATTGTTCCCAATTTTATACTTTTCCCCAACTCAGCCGATCCATCTAGTCAGTCATCCAAGCAGCAATGTCTGATGCACATGTGGCTCCTATTGGCCAACAAATAATAACAAGAAGGGTACATTGACACTCAATAGCTAGAAACTCTCTCTTTATGTCTTTGTTCCCCTTTTCAAATATGGCAACCAGCTCTTGGACACAATTTAGTCCTGCGCAGCTGTTGGGTGCCATTGTCCTTTTGTGCATGTGCAGCCATTGACAGTGGAATGCCCATCGGACAATATCCCAAAAAGCCTTTTGAAGTCTTTAGGTGTATAGCTGATCACCACCTCCTCTATAGACTTGACAAATGACAATCTAGTGTTGTAACTAGAGGCCATGTGAACCAAATAAGGCTCAAACTCCTATGGGCAGAAGTATGCCATTTGCCTCAGATGCTTTCAACTCATGATCCTTAGGTTTGTTTAAGCAACATGTTCTTTATTTGGTGGCAGAAAGTCCCCTAAATGAGGGTTTCAGGTGTCGGTTGTGTCTTCTCTTGCATGGTCTTACCCTTGCCTTGACTTGTCTTTTGCATTTTCTTGACCCTGCTGCAATTGGGGTTTGAAGATGTGCTTTCAAATATGTTTGAACCATCATAAAAGCAGGTGGAATAATTGCAAATGGAATTGTTTTTCGTTCATGAGGTGTACTGACCATTCAAAAGTTGTATCTAGGGTACTCTTGCAAATCTTAGGCCTCATTGATGAACAAGATGTGCCTATGCTAATGAATTGTGGTGCCTGTTTCTTTTTGTCAGTCATCATTGCCGCTTCAATCCTTTAATTTTTTATATAGCCTTGTGCATGTTGAAACTGATGTGGACTCTTAAGATCATCTACGTAGTAGGATTTACAAACCACACAATTGCTTACTTGATTGCTTAGACTTAAATCGGTGTTGTGTTGTCAATAAAACATAAACAATGTTGCAACATCATAAACACAAATTGGAAACAAGCACAAGATGTTTGATACACAGACGTGGAAATCCTAATGTGGGGGAAAATTAGCTCGAAGTGTTAATCGCATAATTTCCTTATTTTTTTCTGGCCAAAGAATGGATAGATAGAGTACAATCAGAACAAACACAACATCATCATATTGTTGTTTGCTCACATAGTCCAGTCTCTGCTCCTTGTCCATTTCTTCTAGAGTCAACTCTTGATCTTTGTCTCTCTCTAGAGTCTCATTGCACGCATATAATACACCTATCCACAATTGAAGACTTGTCCTCCTTTTTATCATCTGCTGGGAGTGTTCAAATGTCTCAAAACTGAAGAGACAACATTTATTCTGTTGTTAGTCTGACTGCACAACTTTGGGCGAAACCACTGCTTTATGCATGCTGGGGTTTACGCTTTTGTCTCGGTTGTTACTGTTATGAGGAGTCATAGGTCAGGCTCAAGGGTTTAACCGTGATCCCTTCTTTAGCCAAGAAGGATTAGGGTTGACGTATGGTAAAAATGTACTTAGATTATTCAGGATTATTATGCTTAATGGAAGGGGGTTGTGCATGTACAAGTGTCTACTCATGTCTTGCAGAAAAAAAAATGTCTTCAACCAAGGAAGAAGAATAGGGCAGTTGTATGGAATTAGGCTGAAGGTGTTAAGGCTTTTTTGGAGGGGGGTGGGGGGGGGGAATGGGGGAAGGTAGAGAAGTGATTGATAGAGGTAGGGCTGCCCATTTCAAGTGTTAAAATGAATTTAGATAGTTTTAATGGTCACTAATGTAATATTACTTTGTTTCTATTTCCGTTTTTTAGTTTGCTTTAGTTTCTTATTAGAAATTTCTGCTTTGTAATATTTAGAAACATCTTGTAAATTCTCTTGAAGAGCTCAGCTCTTTTGTTAATAGATTCATTCGATTATTTACCATAATATGGTATTAGAGCCAGAAAACGGGAAACTTATTTTTATTTTTTTATTTTTTTGGGTGCTCTGTAAATTCCGTATGACGTACGGACGGTGCAGTTTCTCTCTGGTTCGGGGGTTTAATCTGAGGCGAACAAGCTTCAAGTCATTGCAATTTGAATATGCTGGTCGGATTCCTGTTTTAGACGCCATTGAGTCTTCTTGTATCTGGTCGTCGTTAATAATCCTATTGCGGATTCTAGTTGGATGGCGCTCACAGTCTTGTTTTTTGATCGCGATTCCTGTTTCTTCTGCCTTGGTCGCAATTCCTACGTTTTCCTGGAGTTTCCCTCAGCGTCAGGTTTCGTGGCCGGCGGCTTTGTGTTTTACTTAGTCGTTGGCTCCTTTTTTGGGTTGCGGTTTTGCTCTTGATCTTCAACGGAAGCTTTCAAATCTATGGTCGCGATTTCCAGTTACTTTGAGGTCGCATTTTCCAAACTTTCATTAGCATGTTGTATTTATTTTGAGTAGCGTTTTTTGCATTTGCAAACCTTCCTGACTATGACTTCTGTTACGGGCGTCTTCTTTTTTGCTCTCATGTTTGGTGTTTTTGCTCGGTATCAACATTTGTTTGATCCATAGTCTGTTCAAGTTTCTCTGGTCACTGTCTATGATATTGCTCTTTGTTTTTCTTGGCGGTATCTTTTTGGTCAACGTTTGATTCTTGTGATCACTGTTTCAAATAAACTTCGGTAGCTTCCTTTTTGACGGGTTCTCTAACTTTGGCGACCAGCGCCCTAGACCCCTATTCATGTTGAGGCTCGCACCCTTCTGTGCAATCCGTGTTTTCATCATCTGCCTGAGGTTGCCTATACCCAGCTCCAAGCCCTTTTTTCATCTTCCGTGCTCTCGAGATTTGTGCCTCGAAATTTGTGCTCGGGTTTTGTGTTGTCAATTTGCCTTGTTTTTCGTGCCTCAAAAAGCGTGAAAATGGCGTCTTTGTCCAAGAAGGGAGAGTCTATACCGAAAGCCCATGTTGCAGAGCACATTGAGTAGGAGTTTGCTTCCTTTGTCTTTATGGCCAAGAGACCTACAGATCTTGTCAAATCTTCTGCTTGGTACATTGATTCAGGTGCTTCTTGACATTTCACACATCAGCGAGATTGGTTCACAGAGTACACGCCATTCAGAGATTTCGTCATCTTTGGAGGAGGCGAAGAGTGTACTGTTGTCGGAAAGGGCAATGTGCAGATTTAGTTTGGTGGGAGAAATGTAATATTTTTCGATGTATACTTTGTACCTGGCATGGAGCTGAAGCTTCTCTCAGTTAGTCAGATTATGCGGCACTCTCCTCATCTGGATGTTGTTTTCAGCATGCACACATGTAGCATAGTGGATCGTGAGACACGCACCATCGTTGCACAAGGACTTGAGGATCATGGTCTGTATAGACTCGTTGATTCTGGTGATTCTCAAGAGCATGCCATGGCAGCCAGGAGTACATCGATCAACAAACTCTGGCATTAGCGTTATGGGCACCTGAAAATGCACTATCTCTCTTAGTTAGCTCGGGAGGGTTTGGTTGGTGGTCTTTTTGAGATTCAAACTTAGATTCATGGAGTATGCGACGCATGTCAGGCTGGAAAGTAGCATCGGACTCCATTTTCAGATGGTGACAAATGGAGAGCATCCAAGGTATTGCAGTTGGTTCACGTTGATGTATGTGGACCAATGAACAGTTATTGGATGCAGATATTTCCTGCTATTTGTTGATGATTTCAGTAGAAAGATGTGGGTGTATTTTTTGAAAAACAAATAAGATGTGTTCGGTATATTTCAGCAGTTCAAGGCCTTAGTTGAAAAAGAGTTAGACTGTCCGATAGTCACTCTTAGGTCTGATAATGGGGGGAGTTTTGCTCTTCTGACGTCTCTGGTTTCTGTGCTGCACATGGCATCAAACGCTAGCTTACCACACCTTACACCCCTCGGCAGAATGGTGTCGTTGAGCGTCGAAATCGCACAATTACTGAGATGGCACGTTCTATGTTGGAGCATAGAAGTGTTCCTAAGAAGTTCTGGGCTGAAGCAGTCTACATTGCTGTCTATCTTCTGAACCGGTCTCCTACCTATGCCGTCAAGAAGATGATTCTGGAAGAAGCTTGGTCTGGACGTAAGCCTCGGGTCAACCATCTGAAAGTTTTTGGCTCTACTGCTCATGTTTGGATTCCAGATGCCAAGCACACCAAACTGGACTCCAAAAGCTAGAAACTCATGTTCACTGGTTACTGTGAAAATCATAAGGCATATAGGCTGATTGATGTAGACACTGATCGTCTCATATTTAGTTGTGATGTAGTGATTGATGAGGCTACTGGGCCCTTTCTTTTGTCTACTCCTTCTGTTAGCCCTGAGGATCAGCCTTGGAAGGCTTCAGATTTGGGTGTTCGCCTTCCCCTAGCTCCACCTGATGGGAGGGATTCTGCAGTTGTCCAGGCACCTCAGCCTATTGTTCCACCACTCGCCCCTCCACAAGACGATCTGGATCGTCCTGACATTCTTCTTGCCACACCAGGTGATGTTGTTCCTCTTGATTCAGATGTTGGTACATCTACTCTTCGGCCTAAATGGTGGGCTAAGACCATCGGTGATCTTCATTATGATGAATTGATCAAGGGTAGATTTGCTCCGAAAAAGAGCAAGCAACAGAATACAGTCAATTTTGCTCTTATGGCCAACCTTCACAGCATCTCGGAGCCTCAGACATATTCAGAGGCTAAAGGCATACCTGAGTGGGAATAGGCTATGGAAGTTGAGCATCATAGCCTTCCGAAGAACAACACTTGGGTCCTTTCTGATCTTCCACCTGGGAAGAAGCCCATTGGATGCAAATAGGTGTACAAAGTTAAGTACAAGGCTGACGGAACCCTTGATAAATATAAGGCTCGGTTGGTGGCCAAAGGGTTCTCATAGAAAGAGGGCATTGAATATGAGGAGACATTTGCTCCCACAACCAAGATGAGTACCATTCGGCTCGTCCTCTCTATTGCAACCCAGTTTGGATGGAAAGCCCATCAAATGGATGTCAAGAGTGCATTCCTCAATGGAGATTTGCACGAAGAAGTTTACATGATGCAACCTCCTGCTTTCAAGGTTGTTGGTAAAGAACACCAGGTGTGCAAATTGGTGAAAGCACTCTATGGCCTTAAGCAAGCTCCACGGGCGTGGTACATGAAAATTGATAAGTACCTTGTGGATCATGGTTTTCAACGGAGTCCTTCTGATTCCAATTTGTATGTCAAATAGTATGCTGATGATAGTCTTTTTATAGTTGTCTTTGTTGATGATCTGATCATTACTGGCAGCTTGGAGCAGTTGATTGATGCAATCAAACATGATCTTAGTCAATCATTTGACATGACAGATTTGGGACTTCTGCATTATTGCCTAGGTGTTGAGGTTTGGCAGACAGCTGATAGCATCTTCATCTCTCAGTCCAAGTATGCTAGAAGTTTGCTGGACAAGTTCTGGATGACAGATTGCAAACCTGCATCCACACCTATGGAGAAAGGGTTGAAACTTTCAGCCAACTCTGATTCACTTGTGGAGAACGAATCAGCATTCAGGCAATTAGTGGGCAACCTCATCTATCTCACTGCTACTAGACCTGATCTCAGTTTTGTAGTGAGCTACATCTCTCGCTTCATGACAACCCCTAAATCTGAACATTGGGTTGCAGCGAAGCGTGTGCTGCGATATGTGAAAGGCACTTTTGAATTTGGCATTCTATATGAAAGGTGCAAAGATCCTAAGCTGATCGGTTTTACAGACTTAGCTTGGGCAGGCTTTGTTGATGACAGGAAGTCTACTTCTGGGTATGTTTTCAGTTTGGGCATAGGTGCAGTCACATGGACCAGCAAGAAGCAGCAGGCAGTGGCTCTCTCCTCGACAGAAGCTGAATATCGGGGAGTTGTTAAAGCAGCACGTGAGGTAGTTTGGCTTTGAAGGATGCTTTCAGACATGCAAATGTCTCTAGCAGGGCCTTCACTCTTGTATTGTGACAATCAAGGGGTGTTGAAACTTGCCAAAAATCCAGTCTTCCATGAAAGGACAAAGCATGTTGACCTTCATTGTCATTTCATCCGCCATCTTGTCGAAGACGGATCAATGGTGTTGCAGTATGTTCCAACTGAGGACCAGATTGCAGATATCCTCACCATGTCTCTGAGCCCGGATAAGTTTGTCAAATTTAGGGGGCATCTTGGTGTAGTTGATAGAGTGACCATTAAGGGAGGGTATTAAAATAAATTTAGATAGTTTTAATGGTCACTAATGTAATATTACTTTGTTTCTATTTCCATTTCTTAGTTTGCTTTAGTTTCTTATTAGAAACTTCTGCTTTGTAATATTTAGAAACATCTTGTAAATTCTCTATAAGAGCTCAACTCTTTTGTTAATAGATTCATTCGATTATTTACCATAATATCAAGAGGAGGTAGACACACATGTATATATAAGGGCTAGTTCGTTTGAAGAGTTAGTTGTACATATAGGGGTTGAGAATGCACTTCATAAGTTAAATGTCATTTGTTAAACCCTTTAATATAAGAGGCTTGAAATTTCTTAATTTTTTATTAGTTTCTATTTTTCTTTTAAGAAGACATTTAATATTGTGGGCCACATTTTTTATGTTTGCTTTCATCATACATTTAATAATTTGTTTACCTTTTATATGTATGGTCCCTAATCACTTTTGGCTTACTTGACAACTGCATCATCAATTTGAACTTGATCACGTTGTTTACCACTACCTGAAGCCTGTAGCTTCAATTTCTACTTGATCTCTACATCCTTGTATATTATGTCATCTAGGGGTTTTAAGTCATGTAGCTCTGATCTCTTTCACATTGTGTATTTCATATGGTCTTAATTAGAGAACTTTCAATTTTCTTGGTTTCATCTTCCTTTGTGTAATGTCCCCTTCTAGCAAGTCAAAAATTTCACAACCTTGCACAAAATTTCAACTTACAAAAGAGAACATTAGTATTCAATTCTTCTTTCCATATTATAATTAGAGTTAATAATCAAATTTCAAATCCATATACTTTCCACATTTACACTTAAGGATTGTAATCTCATAATCATAATCACATACTTTTCATATTTACACTTATAATCATGATTCATATTAGGTTCATGCATTTCATATTCACATTCTCATAGTTCCCCATGATCTATTTCGAGGGAGTCCTTGAGTAGCCCTATCATTAATCAACCCTATTTCCGTATGAGCATGGTTTGTTAAGGCGCTGGTATATCCATCCCATCCGGAGGCCCAAATGTTTCACACTACACGCGGTGTTCCTCACCATTTGGCTCAAGAAGCTTCATGCTACATGCGGCATTCCTCACTTACTTGGGAGTCACCATCTGTTGGGCACATTATAATAATTATGACTTCATACTACCTTCTGCCCAAGAGCTTCACACTACACGTGGTGTTCTTCGTCTCTTGGCTCAAGGGACTTCACACAACATGCGGTGTTCTTCATCCACTTGAGGGTCACCTAGGTTCAATTTCCGCCCTTCCTTAACCCCATACTCATAGGATGATAAGATGATTAAGGATGAGGCTCAAACACCCCTTCTCGATTATATCATGAAACCATGAATTTTAAATCAACATTTGATATTACTATGTTGTTTATCTTCTATTCATTGGCATCACACTTGCCATAATCATTTATATGATATTCATAATGTGTTCGTATGGTAAGTCATTCTATTTATCATATCTATGCATTTGACTCATTTATTTCAGCTATGCTTACATGACTTATTCTTCATTTATTACAATAACATAAGAATGTATTATCTGAATTTAACATTCATTCCATTTACATAAACTGAATTATTCTTACTCATGATAATCACATTAGCCTTTCTATTCGATCTATGAATTAGATATAAACATAATTCAATCACATTTTATACTCCACATATATCATAATTTAAGGTGCATATTAAGAGCATTATCGATACCAGTTCTAAAGAGAATCATAAGAGTTTAGTTATAACATACCTTGAACTGCTGCGATTTGCTATACTTATTAATGCTGGATATTGAATTATATCTCCTTTAATATATATTGCTGATGATAACGCTTTGCTTGCTGCTATGAATTCACAAGTGATCGAATGATGATTTCTATCTGATTGAGATGTTATGATGCTTAATGGTGCTGAAGGAAGTGTGATCGAGGGGAGGTGAGAGACGTTTAGATGCATTCTGAGTGTTGTAGTTGAATGATCCGATGATACTTGATGATCCCCCTTTTTCCATTCCATCGATGGGTACTTATAGGTTGCTGGCTGGATCGGTCACTACTCTGCATGACACCTCTTCATAAGCGCTGCTATTATCTTAACAATTTGGTTGCTCTTGTTTGTTATTACGAATTCCTTCATCGTATATTAGTTATGACAATTTATTGTTTGTGGTGTCTCCCATAATAGAGTTGGCCTTATCATAATAATATAGTCTTTGTTTTAATCAAGAGCCACTTCACGTATGAAGAATTGGCCTTTTTTTCTTAAGCGCTAACATACTCTTCGCTCATTAAAACTGCCTTAGTTTACTCATCACTGATGTCTTATGTGCTAATCGCTAATCCTTCGTGCCATCTTATGAACCACCATTACTTTATGTTTTGTCTCTCTCTTTGTTGGTTGTTTGTGAACTCTTGATACTTTCACAATTGTCTTCATGGTTAGATGTCCCATCACTTTCATGGTGTCCACACCTTCACAATTTAAAATAATCATTTATGTGATCATTTCTATGTCAAGGCTGATCACCGCTGCCTCTAGCATATAAATATATTTATAATATTTGAATTTATACTATATTTATATTTATACTTGCTATTATATTTATAATCATCATTTATAAATATAATAATATATTATATATAAAAATATTTATATAATAATATTATATAATATTGTTTATTAGATATTATATTAATAATATTATTTATATGTATTAAATATTAATATATATGTAATTAATTCTATTCAAATTGACTAAGTATCGTATTTTACAAAAGCTACTTTGTCGTCTTTTATCATGATGTTTAAATCTTTAATTTAAACAATGTCTTAATAGCGGGTCATGACACTTTGACCATACATGAATGCCACTAGCTTGAAATTCATTTGCTTTAAGTGCTTGTCATGCTAGTGTTTCCTTTGCTTTTGTATCATCTTAGTCACCCAGTATGCTATAATCCTCTATTCATCCAGTTTGTTGAGTCACACATTCTTTCTCTATGGCTTTGTGCATCACTTGATTTGTTTTCAACTTAAGTTCCCAAGCTTGGAACCAAGTATTCTAAAGGGACTAAGCCTCTTGACCATGCATAAGCTAGAAGGTATGGGTTGTAATCACTTTGTAAGTTGTATGATAGGTCCACAATACGGTTGGTGGCCTTTCCTCACAATCCACTCCTCGGTAGCCTTTCCTCCTAATCCAATCCTTCAATGCCACATGAGTTTTTGATAAAGAACAACACTTTGTTCGCTGTCTCTGCTTGGCTATTTGCTCTGGGGATAGTATGGGCTAGAGGGGAGATAGAATATTCAGAATTCTATAGTGTTTTGTAGGATCGCGTGGTTGACAAAGTACCCACGTTTTTTGTTGGTGATTTGCCTCAGTATGCTGAACCTTGTGAATTTTTTGCTTGTATATGATTTCGGTTGTGTTTTGGGCACTGTTGTTGGGTAGGGTTCTAGCCTCTTCACATTACTCAGTTGCCATGGCTATGTATTTGCAATGATGTGACTTACTTGTCTTCAATTTTTGCAAGGAGATGAGTCACTAGCTCTCCAACAACTCTTGGGGCTGGGATAGTGTCATGTCCCCTTCCCCTATGGCCGACTCCTTTCCTTAAGTAGCGCCATACTACATAAGACAAGAATGTTAAAGTATATTATGATGTGTTACGTTTCATAATAAGGAGGAGTATTTAATATAAGGATACGATTTGCAAATGAGAGAGCAGCAATTGTATATGGCATAGGAGCAAAAATCTTTTGGGGAAAAAATCGGCAAATCAAAAGTATAAGATTTTTTCAAAAAATCGTGAAAAAATTGGGAAAAAATTGTGAAAAAATTGGATTTCTAAAAAACTATATATATATATTATTAGATTAGAATATATTAATAATATTATATTAGAGTATATTAATAATATAAATATTATATTTTAATATTATAATATATAACTATTAATAATAATAATTTTTATAATAATATTTTATAATAATTTTTCCCCAAAAGATTTTATAATAATAATATTATTATTATTATTATTTTTTTAATGCGCCTGGTAAACATTTTAAGGTGATCGGCGACGCTGGTGCGACACGCCCTCCGGCTCCACGCGAATGAACCGGTGAGGCCACAACTGGGGGACCTCATCCCCTAGGAAGAACACTTCAAACCCGCGAGCTCATTGGCCCAGCGAAGGCGTAAAGCCTTGCGAGCTCGTTGGTCCAGCGGGGGTTTGAACTTTGGTGGCCGCCACTACAACCGAGCGACTTAACCACCGAACCATGCCATCATCGGCAATATTTATAATAAATATTAATAATATAATATTTATATTAATATATTCTAATATAATATTATATTTTAATATTATAATATATAACTATTTATATATATTATATTATATTATTATATATATTAATAATATTATATTTTTTTTGTTGTATATACCCTCGTAAGGGACCAGGGACCCATCCAAAATCAGGGCATAGCCCTCAATACTGTTTTGAAGCTGTCTACGAAACTGACTATGATATATTCAGACATATACATATAACCAGGGAGAGAGGGCAAATTACAATTCCCTCTCCCCGTTAAACAGTCTTATAAACTAACAAAAACTGACTAAAATCTAAAATGGAAATCATTTAAGCATCACCCTTGCCTGTGAGGTCAACCAAGTTTGCCTCCTTTTTCTCAGTCACATTTGAATTCAGCACAGGATTTGTCCTCCCCCTGGACTCCCAATTGCTTAGCCAATCTCTCCATAGTCTTCCGCATCTCCACCAGACCTACCATCAGGTCATGGATGTGTCCCAGCAGTCTACCGCGATTTGCCTCGGCTTCCTTAGAAACCTCAACCAAGTCCTCATGAACTAGAATAGAGGTTGCCGTGATAGAAGTCATAGTTGTGAGCGTGAGCGATTGCGTAGCTTCAAAGACATTCCAACGCCCCCTAGTCGTTCCTGGGTCCAGCAAAAAAATTTGTAATTGCCTCTCTCAGTTTGCCACCGTCTTACCCGTCAACCACCTTGGCCATCGAAAGCATCCTACACACCCACTTTCTGAGTAAAGGGTTCTTAATCTCCAAGTCAACAATGGCCACGAAGTTCTCCAGAGCCTCATCCCCAGTGATTTTGTGTAATGTCCCCATTTTTGGGTTCTCTAGCAGTGCAGTTTCTGTGTCATCTTGTTTAGAGGGGTAAATTGATATTACCAGTGAGTTCTGATGGTTTAGAGGAGTCTTATGATGATCTTGGAAGTTATTTCTAGCTTTCGGTCTGGGCTCCAAGATTCTTGGAGAGGGCGTCTATTTATAGAAAGTCGCCCCGGTTGGCTCCGTTTATCATTATTCTTCATCGAGATCACTCTAGTGCAGTCGATTTTCGATTCCGATGCATTCCGGTAGTTTCCACAAAATGAATATATTAATGGCTTTATTTATTATTTTACTAAGGTTGCTAAAATATTATTTAAAATATTTTAAGAGCACCTTAGTGTTATAGCTCATTGGAATCGGGATGAAATGTTTTAAATTTTGAATGCATTAAACAAGGACCTTGTGTGTCAAATTATCATTATTTCAATTAAAAGGTCATTTTCGGAGCTAAAATGGAGTTTTAATTAAAAAGTGAACTTTAAAATAGAAGCTTCTAGAGAGTTTGGGGAAAAAAGTATAAAAAGGCATTTGAGGGGCTCATTTGAGATATGAAGTTTATTTTATTTCTCTAATTAAAACCCTTGTGGTTCAGGAGATTGAACTTGGTTCATCTCAAGTTGTCGAGGACGAAAACCCTTATAGGCAACATTCTCTACGTTGTTGAAAGACACAATCTGGAGGATTTCTTGGTGGTTTCATTACGGAAATCACAGCTGGGATTATTTGTGGAGATTTATTTCAGTTTGGAGGATTTATTGGTGATCTCATTTCAGGGATTACATTGAGCCAATTGGAAGCATTCATAGGTTGTCGCGGAAGGGATTTCAGAGATATATTTCAAGTTTATTGCCACGATAATTATGGACAAGGATTGGAAAGTGTATTGTAGGCTTTACTTGTGAGTTTGAAGGAGTTTTGTGTTGTTTACACCAGCTTTGTGAGCAGATTGCATCCTTGTTGCTGGCCATACTTGCCTAGGGAGGCGTGCCACTTCTTCTATTGTTGGCGCTAGGGTTTGGAAGCAATACTTTCTACATTTTGTGGTGCCTAGGCTTGGAGAACAGATTTGTATACTTCCTAGTGATATCCAACCTATGTTGTGGTTATGGTGTCCATTTTGGAGACGTTGTAGCTGATTTCTATTGCAGTAGAGTTTCAAAGTCAATCAGATTTTCTGGGTATGTTTGATTTAGATATGTAATGTTATTTGATGAATTGGGTTGCTCTTACATTTGAGGAAATTTGTATTTCCAAATCAGAAATTAAATCTGGAATTTTCACCCACATGTATTTCTGAATATTGCCATATTTTTGAATTATTTAATGTTGCAAGTTACTTTATTATTGATATCTATTGCAAATAAAAGAAACACCTTCTGCATTTCCATCTACTTCTTTTAAACACTCAAACCATCAAACAAACAAAAATTGGCATAAGAAAATAGACACAAGAAGGGTGTATGTTACATTTTGGGCCTCCTCTTGCGCGGGGTATACGCCCTCCTCTTCATCCCACCTACCGAGCCACTGGCCACCTTACGCTGAATCTGTCTATGGCGAGGAATGTGAATCTTCGCCTTCTCCTTGCCTTTAGTATTGCTCTCACCGCCCATGGCATTGCTCCGTTTTGCAACTCCTTTCATTTCTGTTGAAGACACATAACCCTTGGGAATATCAACTGCATTGGAACAAGCAATCAAAATGGGCAAATAGCTCCACACCTCGCACACGTCATTCCGTGGCATGATCGACCAGCCTGGCTCTAGTCACTTCTCACGCTCGACCACTTGAGGAACTTAAAAGACTGTCAGTTTAATGATCTTGCCTTTTATCAGGCGTTAATAATATTATATTTTAATATTATAATATATAACTATTTATATATATTATATTATATTATTATTATATATTATTAATATTATATTTTAATATTATAATATATAACTATATATATATCATATTATTATATATTAATAATAAAATTATATGAGAATATATCAATATAAATATTATATTTCTATATTATAATATATAACTATTACTAATATAATTGTAATCTATAACTCCGATTAATAATGAAATTCGAATATATTTAATATGAAATAAACTTTAAATTTAATAATTAGCCGATAGGGTTTTATATGTGAGCATTATAGTGCTCGCAATTGTCTCATGTAGTAAAAAAAAATTCACGCCAGAAAATTTTCTGAACTCGTTGGTTTTCCTATCGGCGTATTCCTTGAACCTCCATAATTAAATGGGAAGCTAGCAAGTGCTTCGATTCAGGACTTCCACAACTAGGATTGGAGTGCGAAGACATGCATGGAAGAACAACCGACGAAACCCTAATTCGCTTTTTTATCTTTGGAGTCAAATAAATCCGCTGCGGAAGTTAAACGCACCTTCAACAATTGGAAAACACGATCTGGGCAATTAAATCAGGTGTTTTTCGTGATTATTCAAAGCAATAAACATTTAAAAATATTTGCAGACATGTTTTTTTAAAAACTCGCGATTTTTTCAGGGAAAAAATTGGCAAACATAGTGATTAAAAAAAATCACGATTTTCACGATTTTTTGCCAATTTTTCCTTCTATGGTATATGGTGTGATTAAAGATATATATAACATTGAAGGAGGAATGATTAAGATATAATACGATTTGATTGCAAAAAGGTAGCACAACAAATAATAAGACAAAGTCTTATTTTTAAAATTCAAGCCATATGATTTATATGAGACAATTAAGAGGGATAAGGAGATATGATCTGCAGTTAATATAAGGAGCGATCAGCATATACATAGTGGCGACTTTGAATAAGACAAAAGGTTGTTAATGTTTTGATAAGACACGATCTGAATTAAGACAAGAGGTGCAACTGGTAGAAAGGGCAGCAGTTACTCATTGAAGAGCAACGATCAGCAATAGAGGTGACTGCTCACATCAAAAGGTATGTCTTCTAGCAAATCGCCTATCTTGAGGAGAAAAGGAATAATATAAAAAAGATTATCAACAGATCAGGAGAAAAGGAGAAGGAATAAGAAGAAGAAATACATGGAATACAAACTGATTTAGAGCAGAGATAAATCTGCAGACTTCAACAGTGATATATATATGTACATCAGCAGAGATATATATGTAGTAATTAATAACAGCAGATATTATTATTCTCCTAATATTGTTAATCTTGCTATAATTTTGCCTATGCACAATAGAATCAATATAACAACTTCCTTAAGATTCTCATCCAATAGGTCAGTCCATTTTGGAGCGGAGATAGTGCATATAAGGAATGCAAGTAGCTAGGACTCCATTTCGGTAAGGACACCCCGAATGGGGCTGGGAGGCTGAATGGCAGGTGTCATTCCGTGCTCCTGGGCTGGATGGAATGGCTCGAGGCGCCTTTTATGATCTCCCAAGTGGTGCTCCATAATGACGATGGGTTGTTTGGATAGAACCTTAAAAGGGAATCCCATATGATTAAGATAATGTTCCTAACCCTAGTATGAAAGATCTATTTTATGGATTATGCTTTCAATGATTATCTAACATAATTGCAGGTTCTCAACCAGGATCTATCTTGTTCAACAATTTAAATTGGTAAATGATATCGCTAACTCTATTTCATTTCTTGCTTTGCTTGGAATTGTGATTTTAGGGCAAAAACTAGGGCATATACAAAAAGGGGACTGTTGTGACGTTTTCACACATCGCCCCATTGCTAATGGGGACCCCCTCTTTTCACTTTAGGTCTTAGGGTTTGTAGGTTAGGTTTTGGTTTTGCTCATCTTTCGCCAAGTTTCTTGCTTAGAATCCATGAACATTTGACTAAGAAGAAGTTTCAACATGCTTGGCTCACGAGGAATTTGAAGAAGGCTTGAAATGGTGAAGTAAAGAGTAATTTTCCTAAGGATGAAGTCAACCCTAATTATCCTTCCTCAAGCAAATTGGTCAATCCAATCCAGAAGTCTAGAAGTCCAATCCAGTTTCTAGTTCCAAGGTCTATCCGGAATCCTGTTCCATTGTTCCTATCCAAGGTCTTGAATGCGACAAAGCTTGTCATTCCACCTCAGAGTTCATCATTCCATTGGAAAATCCTGAATTCCTAACTCAGGAATACGGAAAATTCCAAAACACAACTCTAGGAAATCTTTAGCAAATTTGAAAAATCCTTGTCAAAACCACGAAATCCTGACTCTAGAATAGAAGTTCTCAGATAAAACCCCATCAGAAGCTAAGTCCAAATCCATGGAAATGGGGGATGTACGCCTCAGGTATTCACAACTCAGGAATCCTTGACACCAAGGAATATTCGCTCAAATGAAAGATTCCATGACACTGGGAAAAGTGCGACCATGGTCAAGAGGGAATTCCACAAGTAAAAGTTTCAGGACTTAGTGAAATTTGCAAACAAGGAATTCGGGAATCATTCCAAGGAATAAAATTCCATGACACTAGGAAAAATGTGCCCTTGGCCTAGACAGGATTCCTCCACAGTGAAAATTCTCCGACCCTCAGGAAAATGCGCTCAGGAATTGGATTCCAGGACAGACTGGAATATGTGACCTAGATACAGGAATCCATGACTAGCAGGAATTTGCGACCAGGAACTGAATTCTTGAACAATGTGGAATTTGCGCCCTTGGTTTGGGAAAGATTCCTCTAGGACGGAAATTCCTGGACAGAGTGGAATTTGTGCCCTTGATCTGGGAAAGATTCCTCTAGGACAGAAATTCCAGTACAGAGTGGAAAATGCAACAGGGGTAGGAATCCACACTCAGGAAAAGTGAAGTTCACAGAGTGACCTCCAACTCAGGTAAGACTTACTCAAATCTTCAAAGGTGAAGCAGACTATAGTTTAGTCAAAGCCCAGCTCAAGGATTCATCCAAGACTCCGAGTTCCACCCTTGCAAAGTGACAAAACGAAGAATTCCTTGTTAAGTGAAGAAATACTTGTCAAAGTAATGGAAAATCCATGATTCCCTTAAAACCTTGATTCCTCGGGCGCAAAATCCTTGACCCTCTAGAATTTGCGCCAAGGAAGAATTTCTCCATGACAAAGAATTCTAGAGCACCCCAAAATTGCGCCAAGGATAAAGAAATTTCCTGAGCATAGTGAGAAATGCGCCCAAGTCAAGGAATTTCTCCAGGATAGAGATTCCAGTACCCTTTGGAAAGTGTGCCCATGTCGAGGAGGAATTCCCTGAGCATTTGGAATCCCTGACCACATAAAAAATGTGCCCAAGCCAAGGAGGAAATCCATAACATGCTAAAATCCCCGACAATCCTAGAAATGCGCCATCGCCTGGGAGGAAAAAGACAATAACATGTCGGCCGAATTTATGGCGGTTAGTAATAAAAAATTAGGCAAAAGTGAAAGTCGGCCATCCCAGTCGGCCAAGTGGCAAGATGGCTTGAGCGCCTATATAAGGGAGGGCGCCCAAACCATTGCAAACCAAGTCCACAGAAATCCATCAAGTAGAAGCAGAAAATCCTCCTGAAAGAGCAGATTTCTCCATGTAAAAAGCAGAGAGTTTTATAAGAGGAGCGGGAAGTCATGAAATATGCGCTCAAGGATGGAATTTATTCCAGGGCATGTTGAAAAGTGCAACTTGGAGTCACTCCACAACCTAGCAAGATGTGAGACCAAGGAAAATTTCCACAACATAAGAATTGCAACTTGGAATTATCTTCTAAATCTCGCTCATTTCTTGGTAAAAATCTCTTCCAAAGGATTAAGCATTCCATAACTTAGTGGAAATCTTGATTGTGGAGTGAAAGTCCAAGACTAAAGGATCCATGACCTCATGGATTTTGCGACCTGGAATTCTTGGCTGAGGAATTCCTATCCAAGGAATCCTGCTCCACCTTCCATATGCGCCCTGCCCTAGAAACTCTTCCTGTGCATGCCTGGTAACCCTGGAATGAAGGAAAAGTTAGTCCAAATGTGAAGAATACCAGAAAATGAGGAAAATCCTTTATTTGTTTAGGAGTTCATAAGCCAAATTTATCAAATCTTGCAAAATCATTCATGTTTCATTTCAAATTACGTTGCATTAAGGATTTCATTTGCCTTTGCTATTCAAGAGTTCTCTTTCTTTTGCAGATGTTGAAAACAATGATCGATTCCATGAGGAAGGTGCTTGTTGATCCAAGACATTCAAGACGCAGAGAGCTTTAGAGGTCGGAGAAGGAGATTATCCTATGTCAAAGAGACTTCACAAAACCAGAACAAAACATCACTCCATTCCAGTACTCGCCTTTCTCCCCTTAACACTCAACAGGATTGGCACAAGGAAGGCAACATTAGGGATTCCAGTTCTGTGACAAGGAGACTTCGCAGGAATGCTAAAGGAAGATGAAAATCCTTTCAAGACTTAAATGACAGAGAATGCTAGCATCAAGGATAGCATGATACACTTCAAGTTCCACATCAGGGACTTCAGTTCCGGACAAGAGGATCAATCCTTGAAAATCCAAGAACAAGAATCCGTGCCAGTGCAGGAATCCAAAGGGAAAGGCAGTACAATGACGGAATTCCAATTCCAAAGTACACAAGACAGAGATAGAATTCCAAGGAACAGGATGACGTAGCGGATGACTAGACCTTGCCTTGCAGGAGGTCCTAGTCAGGTGGCGCCTAGGACAGGTGGCAGCTTTTCATTTAGGCATGCTGGCGACCCCACCTACCACTTTTAGGGTTTCTGCCCTAGGCACAGATTTCGAGGAAATCAGATTTCCTCTCCCTTCCATGTACTTTGCTTGCCTATATAAAGGCTTGGGCGCCTCATTTGAAGGGGTCCTTTTTTCTTCTCATTTCTCTTAGGCTCTCTGAGCAGCTAGTTACTTAGTTCCATTTTTTGTATCACTCCATTCTTGGAGCAGGAAACTTCAAAGGATCAGCAAGATTGTTGTAAAGAAACATTTTCCGAATCAATATATGGACATTGTGGATTGGTGTTTATAGCATTTTTGGATTATGACATGGTTTCACTGATTTCTTTGAAGCAAATCTTAAGCTCCAAGTTCTGGAGTTGTCTTTTTTCTCCTTATCTTTTAGCTTTTATTAGTTAGAATGATCTAGATGGTTATTGTTGATGCATGATTGAAACTGATTGTTCACACCATTTGTGATCTGTGGCTTGCAAATCACAGTGTATGGTTGGTCTGAACTTATTTCAAGTCTAACTTCGATTGTTTCTGCACGTTTCAGTTCAATGTCCCTTGTAGGAGCAGTTTGAAAATCCTTACTTCCCCTCAGAAGATAGCACCATCTCTGCCTAGTTGTTGCCTTATGACGAAGCAGAAGCGTGGTTCCAGTTTCTATCCTCAGCAATAGTCCTCTCCATCGATTAGATTCCTGAACCCTTATCTTTCTTTTGCATTTTGTTTTTAGATCTTCGCTAGGATTAGTTTTCCAGAGCTTCATTGCCAAATTATACACCTCTTCAAGAGTGGAACTTGGGAATTACAAGTTGCCCATTTGTGAGGAAGTTCCATTCATCCACAAATCCAAGCCCAAGGAGTAATGAATTTCATCCATGTCCATGAAGAAGGAGCAATTTAGCGTAAGTCCCTTTGTGATTACCAGCAAGATCACATCATTTCACCGAGTCTATCCCTGTGCACGTCAAAACCTGACATTCAAGGAACCTTGGAGCAGTCTCATTCGATCACGAAGTTTAGCGTTTGAGAGGCTTTGTTCAAGAGAGGATAGAATACTTTGTGTTTTATTCTAATGTTGGTGCTGTCACAAAACACACATCAACAGGGACATTACAGACAGTCGTAAGGGCATAAAGTACCTCTTTAGGGGCTTACCTATTCTTTGATATGTTTTAGTCTTTTGTACCCATATCTCATTGCTTTGCATTGCTATGAAGATTTGTGCACCATAGATCTGCAAGCAACTCCTTTCTTGTTGAAGCATTAGGTCCCATGTTACCTCTAATTAGACCATCATGTGCCTCTTGAAGCACATCTCTGACTTATTGCAACATAACAAAGCTGTTGCTCTTGTTTGAGCCTCACTTTTTATATAAGTCTATATATCAAGTGAATGGTTCTAAGTTTCTAACCTTCAGTGCTAGCTTCCTTCATTCTCTTTGTTGCATTCTCTTGGAGAAGGACCTTGTAGACATATGACTGCTTGTGTTCTTGTACCAAGATGGCACAATGAGGAAATGAAACAGGTGGGCATATGGAAAGTCTTCGTTTACACCTTTAGGTGGTTCACTTGACTTGATTCTTGATACTTGGTTGGCAACTACATGACTTTGTTGGATATGACTATTATTTTGAAAATAAATTCTTGCAGTAACATTAACCACCTATATTATTGACCTTGAATTACGGGCTTGTTTACCATTTACAATTATTGTGGGAGTCGTTTTATATCAACTGCTTGAAATTCATATTCTCCGATGTTTGGGTTGCTCTTTGGATCAATCAGCAAGGATAAGCTTGAAGCTAATGATACTTGCAACAATGTATAAGGATATGGTAAGATTTTTTAGGTTGCCCCAGTAGTAGGTAAGTTGCATAATAAAGGGGGAAAAAAGAAACAGAAAAAAAAGGAAGACAGAAAAAAGAGAAAAAAGAGAAAAGAAGAGAAAGAGGGTTAGGCAGGCAAATGAATAGTCATTGATTAAATAAAATTAATTGGATTAGTGTTCTTGCTAATCAAGTAATTGACCATTTTTCAATAAAATGTAAGGAAGGTTAGTTAAGGTTTTTACTGAGTCTATTCAGTAATGGCTTCCACTTTCCAGGTCTGGCAAGATTCCTTGTACGTTTGTCTTCCCTTATTCTTCTGCCCTCCTATCAATTCTCTAAGGTTAGTATCTCTGAATATCCTTTTGGATTGCATGATTTGTGTGTTATTCATGTTCAGCTAATTTAGATTGTTTAACCCCACCCATTGAAATATCATGCGTGCTATTTGATTCTAGTTTGGAAGGATTGTCTTGTTTTTCCAATATAGGGACTGCCATACGTCTATGGCATCTCGTAAAAAAAGGGAATTAAAGAAACAGAAAAAAGGGCATTTCTTACATTATTTCAAAGGGTTTTGAAGAGTTTGAAACAAGGTTTTATGCCCTTGTTTCTTAATAATCTAGCCAATTTTTTAGTGATGTCTTGAATGTAAGGTAGGAAATCTTTCTTATCTGTGTTGCTATCATCAAGTCTTTGATCCTACCTACCTCTTCTTGCTTTCCTCGCTGCATTAATTTGCCTGTCTTTGTAACCATTTTTCTATGGGCTTCACAGAGATGTTTCTCTTCATTCAAAAGGTGTTCAGGCTTGAAGATTCTATGGACACTTTTGAAAAGAGTGCTTATTACTCCAGTATTTAATAATGCTTGGTGGTTGACAGAGAACACAAACCGGGTTGCCAGTAGATAATGTAGGAATTTATGAATCGCATAGACTATTCCAAGTACATCCAGTTCTATTGTGCTGTAATTCTTTTCCGTGTTTGAGAGCATTGGGGTTGCTAAATACATACGGTGCTCCAAGCAATGAGCTCCGACATGTGCTAAAGTACACCCAATTGCGTAGTTTGAGGCTTCAACATGGGAGTTCCTTGTGCAAGTCCAGATACACCAAAATTGGAGAGCTGACGAGATGAGCCTTACGCTTTATGATATAATGTTTTCTGCAGATAAAGTCCTCCATATATCACATTATTTATCCTTGATCTCTGGAAACTCATCCATCCACCCCTGCATGCCAATCCCCCTAGTCAATGGTGTCATTGTTTATCAATTGATGAATGACAGTTTAGCTAGCATAATCTCCAAAGCAATCTTTACATAATCCTCCAACATTTCAAGATATATAATAGCACCATCAGCAAATCATCTTCCATGAGTTGGGTCCCACAAATTTTCTGCATTTAAAATTTTCTGTGAGATATTGAGTCATATTATTAACCAAACTGTAGATGCAAGGAATAAATATTGACCCAACAAATTCTTTCATACAGACAGTTAATGGAACAAGAAGATCCACTCCTGGGACTACTTAAAATGACAGATGCACATAGAATATACACAGACCATTCTTCTATATGTGGTGCAGAACATTTATCTACAAGTAGAGGTATTGCAGACAGATGTAAGAAACACCAATGCTTTTACTATCTTCATATGAAATGTAAACTATCTCCATATAGCATTGATTATTTATATTGCAGGAGAGAGCCCTTTCAAGACTAATTAATTTATTACATATGAAATAGGTCACAATGGGTGTGTTGGTTTAACTCTGTTGCCTGCGTGGAACTTTGCATTACTTCACATAATGGAAAATACAAATTTACCTAATTACCCCACACATTATTTAATCATTCTTTTTATTGAATCATGTGCTTTTTATCTGTGAATAAAACATGTACAAAAGTATGACAAATAGAGTATGAAAATAGTTGTTGACAAATAAAACAGAGCCCATAAATTGACTGTTACGTTTCTTAGACTTATGCGTATTTTCATTGTGTGTGTGTTGGTAACATGAAATTTATAGGGAATGGATCTGCTATATTAGTTGAAGTGGGTCCTCGGCTTTCCTTCATGACTGCATGGTCAGCAAATGCTGTGTCTATATGCAAGGCCTGTACATTAACTGAAGTCACTCGCATAGAAAGGTCAAGACGCTACCTGCTATTTCTGAATTCGGATTCCAGTGTGTTGCAACAGAGCCAACTTGATGATTTTGCAGCAATGGTGAGTGGCAAACCTTTTGTTTTAGCACATGATATTACTGTTTGCTTTTTGTTGGAAGGTACTAGTAGATTCCACATCACTGTACTCAGTATATATAGAGTCACTATCTGATTGTTATCTTAAAACTTTTATTCTTGTTTGTGAAATTAACAAACTTCTATTTATATCTTCTTACTGTAGTATGAATACTTTTTTTTTATAATTTTACAGGTTCATGACCGAATGACAGAGTGCATTTACACATCAAAGTTGACATCTTTTCAGACAAATGTTGTCCCTGAGCCTGTAGTGCCGGTGCCTGTACTTGAGGTACGTTTCATTCTTTTTTTAGATAAGTGAAATAACATGCATAGAAGAGTATACAGATAAACAAGAAGTAACGGACTGGTATTAATAACACAAAGTGCTTGTTTCTCTTGTTCATTGCATCGTTTTTTCCGGTTTGCTCTAGATTGATATTATGTGTTCATGCTAATTAGTGTGCCCATTTTATTTGTGGTTGGAGAGAGTTATTTCTTTGTTTTAATTGAAATAGACATAGAGTTTGTGCTTTCCAGTCACTTTATTGTATGAGCCTTACCTTATATGCCTCAAGGTTCTTGATGTAATTCCCTATTGATGGAGCGTATTTTTAGAATTTGTGTTAGCATTGCATTAGTGTTTTCCATAGACACACCCATATTAAAAATGTAATGTTGTGCGACTGTCCATTATTATACCAATAAAATTGCAACATACTATGGCTTGCATATGTGCTCGGTTATATGCATCCTGATAATATTTCATTTGTATGAAATTTATTACGATAATATCTAATCACTTAATGGTCACTCCTTGTTTTTTCCTACTAGATAAGTTCTTTCTCTGTCCTGCTTTTGTTAGCTGTAGCTTTTGCTTTATACAGCTGTTAGTCTATCTTCAGACTTTATATTCTCTATATATTGAGCTTTAAGCTCTCTAATGTAACATAGCTATTCCATTATTCTGATCAATATATTCCATATTACATTTTTGTAACAAAATTGGTATCTACCACTATTAATGGTGAGCATGATCCTTGTAGCCATTGTGGTATATATATACACAACAAAGGAAGGACCCCATATTTAAATAATTGACATGATATAGTGTTAATCATTTATATTCTTAGTATATATTTAAGGTTGTTCTTCTAGCTTTTGGCTGAATGTTGTACCATGTAGTCCTTTTATAAATCATATAGGACTAATTTCCTTTAGGTTGTTCTTCAAGGGCTTACACACACACACACACACACACATACGCATACATAGAAACACACAGACATAAGTGAGATAAAAAAATCTGACCCAACATCCACTTGTTTGCTTTCTAGCTTGCATCTCCATTTCTTTGTTAAATTGGAATAAACTGAATTAAAAAATGATATATCTTGCTTGATATTTATCCATTGCGTCACTGAAAATTTGTAACCTTGAGACAATATGTGTTATGGACTGCCTTAGCTCTTGGAGGGATGATGCATAAGAACACTTGTTAGCAAAAGAGGGAATGCAGACCCAAGATCTAGGCATATCCTCTTTAAATTTGTATTTATACCTTGGTGTAAAGGGATAAAAAGAAGATTAGAACCAGTGCAATGGATTACAGAGAAGCGTGGTGGAATATAGAGCAATTCTTCACATTCGTACAACATGTAGTATAAACCATCATATATACGTTCTCCTTGTTATGCATAATCATCAGTCTCTCATTACATATACCTCTCTCATATATGTCCCATATATTGTCTTTTTCATAATCTCCTATATCTATTCCTTCTTCTATATCTATCCTTATACTTATCCTCTACTCTATCTTTCATCTTGCGGTGTATATATACATATTATTACATATAGGGATGTGCCCTTCCTTGTTATGACTCTTAGGCTTTGTTGCAGATTGGTTGAATGTGCTGCATTTGGCTTGCAGCGATTCTATCCTTGTCAATCTTGCTCTTTGTGCTGCTTTGTCCTGCCAACATCGTCCTTGGTTGAACCCATGTCTTGTCCTCAAGACATGCCAACTTTGTCTACCATTCTTCAAGTATGCTAATTTGTAACAAAATTGTTCACTGTAGATGTCAAAATGGTGCAAAATGAAAAGTGTCTTCTTTCCTTTATGGCAAGATATTCTTATATATGCCTCTTAGTTGAACATAAGTGTTGTTCCTTTGGGTTATGGCCTGTTGCAATAGTTGGATTTGTCCATTGATTTTGGTCAGTATGACATCACATTCAATAAGAGAACCTAGTGTTTCAATAGAATTTGTAACTTTTTCTGCCTCTACCAGGAGTCTTGTTAGGTGTGCCAAGTGCAGATTCACTACTTCCCTTAATTATTTTATTTGGGCCCTCAAATTCTCTCTCTGATTGTTAACTTGTTGATATTGGTTATGTAGGTTCTCTATTTGTACTTGGAGACTGCCATCCAAGTCCTTCATTGTATCATAGGTTGTGGAAGTCTGCAGATCTAGTTTTCAATGTTTTCCATCTGAATCTTAAGTGCCTTTGTGGATGCCGACCAACGTAAGCAAAGTTGATACAATGTGTTTACGTTGTTGCATGTCCTCCGCATATTATTCACCTCTACCTCCAATCTGGTCTATGCGACAACACACTTCTTCCTCATTTCTTCCAACTGTTTCTTCTCAAGTCCTGCCATCAATTTCTATTTAATTTTATCCCTATATAGGCTCTGGTTCTGGAGTTCCATCATTATCCCACTTATTACCTTCCTTAACTACTGATCTAGTGCTAGTGTGCTATCCCTAGTTATTTGCAGCAACTTTGTTTGTATTGCAGTGAAGGATTGTTCAAAGGACTTAGTAATTTCCACATGCTTCTTTAGTATATCCTCCCTTGCGGTGCTATGTAAGATATCTCCTATCTGGAACTTCTGAATAGGAGTAATTTGTGAGATGTCTACGTATGCTTCTAAAGTGGATGCCAGGAACTCCTTGATCTTTTGCATGGGATCAGATGGAGAAGATACCATCCGAGGCATTAGAATCTACCCTGTTGGGGATTGTTGTGTACTACCTTCCCCTATTGCTAATTGTCCTTTGTCTTGTTTTGTGCCCTCTTCTTTTCCTGGTGTCTCCTTCTGTTGTTCTTCTCCCTATATTTCTTCCGCATGTATTATTATGTCCTCTGTTTCATGTGTTGTGTCAATGTGTACCTTTGTTCTTATCTCCTCCACGCTTATTTCTTCTTGCTGTTTTGTTTGTTCTATTTCTTATACTAATAGTATGTCATAGGCTCTTTGTGTGGCCTCTAGAGTTTCTTGTCTGACCATTTCCTTGGCTGCCTCTGTTTGTGATAAGAGAGTGTCTACTCTCTGCTTTGATCTTAGTTCTACAGCTTGTATTTGCATTAGTTTCTCTCTTCTGGCAAGGGATGGCAAGGGAGAGATCGATCTCAACAATCTAATCTTTTCTTATTTTTAACTTCCAAAAGGGAATTCTCTTGTTGACAGTAATTGGGCTACTTCACTTAGTTCTTGGGGTATCGCATTTATTTTAAATAGATTTGTGCCAGGCATTTCATCCTCAATAGGTCCCAAGTCCTCCCCATTTCCAATCCTAGACAAGTAGTTTGGTCCCCAATTAGCATAGCCAGGTTTCACCATGATCTTAAACTCGAACTCTTGAAATAGTAACAGCCAATGACATATTCTTTCTTGAGTCTCAGATCGGTTCATTAGATACTTAAGTGGTTTGTGGTTTGTGAAAAATACAAACGGGGTAGACAACAGATAGTGTCTAAACTTATGCAATGCGTACACCATTACCAAGGCTTCTCTCTTTGTAGTTGTGTAATTTTATTTAGCTTGTGATATTTTCCTACTAGCAAAAGCTATAGGGTGATCCCTATTTTCTCTTGACTGTGCTAGTACTGCACCTATTGGATTACTCAAGGCATCTACATGGACATGGAAAGGTAGTTTCTAGTTAGGAAATATCAAAATAAGTGTCTTTGCAATCTTGGTCTTTAAGGTATCAAATGCCTTCTAGCATCTCTCTGCACATTCAAAGTTTTTGTTATTTTTCTTCTTCAAAAGTTCTATTGGACTAGAAATTGCCGCATAGTTCCAAATAAACCTGTAGTGGTACCTTGTATATCCTAAGAATGTTTTCACCTTTGATATCGTCTTTGTGGTGGAAGGTTCAATATTATTGCAACTTTCAAAAGGGTCCACCATCATTCCTTCCTTGCATATGATGTGCCCTAATAAGGTACCAAACGGCACCACAAATGTACATTTCTTCAAATTAAGGGCCATTTGGAGACTTTTGCACTTTTCCAACATTAGTCTTAGCACTTGTACATCATCTTTCAATAAGCCATAAATTGTCCAATCATTTAGGTAGACTTCCAAGAAATCGTGTATGAAATCTTGGAAGGCATTCACTGTGATTCTACTAAATATTACAGGGGCATTCTTCAGACCAAAAGGCATCATGGTATACATGAACGGTCTCCATTTTGTGGCAAATGTCATTTTGGGCCGATCGCTCTCCTATATTTTTACTTAATGATAGCGTGAGAACCCATCGGTAAAAGATTATACTTCTCTCCTGGTTGTAGTAATGTATAATGCCGATCATTATATTTGATAATATAGGTTATCGGACTATGTATTGATTGTTTGTCGGCTCTCGGGTGGTTGTAACAGTCAGTTAATTAGAGTCAGATAGTTGACGGTTGTGTTCCTTTTGGCAACTGTTGGGTCTTTTAAATAGTCATTGTATTGTCAAGGAAGGTAGTATGATGTAGTCGGATCAACTCTGATCCTTGGCCGACCATCTCTGGTCTACTTCTGTAATACTCTCGTGTGCTAATAAAGATATACTTTTACTCCTCTATTCGGTATGTATTGGTAATTTTGTAAATTATTTCAAGTATTCATTTTATCAGATAGGCGAGTAAACATTGGTGCCGTTGCCTTAAAAGAATTCGGGTCTGATAGAAGAGATTCATGCCCTTGGACCCCAATAAAGGCGAGAAGAGACCACGTGGTCAGGATCAAGAGATCAGAAGATCTCTTAGGTTGGTAGAACAAAGAGAACGCAGAAGAAGACTAAGAGAGATTGCTGAAGTCCGAAGCCGCAGTCCATCCCGCAGTAAAAAGAGTTGGAGTGTGAGGAGTCGTAGTCGGGAGAGGGAACACATTTCCACTAAAAATATTCACACGAGGGCAGAGTGGGAGGCAATTGCTAGACACCTTTCACTGCCAGACGAAGAGTGCATTGATCCTTCCGATCAAATCGAAAAGTCAAGACAACAGTCTTTGGATGAGGGACGTTGGAAGTCAGAGTCAGATTCCTTCATAGAAGCGTATGGGAGCAACCTTCGAGGCATTGAAGGGTTGTCAATCAAAGGAGAAGAAGCCAAGCTAGGGGTGTATAAAAGCAAATATGAAGGCGAAACAAGTGCGCGGAATGTTGACGTTACGGGGAGAGTGGAGGATTCTCACGTGGCTGAAAGTGCGAGAGAAGCACCAGAACGTTCAAATCAGAACTCCCCAACAAGTAGGTTCCAGGTGCGAGGTTTGCATTAGATCAAAACCATGGTAAGCCCCAGTGGAGAAAAGCAAAAGTTGCCCAAATTTACAGGCAATGAATCGGAGGATCTCACCAGGCACTGTAAGACTTGTGAGACAATTTGGAGAGCAAATGGGCAAGATGATAAAGCAATTTGGCTACAATCTTTTCCAGCCACCTTGCGAGGTGTAGCAATTGACTGGTATATTGAACTTGACCAAGCATCCCGAAACACATGGGAGAAATTAAAGAAGGCCTTGAAGAAGAATTTAAGTAGCTGCGAGATGATAATGATATGGTAGCCGAAATTTACAATACCAGGCAAGGTAAGCATGAGAACGTACAAGCTTATAACTGAAGACTTAAAGAATTACTTGTAAAGTTAGAAAAAGAATAGGTTGACGGTCTCAAGAAAAGGTGGTTCATCGAAGGTCTAATTCCGTCCTTAAGAAAAAAGATGAAGATAGTACCATCTTCGTACGTAGAAGCCTACAATCGGGCGATGGACATAGAAAGTGAAGACAAAATGTCCTCCCATAGTAAAAGAAAAATAGAGGAAGATGGTAGTTCAGATGACGATAGTGATAGTGAGTCAGGAACAGTACAAGCGCTCCGAAGGGACATGCTTTGGATGATGAAAGAATTGAAGACAATGAAAGAAACTAACAAAGAATCCACGGAATTGTCCAAAAAAATTGTTTTGTGAGATTTGCCAAGTTATGCGCCATTCGATAAAGGAGTGTTCGTATAATTTGAAGACTAGGAGTACACAAATACTCTTTATATTGGGAGAGCAGTCCACTCCATCGAAGCCATAAAACGCATCTCCAAGCGGTTATCGAAATCAAAGAGGAGGTCGAAGTCGAATACGGTACGATGTCAAATGACGTCCAATCATACTGTGCCGACAATGTAATGAATGGGGACACTTTGTGAGAGTTTTCTAGAACAACTAGAATAAAGTGAGCATGCTATGTAAATGGTGTGGACCGGGTAACCATGAAGATAACAACTGTCCGAAACATAAGGTTAGTATTAATCGTATTGACATAGAAGATGACGAGGAAGCAATTCTTGCCATCACCCGAGCACAAACGAAGAATGCAACTTACCCTGACCCTCATGGAGAAGGAAAGACTTTGAGAAGCACGGTTGGAAGTCGAGAAGACCATGGAAAAGAATGGAGGCACTCTAATGAGAAAACAACCACGTCTATGTGGCTGGAGTCTAAAAAAAATATTGCAAGCCAAGTCCTGTAGACGACTGTGCCAATAAAAATGGCATACCTCTTGCAAAGCATGCCGCAATTGAGAATAGCAATATCTAACGTAGTGGACAAGGAGCAAAGGAACGAGAAGAGTAGCAAATCAAATGACGACGACGCCATAGTAGAACCACCACCACATGGCAACTAGGTCATCAGTCTGATGTTGCTGTCCATCGGTGTGGAGAAGCAACTGACAATTGTCCACATGGAGATCCTTGGAAATACTCTGAAAAATATAGTCATAGATGGAGGCTCAGGCGTAAACGTACTACTAGAGGATACTTGGAAGAGCCTAGGGAAACCTACTCTATGGCCGCCAACCTTTCAACTGGTGGGAGCTGACCAGAACAGAATAAAAGCACTTGGAGTACTCATGGCACAAAAAGTAAAAATCAGGGCTCAATATTTTTTGCTGAACTTTGTAGTCAGCACAGTACAAAGAAAGATGTACGATGCAATCCTGGGACGAGGATGGCTGAGAGTAGCCATGGCTGACCATAACTAGAAGAGGAATACATTGTCAATTGAAAATAAGGGAAGAAAATTTGTTATCAACCTAAAAACGCAAGCGATGAGTGAGAAGATGGCTGCCTGTGACTCTGAATCCGACATAGGGGATACCTCGTCATGAGAAGAAAAAGGGCCCATGGAGCCTAATGATGAAGGAATATTGGAATTGCAACAATGTTCAAACGACGAAACAAGTCGCTTGGTAGGCTGTTTCATTGGCAACTGGAAGACTACGAGGTGTTCCCACCGGAGTGCAATATGATTGAGGTAGGAGAAATTGAAGAACACCCTCTGCTGAAGACAAGTCAGCCAAGGATAAGTCAGTCGAGGGCAAGCCAACTGACAACACATGAAGGAGAGAACCATGAAGAGATTGGAGAGATGGTCAGTCATACATTCCCATCAGCATATGAAGAATACGAAGAAGGGAACGCCACAGTAGGCGACTCCTTCCCTCCTGACGACTTACTCCTGGAAGACGACTCCTGGGATACTCTTCCTGATGACACCTTGTGCACCCCTCCTGATGACTTGCAAACACTAGCATTGACAAACAACTTCATTTGTTGCCCTCTTGTCGACTTGGTTTTGCCTATCAAGTCATCCTTCCTGTTGTGATGTAATCACACATCCCCCCATTGCAAATGGGGGCCCCCTCTTTTTTTTGCTTTCTCGCTTCATTTTGCTTTAAAGTTTAGTTTTGCTCTGAGCTTGTAGGGTTTTGGTAGTGTTGTTTTGCCCATGTCTCGACAGTTTCTTGCCAAGAGGTCTATATGCCTTCATCCTGATGCATGTCATTGAGACCCTGAAAATGACTAAGTCTGATATCTTGAAAATCCTAAAAAAAATGACTAAGTCTGAAATTTGGTGGATCCTCAGAAATCTAGAATCTGCATGCTAAATCCTATGGATCCAGGACCTATCTCAAACATCCTGGAAGTATATTGAAAAATATTTAAAGTATAAGAATCTGACTTATACTTAAACATATTTTCAATATACTTCTATTCAAGAAATCCAAAATTTGACTAAGGCAAGAAATTCCTCACTCCATGTCTAAACCCGCCCTACCTGGGTGGCCTTGGCATGAGCTCATGGATTTGATGTCCTGCAAATGCATTTATCTAGACACCACCCTCAAATTCGCCCAAGGGAAAAGTTGTCAAATTTACAAGGTGTTGAGGACAGAGATGATAAAATTCAAAGAAATTTTATAAGTCTGAGTGATTCTAAGGCTTCACATGACAGTATCCAAGCACTCCTTCCTAGCCTGCCCAACATGGGCAGCCTCACAAGGTCCTCTTGGACATTGTCTTCACCTCTAGGAGAATCAGTCCAGACGACACCCACAAATCCGCCCAATCAAAAATGGTTAAGTTTTCAAAGTTTTCTTGCACAAGACACTAGGATATGATGAAATTCCAATGAAAGCTTGCAAGTTAGATAGAATCAAGGGCATTTCAAGCAAAGTTCCATGGGTCACCTCCAAACCTGCCCTTCCTAGGCGGCCTCAAGGTGCATTCAAGGACTGACAATGTCTTCACCAGGGGGATCTCTCCAGACACTGCCCTCAAAACCGCCCTCAAAACCGCCCTAGAAGAAAAATGGTTAAGTATTGAGGTTTTCATGCACAAAGCACTGACATATGATGATTAGTAAGCAAGGTTTATGAGTTTGAGTGAAGTCAAAGTTCATTCCAAGTGTCACTCCTCAACCCGCCCTGCCTAGGTGGCTTTGGCATGAAGTCATGGATGATGTCCTCATCTCCACCAGGTGACACTCTCCATACAACACTCCTAGGACCGCTCAGGGATGTAGGTGGCATAATTTGCAAGTTTACTTAATGAGAATGATGAAGATGACACCAAGCATTACTTAAACTCCTCCCAACAAGGATGAATCAATTGGGAAGAATGATAAAAAATCACTAAGCCTGATGTCCTGAAATCCTGAAAATTGGCTAAGTCTGAAATCTGGTGGATCCTCCAAAATCGAGAATTTGCATGTTAAATCCTATGGATCCGAGACCCATCTCAAACATCCTGGAAGTATATTGATAAATATTTAAAGTATAAGTTAGATATCTGACTTATACTTAAACATATTTTCAATATACTTCCATTCAAGACATTTCCGATATGGTGACAAGACTTGCATTCCAAGCACACCTTCTAAACCCGCCCTACCTGGGCGGCCTTGGCATGAGGTCTTGGATTCAAGGTTGTGATCACGCACTTTCTACATACACTGCCTCCAAATCCGTCTTAGGGAGAGCATTTTCAAAGTTTAGAAGAGATTTTGAGTGAGTTCAAGACAAAATCCAAGGGTGGTATCCCAAACCGCCCAGCTTGGGCGGCCTCAAGGTGCATTCATGGACTTTGCCTTGTTTTAGGAGACTTTGTCCAAACAATACTTACAATCCCGCCCTAGGAGAGAGCGATCAAGTTTTTGAAGTGTTTCAAACACAAAGCATTAAAAGATGATGAAATTTCAATGGAGACTTCAAGGTTTGAAAGAGTTGAATGAGTTTTAAGTTAAAATCCAAAGGTCACCTCTAGGGCGGCCTCAAGATGTCCTTGTGGATTATATCATCTTCTACATGAAGCACTCCAAACATTACCTTCCAAACCGCCCAGGGTGAAGAACAACACAAATTGCAAAGTTAGTTTGATGAGTATGATCAAGATGACACCACAAGAAGGAGATAGTCAAGTTGAAAGAGTAAGAAGTTTCTAAGTGACAAAAATCCAAGACCTACTCTCAAACACGCCCTACCTGGGCGGCCTAGAGAGGTGAGTCTAGAATATGATGTCTAAACGCTACAACTACTCCATCCTGACTCTCCAAACTCATTATGATGCTTCATACTCATGCAAGATCACTCAAGAAGAGGGAAGTTGGTGAAAATTTCAAGTCATATTGTAAAATCCAAACTCTATCACCAAGGTCGCCCTTCCTAGGCACCCTAGACACCTAAGCATGGAGAGTGTGTTGTACTCAAGATCATTCCTAAACTCCTAACAATGATGAATCAATTGAAAAACAAGGAAAATGACTAAGTCATGCAAATGGAGGGAAGAGTATCAAGGTTAAGATAGAGAGTGTTCACATTGAATAATCCTCACAACCCCTCCAAAGCCGCCCTTCCTAGGCGGGTTTCACCAAAACATGTGGATAGAATCATCAAACATCTTAAGTTTACCTTTCAACTTGACACAAACACCTTTAAAATGGCTAAGTCTTGATGAAGTTGGAGAGGAAGGCCATCAAAAGGAGGAAATGAACATTGAATGAAGTTTAAGTTTAAAATCCACATGCTACCTTCGATCCCGCCCATGCTAGGCGGTCTTGAGCCCTTCATCCGGACAACATCATGTCACTCACATGACATCCTCCACCTGTCGCCTTCAAACCCGCCCAAGGAGAAAGCTTACCAAGTTTACAATATTTTAAGTTCAAGTGCAAGGAGATCATGAAGTTTTGATGAAAGTTCATAGGTTTCAAGGTATTTGAATGCATTTTGAGGAAAAGTCCAAGGGTCACCTCCAAACCCGCCCTACTTGGGCGGCCTCAAGAGGTGCCTATGGACTCTGTCTCATCCACAACACACCCTCCAGACAACACTCCTAAAGCTGCTCAGGGGTGAAAACCACAAAATTTGCAAGCATAAAATAATGAAGATGAACATGTCAAAGGTGAAATGAGCAAGTTTAAAGGAGTGCAAAGTTGTTTAAGTTGAAATTCCATGTGTCATCCTCCAGCCCACCCTTCCTAGGCAGCTTTGACCCCTATGCTTGGACTACATGTCCTCCACAACACATATTCCCCCTAGACCCTCCAAACCCACCCATCATTGGCGGCCTAGAGAGGAGGTCTTGGATTTAATCCATATCCACATACACTCTCTCCACACTCAACCTTCTAACCTGCCCATGGAAAGATTGGAGAAAATTAGCCACTAGAAGATGAGGTAAAGATGATTAAGACAACTTTCAAGTGAATTTGAAGAATTGCAAATGTAAGACTTCATGGTGGGCATGTTTAATGGAAGGCCAAGAGAGGTGGTTATGGAATCAGTGGTTCAAGCACTTATGCCACTCAACAAAAGCCTTCTAAACTTCGCCCATTGCTTTAACATACCCCTAAGTTCAAACAAAAGTGAAGATCATTGAAAATTACAAGTTTTGAAAGCAAAATTCCACACATCATCTACAATCCCGCCCAACATGAGCGGCCTTCACCTCTGCACATGGAGAAGTTGTTAAAAGCTATGCAAGTCACTCTAGGACATTTACTCAAATGAAGGTGATCAACAAAACTTTGAAGAGAAAGGTCTAAGGCATGCTAACGAGGGTCAAGTGATTATGAAATGAAGTTCACATCATACATTCCATACACACCCTTCAGCACTGCCTTGCCAAAGTGCCTTCCACCATCATGCATGTTCTTCACATTACACACTCCATACCCTGTCTTCAAATCTGCCCATCCTTCTAAGGTTTTCCATCTCATTCAAGGAGGTCAAGTCATCATTGAAAGAAGTGAAGAGGGTTTAGATTATCAAAGTAAAGCCCAAAAAATGCTTAAGTAATGAAAATCCACATGCAACCTCCAATCCCGCCCATGCTAGGCGGTCTTGAGCACTTTGCCTGGACAATGTCATGTCATTCACAATACACTCTTCGGATGACACCCCTAAACCCGCGCAGCCTGGGCGGCTTTCACACCCTGACATGGAATTCACATCAAATAATCCATACTGCCCCTCTAAACCCGCCTAGGCACTTAGGCATGGATTTCATGCGAAAGGATATGTTTTGAAATGTCATTTTTTTTAATCCCACATGCATAAGATGAATGTAATTTGTTATTGAAAATCCTTCATATCAAGTCTTAATTTGATGTGTTTCTTTTTGTAGGTGATGGAGGATCCAAGGAGGCGAATGGCGAGAGCTCATACATGAGGAGTTTGAAAGGCGGAGGAAAGTTGCTCAAGTTTGTCATCATCACCACATGGAGGAGAGCTCCCGCATCAAGTTCATCTTACTTTGAAGACTTCGTAGACATCAACGCCACGCATGAGGAGTCATCATCCAGAGTTGTCTACTTCATGTACATCCATCATATGCAAGTCTACTGCAAGAAGTCACGCACAAGACATCTTCCACCTCAACACTCCAAGAGTCCAGAGTCCTGCAAGAACAACATCACAAGATGAGAGATGAGCATGATCATCAAAGCGATCCATGAGTTATATTAAAGATAACAAGAAGAAAATATTCTAAGTAAAGTGAACATGAGGTGAACCAGACTAGTTCGTTTGAAGATGCTAAGGTGGCACGTACATATCATCAAGCCAATCGCATTCTTGCCATGTCATTCATTCAAGAGGGCCCACCATAAAGATGCTCCAAAGATGCTTATCACATTGGGAAACGTGCCTTCATTGCCTCTTTCATGTTCTAAAAATAGCAAATTTTGTAACAAACCGCCTTGTTGTCTCAATCTCGGCCGTTGATTGCTAAATCAATCTGAGCCATTCATTGTAATTCTTGAGTTCTATATAAGGCTCACTTCTCTCATTTGTGAGGGGAGGATTAGAAGTAGAGATCAAGTAGGAGTAGAGTAGAGAGGGAGCTCTTCGAAGTCATGAAGAGAGACATGAGATTGTTGTAATCACACACTTCAAAAGTAATACAAGCTCATTGTTGTTGTTTTGCATGGTGATCTTGTCGCTTTGAAATGTTAGCATGGTTTCAAGTTTTTGACTATGACGGAGATGTGTTTCCAAGAAGCTTAGATAGTAGGGTAGATAAAGTTCATTGATGTGATTTATATGCTAAAGATATTTGATGAACTCCTCCTTGGTTCATACTTTTGATGGTTTGTCGCTGGCAAGTCATCGTGCAAAGTTAGCCTGAACTACATTTGCTTAAGTTCGATTGTGAATGCTCGTTCAAACTGCGCCAGTTGTGGGTGTTTGGATGGAGGTTTACAGTATGAACATCATTGAGTTACCTTTGGAGATTGCACTTGCTTCGTGTAATTGTTGGTTCTCATGGTGAAGCGGAGTAAGGTTACACGAGGAATTTGTCTATCGTAGCATGTTCATTATATTATTGTTTTTAGATTAGAATCCTCTCAACCCTTTCTCTTTTTTCATTTTTTTATAATCAATTTGAAAAGTCCCATTTCATAAGGAGGAAGTAACTTGTTTGAATGGAGTGAGGTGACAATTCTACATAAGTCCCTTTGTGACACAACAAATCACATCACACCACCGAGGCTATCCGTTGCAAATCACGTACAAGGAACCTTGGAGCGTTCTTGTTTGATCACGTAGTTTAGCATTCGAGACTCTTTGTTCAAGAGAGGATAGAGCACTTGGTGTTTTATTCTAATGTTGTTGTTGTCAAGAAAACATCATCAACACTTCCTCGTTGAGTTACCTCTTGACGAGTTGGTTTTTTCTGTCAACATACCTCTTGATGAGTTGGTCTTTCTTGTCGACTTAGCTTTTGACGAGTTGGTCTTTCCCGTCGACTTAGCTTCTGACGAGTTGTTTTTTGTCGACTTAGCTCCTGACGAGTTGCTCTTTGTCGTCGACTTGCTTGATCTTGTCGAGTTACCTTCTGACGAGTTGCTCTTTGTTGTCGACTTGCTTGGCCCTATCAAGTCGCCTCTTGACAAGTTGCCTTTTGGTTCGACTTCATTTTAACCTTGCCCGTACCATTTAATTTATTTCTTGTCGACTTGTTTTCATTTGGTGGAACAATTATTTTTGGCAAACTACCTACTGACGAGTTAAGTCTTGTCGTCGAGTCATTCCTTCCTGACGAGTTGCCTAATGACGAGTTAAGCCTTGCCATCGAGTCATTTCTCCCTGATGAGTTCCCACTTGACGAGTTAAAATTCCTGGCGAATATATCTCCTCTCGAGTATCCTCACTTGGCGAATACACATCTTGGCGAGCATACATCTTGTCGATTCCCTTTTCTTGTCGAGCATACTTCCTATCGAGTACTTTCTGACACCTTGCCGACATTAACCCTTATTGACGCCTTAGAAGCAACGACACTGGTTCTTGGTTTGGAGGCAAAGACACCTATTCCTCATGCCTTGGGTTTGGAGCCGTTCACATTTGGAGCGACAAAACAACCTCTACTGCAAGTTTCTGGTATACATTTTCTACAACAAACGATATGGTCTTGGAGAGCAAAAATGGTGTGCGCCATGAAGGTCTGTGAGATTTTGAAAGTCTTAATTTGCCCCCAGACACCTATGAGGGGCGTTGCCCTTGACCCCACTGGGGGCGTTGCCTCGAGACCCCCATCAAACTGGGCAGAAATAGAGAATCATTCTTGTTGGTTGGTGAATTAAATGGATGCACATTCATGGCATATAGGGACACTAAACAATCTTTTCATGATCGGAATGCTTCCAAGGTGCTTGGAGTCAGTGATCGATTCGGAACAACATTCTCAGCCTTCAGTGTGCAATCCGATGGGGTCCCTTGGTTGGTTGGTCTTCAGTATTTTTCAGTCATTGGCATATGTTCTAAAGATGTTGGTTCTACTTCTGCTCTGTGGGTTCTTCCAAGTCTGCATATAGGCTCTTCGTCTACAATGTTGTCACCAGTGTGGAATATCTTACTTGTTGTCACTTGGCGACTCATGTTTTTCCGTCGTCTGGAAGACAACTTTTTCTTTTGGGGGGATGATGTAATAATGTATAATGCCGATCATTATATTTCATAATACAGGTTATCAGACTATGTATTAATTGTTTTTCGGCTCTCGGGTGGTTGTAATAGTCAGTTAGTTAGAGTCAGATAGTTGACGGTTGTGTTCCTCTTGGCAACCGTCGAGTCTTTTAAATAGTCATTGTATTGTCAAGGAAGGTAGTATGATGTAGTTGGATCAACTTTGATCCTTGGTCGACCATCTCTGGTCTACTTCTGTAATACTCTCATGTTGTAATAAAGATATACTTTTACAACTCTGTAATGTCCCCATTTTCGGGTTCTCTTGCAGTTCAGTTAGAGCTGACTTTTTGGGTTGGTGACAGCATAATCAGAGGAGTATTTCGATGTCACCAGGGTGTTTGGGTGATCCAGTGGAGTTGGTTGACACTTTTTGGAGAGATTTCAGATGACTTGTTCGTACTTACTATTTATAGTAAGTGCTTGCATGTCGTTGATCTTTCTGGGTTTTTCTGGGTTTGTTCTCTTTGGTCCTCGGTGTACACTGTTATTTTTAATAAGTGTCAGTTTGGCGTTGTTTCGGTGACTTGGCAGTCAATTGTTAGCTCTTCCTGGCGTTGCATTGAGCTCAAAATTATCAGATGGTTTGTGGTTCCAGTTGGCACCCTCTGTATGGGCTTAGTTGCTTATGGCCGTTACTATTTTTAGTAAGTTCAAGTTCGGGGTCGGATCGGGATTTTGAGAGTGGGTTCGGATTCGTCTTGTCAAGACCTTTCTAACGAGCTATAGATCATTGGTTTCCGACATCATCTTGGCCTCCGTTCTAAAGTCCGTAAATTAAACATTATTATTTAATATTGGACCTTGGTGCCTAGGCACAACTTAATGTTGTTTTAAAAGGGGGGACTTTGAGGGTGATGTTGAGAAAAGAGCTAAAGAGAATTATAATATTTTAAAATGTATTTTCCCTCTCATGTTTTATCCCATATGCAAGAGGATTTTAGAGACTCCCAATTGAAAAAGTATAAAAGAAGGAAAAGAGCTCTCATTTGGACATGCTTGGTTTATGATATTTTCTCTCTTATTGAGATTTGCCCGTGTGGGTTTGAGAGCTTGGCTCTTTGGTTTTGATCATCGATTTGCAGGATGAAAACCTTTGGAAATTCGCCGTTCCTCGTGTATGAAAGAGTGCATTAGGAAGGGGTTATTGGAATCTTCATCCAGAGGATTCATTTGTGCATTCAGGAAGTACATTTTAGAGTTGTTTGGACATACAATGGAGATCTTATGAAGAGTTTGTTGCTGCTGCCATTAGAAGAGTTTTGTGGAGCAGAAATATTAATGTTTGTGACTGAGTTTTTCGGCCGGCTGCAGTGTGGTTTAATGCTGGCCGTACAGTCCAAGGGCCGTACTCCTCGTTGAAGGCAGATTTTGTACTTGTTTGTGGAGTTTAGTGGCTGGGAAGGGGTCGCCATCAGAAGGAGGAAGTTGCTGATAGGAAACAGAAGTATTTAAGGAAGTTTCTAGTGAGTTATCTGCTGATTAATGCTGCTACTTGGGCCGTACCAGTTGAGATAGTTGGGGTTTCTGAATAAAATAAATAGCTGCATTTTGTACCATTCCTATTCACCAAAGTGGGCGATTTGGATCAGGTATTGAGTCCCCTTTGTTTGCAGAAACAAGTTGTTGCATTCCTGGAAATTGTGAGTGATTTTCTTTGCCTTGTATGGCTGGCCTTCCGTCAGCATCGGTATGAAGTTTCAAATCTCCATCTGGATATGTACTTATAATTCATATCTTAGCAAAATACAATCTGGGTTGGTGTTGTTTTGTTGATATCTACTCTAGTTTTTCTGGGTTTTCCATATATGTTGCATTTTCTATGTCAATGTTGCAAAAATCATACATGCAAAAACATGCATTAAAACCCTAAACAAATACCCATCAGAACACATTCAGAACAAACATATACCAGGGGTGTATGCTACAAACTCTATCTCGTATGTATTGGTAATTCTATAAATTATTTCAAGTATTCATTTTATCAGATAGGCGAGTAAACACTGGCCACTAATTCGAAAACTTCTTTTGTGAATTGGGGGGTGGGGATGGAATCATGTTTGCACGCTTTTTTTAATTCCTTGAAATCAATGCAAATTCTTATCTCCCTAGTCTTTTTATGTTGGATGACCATCGAACTCACGCATTTTGAATCATCTATAGGTTTGATGATCCCCTTAGCCAACATCTTATCCAATTCTTGCTTTACTTTTATTTTCACATTGGGATTGAGGGGGTAGTGTCTTTTCCTAATAGGTTTTGTACCCTCTTTCAATTGTATCCTCATTACACCAACCTCCTCTTTTATACCTTTATAATTTGGAAAAGTTATGGGGAGAAGATCTTCATAATCTTGTAATACCTCTGCCACCTACATAAATTCTTTCTTCCCCCAATAGTTACCAATTTGAAGAGAAGCACAACTTTCCATCCTCAAATTGACAACCAAGTAGAAATGGTCAATGGAACCTTGTTACGAGTCATAAGAGGACGCAATAGTAGGCATCCAAGAACATGTGATGCATCTTCGACATACATTCAACATTCCCACAATAGGGCAGTTTATACATCCATCAATTATTCACCTTTTGAAGTGTGTCTAGGTTATTTGCCTACTAATCCATTTGTTGTTGCACATGAACAGCCAAAGGAAGGAGAAGGAGAAGATTCACAGTAATAGGGAAGCTAGGTTTGTTGAGATGGTAAAAAAAATCCATCTCAAGGTTCAAGAACAACTATAGAAGTTTTAAGCCAATTACCAAGCAAGGTATAACTACCACCATTGTCATGTCCCCTCTTTGAGCTAAGGAAATAATTAATAATATAACTTAAGTTGCCCAAGTAACTTTTTGTTATAACATTGCAAAAAGTGTAACTTATGTTTTATTATTAAAAGTGTTCTAAAAGTAATGATAAAAAAAGTGTTGCTAGGAAAGAGGGCCAATTGAAATATTAAAAAGTGTCTAGAAAAGAGGGCCAGTGTATTTTTAAATTAAAAAAAGAGTGTTTCTAGACACTTCTAGGAGGCTAAAATTAGAAAAAGGGTGATTATGAAAGGAGGAGCTGGGCTGAGAATCAAATCATCCATTGTATTGTTGTCAAAACCCTTTTTTGAGATCAGACCCTTGTGTTCATCTTTTTTGCCTAAGGATGAAAACCCTTTTGTCATATAAATTTGGAGGACGAAAACCCTCTAGGTTTCATTTTGGATTTGAGGACGAAAATCCTCTTGTCCAATTTGAGTAATTCCATCCAAAGATTACCAGTGTGCTAATAGTTTGCATATCATTCAAGCTTCAGGTTATTAATCATTATTGAAGATTTTGGGAGTGTGTTGAAGATTTCAGATTTTTGTTTGGTTTGTGGGTTTTCCAATTTGGTTCAGATTTTCATATTAATTGAGAAAGGTTTCAATGTTTTATCTATTGTGAGAGATTTATTATTATATCCATTTATTTGTGAAGGGCTTATTATTATTATGCTATATATAAATTATTACTGCATATTATAATTTGAAGAGTGTTGTACCTATCTGCTATTAGATTGTAACTTTGAAGATAATAATATCTTCCGTACCCTTTATTAGCAGTTGAGTCTTATGCAAAGGATGCCGTACATATTATAAAGGGAATCTCATGATATATTAGACTGTCGTATAAATCCAAGGAGTGGGACCGTACCCTACCATATCTTCCTTATTGTCTGCCCTACCAATTATTTGGAATGGATCGCAGCATTTGGGGACAAATTCTGACACCATACCTTTTGACTCAACAAGAAATTACAAAATAGGGACTGCCATACATTGTTTGAAGGGCTATCTTAAGTCTTAGATGCTATTCCAGTTTTAAAAGGGGTATCGTAACATACAAAGTGATTTAGTAACTATTACTTGCTGCCATTCACTTCTGCCGTACATCCCGCATTCACATTTCAAGATCTGTCATTCATTATTAAAAAGGGGATCACTGGGAGTTATTCCTGCTGCTACAACAATTCTGGTTCCTGTTGTACCAGCCCTTAAAGGGAGATGCAACAACCCTCTGGCTACCATACAACTTAAGGAGCAGCAACTCATGCTGCCGTACATTTGGGAAACCAGTATATTTGTGTGTGGAACAGCTGTACAACCCTTCTACATACTGCACTATTGGCTGTCATCTGAATTGCAGTTTTTGTGAGTTGAAGGATATTCAGCTTTCACAACAACTTTCAAGTATTTCTTTTGGGTTTGATAAATAGTGTCTGTACTTGATTCGATCATTTTTCAAAAGCTGCTAACCAAAGGATTCAAAGATCATTTATGGGTTTAATTGCTGTTGACCTATAGTCTTATTGTCGGTCATGTAAGATTTTAGTGATTAATTGTTTCTTGTAAAATCTGTGTGGTTCTTTGCCAGATTGGCATAATTATTGTGGTACTAACTGTGCGACTTGCTGCCAGTTAGTGTAATAGATTTGATTATTGCTCGCACTCTAGTCACTGTATGCTTTCACCCTGCTCATTCCGGGATCTTGGTGATCAGAAAGTGCTGGAATATGGGCATTGTTATTGAAAATTTGTCAAGTGTTCCAATATTCTAGTTTGGGACATTACAACCATGAAGAGCACATTTCTAAGGTAGCTGATAAGGTGTGGGTTTACTTGATACAAGAGAGGCTTCAAGGACAAGCAAGAAAGCTTAATCCACTAAGATATGGGTCATTTGCCATCTTAGAGCAATTTGGATAGAATGCTTTCAAGCTTGATTTACTTTAGTTTACAAGTATTATTCAATTAAATTAAGAGAAATTGCATCTTCACAAACCTTCCATGTTTTATGAGGAGGAAGAAGAGCGAGCACTACTTTCTAGTGAAGAATTTGCCTTTCGATGAGGAAGGGGAGTTAGAAAAGGACATAGTGTCATAGAAGGTGGTCAGTGATACGAGAAAAAGGCAACAATAATATTGGCAGGTTGGGCTCAAAGGCAAGACACTAAGACATGCAAAGTGGTACACAAAGGAGAGAGAGTGCGTGAGCTTTACTTGCATCTCATGAAAAACTAGGCTGCCGTGTGACCAAAAGCCTGCCAAGAAAGGGATGTATGACTTGCATGGGACCATAAAACAATCACCGTTAACAAATAATGAGACGTTCTACAGATTTAATAGCAGAACAAAATATAGTCACCATCCAGCAGTTGCATTTGTGTTATGGGCTGTTATGAAAGTGTTATTGGCAGTCCTGTAGCATGTGGTGGTTGTGGAAGAGCATCAGCAGTTTGTGTTTGTGTCACTGGTGGTTGCACTTGTGTCACCTATAGTTGTTCTTGAACATGATAATAAAGCTAAGAAATGGCTGAGAAGTGATGTATCTTACAATTCCTAATGGTTGGGGGACCTTTAGTGCATGAAAAGACACCTCCAACACTTGTCTCGTTGAGAGGCAAAGCTCAATTATAAAGGCATGAGTGTGAGAGTTTGCCGAGAGTTGAGAGAAGTGTAGCAATAGTAAATTGCTGGTTCTCTTTATAAGTTTTCCAAGTTGAATAAAGGGAAGGTGGATATTAGTTGACGCTACCAAGTTGGTTTTGCCCACACTAGAGTTGAATTACTTGTGTTGTTGAGTTCTTCATCATTTGAATTTTGTTGTTACTTTTTGTGTTCTTTTACCAACAATAAATTCACACTAATTTGAGCGTTGGCTACGTTCAGGCGCTGTTGTTTGAAGTGTAGTTCAAGGAGGAACAGCAATTCATACTCACAAATCTATAAATAATTTCCAGCAAGTAGGAACTTGAGAATTTACAAATCACAATTATCCTGTTGTGATGCAGATGGTTTGAGGATCGTTCCGTCTAAACTTTAAACATTATTTTCTACAAGGAAGCTTGACGACTAAGTCTTTCTTGGTTTGACCCTTCTGTATAGTGAAAGAAGACTTTCATGTGGCAAAAACTTGGATCATTTGTTGGCAAGTCTTTCTTGCATCAAGTCAGTTCTTGAGTAAAGAATGCCATGCCTCTTTGCATGCCATCATATATCAGGTTTGACAAAGAATGCTGTGTATCTCTAAGGAGGCGGTGGAGTCTTCTAAGAGACTGGAAATCTAAAGCTGATTTTTGTTTTGTTTTTGGTTCCATGTTGTAAAGGCTAAAGACAGACAGGTCTACAGCAGTGCTATTTAGTGTGGATTCCAAAAATACAAGAAAGAAAGTCTTTGCTGGCCTAGAGGAATAATGAGATTCTGAGATGTAAGTCAATTCTTTATTTGGAAGTGGCAATGAAATTGTTGAGGAGATTTTGGTGACAAGTTTATGTGGGTCAACCAAGTGATGTGAAATAATAAATATGCTTTATAAATCTACTTGCTGATACCCCTGTTAATCTCTCTTTGCCAGATTTCGAAACTACTAGAAGATTTAGTAGTCCTACCTATGTCTGAAGTATAGCAGTACATTGCACATTCAATCTGTGTTACCAATCACTTGATGAGCTGGCATCACGGAATATTCTTGCCTGTAACTACTTGGTTGTGACACACATTCATACAATATATTAACATTAACTCATAATTACCCGATTAGTATAGTGCAGTCTGTTATTGACATCTACTAATATGCATTACAAGTATTTTGAGGCTGTTATGTTTTGGTGATTCTTTTCTTCCTATTAGTATAATTAATTAAAACATAAATAAATGATAAATCAAAATTAAGGCTGTCCATATGGCTAGATTGTAAAAATGTTTAGTCTCTTTGATATTATAGTCTTTAGATGTGTACTATCTGACACTACACTTGTGTTAATGTTGAAGAAAGGAAGGAAAGCATTGGAAGAGATAAACAAACAAATGGGCCTTGCTTTTGATGATTTTGACTTGGAGGTAATCTTGATCATTAATAGTTCCATGGTGTCAAATTTGATTTTCATATTCTCTTAAGGGTTATGTTTGATTGAGCATTCATATTCTCTTGAGGGATATGTTTGATAGAGCATCCTGTTTTGGCTGCAGTATTACACAAGGCTTTTCCGAGATGATATAAAACGCAACCCTACCAATGTTGAACTTTTTGATATCGCACAATCTAACAGTGAGCATAGTAGACATTGGTTTTTTCAGGTACGAAGAACAGCTAGTTTGCTTCTCACCTTTGCTTAATGGTGGATTTAGCAACAACTTTAAGTTGTAAAACTAAAATCATTTTGGATTAAAGTTTAGTGACTTTATGGATTACTATGCCTCATGTAATTTAGCTCTTGGGAGTTTCATTAATGCTCCGCCAGTTTTTGTCAGGGGGAGCTAGTTATTGATGGGCAACCTGTTACTGGCACTTTAATGAGCATTGTCAAGGATACTCTTAAAGCAAATTTAAACAATTCTGTTATTGGCTTTAAAGATAATTCAAGGTATATCGTATAATTTGCTCAGATTTTGTTCTTAGGTATAGTGCCACCTGCTTCATGGTTTTCTGTACCTTCTATTGGATTTCAATTCAGGTGCTGTGTTTTTGTTCTGAAGGATATATCCAGTTGTTAAAAAGAATAAAGTTGATTCATGTTACATTTTGTAGATGGTATATGTGTAATAAACTATTTAGGGAAGTGCAAAATAATTATTTTCATGTCACTTGAATCTAAATGATGACGTTCTGAGTTACAAAGTTTTATGTGATTAAACATTAGTGCAATCAAAGGTTTTCCAGTTGAAGCATTACTTCCAGTATCAGCAGGTTCAACATCTCCACTAAGTACTGTTCACCATGACTTCGATATTCTTTTCACTGCAGAGACACATAATTTCCCTTGTGCGGTATGCTCTTTTAACTTTTCTCTATCAGTATCATAAGGCCAGTTAACAAAAATTTTCAAAGTGTGGTCTTACTCTTCATCTTGCATGCTTTAAAGAAATTCATTCAGAAATTCTTACAAGTTATTCTTAATAAATTGATATTAAAGGCCGATGCCGGTTCTCATTATTGAGGGTTGCATTCGTCTTTTTGGATGTAATGTCTTTGGCACCTTTAAAGTTTAAGATCATATGTAATTTTTATAACCCTGTAATATGTATGTCAAAATTCTGTTTGGCTTTTTGGGGAGCTAATTTTTGATTGCAAGTATCAAATGAACATGTATAGGCATATGTCAGGGAAGCTGAGCCCCTCTCCTTTATGTTTCTTCTAGGGACTTATTTTGGGGAATCTCAGTGAATATGGAGAACCATAAACTTACGAGCATTGTTTGTCTCATTAGTTCACATTTTTTCAGACCCCTATATTTTGCGCTATGCATAAGAATGGAGGAAGGACTTACTACACAATCTATATACTACTGCATGGGTGCAAATTACAGTCTTAGTGCTAGAATAGATACATCTTAGTTGATAAAGATATACCATGACAAATCATTCTTTTGAAGTGAAATACATCGGCTTTATGGTGAATACACTCTCACTGCTCAATATTCATGAACTTGCATAAGTAGGAAATTAAGCATGTACTTATAGAATTCAAGCTATGAAAGTAAAGTCAACCAACTTTTTTTGTGGAGGATCATAAGCTAATGCTATCTATTTTAACAATTGTAAAATTGTTGAGCATGGTAATAACCATGGTAGCAAAAATCTTTCTTGGGAATAAATTGGCAAACCAAAGATAAAGATTTTTTCAATTAATTGGGAAAAATCTGGGTAGGGTTAGGGTAAGAGAAAACAGGGTTAGGGTTAGCGAAAAAATCAGAAAATGTTGTAAATTTTTGGTCAAAAAACGGTTTGATCAATTAATATGAAAAATCCACAATTTTGAAAAAGTCAGCGCAGAGGCTGAGTGCTGATTAATCGTAATTTTTCCCCAACTTCTGCAACTATGGTTTTAACTTTTGACAATGCAAAGGGAGGTTTCTTCAATGGCAAAATTAATTTATTAATTTGTTTCAACTTTCAACACAAAATTTATGAAAGTTTGTCTTCTAAACATCTGTCAACAATATATGTTTGTGTGATGCTGTCGTAGCATTCAGAATGTTGAATAGTTTTACATCACAACTTAAAATATTCGTATATTAAATATAATGTTTATCTTTCTTTGTTTTTTTTTTTAATTAGGCAGATGGGGAATTGTGTTGGGACGCTCACTTACAAATAGAAGTAATACCAAGTTACAAAATGTGTCCCTATGGGCCAAAGCTTGGATAGATGGTAACAAGGCTAGAAGTTACAAAATATGTTCCAATGGGCTGAAGCCTCAACATGTGATAACTGAGCTGCAAAAGCATATGAAGAAAGCCAGAACATATAGTTGATCTCTTTGTTCAGTCGATCAAGTCGCTGCAAGATCCCAAGTTAACGATAGAAAATAAAAGTTAGGAGGCCACAAAAACTCTCCAAAACATGGCATTAACTAGCAACTTTAGCAAGCAATAGTGTTGATGAAGCCAAATGACATGGGTCGTGGTGTACACCAATTCAGGAGATGGAAAATCAACTTCTCTCTTGAAAGGAGACTGGATTAGCCTCCCCAAGGTCTCAGGGTCGTTGGGTCTAATTATTGCAAGATAGTTCAGTGGTGGATGAGATGTCGGGGCTTGGCAAAGATTCAAGTAGAATTGATTGTAGGGTGGTTTTAAGCTCAGTTTAAGGGATGAAATTCAATTAAATTAACTAAAACTTAAAGTATCTAGCATAAAGAAAAGAAAAAGATTCAGAGAGAAAGAGAAATGGGAAAAGAAAAGGGGAAGAAAAGAGAGAAGGGAGATAGGAGAGAACATAATTTTTAAACTTGACAATTTGAGACATTCACTGTTTTTAATGAGCTCCACTTGTAACACAAAGGAACCATTCACAGACTTGTCAGTCCTAGCTCAACATGAGATATGAATAGTGCAAGAGTCTAAGGAAAGCAAAATATTTTGACACATGATAATATTTGTGTATGAAAACAACAAAGGAAACCACCACCAAGATACTTGCATAGATAATAACTAGTGAATCCATGAACAAATATTCATTCAAGTTCAAAAATATGTGATTATAGGTTCAAATTCAGTCAATATACACTATTCAATTAACGTCCCAAAATTGATTTTTTTTGGATTTTTACAGGATGAAAATGCATAGAACTCTCACACTTTCTGATCACCAAGGTCTTGAGTTAGGCAGGGTGAGTGCATATGATGGTGGGATTCTAACAAATGGGCAGCAAGCTGCATAGTTCTACAATGCATGCAAATCGTTTGGAGATAAAATCGGCAAATCAAAAGTATAAGATTTTTTCAAAAAATCGTGAAAAAATCGGATCTCTCAAAATCGTAGAAAAATATAAAGAGGATATAAATTTTATAATAGAATAATAAATATTATATTTTACTATTATAATATATAACTATTAATAATATAATATAAATATAATAATATTTATAATATATTATTATATTTATAATAAATATTCATAATATATTAATGTAAAAAATATAGATTAATGATATAAATATTATATTATAATATTATAAATATAAATAATATATTATATATTAATAATATTAATATTATATAATATTATTTCAATGATATAAATATTATAATAGAATAATAAATATTATTATATATAATAATTTTATAATATATTATTATATTTTAATAAATATTAATAATATAATATATAATATATAATATTATATTATTATAATATATTAATATATATAAATTAATGTTATATATTAATATATATTAATATATATATATATATAAATTAATATTATATATTATAATATAATATTATATTATTAAAAATTTTATTATAATATATTATTATATTTTAAAAATTTTATTATAATATATTATTATATTTTAATAAATATTACTAATATAATATATTAATATATATAAATTAATAACATAAATATTATATTATAATATTACAAATAGAATAAATAAATACTAATAATGTAATATATTTAATATTAATAATATTATATAAAAATATATTATTAATTAGCCGATTAGGCTTTTATATGTGAGCATTATAGTGCTCGGAAAATTCTCACGCCATAAAAAAATTCACGCCGGAAGATTTTCTAAACTCATCGGTTGTTCTTGCGTTTTAAAAAAATTCACGCCGGAAGATTTTCTAAACTCGTCGGTTCTTCTCACGATGTTAAAAAATTCACGTCGGAAGATTTTCTAAACTCGTCGGTTCTTCTCACGATGTAAAAAAATTCACGCAGGAAGATTTTCTAAACTCGTCGGTTCTTCTCACGGCGGGAAATAATCGTGCAAGAAACAATCTCATGTCATTTAAATATGGAGAATTCCTTGAACCTCCTATGGGTGCTAAGTACTGGTATTTACAAATACAGAAAACATAGAAATATTTAAACGACATGATGAAAACCCTAAAAACGAAAGGATGAGCGCGATTTATATTAAAATCTCGATTTTTTGGGGGTAAAAATCACCAGACATGGCGATTCGCGATTTTTACTAAAAATCGCAATTTTTTTGCGATTTTTGCTTCTATGAGATAAACTATTGTTGTGGCGGCATTGCCTTCCAGACTTACAATACTGAAATCAAGTACAAAATCAATAATATTTCTTGCAGTGAACTGCTCAGAAATTACAATGAAAAATATTGGATTAATAATGTTGGTAAATCTGCAAAATATCTTCATGATTTAGCTATTATTATCATTGAATGATATAATCTGAATGATTTAAGTAGTAGTAGAAATGTTGTCTAAATCTAACAAATAAAGATTGAAATATTTCTCAAAGATAATTGCCCACAATTGTAACATTCACAATGCCACAATATATAATAGATAAAAGCTAAGTTATTGGAATGCTGGGTACCAGTCTAGTCCCCACCGGATCTAGATCCCAATGCAATATGCGTTGGGGTGTGTCTAGGACGTGTTCAAATGACTATGGGTTCGTTCGAGATGAACCCGAGCAAACTATAAACGAACCCGACACCCTTTTTGGTGACGCAAAGAGAACCCCCATGACTTTGATGTTTTTTAATTTTTTTGGGCACATGCAACTTTGACGTTTTTTAATGTTTTTTTTGGCAGTTTTAAATTGTTTTAAGTATTGGTTTTTGTACGAATGAGGGGAGGTGGGCGGTGAGGCTAATCAACTGACTCTAATGATTGGGCAACCTAAGTACATTCTAGACTGGGATCGAATCAACTAGCCGGTTGGGAATAGGTTTTGGTGGGAGGGATTTCGTCCATGAAGTCCAGTAGTGGTGCCCCTATAGATAGTAGGGCCCACGTATCAAGATGAGAACCTAATCACCAATTATATTTAAAGAGAACCATAATCACTCTTGCAGCATCACCGTGAACATTGAGGGATTCGGGCATACATAGACCTAATTGTGTATATTGAACCTCTAGCTACTTCCGACATCGCTAAATAGTGGGCTTTCATGATTGTTTTTTTTGGTATTTTAAAATTGTTTTTAAATGATATGTTTAAAATTTAGTATTATTTAATTCAATGTAATATATTTAAATTTTAATATTTTAATAATTAATTAAATTTAAAAGCGAAAATTAAATTTAAAATTTATATATATTACATTAAATTAAATAATATTTAATTTTAAACATATCATATTAAACTAAAATATTAAAATTTAAATATATTAATATATTATATTAAACCTAAATATATATATAATATTTTAATATGATTTTTATATGTTTTTGTACCGACAAACCCAAAACGAATCCAAACCCAAATTTTCTTTGGCCGAATCGATGAACCAAACCGGCAAACTTGAATTGGAACCAGTACTAGGATTGGTAACTTACGATAGAAGCTGAAATATCAAAATATACCAAAATGTATACTGCAGCAAACCTTTGAAGTGAACAGAAGCCTTACGGACTGGTACGGTTGGTCCCAACACACTCAAATGCTGTTTAAACCCTTTAAACTAGATGCAGCTGTTACAAGGAAGTTCCAGCACCAAACACAAGGATGCATGGCTGATATGAATGAATGCAGCCAGCTTCAGCAATAACCAGCAGCCTGAAAGTTTGGTACGACATCTAGAAAAGTTTGTACGGCTGCCTAAAACATGGAACAGCAGACTACAAACCTCAGTGATCACTTCTAGATAATTTCAAACCAGCAATAACACTTGAACAGCCACTTAAATGATCACTTAAAGCCGCGACCAGCAAAGAAGGATGAAACAGTATACTCAAGCATAGAAAATCACCCCAAATCAGCTTGCAAACTGATTTCTGAAAAGTACAACCTGCTTAAATAATGAAAATCAACTCAAAATGGCAGCGACTAAGTCTAGAGTGCTACGGCCAAGCATGGAAGATGTACACCCAAGATAATAGCGGCCAGATTTGCTTGAAGCAAATTAAATGATAAATATTGTTCCTCAATTAAATATTCATACTGGACACTTCACATAGACACAAAACTAAAATATCATCAAGTCTGGAAAACACCAAAGCACAACACAAATCTGGAAAACTACACCAAAAATCTGAGAACACACAAAACCATTGGAAATTGGAAATACTACTATAAACTTTCAGCACAACTATGATCTCAGGGTGAAATCACCATAAAGGATTGGAGGGTTTTTGTCTTCAAATCTGCTTGGAAAATGAAGGGGTTTCATCCTCCAATCACATGTACACCAAAGGCTTTTGTCTTTGGAATAAAATAGACGAAGACAAGGTCCAAGCTATTGGAGAAATCAAATAGATGAAATATTCAGAATGCTTTTCCCTTGAGCCCAACACCTCTTTTTATAGGCTCTTTGAGGGAATATACTATTATTATTATTATTTTTTTCCATTTTCTCACCAACTTAATTTTAGAAGTGTTTAGAAATAAAGTCATCAGAACAATTTAAGATATTATTTTAATTATTTCCTTAGCTTAATCGAAAAAGGGGACATGACATCAATGCCTAGATAATCAAGAAAATAGACTCTACTAAATTAGTCGCACACGAGGAGTCACGAGTGTTGGTAAAAATGCAAAGAAAAGAGATGAGAGAAATTTGGTAGAAAGGCTTGCTTCATAAAAAGTGAAAGCAATAGCATTATATAGATTTAGAAATGTACTTTTACTGTAGACACTTAAAAATGTCTTGGGCTTGCAAATGACATTTTCACGCATATTCCACCTTAATAACACATTCTCCTATTAATTAAATAATTTTTAAAATTATTTAATTAATTCACTCCCTCTTGCGCTTTTTAATTAAATAAATTTCATTTATTTAATTATTTAAGCTCCTTTCTTCTAATTTCCTCTATAATTAAATAATTTAATTATTCATTATCCCTACGCTCACATTCTCTCTTTAATTTAAATAAATACTTATTTATTTAAATTATGAGCCTTACCTTGATTAAATAAGTCCACACTTATTTAATTAAAATCCCACTACATTACCCTTTCCTCTAAAAAAATTAAATAAATGCACACCATTTATTTAATTTAAAAATCATTTCCCACCTCACCATTTCCTCTAATAAAAAATTATCTTTTGTCCTTTTATGGCTGGAAACCCTAATCATTCTCAGCCCTTGATCTTGCCTCCAAGTCAACTCTTCATCACAACCGTCCATTCAAAATCCCTCTTCTATAAAACCACTCTTACCCTTTCATTTTGAAGGGACCACTTTGAGCATTTGACTTGTGCATTTGTCTACTCTTGAGCTCTTATTTTCTTAGTTGCTGGTCTACAAGTCTGAGTACATTCCCCATAGCTTAGCTTAGTAGTAATGGAGAAAATGCATTAGGCATTCTAGGGTTTTATGCTTTCATAGTTGCATTTCTAGGTTGTTTAAGGTCTCCATTACTTGAGTAGAGTCTTATTCTGCTGTTCTGGGACTGTAGGATAGATTTTTCCTTGCTTACATTGGTGAACCGGACGTGAATCGTCCGTACATGACGCGAATTTAGAGGTTTCTGAATTTGCAGGTTTGTGCGACGCATATGATGCGCAGTGAACCGCATACGCTTCTTCGTGCAGCGCATATGAAGAATTCTGCATCGCATACGCATCATTCTGCACCACATACGTTCCAGTTCAGGGTTCAAGCTTTTGTTTTGGTTTATCTAACCCTAACTTAGTTTGTTTTGCAGGATGCTAATTGGTTTTTGCAGGGTCTGTTGGTCTAAATGGTTCTCTGTTTTTATTAGCTACTAGGGTTTCATTTTTTAAGTAGTGGGTTTTCTTAAATAGGGCATTTACTTTTCAAAGAAGGGATTAAAGCTTATTATCTAGGGTTTTATTTAGTCATTTTGCAATTTGGGTAAATCCTATTGAGGCCTGGAAGTTCTCTATCTTGTTGGCACTCAGGGACATACCCTACAGTCTTAGGGTTTAGTTTTAGTCCTTGCAAAATGATTTTATTTCGCTGGTTAAGTTTTCTGGTAGCATTTCATTTGTAGAAATTGTGTGACGCATAAGCTGCTTTGTGTGATGCATAAGCTGCTTTGTGTGATGCATAAGCGACGGCCGCTGTGTGACGCATATGATGCTTTGTGTGACGCATAAGCTGCTCTGTGTGACGTATAAGCTGCTTTATGTGACTCATGTGCTGATCAGTGTGACACATGTGCTGATCAGTGTGACGCATGTGCTAATCAGTGTGACGCATACGCTTGACTGACTTGCATAAGCATGGAAATGCATCGCCTGCGCTTAGATGACTTGCATACGCATAGCAGTGCATTGCACACGCTAGTTTTTGAATCGCATACGCCTGATAGTGCAGCACTTCCGCTTTCTCTGCAACGCATACGATTGGTATAAATCAGAAAATTCAAAATTTTTCTACGTTCGGGTTTATTTTTGTTTTTGATAGTAGAAATAGGGTTTTCTATTACTGTCTTTTCTGTTTGCAGCCTGTGGCATGGAGAAACCTTTCCATTTTGCAAAATACATTTTGTGTGTGTGGTTTAATCTAGAAACACATTTTGCTATTTGGGTTAAAAAGAACAATACAATTTTTGTTTGCAACCGACACACTCATTTTGGGATTAAAATGAACCACATTCATATCAGTTAAAAAGAACAACCCTTGCATTTTTCACACTCATGAGTTAAAAAGAACAACTCTGCAATTTCACGCATTGGATTTAAAACGAACCACAAATCTTGCATATTCTCACTCATTTGGCGCTAAAATTAACTTGCATACTCATTCATTTAAAAAATATAAAAAGGATTGCATCTTGTTTGCTATGTTTGGTGGATTGTGTTAGAATAGTGGAAAGGTATATACCCTCCACTTCACTTACATAAAATCACACCACACCTAAGAAAAGACAAAATCAAGAGAACCCCCATGTGTGAGTGTGAGCAAGTTCACATGTGTATGCTCGCGCCTTGTGACTTAGTGCGAGCCTGGGGATCAAAAACATGTTAACTTGTCTTGCTTTTGTCAGCCTTAGAGTGGGCCTGCTCTTGAGACACATCCGCAAGGAGAACTCATTTGCGACCCCAAGCAGGACTTTCGTCCGGCCCGCTATATAAATTGAGGATAAGGCGAAAGCCAAGTCTAACCCGTATGAGCGCTCACCATACAGTGCTAGCTCGAAAGGAGGCGTACCTTTGTGTATATTAAACTCCTAGTAGGGATAGTTAGAGCCTTAAGTGGCTTGCTGGATGCTCGCGAGGTGTCGGTCCCCTGGATATTCACTAGAACCCTTTTGTATAGTGGCCAAAAACCCTCTATTTGTTGACGTAGAAGGGTAACCTTTGAAGCCGCCCCAATTCATGCGGTTCTTAGTCGAGGTAGCAGGGACAATCCTAACGTTTGGTGGGGGGACGAGCCTTGCGAAACCCAGAACTTGGTATACGTGAGAAGTGAGTGCCGTGGAGGGGAGCCGGTGCTACCAAGATCCTGGAGCTATCCGCTTTGAATAAGCGCAGCTAGGGGATTCAACAAATATAGTCCTTGCCTAGCCTAGGATTGTGCATGTCTACAAGTGTTTGCAAAACATCACAGGTCATCAAAAACCTTCAATGTTTGATGTGTGTGCTTGCCTAATCATCATCCCAAACATTCTTGACCACACATTCATTCCAAGTCATCATATCCTCATCATTACATTTCATCCTAATCGCATCCTTATCATGTCATCATTCCTCATCATCACACATCGTCTTCCTCATCCAATTAACATCATCCTAGCCATCATCCCAATCATTATACTTCATTCTAAATCATCATCCTAATCCATCCAGTTCATACAATCATGTCATTCCTAATCATATCCAAGTCATCCCAATCCAATCCTAATCATATCCTTGTCATTTGACATTATCCAATCCGCATCATTCTAACCATTACACATCGTCTAATCACATCCAAACAACATCGATCCTAATCATTCCTAATCACATTCTTGTCACATCTTCTTCATGCCACCTCATCATAATTATACCCTAATCATTCTTAATCCTTTCACATAACCCTAATCCATTCTATTCATCATTCCTAATCCTTTCACATATCCAAGTCATCATCATCATTCTCCTAATCTATCCAAATCCAATCCCAATCACATCCCAATCCAATCCAATCGACCTCATCCTATCCAATCCTATCACAACACACCATAACCCTAGGGGAAACTTTGAGTATCTACTCTCCCTATCAAATCCGATTGCAACCGTGTCGAAACCCTATAGACCTATTGGTTCCGTTCACCCATTGCAAATCCAATTCCATCCCTTTACGATCACATTTTATTGCAACATTTCATTACCATTCAGCCCTCGACATCTATAGAGGCTCCCAAACATAGTCTTCCTAAGGTTGAAACATATGGAGAAATTGTCGAAGCTTGACTGTATCACAAGTACAAATTCAGACCAAGAGACCTTGACACTTTTTTCACATCAATCAAAACTTGGGCTTATTACTCCAGGGCTAGTTTAAGTCCATCCTTACAAGTGAATTCTGAAACTCATGGATTCACTCTAATCAATCATCTCTTCCATACCTCAAGGTTTCGACAAAACCAATTTGTGCTTTGAAAGGTCATTAGTAGACGAGAGTACCCTCTTGGAGCTAGACTTTTCGAAGACTAAAATCATTAGCCTCTATCATAGCCTGGGCCTCATCACATTCCATTGTCATCCCCATAACATCCCATAAGTCACAAGTCTCATTTGGTTGACATGGCTGCAAAACGAAGAGACAAGGGAGTAGATCCTCCTAGTCATCCCTCATGCACACATCATTCCAAACGCATCAACATTCCTTCCAACACATCATCCAATCAACATTGTCATAGCCACATCCTACTCATATCTTCATCATTCAACCTTCACATCCTAATGACCCTTTCTAATCACATCATTCAATCAAACTCCTCCTAATCACCTCACCCCTAATCTAATCATATCCAAGTCATCCTAATCACAACGCTAACCATACCCTAATCATCCAATCCAATTCACCCTAATCATTATCCTAATCACATCTCATTCATCCCAATCATTCCATCTCATCATTCATCCTAGACAAGCACTTGACAACATGGTCCTAATCCCACAAGAAGACACAAAACGATATGAAGACATGCATCATTCCATGCCAATCCTAGAAAACAAGGTTCTAGCACCCCAAGCCTATTCACAAGTTTACCCAAGTCCACCTTGGCAGCAAGACAAAGTGCCTTCAAATTCCAATTCTACCTTTGACAAGGGAAACATAAGTCTACCTCATCCATCCCATAAGTACATGCTACCACCGCACTCCTAATCCAAGTCCACATCATCTACCCTCATCATCCATCCACTATGTTGTCCTTCCACACATGCCCTTGCAAAGAATGTGATCCAAGGGTTACTAGCATGGAATAAACTATCTCCATGTCATCCAACACATATGCTTGAGCCTACCAAAGAGCCTTCAAATGCCATGTCCATTCCTTTGACCCCATCATGTGGTCCACAAACCATTAATCCCATTTATGAGTCATCCACTTCCACTTCCATTTCGATTCCAAGTCAAGAGATATGTCAAGGGTCTAATCCAATGCATGCGGAACCATTAGCTCCTAATTCTAATCAAGAAAGATCAAATCGCTTCCATTCAACCTATCCATAACACACTTGATCCCATTCTCACGATCCCCTCCATGATCAAGAAGGCCATGATGATCCACTTAGCCAACTCTATGCATTTCATGGTTAAGAGCTTGCCACCTCACCCATTCATGATGAGACATGTGCCTTCCAAGCCTACATAGAAGATCAAATCAAATAACTTGGATCTACATGAACACAATAAAGATTCTCATCGATCCTTCTTCACCCACTATCCACCCCATTTCAAGTCCACCATCATATCCTATTGGTCTTACCACCTTCATCCATGAATGTGCTTCCTTCAGAAAGCAACAACCTTTATCCATTTCGCCTTATCCATCATATAATAAACTCAAGTCTAGTGTCCAAACTACACCTAGTCCTATAGTCAATCACATACTCCAAAACATGAATTACCAAGGCAAAGGCCTAGGCCTTCATGAACAAGGTATTTTGGAGCCAATCCATGTCAAGCCCCCCCTCGCTCATATGGCCTTGGATACACACCCCAAGGTCAACAATCTAATGATGTTGGTACCACCTCCACTCCTCCTAGGTCCACTTCCCATCGCACATCCTATCGTATTCCAAAGACATATGTCGCCATTCCACCTCCCTCATCCTACAAATGTCAAGAGCATGTGACCATACAACTTCCTCCATCCACTTTGCCTCCACTCCTTCTGACTCCTAATTTTCCTCCATCCACTTTGCCACTGTTGCTTCCAACACCTAATATACCAATTATTCATAAATCACCTCAATATCCTAATCATGACCAACAAATGCACACATTATGTGAACATAAAGCTTCCACCAACCCCGCTTCCATTCACCCCATGGGATTCAAAAATAAACATTTGGATGCCTTCACTCATAAATCCAAAAATCCCAAGGACCCTCATGCCCTAAGACATCAATTCAAAAATTAAAGTACGGTACATTCAAAAATCCATCCAAACCCAATGATATGGGTACCTAAACAAAAATCAAACAAGTCAAATGAGGCATCCACTTCTAAAAAATCCCAACCACCCTCTTCCATCCACTCCATTCAAAAATCCCATTTCATATACAAAAACCCACAAGTCAAGCAAAGATCATAAAAATACTAAGTCTATGCGGGTCCCAAAATGCTTAAATCATCCATCCACTAAGCAAACATCGTCATTGCTTCCTACACCACCATCCAATCAAAAGCTTCCATGTTTATCACGGTGTGTGCAACCGTTGGTCACGATTCCTTTCGAACCTCCATCACCCCATCATTCAATCATTACCCTACATATCTGCCTTATCATTTCCCTATGGTCCATGCTTTACATAAGCCCTACATAATCCACATCATAATCCACTTCCGTCCCTTACATAATCCACATCATAATCCACTTTCGTTCCCTACATAATCCACATCATAATCCACTATCGTTCCCTTCATAATTCACTATCCACCTAATCCATCTCATTTCATACAATCTCTTACCAACATCGATGAGCATAATGACTTGACATGGTCCATGTGACGACATCCATCTCTAGCGGGACTATCATCCTTCATGGCACTAGACACTTAAGTCCCTCTCGTCCATATTCCACCTCTTACATTCAAAAGTCAAAAGTCAAAAAAATAAATCTCTATTCGTCCAATGGTGAAAACCTGGTAAATGGTCACCTTGGATAAGTACCATGATGAAAACCTGGCAAACAGGCGTCATGTGTAAAATTGATCTTCTATGTCACCTACACTTGGGGGCACCTTGTCTCATCCAACATATCACTTTCATCTTATCATTTCTATCCTATCATGCCATCTCCCTCCATCCACATACATACACCTAGCCTATCGAGTCCATTCAACCACCCGTCCTCTTTTGATCTTGATAAAGATTGGGGGCAAAATGTTGAAACATGCTTTGGGGTATCTCTTGACATACCTTATCCCTTCCAAACGATCCATCCCACCATCCTATCATAAGTGTAGTCCATCCCACCATGTCAAACCCTAAGCATACTACCTATAATGGGGCATGTTATTCCTATGCGACATAGTCTTTGGAGATCACATCCTTGCCCTCTTACGTGTGCGTTCGTTCCATCCACTATTATCCCCCCCTCTTATCTATTCATCCAATCCCATTCATTCATTCCCTTGCACCGCAACTTGGTTTTTCCCTTGTCATTGGTATTTAGCGCAACGACTATCCAAAATTGTGATCCAATGCCATCCAAACAGTCCAAAAATCCAAAAAAAAAATCAAATATTCCCAAAAAACCAAAAAAATCAAATATTCCCAAAAATCCAAAAAATCACGTCAAAAATCCAAAAAAAAATCAAATATTTTCAAAAACACAAAAAAATCCACATATTCCCAAAATCCAAAAAAAATCAAAACATTTAAAAAAAAACACAAAAACATCCAAATATTCTCAAAAATCCAAAAACATCAAATATCATAAAAAATACAAAAAAATCAAATATTCCTAAAATCCAAAAAAATCACATGTCAAAATCCAAAAAAATCACAATATTCCAAAAATCTAAAAAAAAAATCAAAATATCCTCAAAATCCAAAAAAATCACATGTCAAAATTCAAAAAAATCACAATATTCCAAACATCCAAAAAAATCACAACATTTGAAAAAAACAAAAACACAAAAAAATCAAATATTCATCAAAAATTACAAAAAAAAAATCAAATATCCTACAAAAATCCAAGCAATAAAATCAACTCATCATATCAATCCATTCATTCAAACCAATTCAATTCCTCACATTCTTCCAACCAAACCAATTCTTTAATCAATTCTTTAGATCATTCAATTCCTCAACCAAATCGCTCAATCAAATCTCTCGATCCATCCATTCAAACTTCCTAATCAATCACATCATCATATGTTCTCCCAATCACCCACGGTCCACCTCATGGTCGAACTACGTCGCCTTTGAGCTTTCACGTAGGCAAGGCCATCTTCGATGCGCCCTCGAGGCATTAGGTCAGTCCCTTAGGGCCCGTCCTATCAACCATCATAATAAGTCGTCCTTTCGTGAAATGGACACTTTGACCAAAGCAATCAATCTCTCACACTCAAACCAATCCCAAGCATCAACAAGACAAGCTATTCAAATCAGCCAAATCAATCAATTGCCATCAAATTATCCTTATCAACCATCACATACCTTGCACGGAATAGGGCATTGTCGAAACCAGGACTCTATGCCTTATACGACATGTGTCATTTCTCAAACCAATCAATCATCAATCAAATCATGGTGTTGCTCGCATGGCCAACAACACTAGTGTCAATCAATCATTTCACTTGCCTTAGACAGGTAGGGGCATTGTCGAAACCAGACCAGGCGTCTTCTACGGCATGCTTCTTTTCTGAAACCAGGCCTTCTTCATCCAATCCATCATCAATCAAACCTTGGTGTTGCTCATATGACCAACAACACTAGTGTCAATCAATCAATCACTTGCCTTAGACAGGTAGGGGCATTGTTGAAACCAGACCAAGCGTCTTATACGACATGCTTCTTTCCTGAAACCAGGCTCCTTCATCCAATCACAATCAATCAAACACATATCACTTGGCAAAAGGTCCAACTGGCTGTTGGTCTAGTTTGTCTTATCTTTTATTGGATTGTTTTTTGCAGCCTCGTTCTTATGCTTCTCGAGGCAGTCCCTAAGTGATGAAGAGAAGCGAGGATAGGGCGAGACCCTTTTTTTTTGATTGCTTCTTGCTGGTTTGTCACGGCAATATAACTGGGGCAACTAGGTTCCTTGCATATGATCGAGGTACTATGGGGCACAAAACATCCTGTGCAGTCAGAAAGGCTAGATACTTCTATGCAGCAGGATTCTCACGCCTCAAGTACACTTGTCACATGTTCCAACAAGGCGCCTTAGTGACTTAGTATGAGCTTGGCAATCCTTGTCTGTTTTTGTGTGTCTGTTTCTCAAAGGACCACGCTATGTGCCCTGGCAATATCATGCCTTGGCATTTGTCGTCCTTGATACAATAAGTACTATGATGATACGCAGTACCGCATTGAAGAGTAGCTCACAATCTATCACGGCAAAGTCAGGATCCATTCTTCTAAGCCAATCTTCATCCTTCGCACATTCTTCATCTCCATTTTTTTAGATATTCCGCCATCCTACTGTGACACAAAAAAAATGGCCGTTTTCTCACTCCTAAACCACTTTTGGGGGCACTCCGCACAACCTTTCGGAAAATTTTCCAAATTGGGGGCATAAGACCATCACACTTCACCTAGAATACACTGGGGCATGTTCAGAGCACATTTCTCAAATTTTCTTTAATACAATGTCGGAATCGACATTGTATCAAAGAGGGGCAAAATGTAGACACTTAAAAATGTCCTGGGCTTGCGAATGGCATTTTCACGCATATTCCACCTTAATTCCACATTCTCCTATTAATTAAATAATTTTTAAAATTATTTAATTAATTCACTCCCTCTTGCACTTTTTAATTAAATAAATTTCATTTATTTAATTATTTAAGCTCCTTTCTTCTAATTTCCTCTATAATTAAATAATTTAATTATTATTTAATTATTCATTATCCCTACGCTCACATTCTCTCTTTAATTTAAATAAATACTTATTTATTTAAATTATGAGCCTTACCTTGATTAAATAAGTCCACACTTATTTAATTAAAATCCCACTACATTACCCTTTCCTCTAAAAAAATTAAATAAATGCACACCATTTATTTAATATAAAAATCAATTCCCACCTCACCATTTCCTCTAATAAAAAATTATCTTTTGTCCTTTTGTGGCTAGAAACCCTAATCATTCTCAGCCCTTGATCTTGCCTCCAAGTCAACTCTTCATCACAACCGTCCATTCAAAATCCCTCTTCTATAAAACCACTCTTACCCTTTCATTTTGAAGGGACCACTTCGAGCATTTGACTTGTGCATTTCTCTACTCTTGAGCACTCATTTTCTTAGTTGCTGGTCTGCAAGTCTGAGTACATTCTCCATAGCTTAGCTTAGTAGTAATGGAGGAAATGCATTAGGCATTCTAGGGTTTTATGCTTTCATAGTTGCATTTCTAGGTTGTTTAAGGTCTCCATTACATGTGTAGGGTTTTATTTTGCTGTTCTGGGACTGTAGGATATATTTTTCCTTGCTTACAATTACAACTACCATATTAAATGGTACAATGAAATGTCCCTGAGACGGGCCAACTTCCAAATATTAAACAAGTTGAAAAACTGCAAATGGCCAACCTCCTACCTTGGCGAAATTTTAATCTAATAAAATATGGCCGACTCCATTATAGGGCTGACTATCCCCAGATGAGCAGCATTTTTTTAGACAAAGGTTTTATTTATATGTGAAGTGGTACGATGCCTTGAAAAGGACGGCAATTTGTATAAGCAATAATTATTTGAAGTGGTGTGTGTTAAATGTAGGGTTGTCTCTTTAAAAAGAGATGCATCCTTTCACTGTTGTTTAAGGATATAAATAGGATATCACCAAAGCATGAATGAGGAGGCAATCAGCAGTCAAGGATCACATTCAGAAATATATATCTGCACTTAATAGACAGGGGCAGCATCAACAGTCAATACATTTGTTTCTGAGAATACAATAGTCTTATGTTTTACTAGATATTGTGGCATGCTCTATCATGATTATGGTGTATTTATGAATGTCTTTATCCCATGATCAATCAAGTGTAAGGTTGAAGGAAGCAAGTTAGGAGGATGCTGTTTACGGGCCTCTCATGCTAAGCACGCCACTCTGAGGGTGGAATTGTCTTAGTTGGACATTCCTGCTGCTTGGGGCTAAGGGGTGGGTTGTCTGGGACACTCGTGCTCTTGGGCGTAGGTGGGTTGAGTAGTTTACAGGGACCCCTTTCAAGGTTTTCCCATCAAGCCAAACTATGATTGTTTGTATGGATTCAAGGAGTCTCAATCATAAGAGGGATGGACGAGACAAGCATGGATAGGAAAAAAAGATACAAGTGTATCCACTAAGTAGCCCATCCCAAGGGTGAAATTGTCTTGGTTCAGACGTTCCTGCCACTTGGGGACAAGGGATGGGTTGTCTTGGTTAGACGCTTGTGCTCTTGGGCTTAGATGGATAGCTTCAGGCAGACTTATCATGTTTCTCATCCGAGTCCTATTATGATTAAATGTCCACTATGCATTATGGATATTGGTAGTTTAGGTAGTCTTGAAATAATTATGTATTTTTGTATAGCTTAAAATTTTAAATAGATAAGGCAATTATTATGTTCTGATCATATGAATTATATTTCCAATATCATCTAACATGATTGCAGGACCTAAACCAAGATTTATCTTGCTTGAAGCATTTAAGTGGTAAGTTATAACTCTAACTACATTAAGTTTGTGATTCTAGAGCAAGATTTAGGGCAATCCCAAAAGGGGACATTATATACAACCATAGGTTAAAAAATTGGCGAGTACTCGCTTGACTCGTGAGTACTCGCCGACAAAATGAACCCGCGAGTTATCGCATCAAAAACTCGTTGACGGGTTTTGAAAAAAATTGCGATGTTATTTCCTTAAAAAATTGCGAATACTCTCCTGAAAATCGTGAGCCGTTTGAAGACTCGCCCAAATCCACATTGTATGTATTAATTTTTCTATGCGATTTTTAGGTTTTCGACATGTTTTGCAGTGTTAGGCCGCGTGGGATTTCAAAGGGTTTTTTTTGGAAGATTTGGAGGTTTTTCTTGCACAATATTCCACCATTTTCTAGGGTTTCATTCTAGTTTCCACTTTCCACTACGACCTTGGACCAAATATTTCTGTTGCTTGAAAATCGTGTGAAATCATCATATGACATTGATGGTTCGACGTTTCTATTCTTTGGTGTCCTTGTACCACAATATGAATTTGTTTTGTGTAAGCAAGGTTTTAAAGTCATATAAAGGTTTCTATGGGTTTACTAAAAAACAATTCAAAGATCTTGTGACTACAAATTAAAAAGATTTCTTTGATTGGATCGGATGCAAATAAATCAGTTGTTGTTTGATGAATCTTTTTAATAATGTTTTCATTTGATTGAAAAATCTCATTTCTTGGAAGATGAAGTTTCATGTCTCTATATCAACTCTTTAAATGTTTTGATTATTAATTGTCAATCCTATTTGTTTTTAAAAGTTAGTAGAATGTATTTTCATATCTTGCATTTATTTACCCGATTTAAAACATATATTTGAGACTCAGTTAAGCTGTAAAGAATGTAAATTATTGTTTTTAAAGCATATTTTTAAAATTAATGTATTTTTTAATGTTCGATAACTTTGCCGAGTTATTGCTGAGTTATTCCCTAGGTTTTTGCCGAGTCCTGAGTTTTTCAAATTTTTGGGTTTGCCGAGTCCGAGTTTTTAAACTATGGGTACAACTACTGCAACTACCTAATTTAAGGACCTACACCTAACTACACTAATTATATACACTTTATTACACTATCATACTAATACCCCTCCCTTAATGACTAAACCAAAAACAACACCAAGCTTGTCTCGAAATTTGACAAAGTAACTAGGACCAAGTGCTTTAGTCATTAAATCAATAGTTTGCTCTTGAGAAGAACAAAAATGAAGAGAGATGTCTTCACAGTCCACCAATTGCCAGATATAGTGATGATGTATCTTGATATGTTTGGTTTGAGCATGATACACTGGATTCTTCACCAACTTCAATACTTCCTGATTATCACAGAAAAGCAGTGTAGGAGTATGATGAGGAAGTTGAAAATCTCTCAAGATTTTGTGTAACCAAACTACTTCATAACTAGCACTCACAACTGCTTTGTATTTAGTTTTAGTGGAGGATAAAGCTATTGTCTGCTGAAACTTACTTTGCTAAGAAATCACTTCTGAACCCAAGGAGAAGATGTAGCCGGTTGTAGACTGCCAAGTATACATAGATCCTACTCAATTAGAGTCTGTATACCTAATCAAACCAAAATCTTCTTTCCTTTGATAGAGTATGCCAAAGTTAAGAGTATCTAATGAGAGAGCTTCAGTTTTGACAAAAATCGAGAGAGAGCTAACAACAAAGCAAAGATCCAGTCGAGTGTTTGTAAGATATATCAAGCTACCCACCAACTGTTTGTAGTGTGATTCATCGACCAGGGATGAATCATCGGAGGTTGACAACTTTAGCTCGACCTCCATAGGTGTAGGATGAGTTACAATTAGCCATCCCAAAATGCTCCAAAAGACTTGTGGCATATTTGATTTGAACCATGAAGATGTTGTGATCAGATTGCTAAAACTCAACCCCTAGGCAATAATGTAGGAGGCCTAAATCTAACATGTCAAAAGCTACACACAATTTCGATTTTACTTGCTGAACTGCAGTGTCTGTGCTACCTATGATGGCGAGATCATCAACATATATAATAACAATTACAATATCATTACCATCACTTTTGACCTAAAGATTTGGATTAGAACGACTCCTTCTGAATCCAAAATCTTTTAGATATTTATCCATTTTAAGATACTAGACTTGAGGAGCTTGCTTAAGTCCATACAAGGACTTAATTAACTTGCGAACCAAATGTTCACGTCTAGGAACTTGAAAACCCTTAGGCTGCACCATATATACTTCCTCATCCAAGTCCCCATTTAAGAAAGCACTTTTGACATCTATTTGATATACCTTCCAACCAAATTGACTGGCTATGGAGAGAAGCAACTAAAATGTGACCATCTTAGCAGTAGGAGCAAATGTCTCTTCAAAGTCTATACCTTCTTGTTGTGAATATCCCTTAGCAACAAGACGTGCCTTGTATCCGTCCAATGAACCATTAGCTTTTCATTGGACTTTATAGACCCATTTGCACTGATGGCCTTTTTACCTGGAGGTAATTTGACCAACTCCCAAGTTTGATTTTTCACCAATGCATCATATTCAACCTTCATAATAGCTTCCTAGTTTGCTTTCCTCTGTGCCCTAGAAAACTTTTGTTGTTCAACAACTTGAAAAAGATTAGAAGATAGGGCAAAATGACTATGCTCAACAATTGAACCCCTAGATGAATTTTTTTTGAAAAAATTGCAAAACTCGCGAGTACTCTTCAGCCAATACTGGCTGCGATTTACTTGTAGAAAAACTCATGGCCAACTTTTTTGTAAATTTGTCATGATTTTTATTGCGAAAATCACTTAAAAGTCGTCAAAAACGCGTCCAAACTCGCATTGATAGGGTAAACATCGCCCAATCCAGTATTAAAAGAACATTTTTACCCTAAAGTTTAAAGTTAAATGATTTCGTGAAATAGAGAAAACGACAATGGCATAGGTGTATTACATATATCTTCGTGATTTAGGGCATGGGTGTATTAAATATTTCTTTGCGATTTAGGGTATGGGTGTATTAAATATGTCTTCACGATTTAGGGTATGGGTGTATTAAATATTTCTTCACGATTTAGGGCACGGGTTGGAATTGGAAATAGATAGGTTTGTTTTTTGTTTTTGTTCTCTAAGCTCTTCACTGATTTTTTTTAGCCTCGTTTTCTGATAAAACAAAAGTTCTATTAGCAAATCATATGTTATACTATTTGAAAACTACAAACAAATGGAAGAGAGACGTTTTGAATGAACTGTAATAGATATGCCATTTGCACAAAGTCAGCCATATGTAACTATATCATAAATAAAATTAATCCAGAAAATGCAAAGGTATCTAAGTACGTTACAATTTCTATGATCATTTATTTAATTTGAAGAGAGTGCTTTTATTTAATCAGGGCAAATGGAGATACATATAACAAAACATAAAATCATGATTCAAAATATTCATAGTTCATATGTATGAAACAAAAAATCAAAATTAAAAATATCAAAATTATACTAATTCAACAAATAAAAATATCAAAATTTTACTATTTCTATTGATAATGAAACTCGAAGTTCATATGTATTTAGAGGTTGAACTTATTTTTTTAGTCTATGATATGTATTAAACTCTAATTTTGATTTATATATGAAGGAAATCAGTAATACATTCTACAAATTGAGAAATGTGTGTTCTTGAAGAATATTTTAAAAAATTTATGTATTTTTAAATGTTCAATAAATTTGTCGAGTTTTTCCTTGAGTTTTTGACAAGTCTTGAGTTTTTAAATTTTTTGGGTATGTCGAGTAATTGCCGAGTCTGAATTTTTCAACTATGGTTGAATCAATTATCATTTTTCCTTTTCTCCAAGGACGTTCATTTGATTGAGGAAGTTCATCCACATGTACATGTTGCAAAGTGGAATAGTACCATTTAGGTTTTTGGTGTGTCTCAGGTGAATGCTGTGAAGGCAAGTTCTCAATTGGAGTCTTACTTAGAGTGGACACACCTTTACTTCTGCGTCTGTAATAAGTGGTGAGGAACCAGCCAAAGGTTGACTTACAGGCTGACTTGATGAACTGGAGGGTTCATCCTTCAAGGATAACATAATACTAGATTTAAGGTCTTCACCAACTTTTTGATGAACATTTGAAAAATATAGCTGTCACTTTTACATCAACATCTTGACTAACAATGACCTTGTTAGTAGAAATATCAATAAGTTTGTATGCCTTAGATTGTTCGCTATAGCCAGCAAAGAAATACTTGATACTTTTCGAATCTAGTTTATTTCTTATTTGTTCAGGAACTAAAGTGATGTGACTGAACCAAAATTCGAAAGGAAGTTACCTCAGGTTTGTTATCAGTCCAAGCTTCCTCCATTGTGATTTTTTGCAACACTTTGTAGGGACATATATTCAGGATATAGACCGCCGTGTTTATAGCTTCTCCCCAATATTGGTGGGAATGTTCCTGTTGTGCATCATACACTGTGCTATTTCCATGATAGTCCTGTTACGCTTTTCAACCACTCCATTTTGTTGTGGAGTGTATGGTGCTATTAACTGGCATTGAATACCTTTTTCACAGAATTTCTTGAATTGAGTGGAGGTGAATTCACCCCATTATTGGACTGTAGAGTCTTGATCCGATGCCCTGTGAATGTTTCCACCAATGCCTTGACTTTGAGGAAGGCACCATAGCATTCAGACTTCTTTAAGAAGTAAACCCACATCTTTTTGGAGAAATCATCCATCGATAACAGAAAGTACCTTGAACCATTGACAATGGAAGACTCATAGGAAAGCTCACAATGATCTGTATGAATGAGATCCAAAAGACCCTTAGCATGCCATGCACCTCTTATAGGAAACAACTTCCGCTGTTGCTTTCCAGCCAAGCACCCAATGCACAAATCTTGATTTTCCTGTATAGGGGGTAGCCCATGAACCATATGGGCTCTATTGAGTATGGCAAAATATTGATGATTCAAGTGACCATACCTTTCATGCCAAAGAACACTGATATTATCTTAAACAACTAAGGCATGCAAATTAGTTGTAGCAGGATCAACAAGCTTATATAGGCCTCCTTGCCCAATGCCTATGACAACAAATTTGTCTTGTTTCACATCTGATATAGTACACTTCTTTCCACAAAACGTGACTTGAATGTTAGGGTTCTCAGTAAGCTGATTAACAGATAATAAATTCTTGTTCATGGTAGGAACATATTGGACATTGCATACCATAAATTTTAGAGAATCATTTAATACAACCCCGAGATCTCCTTTTCCTTCGACCACATGTGATCTACCATCACCGAGTGAAACTGTATCTTTATGACTAGAATCAACAACAAACTTTAAATACTAGTCTTTGTGACATGTGAAGTGTTGAAATGCTCCTGAATCAAAAAAACTAGTAACTTTTGTCAGCACTATCTAAAAGAGATGCTATGAGTGCAAACTCGTCATCTGAATCATGCTCTTCCTTGACAATGGCCATGTTAGCTTCACCATGCTTCTTGTGTGATAGATTGTATAGTCTTTTCCTTTATTCCTTTTTAACATGTCCAAATTTGTTATGATAAAAGCATTTCACCTTTTTCTTGGACGGAGTGGAAGAAGTTGTCAGAAGAATTTTGAGGTTTGTTGCCAAAAGAGTTATGAGATTTGCTCTTAAAACGAGCAGCAAAAGCACTTCCAACAGTCTCGGATGTAGATTCCTCTATTTGTTGTTGTCTTTGCCCCTATAATAGATAGTGACTCACCTTATCAAAAGTCAAAGTTTGACATCAAGCCAATAGATTCAGTGATTCCATAGAGGTCCCATACAAGGGCGGTAGGTTGTTAATGGTCAGAGCAACCATGTTCCCATCATCTACTACTTTGTTGTTGGTAGTAAGCTGATCACTAAGATCCTTGATTTTTAAGAATGTTCTGACAGTGACCCACCCTCATGCAATTTTGTAGAAGACAACAAATTCTTCAAATACAAAACCTGACTTCTCTTAGAGACCTCATACTTGTTTTTGAGATTATCCCATAGTGTAGGTGCAGATGTGGCGTTCCGGTCTTCTGGGATTAAATCATCAGACATTGACAGCTTGAGTAATGGTAGGGCTTTCATATGACACTTGTCAAAATCATTTAGGTTAATTGCAGGCTTGGTTTCAGCCCATTTGATAATTTTGTCACACATCCTATACTCAATGATCATGAGTATTTTTTGACTCTAGATATTATAGTTTTTCCCGATGAGTTCTTGTGCCTCGACAACACTAAATTTTGAATGTTGGCTATTATCTAGAAAATAAACTATTCCCAAACCTTGGACAACACCTTTAAATTTGACTCGAAATTTTTTCCCTAATATGTTAAATATGATCCCAACTATTTTTGAAACCGTTGTAAATTTGAAATCTTGGATATTTAGAAACCCCCTCAAACTGAGATTTGTAAAACTCCAAAAAATTTTACAAATTGTTTTTTTAAAAGATTGAGGTAATTTTTAAAATAAAAATTTAATACCCGGAAATTGTTGTCATGTGCCCTAGCAGCTGGTATTTTTTTTTTTTACCTTGAAACGTTTGTAAACCGCACAAAAACGTGCCCTAGCTGTGCAACCCTTTTTTTGGGAACAAAAATATACACCTACAGCCATGCCTTGGCCGCCATGTTTTGCAGAAAAAATAGGACCTTTTGTTGACTCCTATGCCCTAAAATTGCGGCAAAAACCCTAGCCGACCTTTCAGCAGGAAAAATGATGATTTTCGCACTGAAAAATGACACGATTTTGAATATTTTCACCCTGATTTTTGTAGAAAAATATGCCGGGCGATTTACATGCGAAAAACCGACAATTTTTTTCAAGTAAAAAAAAAAGGCCCGATTCTCATATGAAAAAAATATTGTGATTTCTGAAAAAAATCTACATGATTTTTCCAGAAAATGTGCTCTAATTTGCCATGCCCTAGCAGCCATGTGATTTGTGTTGAAACATGCAATTTTTCACCAGATTTTTTGTTTTTGTATTTCAGTAATCAGAAAATGATGCGATTTATCCGCGTGATTGTGCGCTAATCGACCCTTCACGACCTTCAATGATTTGCTCACATTTTTCAGTGATCCCGTGACCTCGATCCGTGACCATAAGCTCTTCCTGACCTTCTTTGCATGGTAGGCATGAGCTTTCCACAGTCCATAGTAATAGAGAGATTTGCTTTTGGATTACACTGTGTGTGTTTTTGTCTCAAAAATAAAATAAAAAAAACGTTTCGGATCACACTCAGTGATCCATCATCAGGAAGAGGATACAATAGGATAGGATTGCAGATCTTTGCTCAATAAAAAGGAGAGAGAGGGGGGTTAGGGTGAAGGGACAACAACACATTAATTACCAGCCAAAGAATTACTACCAAGTTAAAAATAGGAGATCAAACAACCTATGGAGTAAATATTATAAAAAGAATAGTATACTTGAACCCATAAATCTAACATATAACACCCAATATGATCACTCAATAATATATGGTAAATTAGAATGTTTGATATATAGAGGAAAAAGGGGGGCAAAAAGACAAAATAGGCAGAGAAAGGAATAAAGAAACAATATCTTATAAATAGTAATGTAAGAATCTATATCAATAACCCAGTTAAGGACACAATAAGGCAAAATATATCATAGGAAGAAACAAAAATTAATAAATCAAGAAGCAACACAAATAACTAAGGTGCCAAATAATGCATGCCAATATATATATTATGGAACACTATATATAAAAAAGAAGGGATACAAATTATTAAATCAAAATATATAAAAAATAATATAAATGATATAATATAATAAAATAATGAAAACTATACATATAATAAAATAAATTAATATAACCCACAAAGGAAAAACAAAGAAAAAGAGGCAAAGAAAGATCAACTAAGACACCAAAAAAATAAAAAGAACAATATAACAAGGGCAAAAAATAATTGAAACATAAGTAACTATAATATGTAGGGTTACATATTAGATATCAAAATATATAATAAAAAGCTATGTATAAAATGGTTAATAGACGTAATAAAATACAAAACAATTAAGAGTATAAATGGAATAAATATATATGAAAGGCACTCATATAATAATTAGAGTAATAGGTTAATATAAACAAATAATATAAAGAGAACAAAACAAAGAGAGTAAAATAACATAACCAAAAAATGAAAGGAATAGCTATATATATAGCAAGATATGTAATGAAAACTATAAGTATAATATAATAAATTAATATAAATACTAAATAGCAAAGTTAGGCCCTTGTGCAAAGAAAGGGACTATAAAAAACCAATATATCATGAAGTGAAACAATATGAAGTGAGCAAAGTCTAACAATTTAACAACTACAACCAAATTTATATCAAAGAGCACCGATATAATAAAATAAATAGATATAAAAGTTAAAAAGAAAGATATATAACAACAAAAGGTCAAAAGAGTAACGGAAGCTAAGAAAGAAGAACTAATACAACAAAATAACAAAAAAGAATACTTAAGAAGAGCAAAAATATAATATGAAACCAAACTATAAAAGAAAAGATAAATATAAAAAATAAGCCAGGCAACCAACGAGAGAAGGCACAACACACCCAAGCTAAGGGACTAACAGAACTAAGCACCTGCGATAAAGAAAGAGGACGATGCAAACCAACGGAGAAGGAAGAAAAGACACGGGTAAAGAAGAGGAAAGGGGAGGGGAAAGGTAGGAGGGGGGTGGGGGGAAGAAGAGGACACTGGGAAGGCCAAGGTGAGAAAGAGGGGAAGGAGGAGAAGGATTAGGTTTGATGTGGGGTCGGGAGAGAGTTCAATAGGGGAAGCCATTCAGGGCTTAAATGCCAACCTTCATCACGATTAAGATTCGTAGGGTGGTCAAACCCTAACCCTAACATGGTGGCTCTGATACCAAAAAGTGAAAGCAGCAACATTATATAGATTTAGAAAAATGTACTATTACAACTACCATATTAAATGATACCTAATTTAAGGATCTACACCTAACTACACTAATTATATACAATTTATTACATTATTATACTAATAACGAGATTTTTCTCTTAGCCCAACTTTAACTCATTCTCTTCCTAAAACTTTCTAAACTGAAGGTTTCTAACCAAGGAAAAAAACTTTTTTAACAAAGACAAGTAGTGCCCATATATATAGATAGACTCTTGATATCAGACATTTCATGAATTAAATTCGTGACTTTATATGCTCCTCGTCAGTTGGTGGCAGAATTAATTGCAAAAATCGAGAGAATTCTTGGTCTAGTTGCTCAGGAAACAAGCATTAAACATTTTGCAAGTCTGTATACAGATTTTGATCAGCTTTTGACAAGGAAATTTGATCTTCATAAAGTTCTGGTCATATATAGTCTGCAATAGAATGTTTGACCATGCCATGATCTGTGATTTCCGCTTGTAGGACGCACTTGAAAAGCTAAGCCACCAAAATTTCCGTTGCAGCAGGTGTTTACTATTGTTTTCTGTCATTCATACGATCTCAAGAGAATCAGATTTGTTCTTGTTTTTGATGTCTCGAGCCACCTACCAGCAGAGAAGACCATGATTAGATTTCAAGAGATTTCTAAAGAATTTTGAAATTTCTGATGGCTGAAGAAATCCGATTTATTTTTGTGTTAAAACTTAAAAGTAATAATCCTCCCTTCGCCCCTTCAACCCTCCTCCTGCTGTTTTTCTGATTGAGACATAATTGCATTGAAATTTCCTCCCAAGGAGGATTAGATCCTATCAATGGTTATCCATGAATTGGATAAGCTCTATCCAGATGCCTTTTTTTAGCATTAGGTGTTGTGGACTATACATGTTAATGAAATTCATAGAAATAGAAGAGCTGTAACAGTTTATCTCACAACTTTTTCAATTACCTTCCAACTCTGCTTGCATCGCACTAGTAGGCTTATGTGTCTTTCACTCATTTGCTGCAATACAAATTTAGCTCTTCTTTCATCATTTTTGTTGCTTGGAGTAGGATCATATTAGTTTTTTAAGAGTAGTTGGCATTTGATCAGTCTCATTTTGTTAGGTACATCAAGCTCCTAAATTTTAGGATATGCACTTCATTTCTCCTCTAAAGGGCTTTGGCCCTGTGTCCATAAGAAATATTTATTGATTTTACCTTGACCCATGATCTATCTCTCTCTTTAAAATTGTACAATTTATTATTTATATTTTGTTATTGTTTCTCTATTTTAAAGTCTTATTAGGATATTATTTTATTTTATTCTATCTTTGATAGTGTTGAAAAGTGAAACAAGTCACTTGATTTTGGGGACTAGTTTCCATGAAACGGGATTGTGGGAAATATTCCTAGAGTTTGCTTTTTATGGAATGAATTCTTGTTTGCTGAGCTATTGAAATAAGGTACTCCTAGGAAACAAGAAAATAATATTCTAGTAACATTGTTTTTTTCCATTGGACTTAAAGATTCTAAGACTATGGAAGTTGGGTCATAGTTTTTATGATGTGCATTGTTTGGTGGGTTTACCCTATTATGACCTCCCCTTTGCAATACCTTCATCCTAAGGTGGCCTTTTATGTTGAGCATTTTGTGTAGATTGTTGTGGTATCATTGTCTATCCCGATTATATCTAACGTGAATGGACTCATGACATCATGATCCCGTGGTTGCTAAGAAACTCCATTATATGGAAGTGGATTGCATCCTTATCCTTGTACCCACAATTTCTGGTGACTACATTTATATATAATAGAGCCATCTCCTTATTCATTTTCTTCTGTACCCTAATTTAATTGGTGTCCCATTCATCATCCTCGCAATGGTACCTCTGCATCTCTTGGTAACTATGTCATGATCCCTATTGATAAATGCAACATTGTATTTCTAAGGGTGATAGATTTGTCGACTTGATTCTCTTTAGGAGAAGGAAGTTGAGGAACACTTTGTTTTAGATATCCTATCTACTATGAGATTGGAGGGAGATGACTTTTCCCTATATGGGGACTTTGGAGGACCACTCTACTTTTTTCTTCATTTTCTAGATCAGCGGTGTTCAGCTCTCTACCTTCAATAAGTGATCATTTTTGATGTTAGAAACTATAGGGGTCACCCATGATCGCTAGATTGTGTACCTCCTCCTTTTCTCACACTCTAGTTATTAGGAGTGTGAAGCTTCTGTTGGATACTACAGTTGTTCATACGGTTGTTGATAGATCATATGACCACATCTTCTCACTCCAAGCAATGACAAGGGATTCTCTTAAGCTTAGAAAGCCAACAAGCACATCACATATTAGTATACATGACCTATTAAAACACACATTACAAGGTTTCTATGGGTTTTGTTGATCATTGTTCTTTAATGCTAGTAGAGTTTTTGAGAGATGGGCTATTCTTTCTCCCAAGATTGCCCAATCAAGTTTGCTTAGCCAAGGCTACTCACCTATCAACATTATTAGGTGTTATATTGGCTCCTTCACTGCGATTGATGACGATGTTGTTCCTTTTATTCCACACTTTGATTCTAATGCAGATGTGGGATAGCACCAAAAGAGGTGTACATTTTTTCTATCTTCTTGATAGATGTTAGTTGCACGAGAATTTCTTTTGCATGGCCTTTTGTAATATTTGTATCATTTTTTGATATTTGTACTATCTTTAATTCATGTTAGTATGTCCTGGTAGATAATAAAAAATCTTTGTAAACTGGTTAGTTCTTGGCATGGTGTTTCTTATGCTCCTTTTTAGGGCTCTCACAAGCTGTTATAACTGGATGTACTTGTTGAATCCTATTGACCTACTCTGGTTGCTTGTGGACATGGTTATAATTGCTTTCTTTGTTTTTTGGACGGGAAGCTATAAATCCAGTCTTGTTGTGGATCACAAATCTAGAGAGCCAACTAGAAAGAAAATAGAATTAAAAAATATCTGCCATCTACAGTTAACTAATTACTGGTCAGTGGTACAGTTATTAATTTACACTTATTAAATATAACAATACCCAAGGTAACAAATTTTAACATAGTATAAAACCAAGGGTAGAAATTTTAAAGGCAACCCAATAAAACAAGGTATTATAAAGCATATATGCTATCTGGAATAACCAGCAGTTATATAATCGATAAAAAATGAAGGGAAAATGGGGAGGATCTGATAGTCCAAGATAGGAAGTAAACTATCACTGCACTCTTGTGGCATCCAAGAAAGTAAGCTATCACCACACTCATGTGGCTTTTAGTGATGGCACAAAATCTGTAGTGTGGGTTTCCAAGTGCTATATCTATTCCTTTAGGTAATCCATGGTAACATGACTCTACTTTAACTCTGTAGTCTGTGACAAGTTTGCTGAGTCTGGCTGAAAAAACTTGTTGTACTCTTTTGGCTGATTTGGTCATTGAAATGAAAATCTTCCTGTGAGAAGACAGGTATTCCAGTGGCTTATTTAAGGACAAAATTTGAAAATCCTTCCAAAGGTGTTGATGCATTCATATGATTTTTCCTTTTTAGAGAAGGTAATTAGAGTAGTAGCACCAGTTTCTTTTAAAGTTTAGCTTTGGAGAGTGTTTACTAAGCTTTTTCTGGGGACAAATTCTATGTTTACTAAGATTTTTCGCTGGGAAAGATGTGCTCAAGTGATTTGTTAGAGGGGACATTTACTTTTAGTGCGTCCAAGTTACTTGGACTTCCTGTTTGAATACTCTCAACCCCAAGCTAGCTTTCTATATTGAGCACTCTTTACAGGTTGCTAATGGGAACATTGTTCAGCCCAACTATCTTCAGCATCATTGGTTCATGGTTTGAGGATTCTCCTTGGCTAGTTGCAGGTGTGCTCCCATCAACTTCATGTTGAGATAGACCACCATATTTTATAGAGTGAAAGGGTTTGTCACATTTGTTCTCTTCAGGAAGTTGAGTCTGAGGAGCATTTAATTTTCCGATGTTCGGTCTACCATGAAATCTGTGATAGTTACCATTATTTATACAAAGATTTTGGTGGTTTTGTATCCACTTTCTTCCGCTACATTGAACAGAGAGACTTCTCCCGTTTTATTCGTGAGATCACCACTTTCAGGCATAGGTCTCTTGTGGAGGTCCGAGATTTATTAGATTGATTACTTCCTTGATTCAATCCATCACTGATATTGGAGGCATTAAATGCCCTTTGGATACTCTTTATTCACATACAAATGGAGACAAATTGGTGAGGCATGGCTTGTCCTTGCAGTCTACTGCGGCTAAGACTCCTTGGAACCCCAACTCTCATTCAAATGGTTGTTGCTCTATGTCTTCTCGATTTCAGGGACTCTTTGAGACCCCTCTTTCATGACACAAATGTTTGGGGCAAGCTGACATTACCAATTTATTTTCTACCATCAATAGTTATTTGCCTTTGAGTGTTAGGAGAGGTTTTATGTGGAATCGATTGCCTCATAGGATTGTTTAGCTTGATCTCCTCAGCCCTAGACTTCCCCAACGAACATTCTTGGATTGTGCATTTGTTCTCCTATAGTGATTGATGATAATATTGTTGGCTTTTCCAACACATCCCAGAATACTAACTCCCAAGGATTTTAGTTCCCTACCTGGGTGGTCATCTACTTTCACTACTTTGTGGGGTTTTGCCCTCGCACATCTAGTAATACTTGTACTAGTTTAGGGTTTTTTTTACGTTAACCCTCACATGTCTATTTCTTTGTTTTTCTTGCATCTCTTGCTATATTGTATTTGCGTTGAGCCTAGGGCCCCTTTTGCCTTAGTTCTTTCCTATTGTACTTGATGTACGTTCTAGTCCCTTTAACCTATTCTTGGTCATTCGTGAATATTAATATAATTTCTTTCTTACTTTTTTTTCTGTTATCATCAGTCATGTTGAGCTTGGAAGAGTTCCTAATCTACTTATTCAAGAATATTCAAGTAACTTTGTGCTACACCATGCATATCAGTAACCATTAAATTTGAAGTACGTAGACTAGATATTTAAAAAATGCATGGCTATTGACCACTAATGTTTAGATGAACTTATATCTTTCGAGGTCGATGGAGTTAAAGGAACTTTAGCTTGCCAGCCAGCTTTTTTATTGTTATATGCTCCTTTTAATGTTGAAAAGCTTACAACTTTAAGAGTGTTTGATCAAAATTTGACAAAATCTCTACTTATGGATCCTGTTGATTAAAATCTAATGTATATAAGATGTGAAACTAGTTAATTATTAATTCGTTAATCCAAATTATGGAGGTGTTCATTTTTCACTTTGAAAGAAAAAAAAATCAATATGCCTGTTAGTTAGGTACTACATTGGTTTTTTGATCCTAGCTTCTCTGATTGGTTTGGACTAGGAATCTCATAAAGTTTTGAAATTGGCTGAGCTGGTTTACTTAACCAAGTTGCGATAGTGTTACATGGTGCATATGTGATAGAATCTTTGTGAAGCATGTGTGTTTGAGTCTTCTAATATGCTGCATCTTCCAATGTACAAGCTGTCTGTTGTCTTCCCTGTAGATTCTGAAAAAGATTGATCATTTGTTTTGAAATTTCAGGTGGCTCCTTTCCCAGGAGCAGAAACTGGTGCAGGAGGACGCATACGAGATACTCATGCAACAGGGATAGGGTCCATTGTTGTTGCTGCAACTGCAGGTTACTGTGTTGGAAATCTACAGGTTTGCTAGCCATTTCTTCTTTTATTTATGAATCTTTTGCTATCCATTTATATTAGTTATTCAGAACACCTCTATTAGTATTTTCCTCTCATTGTTAATGTTTATCATGTTTTTTCCCTTTTTCTCTTTCTATTTACATTTTACGATTATGTCTCTCATGTTTGCTATTGATTTAACCCTATTTGCAGATTGAAGGATCTGCTGCTCAATGGGAGGATCCTTCTTTTTCATATCCATCAAATTTGGCATCTCCCTTGCAGGTACAGGTTTTAAAATTTCATTTTGGTGACAAATCACAATTTTTAAATTCCTGTAGTTAACTTGTTGTTGGTTAAAGTCAAACTTTGCCATGCATGTCTTTTTTATGTTGGATTTTTAAGGGAAATAGACAACTGATATGCTAGTCTAGGGCATCCATGCTTGGTTCGCCATAAAGCTTCTGATTTTATGATTTTGACTTGAGTTGAGCTGTTGTATCATTTTATATGCTATGCCATCTGGAAATTTAGCTACCTTACTGCTTTTCTGATGATTTGTTGTTACACAAGTTACACAAACAGATCTTTTTATATTAGAATAAAGTTACAATTATAGTTCTCAAGAGTAACTATGAGACAAAACATACAAAGCTTCAACTTGCCTGGAGTAGAGAATGACAAATATGAAACAATTTACAAAATCAGCTTAATGATCATAGCCTGAATATTAAGCAAATCTAGTATAAATATTAGTCCCCACTACAAAGGAGGACAATTTGTTATCAGCATCCCATATGATATCAACTCAAAACATCATGAAAATAACAACATCCAACATAAAAAGACTATTTACTATCAGAACCCTTCTTCTTCCTAGCCTTGGCCACCTCCTTAGCATTGATGATAACCACAACCATCTTAGCCAAATCTTGCACACTTTGGCACATGCACTTCCTGAACCACCATTCTGGAAAGGCAGAAATGAGAATATCATAAAAGTTCTCAAACTTAGAAATATCATATTCACTGGTAGAACCCTCTTTAACAGCAAAAAAAAAAACAGCATCGACATCCTTAGCAACAGCAGCAACCTTCCCTTTGCCTTTGTTGCTAAGGTATTCTTCAACAAGCCCCCTGATCTCTTCCTCAAACATGTTTACGTGCTCACTCACTTGCAATGAAATAAAGGAAACAACGACTTCTTTAGAGAAGCCCAAAACATCCCTGCTGCAAGCTTGGAAAACATGTTTGTCCCTTTTTAATCATAAGAACCAAATAACCTTAGTGGAGACAACAAGCCAAACTTTATCAAAAAAATTTGAGGATTGAATGTTGGACTTGGCAATATGACCAAATAAAATATCCCACCAAGCAATAGATTTAACAGCCGCCCACTTTGACCACATAGGAAGAGAAGAGAATTACAATTTTGTTGGAAAACTATGTGATTAACAAGACACAAATTTGAGTTAATAATAATAGCCTATCTCATGTTTATGGACCTATGGTAGTATTTCTAACATTTCTCATAGTGTTTGCCCTATTTATTATCACAACTGCAACCAACCATATGAGTGAATTTTTAGCTTAGTTTGGAACTTCTGCATAGGTTCAGTGTGAATGTGCAAGTAGTTCGAGATATTTCTATTTTGTAATTCACTTAAGTATTAAAGTGAAATTCTTTTATTTAGTTAATTAAGTCTAATAAAGTGCAGATAAGCACTAATGATTTAGACTTATCTTCCAAGTCATCTTTTGTGTGAGATAAGAATTCTATTTTTGAAAGATTAGATTATTAGCTGAATAGTATAAAGATAGATGCAAGATAGAAGTTTAATAACTCAGTACAGTGATATAATTTTGTGCAGCTGTTAGTTTGACAATTGTGGAGGTTTCCTTGTAAGCTTTCGAAAGAATGCAAATCTGATTGGAAGGTGTAAATTGTTTGCGTACTTGTTCATTTCTGCAATCTGAATTTCAGTTATCGTGTGGTTATTTCAATGTTTATTAACATTAGGAAATTAGTCATCTAGATTAAATTTTTAACATGGTATTAGAGCTTAGGTAGGAGGAAATTCACGCAACTCGAGTAAGGTATTTTGGGGTTTTATCTTTTAAAATTTGCAGGAAGAAATGACGTGACTGTTTTAAGGAGAAATCGTGGCCAAGATTCAGAAAAAAAAAATATTCGTAGGTTTTTTTGTAAGAAAATCGTGACTTTTTTTGAAGGAAAAATCGCGTGAAGATTTCAAAGGAAAATCGTAGTAAGAAGAGGAAAAAATCCACATGCTAGGAGGGTGAAAAATCTATTAAAAAAGACTTTTTTGAAGCCAACAGTTCCCAAATTTAGCAAAAAAAAAAATGTGTCGAATTTTTGAAAGAAATCATGCGAGTAGGGTTCAAAAAAATGGCAGATAAAGTTTACTATTTTTTTTGTTTGTCATTTTTTTTACAATGGCTAGGGCATAAACCCACAGCTAGGGTTTATTAGGTTTTTTGGCTAAGGTAATGTCTGCAGTCAGGGCAAATAATTGTGACAACTAGGGCTATTTTGTGAATTTTTTTTTAAAACAATGGACAGGTTTTGCAATAGTGGCTAGGGCAGCTGTATGTGCTAGGGTTCATCACCTAAGGTTTGAAAAAAGTATTATTTTTCAAAATTTTTCAAGCAATTTTATTATTTTTAGATTTGAGAGTTTGTTTTTACAGAAAAATATTTTTAATGGCATCACCTAGTCTTCGATTCGAGGATAGATTGGATGGCGCATTAAATTTCCTACCTCAGAAAGGCAGGGTGACTTTGTTACTGGAGGAAAATGATCTCTAGGAAATTGTCAAGGATTCGGTGGCTCTGCCTACAGACCTGTAGGATTTGGCAGTTCATGAAAAAGGAGAAATTAAAGCCAAGCGAATGATCCTAGATGCAGTGAAGGATCATTTACTTCCTCATTTGTTAGAGAAGAAAACAACCAAGGAGATGTTTGACGCTTTGGTTTGTCTTTTCTAGAGTAAAAACATTAACAAAAGAATGATATTGAGAAACAAACTCAGATCCATGGAGATGGCTCATATGGATATTCTTACCAGTTACCTGATGAAGGTTGCTTAGCTTCGTGACCAGCTTGCAACAGTCAGGGAGAAGGTTGAAGATGCAGAGCTAGTGAGCTTAGCTTTAAATGAGTACTCATCTTCATGGCATGCATTTGTTCAAGGCATTTGTCCTAGGGAAAAATTTACTTCCTTTGAGAGATTATGGGATTATTCTATCAAGGGGGAAACTTGAATGGAGTCAAAAGCTACCAAGAAGGGTGGTGACGAAAATTTGGCTCTCATTGGATAGACAAAGGGAAATAAAGGAAAAGGGAATAGCAAGGGGAAGGGAAAGGATGGGGATTCATCCTCACAGGCAGAGAAGAAGGGCTTCAGTAAAATCAAGTGCTTTATTTGTCATAATTTTGGTCATTATGCATCATAGTGTCCAGATAAGAAGAAAAGGCAAAGGCAATTAATAGTAGAAGGAGGTGGCAGCTTTTGCAGTGACTCAGATGAACGAGGTTGTTGCTAGGTTTGAGAAAGAGTTCTCAATGGTTTGTTGTCTTTCTACCAGCACAAATTCAAAGGATGCCTAGTATGTGGACAGTGGAGCCTATTGGCGTATGACATCAATCTGACAGTGTTTTACCAACTTAAGAGAACATGACTTTGGAGTTCAAACTGACCCTGGTAATGATGTCAAGTATCTAATAGTAGGAGTTGGTACAGTTCCTTTTTGATTACAGCCAAGTAACTCTTTGGACTTTCATGATGTTTTGTATGTTCCTAGTCTTAGAAAAATTTTCATTTAGTTTTGGTAATGGAGGATAAGGGCTTTGCAGTTGAATTCAAGGATCAACTTGTTCTTACCAGGTTGAAGAATTTTAGTCCAGTTACAACACAAGTTATAGGGGTTAGAGAAGGCAACCTTTATAGATTACAAGGTGAAACGGTTTTAGCTCTTGTTCATAACAATGATAATCTGTGCGAGTTATGGCGCACAAAAGGATGGGGCATCTACATCACATAGCGTTGTCTATTCTAAGGGAGATTGTCACAGGACTTCCAGAGTTCAATATTGAACAACATGGAGTTTGTAGAGGATGCACACATGGCAAGCATGCCAAGGCTACTTTCTCAAGCAACGAGCATAGGTCTAAAGGGATTTTAGATTTAGTGCTTTTAGATGTGTGTGGAACGATGTCAGTAGGATCAATTGTAGGAAACATGCTCTATGTTTCCTTCATTGATGATTTCTCTCGCAAGACATGGATCTACTTCTTAAAGACCAAGGATGAGGTCTTTAGCAGGTTTTAAGAGCTCAAAGCTCTAGTTGACAACCAAACAGGGAAGAAGATCAAGGTCTTGAGATCGAACGATGGGGTGAGTATACCTCCAAGGAGTTTGAGGGTTTCTCCAAGGAAGCAGAGATAAAGAGGAAGTTAATAGTTTCGTACAACCCACAATAGAATGGGGTTGCAAAGTGGAAGAATCGGTCCATCATAGGGTCTGCTAAGGCCATGATTCATGACTAGGACTATTGATGTTTCTTTGGGTAGAAGCATGTCTTACAACGGTTTACATCCCGAACAGGTGTCCTCACAATATCTTGGAGGACAAGACACCAGAGGAGGCATTCAGTGGTGTGAAGCTAGAGGGTGAGTCATTTCCGCATCTTTGGTTGTCTAGTATATATCCATATACCTGTAGAGAAGATGACAAAATTGGAAGCTTCTAGCAGGAAGGGTTTATTTGTAGGTTATAGTGAGACTTCAAAGGCTTATAGGGTCTACATTCTAGAGTTAAGGAATATTGTAGTCAGTAGGGATGTAAAGTTTGAGGACTTTGCATCCAAAAAGTCTCATGGATTCATTCCAGTAATAGAGGATGAGGACCAGAAAGCTTTGAAGGTTGAATCTCCAAAGATTCTAGTTGTTTCCAGTTTAGAACAACAACCTTTAGGTGAGGAGGGTGAAACTTTGGCCCCTTCTGCCTCTATTTGGAGAGCTCGATGGTCTGAATAGACATTGAGGGATGCTCAGGAGCATGTTGAGTCTCCTAGGAGCACATTCAGGGAGAGTAGGCCTCTGAAGAAGTTTCCTAACTACATAGCATTGATGAGCAACATCATTGAGTCTTCCTTCCTCGCTAAGAGGGAGTGTTGAGTTTTTAGCTCAATTCGAAACTTCTGCACAAGTATAGTGTGAATGTGCAAGTAGTTCGAGTTATTTCTATTTTGCAATTCACTTAAGTATTAAAGTGAAATTTTTTTATTTAGTTAATTAAGTCTAATAAAGTGCAGATAAGCACTAATTATTTAGACTTATCTTCTAAGTCATCTCTTGCGTGAGATAAGAATGCTATTTTTGGAAGATTAGATTATTAGCTAAATAGTATTTAGATAGATGCAAGATAGAAGTTTAATAACTCAGTACAATGATATAATTTCATGCAGCTGTTAGTTTGACAGTTATGGAGGTTTCCTTGTAAGCTTTCGAAGGAATGCAAAGCTGATTTGTGTTCCTTTCCGCAGTTTGAATTTCAGTTATTGTATGATTAATTCAATGTTTATTAACATTAGGAAAACAATCACCTAGATTAAATTTTTAACAATGAGTCCCTTCCATCCCTATGGTTGGAGATTTATTCCAGCTGTTTATACTTGTCTAGAGTGATTGGATGCAATTTTTTGGTAAATACACTGTGCATTTAGATATGCTTTTTACTTAAAGCAAATAACTTGTGGATTGGAAATGGTAGACTACATAGCAAATAATTTATTTGAATAATCTATAAGGGAAATGTAGATGGAAATATGATGGAGTTTATTCTATAAGCAAGGAGTACAAAATAGTAAATTGGTTAGGATAAAGAAGTATACGTTGGTGAAGACATTAGGTTAAAGCATAGCAGCACAAAACATTAAAAACTTGTGGTTAATCATGAGTACATGCTGCCTAGATCCTGGACCGTGTTGAGTCAAAATGGCAAAACTAAGTTACTGTAGACCTAGACAACGACCGGTCAAACCCAAGTTGACCCAACGAAAAAAGTGCCCTAATCAAAATAATGCATTTAAAACGTCTTTTATTGTAAAACTCTCAGGTGAATAGGTTTTCAGACTTTCTTGGGCAAACACAGACTGTTTACTCATCTATCTGATAAAACTCATACTTGAATTAATGACAAATAATAATGCGTACTAGATAGAGGAGTAAAAGTATATCTTTATTCACACATGCAGTTATTACAGAAGTAGGCCAAAGATGATTAGTCAAGGATTCGATTGCTTTCCCTGACTACGCAAAGGCTATTTAAAGAACTTGATTGTTGCCAAGCAGAACACAACCGTCTACCAACTGACTCCTACAATTATTCAAAAGCCGACAAACAATTAATACATAGTCGGATGCAACCATATTATCATAACATAATGAAAGCATTGTACGCTGACTACATCATCTCCCCCTAAAAAAAGTCGTCTTCCAGATGACAAAGAAAACAAGTAACCATCAAATAACTTTAGGTAAACTTTTCCAAACTTGTGACGACATGGTGGAACAAGTAGGACATCTGTGCTAATGCTTCCTGTTGGCAGTTAGAACAACCTGATCATAACTTGATTGTTCCACAAGTAGTGAATGTTCGATGACGAAAAATGAACGATAATCTGTAGGGATGGTTTCAACTGGAAGGAGAAAGGAGAACTGGTGGAGGAAATTGTGATCATTAGCAGATTGAAATGTATGTGGAGCATTAGTAGAACTAGCATAGCCAAAATGCAAGCCAATATATGGAGATTGCATTCACCAATAGCCATACAATTTAATGAATTGTGGTTGAGGCTTAAACAAACAAGGAACCTAATTTGACTGCACATTGAACTTTGAAAATGGTTCACCCAATGGATCATTGAACCTACATAATGCTACAGGCACTTTAAGATTTTGTTTAGTATCCCTATATGCCATGAATGTTCTTTCATCCAATTCACCAACTTGAAGGAATGATTGTCTGCTTTTGCTCACTATACTGTTTGAGAAAGAGCCAATTACAGAAGGTTGGTTAAATATAGTAGAAGATCCATTGATTACTTTAATAGGATAACCCAACAAGGGCTGTACAAGTGAATCATTTGCATCCTGAACTTCTTGTATAAGCAGTACGATTGAATCTCCTTTAGAAAGACGTACCTCAGCGAAATTTGCAAGTTGGGAAGTGTGTGGACAAACTATACCATAATCACACAACACTGAAACTCAATTCTAGGGAAATTTTTAAACTCAACAATAGTCGTACGAATAGAGTGAAGTTTGTTGTCATGTTCCGATATTAAAGGCATTGTTTAATTTAGAGATTTAAACATCAAATAAAAGATGGTGAAGTTATTTGCGGTACTTAGTCAAGTTAAATGGTAGAGATAATTACGCATGAATTGACATTTAAATAAATATATATATTATTTAATAAATAATAAATAATATTATATGAATATAATAATATAATATATATATGAATAAAGAGTAAAAATAAATATTATTATATTGTTATTATATTAAATAAATGTAATTACAAATATAAACACAAATATTATTAATAAAAATATAGATATAAATCAGAGATGATTATAGCTATTATCAATAATAATAAATTGATGTATATATATGATTATAAATTTATAAGTAATAAATATAAATTATTATAAAGAAATTATTATTAAGAATAGCTTTACTCATAGCAATCGCTATGTTAAAGCAAATCACTAAAATCATACTATGAATTAAATAAAGGAAACCACGATTATAATGATATAAAGAGTTGCGGCTGATATAAAGACAAAGGTTGTGATCCTATAAAAAGAGGCGACCCTTGGTAGAACAGAATAAGGCGCACAGAAAGGATATTCTCATTGAAAATAAAGGGGGAATATATGCTGCGATCCTATAAAAGGAAGGGCTGGTGAGGATTAAGAAGAAAGAATGCACAAGATCTCATCTCACATAACATAATTCCATCAAGCAATCGGATACCATCAAGGGGATCAATCAGATCGAATCATTTTGGCTCATCCATAAAAGCATTGTATGCATCGACAAGACAACATTGGAATAAGAAGAATTCAGAAATACATTCCAAATGCAGAGCAGACCTTAATATACTTCTGTATATAATTAATATCAACCAGCAATAAGAGTCCATAGCAAATACGAATTGCATAGAGATAGAATCTTTGCATAATCCTGATCGGCCATCAAGGATATTACAGCAGGCACTATAAAGAAGACATTTTCAGCAGCGAACTTCCATATAACATCATTCTTGCAGTTCCATTAATCAAACTGTCATAATATTACAGGTGCGAAAGTATATTCTCTCCCTTGCCTGTTACTGGTGTTCATTATGATAGCACTGCTTTTATATACAGCCATTCCTGAGCAATGTAATTTACGAACAATCATATGCAAATACTCATAACTGTGTAATCTGTATGCCATATGCAAATCATTAACTTCATATGGGATCGAAGGAGGGTGAAGTGCCTAATAGGCCATTCATAGGTGATATAGTGACCTTGGCTACCTAGAGTACCAAGGAGTCTCATAGAGGCCTTAGCCCCAAGAGTACAAAAAGTACTTCTTGAGTAAGGATGGGAGACAAATAGAGCCCATGATGGATAGAGGCATGCTTCACCTTATCGACCCCATATGGTGTTAATGAGTAGCATATGAGATAGAGATAAGAAGTATGAAATATATGTTGATAAGATCATAAAGATAGCATGTGAAATGTCATGATAATATATGAGAATAGTGAACATGTGAATTGCATAATGAAACAATACCAATAGCTGATTGTAATAGCATGAAGTTATTATAAATTATGAATTGTTTACATTGCAACCAATTTAATTAGATTATGTAATGGATTTAAAACATTTATGTGCATTATCATTACGATGAACTAAGGAAAATGACAAATGAATACAAAGAGTATAATGTACATAAGAGTCATGAATACCCAAGATAGATAAGGGCAATAGTGTTAATCCACTCGCCACTATGATGAGTAAGGAAGATTAGGGGCGGGCAATCAACCAAGGATAGGTACGGGTTCATTGGTCTAGAGCATCCCTTCGAACCATTGTCTCAAGATGGTACTTTAGGAGGCAAGAGGTAGTCTTTTGATTTGAGTGGTCTAGAGAACCCTGAGTCAAAGGAAGGTCCTAGAGTGGCTTGGGTCTAGAGTACCCCTCGAAGGAAGAACGACCTATACCATTGGCATTGCACCCTAATGGATTCACTTTCATAAGATGGAGGATTTGATTAACAAAGGCCCAAGTATATCTCTTCTATGGAATCATGAAATATGATTAATGGATATCATGAAAGATAGAATGCTTATAGCTTATGATTATAAATGTTGATTTAATATATCTCTATGGTTAAAATGATTAGATAAGAAAGATTGATTACTAATGTTCTCTTTTGTAAGTTGAAATTGTGCAAGGTTAAGGAAAATTTTTGGCTTGCTAGAAGGGGACATTACATTTGCTGGATGAGGCCGTATGGTGAATAGAGTACTAGAGAACTTGAGTTTTACGGTGAATTAGGCTATATTTCAATTGAATCGTATGGTCAAAATTAATTTCCACTACCTTATGGCTTATGGTAGGTATAGAGTAACCATGTTGTTTGGTAAAATAATCAAATCGTACAGTAGGAACTAAGGGAATCGTCATATGGTCATAAACTTTAATTAGACTATTCCTTTATTGCCGTATGGTCAACATATGGGAGTTGGGTCGTATGGTGGAAGAACAATAAACTTTATTCATACAATGTTTAATATTCTTTGCCACCTCTTGTTGTACAGGAGCCAATAAATGGGCAATAATATTATTATTTTGAATTTGCCTTAGCATTGGTGACCGTACAGTAGGAATTTGATTATTATAATTTTGAATTTTTTTGTCCTTTTATTTTTCTTTTTTTCCCATGGTTTGCCGTATGGTTAGAAAGGAAATAATTATATAATCACAAAGTCTAATATATTGCTCCTTAAAATGCTGTATGATGGGGTCCTTTCCAACTTGCTGTACGGTAAAAACTTCATTAAATTTGATTTCCATCTCTTTTGCTTGTTGTACAAGAGTGTAAAAATTAGGAACTTTATAAATTAATTTTTTTTAGTTTTTGGCTTTTCCATCTATTTTAAAAGGCTTGTATTTTTATAATTATTTTTTCCATTTTTTTCTCATGGGGCCCACCTATTATTTTCTTCGCCTACTTCAATATTATTTTGTCCAACCCACTATACAATACTTTTCCCTTCATTACTTTTCTATCCGACCCGCTATACAATACTTTTCTCTTTTCCATAATTTTCCTATGAAGTCTCCTCTAATCTGGTTTGATATGATTATCAAAATATACAACACAAGTAGGGTCCTTTATAACATTTGTTAGGACAAAGTATCCGTAGACACCAAATCAAACAATTTTTTAATTATTATTTTGAGGCATACCTTCATTAATTTTTAAGATTTTCAGTGAAGTTAGGTGCCTTTGCTGGAGCGTCAAAGTCAACCATATTCAAAATATTCGGCCTTTGCAAACCTTGTACTTCGTTGGATGCACATGAAAGATGCACCTTTTCAAAATCATTCTTCAATTGTTGCTCTTCATTAATCTCCATCGCTTAAATAAAATTATAGTTCAAGGGAAATACTTCATAGTCCTCCATTTGCTAGTAGAATAGGCCACAAAGGGAATTTGTTTCATCTTTCGAACATGATTGCAATTCCAAAATCCTTTCGTTATTCAGCTCCATTGGACCCTGATCATGCTTCTCTCTCCACTCTTCTTTAGAGTTCGAATTCGAGGAATTCAAAGAAGTTGCTTCCTCATTTATTGCTTGGTTCTTCAAATCGATTATGTATTTTGACCCTTGTTTTTGATGGAGAGTGTGTTCTTTTTTCAGTTGTGGTCGAGTTTGGCTGCTACCAGCCAACCCCGACCCAACAATGCATTGTACACTTTCTTTTGTAATGAGATGACCATGAAATTAATAAAAAATGTTTGAGTTCCCATAAGTACCTTTTGGGCCATTAAAACTCCTAGTATCTTGATTCCTTGTTGGTTTGCACCCACCAGTTGAAAAGTTGGGGGCCAGATGGTCAGCTTGCCTAGACTTCTCCAAGTGTCTTGGAGAAGTATGTTCACACTAGACCTACCATCAGCAATTGTATGTGAGATTCCTTCCATGGATCTTTGTGTGCACCATCGCTAGTTTCCTTGCCATGTTAATTGTCAGTAACATGGGATCGATCGCTTGGTCTCCTGATAGTGGAGGTTCGGTTATTGGGTCTTGATTCTCTCCAGATTCTAAAAGGGTTGTAGCATGCACTGTCTCAATTTCCCTAGATATAGTCTTAGTCATAGTATTTTGGAGTTTATGAATACTCTGTGATAAATTCACTAGTTTAATTGTTACGGTAATTTGAAGTACTTGTCTTGCAATAATTTTATTAGATTGCAATTGATTTGTTACCATACTTGCATTTGCATTTGAGTGGCGGTGTTTGTTATCCATAGCATGCTCCACATCAGCTCTTGCTTCACAAAGTCTTTCTTTTTCTGTATGTGGGTCCCGGTACACAACCTTCTTGACTTGGGCTCAAGTAACGGCTAATACTTCGTTACGTCTCCCTATATCAATCATGTTGATGCCGGCGTTTTGCTTCGGACATCTTCATAATCTCCAAGACCACACCATTTGCACAATCCCAATTTGTTCTAGTTGTTTTGGCCCTCTCTTGCGAAATGTCTCCATTCATTACATTGCCGACATTGTATGATAGGGCATCCTTTGGGGTTGTACAGTACTGACTTTGACCTCCTCTTCTTTGATTTCGATAGTTGCCTGGAGATGCGTTCATGTTATTCTACGGCTTCGGTGGAGTGGACTTCTCTCCTTGTGTGAAGACCACTTGTGTGCTCCTACTCTTCAGATTGTATAGGAATTCTTTTATTGAATGACCCATAACCTAGGAAATATCACAAAACATTTCTCTAGGACAAGTAGCTTTGGTGTGAACTTCACTTCTGCTCTCAGTACACCATAGTTCTTTGGTTTATTTGTTGGTTTCTTTCTCCGCCTTCAATTCTTTCATCATTCGAAGCATATCCCTCCTTAGCACGTGTACTGTTCTTGATTCACTATCGCTACTCCCATTTGAATTATCATCTTCATCCATTTTTCTTTTGGCTTGAGATGACATTTTATCTTTGCTTTCTATATCCATTGCCCTATTATACGCTTCTGTGTAGGATGAGGGCGGTACCACTTTCATTTTTTCCCTTAATGAAGGAATAAGGCATCCAATAAACCATCTTTTCTTTAACCCATTAACATGTTCTTTTTTTTAACTTTACAAGTTATTCTCTGAGCCTACAATTATAAGCTCTTATGTTTTCGTGTTTACCTTGTCTTGTGTTGTAGATTTCTGCTATGATTTTGTTATCACCTTTAAGTAATTTGAATTCTTCTTTGGAGGCCTTCCATAATTTCTCCCATGTATTTCGGGAGGTTGCTTCAATCTTTGTGTACCAATCAATGGCTAGGTGGCTGGAAAAGACCGTAGCCAATATGCTCTATGATCTTGCCCATTTGTTGCTCAAATCGTTCATAGGTTTTGCAATGTCTTACATGATCCTCTGATCCATTTCCTGTAAACTTATGTAGTTTTTTCGTTTTCACACTGGGGCTTGATGGCGGAGTCACCATGGTTTTACCCTGGTGCAAACTTAGTGCTTGGAACTTGCTCCTCAAGAAATCTTGATTCGGACATTTCGATGCTTCTTTAGCACTCTCAGACATGTGAGAATCCTCTACTCTTCTTGCAACTTCAAGTTTCGCACACTTGTTTCAGCTTCAGGTTCTCTTGTGTGACCTCCATCCCTTAGCTCTGTAGATTTTGGCTCGGTTTCTTCTTCTATTAACAACTCTCTGTTTGTGAAGGAGTCTTTAGACTCCGTTTCCCAACTTCCATGTATTGACTTTTCAACTTGGTCTGAAAGATTGACCCATTCTTCGTCTGGTAATGGAAGGTGCTTTGCTATTTTCTCCCACTCTTTCTTCTTGTGATTATTTGTAGTGGAAATGTTTTGATATTTGTTTTCCCAACTACGACTCCAGCTCACACTCCGACTTTGACTTCTGCTTCAGGGCGAACTTCGGCTTTGGATTTGCACTACTGGAATCTCTTTGGCGACCTCTCTTAGTCATCTTCATGCTCTTTTCTCTACCAACCTTAGAGATCGTCAGATCTCTTGATGTTGACCACATTGTGGTCTCTTTCTACCTTTATTGGGGTCTAAGGGCATGAATATCTTAAATCGGACCCGATTTCTTTTAAGGCAACAGTGCCAAATGTTTACTCTTCTATTTGATAAAACTAATACTTGAATTAATGACAAAAATAACAATGCATACTAGATAGAAGGGTAAAAGTATTTCTTTATTCACACATAAAGTTATTACAGAAGTAAACCAAAGATGATCAGCTAAGGATCAAACTACTTTCCTTGACTATGCAAAGGCTATTTAAAGAACTTGACGGTTGCCAAGCAGAACACAACAGTTTACCGACTCCTACAACTACTTGAAAGCCGACAAGTAATTAATACATAGTTGAATACAACCATATTATCAAAACATAATAAAAGGCATTGTACGCTAACTGCATTGTGATGTCCCCTTTTAGGATATTCTTGATTTCTTAACCTGCACACAAGAATAACTACTAGAAAGGGACATTAGCAATATTAAAGATCAATAAATTAGAATATAGTAATGAAATCAATACATCATAATCATAATCAATAACAATGAACAAGAATGTAATGTTACTTGTGCGTACATGTATTCAAATGTATTTCCACGTACTTTAACATACTTATACTTTAACATACTTATACTTTAACATGTCCTCTGCCTCATGATATACTTTGGGAATGGAAAACGTCGAGCCCGGTCGTTAATGTAGCCTAATCATCTACCCTAGCGGAGGAGGGGAAAACATTACGTTAAGGCGTTGGATAACTAATCTCCACTGCCATGGGCCCAAGGGTTTCATGAACGCCCGTCAATACCACCACTTGGCCCAAAGGTGTCATGAACGCCCGTCAATACCACCATTTGGGAGTCACCCACCGTGTGAGACATTAATAACAAACTAATCTCCACTGCCATAGGCCCAAGGGTTTCATGCTTGCCCGACAATACCACCACTTGGCCCAAAGGTGTCATGAACGCCCGTCGATACCACCATTTGGGAGTCACCTACCGGTGAGACATTAATAACAAATACTGCACTTCCCTAACAACCCAAACGTCCTTATAGGGGCAAAGGAGAAAGATGTATATCATGAGTTAGGTAACTATAACTATTTAAGGATAATCGTATGGGTTAGAGAGATCATACCAATATGATATTCTTCTCCTTAGATGATTCGAAATTGCACAAGTGATCCTATGATCACCAATATAGTGAATATGTTGATATCTCACAAGGTTATTAAATGGAATCCAAGATTCCTCTTGTTTATGCTATTGTTCCTATACTAGGAACTAATATATTTTATAACAATATCTACCAATAGTGGATGGATAGAATGAGTATATTATTGCAGTCTCTTAATGAAATCACTGCACTACTATATAAGAATTGCTGGTATATATATACCCAAGTAGATTCGCTGATTGTGTTCCTCTTTATGGTAGCTTGGCTGATATACTACTTGCCTTCGAATGCTGATCGGCTCTGTATTATGTTGTGACTGCTGTGTTTTATTGATAATTGTGTATTGATGATTCGGTGGTCATAATTTGTAAGTAGTGAAAAGGATATAAGATAGGTCGGTATGGGATTTGAATACTTGCTGAGACTCTTTATTCGATCTGTTTCTGTGGGATTGAATGATGATTCCTTTTCCATTTGCTGACCCCTCGATCCACCATTTATAATTTTGAAGCGTTACTCTCTTAACGGTCAGCACCCTTCATAGTGATTGCTTTTTTTAAATATTATATATACTAATTGTTATTTGTTTATATGATGTTTGGTCTTATTCCTAAGATCGTCGAATGCATATATTGACCTCTGTTCTTTATATTTTGTTTGCAGCCTTTACAAGATAATAAACCTTCCTATATTCGCTTACTTCAATAACTAAGTCTATTAATATGATTGCTTTATTTCATATTTTAATGAGTGGCTGCAGCCTTTCTCTAATATGCTTCATTATATATATTTATAATATTTAGTATTTATATTATTATATAATAATAATATTAATATTTATTTTTATATTGATAGTTATAACTTATATTATTATATAATAATAATATATAATATTTATATTTGTATTGATAATTATATTTGTTACTTATAAATATACTTTATTATTTAAATAAATATATATTAGATTAGAATATTAATTATATTTAGTTTATAATTTAATATATTTATATAATATTTAATTTATTATTTAAATATATTTGATCTATATTATTTAATGTAAGTATATTCAACTTATAATATTTAATATGGATTTTAATGTCATTCATATCTTTAATTTGAATGAATTATAAATCATCAATATAGGGACATGACATACATAGACAACACAACAAACATTTTGTGATCACCAAACTAGGTTATAGTGGCATGCATTCGGTTTTGCTCCTTCAAACCCTTGTTTCACTTATTTTTTGCTGCAATTTTTTCCCATATTTTTATTGGTATTTTAGTGTTTTTTAATCTGCCATGTTTTTCTTGTTTTAAACCTGTGTAATTGAATTCTATTTATTTGCCGTATAAATATAGTGCTACTATGGGTTAAAGAGGCTCTGCAGATTAATCTTCTGCCTTTTGGAAAGTCTAACTTCCCTGTAGTATTTCTTTGCAAAAGAAATAGAACCCTGTATGGGTGCTAAGTAAACATGTATTTTATAGGTGCTTTTTTGTTGATGTGCTTGAGGTGGAAAGGTTATAAAATAGATCACAGTTTCTAAGTTTGTTATGAAATTGAGTATGATTTTTATGCTAATATTTTCGAAGCATGTACAATTTTCAAGTCACATTTAAAAGGACAAGATTAATTTGTTTATCATATTGATAAGAAACTAAATAAGTGTGTTTTTAGATAACTGATCCGTTCGTAGATCCACAAATCTTATATTTTACAAAAGAATGCTTTGTAGCTTGTAGTATGTGAATAGCTTGGATTTTACTCAATCCCCAAAAATGCAAGTGCCTCATGAGTCATGCCAGTGCACACATGATAGAAGATTGATGATATTCTTAAGATAAACCTTTGGCTCATCTAGAAGTGGAGATTATGTATCAAATTGAATTGAATTTGAGTGATACTTTTGGTACATTGGGGATATTGTTCATATCAAAATATTGTTTGGGATTGTCCATCCTCTTGAGGAAGTGCAAAAAAATGATCTTTTGTTTGTGAAATAAATAAAACAAATATTTTAAAGTAATCCAACATTGGTGAGTGATTCTTTAGATCATATTTATAAAACCAGAATAAGTAGTATTGTACTCATTTGAATGCGTGTTTGTTTGTGGGTAGCCATGTTTTCTTGCAACCAAAAAGTTTGATTATTGTATCACTGTTGTGAATTAAACAAGACAGTGGCGAAATATGTCATGAAAGGAGGTCAAAGAGGTGTCAGAATGATTGATTGCAATCAAAGTTTGCTTTATACATTGATCATCAAAAAATAATTAGGGAATAAGTACATGCTATAAAGTATAAATAAAATACCAGCTGAGAATTGTTTAGTGGCTACAAGGTCATTTTAGAAGAGAAGCAAATCACTTTTCAATGTCTTCAAGTCAATTTCCCTTTCTTGGGAGCACATAAGAAGGGAACACAAGTTTAAAATTCAAAATAACAACTATCCACTTTAAATTTTCAAGTACGCTAATTAGGTTCATCTGGGTGTCTGTGTTGTGATGTATTTCTTCTGCTACATTATGAATGTTATCTTTGCTGTTGCTGTATCCTCTAATGTGTTCTTGGCAACTTTGTGTTCAAAATTGTAAGGGTGTCTCCCTTACAGATTTGCTCTATTGCCTATAATTACAAAATTTGTTTATAATGAAATAAAAACTTGATATATATGTGTCATATGCTTAGGATGTAATATGTGGTGTACTGAAATACAGGTTCATCTACGTGCTTGATCTTCAACATGCATTTCATAGACATTGTACCATCTAAATCGTTTTTGAAGTTTTTAAGAACAACCAATAAAGCTATACATTTTTAAATGCTTGAAGAATCTTGAGTTGTTTTAATGCAGGGAATTGCTTATGATTTACTCAAGATTAATTTAATTTTCATTTTCAATATCAAGTATTCTGCTGATCTATGTAATCTATTGCCCTATTGAATGATATTTACATTTTGTACAGATCCTGATTGAGGCAAGCAATGGTGCATCAGACTATGGGAACAAGTTTGGAGAGCCTTTGATTCAGGTACTCTCTCGTCAGCTTAATGTATTTGGTCATGACACATAATTTTAGGTGTGGACTTTGATGTCTGTATAGAACTTCTCATTGCAATTATGCAACTCATGTACACACATGTATATTACAGGGTTATACACGGACATTTGGCATGAGACTGCCGAATGGGGAACGACGAGAGTGGCTTAAACCCATAATGTTTAGCGCAGGAATTGGCCAGGTTTTAATTATTATCTTGAATTTCAATGTCAAGGAACATCTTATGCATCTATTTCAATTTTTCAAAGACATTGCTTTTATCATTTATGATGTTACTTATATGCATGTTACATATGGCAGATTGACCATCAACATATTAATAAAGGGGAACCTGATGTGGGCATGCTTGTTGTCAAGGTTAGACACTAAAGTTGAATGCCTGCTTGAAATTAGCAAGCTCTTTATTGGCTTCAATAATTTCTTCCTGTGCATGTTATGCCATCTATGTTATATCTACTTAGTGGAATTTTATCTTTTGAGGATAGGTTGGTGGTCCTGCATATCGCATTGGCATGGGAGGCGGTGCGGCATCTAGCATGGTAAGCTATTAATCATTGTTTTAGTTTTTCCCCTTGAATACTTGTATGTCCATACTGTACTATGTTAATAACTAGGTACTTGATTTATTTTGATCTTCCTGATGAGGCAAATATATATCTCTGGTCACATCTCTTCATCTCAATTTCTACTGCTTTGCATTCTAGTTCTGCTCCCACCATTTTCTGTCTTTGAAAATGAAATAGAGTAGTCAACGAAGAGTTGTGTGGCAGTAATTGGTTTACAATGTTAAAGGAAGATAAGAGGTGCCTAATGTAGCTCTTTTTGAAAATTAATAGTAAAGAAATCAAATGCAATGACATTTATTTTCTATCCATGTATAGAAAGCTTCTGATAGAAATCTACTGTTGGAATAGCCAACATGTGCACGACATTTGAGAAACATAACTTGAAGTCCCTCACAATCTGCTGCTTTGCTAGTGCACAATTTTTTGATAGACCTGGAGGACAGGGTCCCTTCACAGGGGAATGATCAGGACACCATAAAGATAATTGGTGCGGGAGATCCAGGCTTACAAATGTTGTGTTGAATGGTTTAAATTATTAATTTAATAGTGTGTCCGAAATTGCTGGAGAGAAAACTATCACAATGGATCTTGGTGCACATGCCCATATACTGGTCTGCAGGTGAATGTACTGCAAAGCCAAACCATCAGCTAATGCCAGTATTATAGAGGGAGAAGACACCAAGACATCAGCCTGGAGACTTGGACCAGAACTTTACTTCCCAGATTGATATACATGTACCTTATTAGCTATTATTGGAATTAATTCTTTACACTAGATCCCTGGATAATTTAAGAAAATGTGGACCATGTAGAGAATTCATTACTTGAAAGGATTAGCTTGATTGGGGACACCAGAGGTCGATATTTTCAATCATCAGTTTGAATTGTGGAATGATGTCATGCAGCTAGCTAAATATCATAGGCAGTGATTCTCTAGAAGTTTTTCTAGTTTATTCCTAATTGGAAATATCAAAAGAGAATCACTTGTGACAAATCAACAGTCAGGACTATTCCATAGTATCAATGATGCTATTTAAGATGAACATTTTTGATATGTGAAAACACTGAACAATGGCAGCGAATTGGGATTTTGGGAAAAAGACAGAAATCGAGACCATTTCAGTTCATACTTAACATTTGTTATCTTTGCAAGGTAGTCTCACAAAGAAATGGCTATAGAAGCCAACTGAACTTAAGGCATATGTTGGAGGAAAAGTTTTATTCCAAAGGAGGCAAATATTAAATCTGTGAAGAGGTTTACATAGCATTTCTTAGGAGGGAATGACTAAGTACTGTAGAATTCTATTTTTTATTTAGAATAGGCTAAAAGTCACATTTTTGTTTTGAGTGTAATTATTGGATCCATCTTAATTACTAAGACTGTTTCATCTTAGAATCCTCTCAGGACCTGTTTCAGATATTGATATTAGAAACTTATGAGATTGTTTCCTGTTTGTGTAAATGGATCTCTTCTTATCGAATATACATATATAAAATGAAAATTGAAGCGAAGGAGGAAACTCTTGAAAGTACTTTACACTATGAAAAAGCACTAGAGGATGATTCTCCAATTTTATTAATGTCGAGTTAAAATGTTGATACATGATTGAAAAGCTCTCTTCAATTGTTATATTGTGTGTATTACTTCGTCGATCATTTCTTGTTGGAGTCGTACAAGTTATTTTTTGAACTCTTTTCTACAAATACAAAATCCTAAAACTTTTAGAATTGTTGCATCCATACCTGCTTTGTTCTAGTATCTCTTGTAGCTTAAGTGTTCATTGATGAAAATAGTTTTTTAGCCAGAATGTCTTTATATGGTGTGCAGATATTCTGTATATAATTTCTGTTCAGTCAAGTCACTTGAAATATAATGTTGCCTTTTTTTTTAAAAAAAGGGTAGAATTTATTATCAGAAAAGGGGTTGCAAAAAGACCGCGTCCATGTTCAATAGAGAGACCATGTTGACAAATAAGATACTGCCCTACCCCCTAATTACCTTGCCAGGCTAGAATCTCCGGCTTTATTTGCAAAGAAATACAAAACTATACTAATAAGGAGGCATGCACCTACTAATGGTTCCATAATTCTTGTTTCTTACCCACATTCATAGTGTAATGTTCTCTACTTGACACATGGTTAGTCCATCATTGAGTTCCCGTGGACTAGTAGTTTGGTTAGGGAACTGGAGTTAGTTTGGCCTTGGAGGTATTTGTCAGTGATGGAGATGTGGTTCGTATTTAGTGGATCCAGTTGGCACCCTCAGAGTTGGCTCTGTCTGCTCTTGGTCGGTACTTACTATTTTTAGTAAGTTCGGGTTCAGTGTCAGTTCGGGATTTTCAAAGTAGGGTCAGATTCGTCTTGTCGAGGGCTTTCCGACAAGCTATAGATCGTTGCATTCTGACAGCGTCTTGACAGATATTTTAAAGTCCAAAGTATAATGTATTATTTAATTGGGACTTAATGATCTAATATTATATTGTCACTTTATAAAGTTAAGTTGCAACTTTAAAGTGACTTCCCCTAGGACTTGGGCGCCCATGGGAGACATAAGGTGATAAAATTAAAATATTAAAACAAATGAAATTCCCTCCAAGATGGGCGTTGGGTTTTGGGGAGAGGAATAAAAGGTGAAAAAACTCATTTTGCACTATGCTTGTTATGATATTTCTTCTTTGTGAGCTCTGCTAGGGTTTTGAGGGTTTGTTCATTCGAACCAAGCTTTTGGAGACGAAAACCTCCATTAGTGACGGCATTCTACAGGGGTGCAATACCACCCAAAGGTGCCAGCTGTGGTGAATGCAACCAGTATTCACATTTGGGCTTCATTGTGACGGATTGAGTTGATTTGAGGAGTTATTCGAGACATCTTTCGAAGAATGTTTTTGGATAGTTGAGATGCAACGGAAGGCTGCAGATTTGACTGAGTTTATTGTGTGATTCGTGACAGCTGAATGATACCCTTGCTGGCCGTACTTTCTCATACAGGCTGTACCTTCTCTTGTAGCTGATTGGGTGTGATTTTTGGCATTAGATCTGTTCCAGTTTGGTCGCCCAGCCTAGGAAAGTGTTGCAGATCATTTACAGCAGAGGTTTGAAGAGTTTTCAGAGTTATTGGTGGCTGATTACACCTACAGCTAGCCGTACCAGCTTGGTGGAGGTTGGTGGGTCCTTCAGAGGATCATTCTATCACATTGCAGCTGCATACCCAGCCATTTGGAGACGTTTAGGGCCTTGATATTTGTTGTTATCATCTATATCGACATGTCATATCATTGCATAGAGTTTTGAGGCATTTCCAGCCATACCCAATTGCTGGTGTACTCTCAGCATATGTTATAAGTTGCCAAAATCAATATGGGTATGTCATAGTAATTCATTATTGACCATTTTACTATTTGGGTAGTTGTTAGTTTCCTCATATCTATTATACTTTTTTCTGGGTTTTTGTTATATGCCATATATTATATGCTCCGGCAACACATCTGCAGGGAAACTGAAAACTCCTTCTGCATCTTCTGTCTATTTGAAAGACCACTCTAAAAAAATTAAAATAACACATAAAAAGACTTTAAAAATATACAAACAGGTATGACACATTACACATAATAGCTTCATTGCTTCCCTTCCCCATAAGATTTGTTACAAGTCGCTTGGCAATTTTGATTTGTTCAGGCAGCTTGTGACTGGAGGTCAGAACATCGAAGGTTCCTACCATTAATCTTTCAGCCAAATCATAGAAATCCTTGTTCTGGGTGGCTATTGTGTCAATCTTGGAAGCCAGGTTTTGATGAGAGAGAAGCAACCTTTCAGGCATGGAATTGATAGATTGCATAGAATCATCGTGGCTGGTGTCTTTCAGTTTGACTTTTCTTTAATCCTTCACACTTGCTGAAACCCATGTATTGTTTCCCTAAACAAAGAGATGTTGCCTTTCCGTTTCTTCATGGATATCCTCATCTTCTTTTGCAAAGGTGAATCCAAATCTTCGAATGAGTTGTTGAAACTTGAGATCCATGGTGAAGTTGATTTTAAACACCTTTTGCCTGATGTCTCTATTCCTTAAATGCTTACACAAGAATAAAAAATAGGTTGTCCATTCTACTTGATTACCAAACTTAGCAGAGCCAAGCTTAGCTTGTTGGTTTACAAAACTATTGATTAAACAAGAGCTATTCTCACCCACCTTAATAACACCATCACACCTCTACCTTGGGAGAAAAGAGCTCCTCTTGCAGGAGAGCTATGTGCTAGTTATTTATTCTTTCAGTTCACCTACATATTTTGAATTATAGCTCTTTCCTCCATCGTACCTTCTTCCAAGGAACATTTTTGACCTTGAAAGATTTTCGAATTCCTTTCAGGTTACACACCTCAATAGAGTATAGCAGGAAACATGTCCCAACAAGTCCAAAGAGCCTTTGAGCTAGTCATGATTATCTAGCTTAAAAGGTGATCGGGAAGCTTATTTGAAAAGGTACATGCCACATTAAAGCAACGAATCAACTTCGATTATGAAGGTTATTTGAAAAGTTCCAAGCCACTTTAAAGCAACGAATCAGCTCCTGGCCCACATCTTGGGCGAAAGGATAGGTCAGAAATAAATGATTGTCCTGTTTTATAGACAGACATAGAACACATTGTGAGGGATCAAGAAACCATCTTTTCTTTAACTATTACCTAGGTAGAATCTTACCTAAAGCTGCATTCCAGAGGAAATTTTTGATTTGCAAGCACTTCAATTATCAAATCCTCTAACAAATACTCAATCTTGAAACCAAACCTATACCCGGCAGCAAATGATGTTGACCCTCTAAGTTCTCACTATTAAAATTCCATTGAAGACAATCTACGTGGTTGTTCCATGAGAATTAGAAACTATGAAGAGAATGCTAAAGTCTATTGTTCCTCGGGGTATTTCCACACTCTAAACGGCTAAGGTCCTTTCAAATTATCTTTTAACCCAGCCAAATTCAAGTTTATCTATTAGTCTTTAACGTTTAGTCCCTATGCTTGTGAAACACTCTATAAATCTACCAAAATATGGTGTCAGTCAATCATGCAGTCTTATAGGGATGCATCTCTTGGGAAGTTTGAATTCTTGCCATAACCAATTCTCTAAAAGAGCGCTGTCTACATGGGAGTGTGATTCATGATAAATGCTGTAATACCCCAAACTTACGCTCAAGACATTAATAGTTAAAAACCAATTGAACAAATTTTTTTATGATACAAAAGTGGCATTTAGGAAGCCACACTACACACTTACATGCCCAAGATGTCATAACAACCTGTAATGACACACTTGGCACGCACACCAATGCACAATGCAAGGTGACACAATTGGAAGACTTAAAAAAACAATGGGACAAAACATCGTGGTCGACATGGAGGAGAGTTGGGATTTCCAAGGCCACTGAAAACCCCTACAACACTTCTAGTAGGTCACCGCCCCCAATAGCTTGGAGTTATGGGAAGCATAAAGCCAAGACTACTAGAAGTTTTGACTTCAGGGAAGGACTTGCATTGGGTCGGACTTCCTTTTTGGTCTTGCAACTTGACTTTGCGTTAGGAGTTGCATTTCGAGTTTGTTTCCTGATCTACATTTTGCACAAGGCTTAACCATTTTGGACTTGAGCATCAGGTTGCAATTCACAACCAGCAACATCTCTCGGTTCGGATTTCGAGTTGTAATTGCATTCTGCACCCACTCGGGCTTCTGAGTCCATTTGCATATCGCATTATGGAAAATGTCAAACAAACTCTAGACTTTGACCCTAGAGTAACTTTGGGTTTCAGAAATTAATTGTAGTTTACACGTCTGCAAAGTACAAAGGGATTTCAAACCCAAGTTCAGGTAACTTGTTTTGCATGCAATTTAGACTGTGTAAGCCGACTTGCAAAACAAGCAAGGCATAAAAACAAGAAGGTCCATTTTTCTTACTCAACAAGGCATAACTTACTTAATTTTTGTGTTGTTTAAAAACGGTTTGGACTAAACATTCAAGGGATCATGGGCTCCAACTTGGCCACACTAGGACTTTCCAAATGGCACAGTTCCCAATTTAATATCCAATTTTGTGGATCAGCAAAATAAATTGGGGTTTCTTATTGCTTGATTGTTGTTGTTCAAGGGTGCTGTAGCTATTAGTGTTTATTATTTTAGTTTGATAATTAGAAAATATAAAAATTATATAGGGGAACATTACAACTCTCTATAGTCAGGCTTACGTAAATGTAATGTCCCCTTTTGACACATAGCCAATTTGTGAACAATTAGCCTATTTCCGAGTTTTCTCGTAGGCTAATTGGTGCGCAAGTGAGAATTCCAATGTTCTTGGAGAGCATAGGTTTGTTCGGATGAGAATTTGATTCATGGCATTGAGTTCAGGAGACCTTGTGGAGCCCTATGATGCTTTCAGTTTATGATTCCGACCTTTGGTGAGCTCTCCAAACTTCTTGGAGGACCAGGATTTTTTAGTAAGTCACCCAGTTGCCTCTGATCATTGTTCTGTGTCTTCAGTATCATGTTGGTATGATCAGATTTGCATAGTTATATCATTTTGGTACTTTCCGCAACTTGATAAAGTATTGAGTTATTAAATGAATTATTCACTTAAGTTGTCTAATGTTGGAAATATTAAAAAGACAACTTTGTGTAATAGCTCGTTTTAAAGGTGTTGAAATAATGAGTTTCAAGTTGGATGCCTAGGGGAAGGGGCCTTTGCACATGTTAAGTTATTATTATTTTTCAAAAAGGTCTTTGTGAGGGAAAAAGAAATTAAGATATTTTAAAATTGGTTATTTCTCTCTAGAATGTTATAAAAAGGGAGTCGGAGCTCATTTGGAGGGTTAGCCATGATATGATATCTTGCTTCTGCAATTGAGAGAACCTGTGTTCTTCTCCATATTTTCTTGAGGACGAAAAACCTCTTGAAGATACTAGTTTTAGGGGTGAAAACCCTCCTAGCTAGATTTGGTGACTTCATCTAGAAGTCACATCTGTGCTGCAATGGAGTTCGATATTTTCTAGCTTTTTTGTTTGGAGTTTGGTGTGAGTTTAATGATCATTTTTTGGAGTTCTATTTCAGTTTATTTATGCTGATATCTTTTGGGAGTTTGTGCTGCATTTCTAGGAGATTGTACCAGTGCTGGGCGCTGGAATTTCATGATGAAATAATATTGTTGCTGGTCGGAAACTTCTGTAACCCAGGCGCAAGGATTGAAGACTTTTCTTGGTGTTCCTAAGTGCAGATTTCGAAGGGAAGTGTGAGATTTACATGCCGTACCATTTTGTACCTGGCCATACCAGTGTTGTAAGGAGGCGTGAGGGTTTGGAAGCAAAGCACTTCACCATTCCTTGTTATTCTTTGCTGTTGGGTGGCGCTTTGATTAGTAGATGCTGTTGGTATGATGTTTGAGGTGATCTTCATGAAGATTTAGGGTTTATGAGTGTTTTGGGACTGCCGTTTGGGGTTTTATCAGAGCTGTTACAGTACATCAGACCTGTTACAGCAGATATATTAGAGATTTCAGCTACATTCAGACCTCTAGTTTCAGTTAGATGGCTTCTACTATGGTATAATTTCAGTGTTTTCAGTTGTAGGCAGTTTATGCATGCTTTCTATCATGTTTCCTTGCAATTTCAAAGTGTTATGTATGCTGCAGCAGTGATATCAAAGTGTTAGGTAGATAGTTGGTCTACGTGATGCAAATAACTTGAAGATTTGAATAAAACTTGTGGAGAGCTGTTAATTAGAACATAGAACATAGAGGTAGCATCAGTGTTACAGGACTTGTTTGGACTCACCAAGACTTGGCGAGTCCTGAGGCGAGCAACATAAAACGAGTCTCGGGGACTAGTGACCTAGGTATGTGGCGAGTCTAGTTAGACTTGCTAGACCCGGTGAGTCATGTTAGGAAGACTCGCTGAAGTCAATGAAAATCAGGGAAAAAAAAGAATTAAAAGCGATAAAATTTTGGAGATGGTTAAAAGCGATAAAATTTTGAAAAATGACATGCACCATGAAGGTCTGTTTGGTCTAGTTTTAAAAAGCAAAAAATGAAAATCATTTTGGGCCATGTTGGATGGAAAATCAACATTATTTTATTCTTTCAAATTTTTGCCAATTAAATGCCAAGTAATTGAATTACATTTATGTAATGTCCCCATATTTGGAATGGTCGCCATTAGGGATTGATTTGGGTCCTTCACTCTGCTCTGAGGCATTTGGAGGATATCATGAGCTATGAAGATGACTTGTCCTATCTATGTTACCTTTGGTGCACTCTCCAGGGATAGTATTGATCCTATACATGTATGCGCCAACCTTGAGGAGATCATCTTGGCACTTGGATTTGGGACGACTTGTGATGGAAGAATGAATAATAACTAACACTCTACCTTGGCGCTTGGAGATCCTATGGAAGAGGAATGAATTATAATAAATTCATATCTTTAATTTGAATTTATTATGAGCACTTGTGAGGCTTGAGGCTGGTCGGCCTACCTAGATGGAAAAAGATTATTAAAACAAAAGAACACTCTACATGGGTCGGCCAAGAAGGAAATAGGGATAAGTTGTGTATATATACAAGTTCAATTGGTATTGCAAACAAATCATATTAGCATTCATTCATTCATACGTTGGAGAGCAATCTCTAATAGGAGCTTGGGACGAAAACCTCAAGTATCTGTAAGGAAATGAGAGCATCTCAGAACATATTTCTAAGAACAGTGGTGTCTTCGACAGGTTTAAATTTCATTAGATTGCCTCAAAAACACGCACAACTATGCCACAAAGCGGAATCAGACATAGTTCATTTCCAACATTAACCCTTAGAGGAAAGTACAAGCAACATTAATCAGTTTCAACAGTAGAATTATTAAACATGAAAGACAGAACAAAAACACAGATTTACGTGGGGAAAACCCTTACGGGTAAAAAACCCCACACTCCAAAAGCCCAGATCACCATTGTATTATTCAGCAACAGAAAATACAGTTACAATACAATTCAGGCACTAAGCCTTTCATGGAGATTAACATCCTGTTCCATCTGGAGACAATTCGACAGTCTCTCCTCTCCTTTGTCTGTCTCGCCTAGTTCCAGGTATCACACTCATCCAGCATTCAGAACTACATGTCCATGCATGAGTGTCGAGACTACTCTTCTTCGTCTCTCATAACCAATCGAACATAACAACCTCTCTCTCTCTCTCTGTGTCTCCCTCTCTTCTGTCTTTGCCCTCTGTTACAATGCGATTAATATATCACATTACAGAAATAGAACAATCGGTTACTATCTCAGACCGTTACAACTTCCAAAAGGTCATCAGTTTGTTTTTTAACCATTCGCAACCGTTCGTATTCATGAGGACTAAATAGTCCCACATGTATCAGTTGACAAACATAGCAGTAGTATATATCCACGAACACGCGGTAAGTCTATCGTTGGCACTTTTGCCGCCGACGACCCCAGCCGGTCAAACATCAACGAACCATCGGAGTGACCAAGACCTTTGGTGAGACTTCATCCTTCTTTGCCGACAAATTTCCTTCTGCTGATGCCAAATTCCATCGAACAGACCAAGCTCATCGGAGTAAGAATTCCACCAAAGACCGATAGTGTTAGTCCCGCCGATACCAAACCTCCATCGGTAACACACATAACAGTCGGAGTGACATCTTAGAGCTTAGCCGATAGTTCAAGCTAGGCCGAACACCTTTCCATCGGAGAGACACCAACTATTGCAGAGACTACACAAACCTTCGCCGATAGTTACAATTACACCGACTGGTGTAGCACAGGCGATTGGAGAGAGTGATGGTGATAGGTTGTCATTGATGCCAAAAGTGTGCTCTGTTGATGTTGCAAAGTTGCCAATAGTTGTTGCAGGACATTAGGAGAAGATAGTTGTTTATTGTTCAAGAAGACCTCAAAGAAGATCTCAGTTGATTAAGGATGTCAGACTTGTGGAGTTAGTTTGAAGATACATGATCATATGGTTATCTTTCAGGATGTCTTCTAGATAAGAGCAACCAGGTGTTCATAGGTTACATTATGCATCATATTTGTGATCTCAGATGGTAATGTTCAAAGGTTGTTGGGAGCTTCATTCAAGATTTTTTCACAGGTGATCATAATCATGATAAGTTTATGAGTTTGGTTCAAACTTCAATTTGGATAACTTCAAGAATGTCTCAAGGTGGATCAACACATCATTATGTGGAACAATGAAGGTGTCATATTGAAGTGCATATTGTCTTGATCTACAGAGTTCATCATCAGAATCTTAGGTTGTCTTGGTGACATTGTTTGGAGAAGTTCTCTCATGCACAGGATCATGGCTTGGTTCAGTAGTTCACATTCATTCTTAATGTCATAGAGAATAAAGATTTCATCTAAATCTTCTAAAATCTGCACTTTATCTTATGACTTACAATAGCAAGTCACCTTCTCTTAAAGTTACCTATTTAAGGGCTCTTAACACATTAAGTATACCAGCTCCAATTTCTAGTCAAACCGGTGGTAAGAAGAACATCAAATGTTTTATTAAAAGAACATTGTTTGGTGCCCAATTTCTATTTATGCTTTAAGAGTTTTAAAAAGCATTGAAAATGCTTTATGAAAGGCCCGATAGGTTTTAACTCAAGTTCTTAAAATTTTTGGAGCCCCGATTCATACTTGAAATGGCTTTATTTAAAATATTGCATGTAAAGCAAAAGGCATCGAATTACCTTGCTTTAGGGGAGAATAATATGTATTAAATGTTTCTATTAAGGATGTCAGCCTATATCCCTAAGCCTTTTAAGGCTTTAGTTTCTTTTTAGAAACTTTACTTTAACACTATGTGGTCGGCCCATGCTTTTTAAAAATGGTTGAGTTTTTATTTAAAAAAAAAAAACTATCAATTGTTTTTTTCTTGTGGTGGTGATAAGTTTTTTTTAAATTAGAAATTGTTTTTTCTAATTTAACAACTCCAAGAGATGATTTTTGAGAAGATTTTTGTAAGGCAATTATTTATGGAAAATTGGAGAATTTTTTTTATGAAGTTTTTTTTCTCCATTCACAATATTGTTTCAGATGAAGTATTTTTTGCAGTGAAAAGGATTTTGAAAGAAGATGAAAAGTTTAATGAAGATGAAACTTTGTATTACAGAAAAGAAGAATTTTTTGTATGGAGATTGGAGATTATTTTTTTAAAAGGATTATTTTGAGAATAAGGCAGATTGAGAAGATTGTTTTTGAAGAAGAATTTGAAGAGGTTAATGAAGAATTTGTTTGAAGGAAAGATAATCAGATTGAAAGTTTTTTTTGTGTTTTGGAGAATATGAAACATCATTGTAGAAGATGAAGCATTTGACAGGAGCAAATTAATTTATTGTTTTTTCTTGTAGATAAAAAAAAATATTTTGCAGATTGAAATGTTAATTGAGGAAGATCAACATTATGAGGAAGATTTTATTTTTCTCAGACAGAGAGATAAAGCAATCAAGTTTTGAAGATGGAAGATCAAAAGTTTGTTTTGGGGGTTTGATTTTATTTTTGAATAGGCACAGAGAAATATTTTCTTGCAGGTGAAATTATGAGGAGTATGAAGAGAAATAAAATAAAAGATAAATTGGTTGCAGGGTTATTGTGAAATGTTGTATACATAACAGATTGATTTTATTTTTGATAGAAGCAATATTGAAGATCTCTGAATTATCTTGTGCAGAATATGAAAGGTTTTTCATCTTGTATATATTGGCTTGGCAGATGGATTAAAGAGTGTGTGGTGATGCAGATCAGAAAAAGGGGTTGTTGAGTGTATCCGGATGTAGGATTGTTTTTGAACAGAATGGACATTTGACAGACACATGAGAGAAGAAATGTTTTGTATTGAAACAGAGAAACCCTCTGAGTTTTTATTTTCAGTTTGTTCTGATTTAGGGGTTGGTGCTTCTAAACAGTATGCGAGTGAGGCTTGTAGGTCAGTGAGACCTCAATAGTCAGTGAGACATAATATTCAGCCAGTGAGGCTTTGTAAGATGTTTTCAAAGTTAAGCCAGTGAGGCACTTCATGAGTGGTTTTTCTACCCAGAGAGGGTTTTCCACTCCAGTAATTCTTGTGTTAATGATATGCTTCTATGTGTGTTCTTGCTTCTATGTTAAGATTTATCTTTATGTGGTACTGCTCATAATTTTCACTATCAAACTTGTACATAGTTTATTGATGACTTTCTCTTTCTGAGTCTTGTAAATCAAAAGTTATAATAAGTTGCAAAAATTTACACAACACTGATTCACCCCCCCTCTCAGTGTTGTCCGAACTCCTACAGAGAGAACTTAAGACAAGGCCGACAACGATAGTCAAGCCGATGGACAGAACACCATCGGTGAAACATACTCCATCGCTAGAACACAAACAAGTTACGCCGAAGACCCCCATTTCGCCGATAGCACATCGTAGGAACACCACCATCAGGAAGACACAAACGGTCGGAGTAACAAACAGATCACTGAGACAAAGAGCAGCACAAGCCGATGCCTGTAATCTGAGTCACAAGTACTCAACAGTATCCAAGAGGAATAGGGCGCCAATCTAATTTCTCTACTTGTGGATTCCGTGACGGGGATTCAAGTGTGCTTCATATCATCAAAGAGCAGATTTCATATCAGCTATGGGAGCATTCATGGAGGGCGAACCACTTAGGGTTGGAGCGACTTGCTGTTGAGGAGAATTTGAGGTGGTTTTGTGCATTAATTGTAGGCGATCTTGGCTAGGGTTTACCATAGGTCTAGAGCGCTCCATCTTGTGGGAGCGCTGTTGATGTGTTTTCCTTGCACGAACAATGCAGCATAAAATACTTACGTATTTTATCCTCTCTTGAAAAGTCACTTCAAGATGATCAACTTGAGTCAACTCCAAGGTTCCAAATATCTTCTTTTACTTGACAAATGAGGATAACTCGTGGCAAAGATGTGTTTTGCTATTTCAACAAAGGGACTTACACTCACTGTTCAAAGGCAGGAAAATACCGTTTACACTCGCACAGGTTGTAATAATTGCTTCAAGGCTACACGCTATGATAAACTTATGATATGACAATACAACTCTTGATCCTACTTCTAACAATGTGTTTTAAAAAAAGTGCAAAAGATGTGGGTTTAGAGAGAATATCTAATCTAGGTGTAAGCTATCATCATCAATTCATGGAAATCTCAACGACGCGTTGCTTCGCCATGAGACAACAACTCCACAAAGGTGATGCAATCTTCTAAGGATAAGCTAAAGGTTTTCAAATTGTTTTATGGGCAATCGAAGTGAGGCTTGTAGATGAGTTCAGTCTAACCTTACACTATAACTTGCCAGCGACAAATCATAAAAGGTATGAACATAGAGATTTCACAAATAAATTGAAAGACAATGACTTCCATGAACTAAAACTAACAAACTTTGAAAGAAATAAACTAAGTTAAAACATCTAATGCGAGTGAGTACTTACCAACCATGCAACTTGCAAAGAGAACACAATATCACCATGAATAGCTCAACAATGAACTTGTATTAATCTCAGCAATGTCTTAGCAACAGCTCTAATTAGCTCAAAAACTCTCCTACAAAATGAGGAATGAGGTTTATATAGACCTCAAAATACAATGAATGGCCAAGATCAATTTGGATTCAATCGCTGAGATCATGCCACATCAAAGGTGGTTACAACAACTTTCTATTTTTAGAAATATACAAGAAGCAATAAAGGCACGTTTTCCAAGGTGACACCTTGGCGTCTATGTGGGCTGCCCACGTGGCATTTCTTTCTTATGTTTATTCTTCTCAACCAATGCTGTGAACTTTGGAACAACCTTTGCCATGTCAGCAACTGGTACACTTGGCGTGTTCCGAATGGTTCCATCTGCCAACATCACATCTTGTGGATGCTCGTCAATTGTCTTCTCCCACTCAACTATACCAACCTGCTTCGCACGAACGAATGAGATCAAGGAGTTGATGTTGTTCAACTGTTCACCAGAAATGAAGTGAGTAGTGTTGAAGTAATGTGAATGTATGTAATTCTTCACATCATGGATCGCAACCTCTCCTGAGAGATCACACTTATCATCCATCACACCAATTATCTTATTATGAGCCCTCTGGAGTACACTATCCACTCGAACACAATCCATTCTAACCTTGTCAAGAAGCTGCTCTCTTATGTACATAGTGAAGTACCAAGTAGAGAAATCATACGACGAACCTTCTTCGACTACTCCTCCCTCTATCAATGCTAACAATGGAGTGTTAATCAAATCTTGCAAATACGGCATATAATTTCTCTTGACCTCATCGAATTTGGAACATGCTGCTGAAACTGCTTGAAGTCTTTCCAACAATTGAGCAACGGTTTCATACTTTTGGATAAGTTCTTCAATGAATGCATCTATTTGGTTTCTAACTCTCCCTATCCAGCTTTTCAGTTCTTGAGACTGTGATCTCATACCTTCTAGATGAGCAACGGATTCTTGTGAAAGCATGGGAGGTGGAGTAGACGTCCCTTCATGCTGCCAAATTGGATTCATCAATTATTGGATATATTGTTTAAAGGTGAGGTTTTCTTTCTCCAATCGATTTCCTCTTTCCTTTTCATGCCTCTGTCTTTCTTTGACCACGGAAACTGATTCCTCCAATTCTTCAAACTCTTGCTCTTCTGTTGTTGGTCCCAAATCCACAGTGGTTACATCGTAGTCTTTAGGAACAATATCATTCACTGTTTTGTCTACCTTTGGCACTGCAATGTGTACCTTCCTTGACCCAGAACTATCCCTTATGATCTTGGAGAGTCTAGTCGCCTTTTCTTTTCCTTTATCTTGCCTTGTCCTGCCTAACAACTCTTGTATGTTAACCTCAGGTGCTACTTCCACAACTAAAGTCTCCTGTACTCTCTTCCTCGACCAATCTGGCAAGGCAGACAGATCTTCTTGAACACCTTGTTCTTGAGCTCTAGCTTCTGACTCTGATGACGATGCTTCCTCATCATACTCTTCAATGTGCATATCTATTTCATGTGTGACAGCTTCTTGATCCTTGGAGGGACTTGATCGGACTTCTTCAGCTAGAACCTCATGCATGTTTGCTTGATCAAATGTCCGTGGAACTCCTTGGTTTTCTCTTTCTTCATTCTCCACTACTGATGTTACATTCATATCTTGAGAAGGACCACCTCCTTGTCTAGAAGAAGTACTAGTTTCAGGTCGTGAACTCAACTTTATCTTCTTTTGACTGCTTTCTCCACGTGAGTCATCCAGATGCTTCCTCTTGCCAAGCTGAACTTCGTCTTTGGAGCTTACACTATATCCACCAGACTCACTGTGGTGTTTGCTGCTAGACTCACTATCATCCACTTTTTGTGATTGCCGCGAGTCGTCTTCCCCCATCAAGTTGTATGTGAAATCTTGACTTGCATCCTTGATCTTCTTAACTTGACAGTCTGCATACTTCTTGGTGATATGTATGACTCGCTATATCCAATCATCATGACCATCTTCTCTTTCAGCCCAATTGATAGTGATAGGTCCTTCCTTATCAAACAACTTTTGCACGAGGAACCTGTCAGTCTCTTCTAGCTGATCGGGAATAAGCATTATGTTACATGACCTCACCAAGTCCCAAGCCATCCTTGAACATCTCTTTTCTCTAATGTCCTCATCATCAGCTGCATCTGCCCAATGATCCTCTTGATGCTCTCGGTGCCTAAACCTCTTCCCAAATGCTTTCCGAATTGTGTTGAATGGATCAAAATGGTCTCGACCCGTGTCATGAAGCACTAGATTGTAAGCTTGAAGTTCATACTCTGAATGTTGTGCAACTTGCAGCGTTGGACAAGTCTCCAACTTTCCAACTTCGATTGGGAAGCTAATTCCGACTTTCTTCTTATCTTTCTGAATTTTATCCCAAGCCAGTAATTGCCTTGTCACCTTGAGTAGTACCATCTTGTCGGTAGGATACCTCGGCAAGCGGTAAGGATAAGATGAAAATCCTTGGTTCCTCAGGCAGGTGAACTTCGGGAATTGGATGTACCATCGTCCAAATTTGCCAATCAATCTCTTTGCATCCTTTGATAACCTCTCATGCATATCACCTTGAAGCTTCCTCATGATGAACATGAAGAATGCATCATTCACGTGCTTGTAATGGGCTATGGACTTTAGCTGCAATTGCGGGTAGCAATCATACACACTGAGTTGTCCGGGGCTGTATCCTATATCACCTTCGCAATTCAATCCATCATATCTTCCACACATCGCGAGGATATAGATAACATATGAGCTCATGTAGAAAGTCTTTGTCTCTTGGAGCTTGATCATTTGCTCATGAATGTTGTTGCTTATGATGCCAGCCCCAATCAATCATCACCTCACCCTTGACAATCTCTTGCATGAATAGGAACATCCACGCGTCGAATGTCGATGATTGTTAACAACCCATGATTCTGTTCAAGAAGATCACCATGTAGCTGAACTCCCGGATGAAATCTGATTTATGAAGCTTCTTCGACAACTTGCTATGATGACTTCTTAATTGCTTCACCCAATTGGCGTTTATCTCCTCCTTACAATCACTTGTCACTCCTTCAAACACCTTCTGAGCCTGCTCTCGAGTGTAGATGGTGACCTTCCTATGCTTCGGGATGTTGAACGTTTCGGTGATGGCCTCCCTCCTCAAGTGAGCTAAGACTTCTCCATTAGATGTTTCAATATGTCTAGTCTCTTGCTTGTAATGACTGGCGCATTCCCACATAAGCTCGGCACTCGACACTCGGCAAAGCGGGCGGAAAGCATGCGGCTTGGATGATTCCATTGCGGAGCATCTCATGAATGACCTTTGAACGAGTTGGCTTGTAGAGTTCCCTCTTGATCTCCTCCATGTCGATGTGGCCCAAGTTGGTGTCGCTCAGGTTCCTTCACTTAGACACGATCTTCGTCTCCAGCATGACTCCTTGCTTATCACTCTTGATCAAGGCTTGTCTTTCTTTGGCATTCATCATCTACCTCCTCCTACAAGAAAAGACAACACATGTTAGAAGGTTGATGTGACACTTGATAAAAGAATTCTCCTAACATCTAACTCATCCTCTTATGCATGTGGGACAAAAACAATGCATTTTAAAACAACATACCTTAGAAAAATCTGCTGCTCCTTGCTGCTATAAATCTGCTCTGCTGCAAATCAGAAATGATTTTGGATTTGTTTTTGATTAAAATTGCAGAAATGAACTTCCATATAGACCAAACGCTGCCATAATTCAAGGTAGGTCGGCCTAGAGGATGTGGTCGGCCAAAACAGGAGAAAATTAAAGTTTTTTGAAACTTTCCATGTGCATGTGCTGTGAGCACTCACCTTGGGCGGGTTTGGAGGTGTTAGGTGGATAGTGTCATGTGAATGACATGACGTTGTCCAGATGAATGGTCTAAGGCCACCTAGCATGGGCGGATTTAAGGGAGGTGTGTGAATTTTCATTACTTAAACTTTTTTTGACTTGGTTTTGATGATCTAAGACATCTCCACTTACTTCTATGATAATTTAACTTCCTTTGAATGCTATAGAAGCATGGGTGGATTTAGAGAGGGTGTATGGAGAATGTGATGTGGAGGAGGTGGAGCTGTCCAAGTGTAGTGCTCAAGGCCGCTTAGCATGGGCGGCTTGGAAGGTAGGGTGTGGATTCCTTCACTTAATGTTCATTCCTCTCTTCATGAAGACCTTTCTCTACAACTTCATCAAGACTTAGCCATTTTTGAGGTGTTTGTGTGAAGTTGAAAGGTAAACTTAAGATGTTTGATGATTCTATCCACATGTCTTGGTGACATCTGCCTAGAAAGGGCGGGTTTGGAGAGCTAGTAAGGATTTTGCCATCTGTGCATTCTCTATCTTGACACTCTTCCTCCACCTTCATGACTTAGTGATTTTTCAAACTTCCCTCTCTTTGAATGACCCTCTCTAGGATGTGAAGCATCATGTTGAGTTGGAGAGTCAGGATGGAGTAGTTGCAATGCTTAGACATCTGACTCCAGACTCACCTCTCTAGGCCGACCAAGTAGGGCGGGTTTGAGAGTAGGCCTTGGACTTTTGACACTTAGAAACTTTTCACTCTTATCAATTTGACTATCTCATCTCCTTGGTGTTATCTGCATCATTCTCATCAAACAAACTTACAACTTATGTTGTTCTTCACCCTGGGCGGCTTTAGAGACAGTGTTTGGAGTGCTTCAAGTGGCAAATGATACAGTCCACAAGGACCTCTTGAGGCCGCCCAGTTGGGCGGCTTTAGAGGTGACCCTTGGATTTCAACTTAAAACTCATTTAATCCTTTTAAACCTTCAAGCTTCCATCAAAACTTCATGATCTCCTAATGCTTAGTACTTGAAACACTTTAAAACTTGATCACTCTCTCCTTGGGTGGGTTTGTAAGTGTTGTCTGGAGAGATCCATGTGGAGATGAAGACATCATCCATGCCCTCATGCCAAGGCCACCCAGATAGGGCGGGTTGGAGAGTGACACTTGGAATGTAGCTTATAATCCACTTGACTTCACTCAAACTCATAAACCTTGCTTACAAATCATCATATCTCAGTGCTCTGTGCATAAAAAACCTCAAAACTTAACTATTTTTCTCCTAGGGCGGAGTTGAGAGTACTGTCTGGACAATGTCACCTGGAACAAGACAAAGTCCATGAATGCACCTTGAGGCCACCCAGGCTGGGCGGGTTGGGGTACTACCCTTGGATTTCATACTTAGAAACATTTCATTCATCTCAACTCGATCATCTCACCTTCTGAGTGTCACCTTCTTCATCCTTCATCAAGTAAACTTGCAAATTGTGCCATCTTTATCCCTGAGCGGTCCTGGAGGCAATATGTGGAGAGTTTCATGTGGTAGGAGACAAAGTCCAAGAACCCCCTCTTGAGGTCGCCCAGGAAGGGTGGGTTTGGAGGTGATCTTTGGATTTTGCCTTAAAATGCATTTAGTTCCTCCAAACTTGCAAACTTTGATTGGAATTTCATCATATCCTTGCACTTTGCCCTCAACATCTTGCATACTTAACTACTTTCCTCCTTGGGCGGATTTGGAGGCAGTGTCTGGACAAAGTCTCCTAAAAGTGGTGACACTGTCCAGAAGAACCCTGTGAGGCCTCCCAGGTAGGGCGGCTTGGGAAGTAGTGCTTGGATTATGCCTCACAATCACTCAAACTCATGAAATCTACCTTGAAGTTCATCAATCTTAAGCCCAAAAACCTTGCAAACTTTCATATCGACCCTTCTAAGGTGCATCTAGAGACTCTAACCAGAGAGATGTACCTGCAGGAGATTGAATTCGTGACTCCATGCCTAGGCCAACCAGGTGGGGCGGGTTTGGAGGCAGGGTTTGGAATGTACCTTGTTAACTCCAGTCTTGATCATTCAAAGTGTCTTATGAAAAATTCTAAGGCATGAAATGTGTTTGACTTATCTCGTGTCCCTTCTGCATGTGTTTTGAACCAGAACCTAAGCTAAGACTCGAAAACCCAACTAATCCTAAGCAAAAACTAGGGGGTCCCCATTCTCAATGGGGCGATGTGTGATGGGGTCACAATATCTGGCGACTCCACGAGAGAAATGTTCCTGAACATCTCAAGAATAAAGGCTCATTCAACACCCAAAATCTTCAACATAACCTCTTCAATTTCATCCAGTGACTAAGAAACATACTTGAAAGAAGAATAGAAGCATAAATTGAATCAAGACATTTCATCTCTGTTGTTTCATAAGATGAGCGTTTCATTTAATGTTCTTCATGCATTCCTAAGATAAACAAGAATCATAACTTCAAAATCCTTGAGTACACCCACAAACTAGGTCGCATAGACACAACTACGTGATCACAGAATTAAAACCAATTGCCAACATGACCATTCATATTTCAAAGATCCAGGCAAGTTCATGGAAAGTGAGTTTATGGATGTGGGCACGTGAGCGAGTAGAATGGTTGGAAATGGTATGGAATGAAGTGAAATGATAATAACAATGGAAATGATAGGATGGATAGGTGGAATGAGACAATGTGTCTCTATGCATGACGCCTGTTTGCCAGGTTTTCATCATGGTACATATCCAAGGCGCCGCCAGAGGTGGTTTTCACCTGTGGACGAAAGGATTTCTCTTTACTATTTTTAATTTTTTTTAGATAGGATGACAATTACACATGGCGCCTGTTTGCCAGGTTTTCACCATGGTAATGGATAGGAGGGACTCAAGTGTCTAGTTCCGTGAAAAAACGATAGTTCCTACAAAACCATGTCATATCATTGTGCTTACTGATGTTGGCAAGTAACGACAGATATGATAACAACTTTCTTCCATATACTTTCTTCCATATGATAGATGACATCTATCTGCTTCATAACTTCTTCCTCTTGAGCTTCGTTCAGTCATTCAGATTATTGAGGCTATGTCTTTAGGATATCATTTTGAATAGCTTGCACTTTGTTTTCCATAACAAATTTTTCTACGAAGATGTTCTTTAAGACCTCCTTCCATATGTTTAGATTTATTTTGACATCCTATAGTTTCTTTCCAAGTCCAAACATTTTAGAGCCTTAGTGAAAAGTATTAACCTATTACTTGTCTTGGATCAATTCATCAAAGCCTAGTTGTTCGAGCTGGATCTTTTTGAATTGGAAAAGGTGCCTTTTTGGAGGAAGATCATCTTGGATTCTTAAGCTTTTTGGTTAATGATTTGAGCTCCCCTCTTGAAGAAAATTTGACTTCAAACTAAAGCCATTATTTAATCACTCAAGATTCCCAAAAAATCTATCGAGACATTATGCAATCTATTTGCTTCCTTTCAAAAGTGAAAAATACCATACATGAGATCTATGTTGCACAATTCCATCTTAGAGACAAACTTTTGGAAGTCTTAACACTCACAGCTAAAGGGATTTCTCTCATTTCTCTCTAAGTTGCCGAATTGAGTATGGGTACAGGGAATTTGGAAAGGGGAGGGGGGAGGGAGGGTTGGGGGGGGCGGGGATGCTGGGTACATCTGTACAAAAACCATATAAAAATCATTCATATATATATATATATTTTGTAGCCTAAAACCAGAATTAAATTTAGAATACCATATATCATGCATATGTTAAACAAAACCATTGCAAATTTCAAAATTTGAATTATAATATACTAATTTGATATCAAAAGGATCAAATTTGAATGCCATGATAGAAAATCATTGTTCAATATTAAAATAATAAAATTAGTAATCAGCATCATATGGGTCATCATTAAGACCAAAATATAATAACTATATAAAGATATTAAAAATTAATAAATATAAATATATATAATTATTTGTAATATATATAAATATATTAAAAATAAATAAATAAATTAAAATTTTATAAATAATTACTAATAAAAATTAATTAATAATAAATATAAAAAATGTATTTTTATTTGAGTTTACTATGGTTTGTGAAATGTTTTTATTTATTAAATTAAATAATAATATTAATATAAAATAGACATTTTTATTCAAGTTTACTATGGTTTGTGCTAGAAACCTGCAATCATTCTACAGAGAATGCATAATGGAAGTAGGGTATTACTTGAACCATCAATCTCGTGAAGTGACCCAGAAGAAGCATTTGACTAGATTTGAACTTCTTTTGCAGAACTGGCAACTTAGATAATGTCCATTTGTAGTGATTTTTCTTACACAATCAGCACTTAGCTGAGTAAACCCTTTTCTGTTGAGTAAAATGGACAAGAGGTCAGTGTTTAGGGTTTACTGCTGCCTATAAATCAATGGAAATATCCCCCGACACTTGGAATCACGACGGAAACACCATGTTGTTTACCACAATATGGTGTGTTTCACAGAATATGAAGTAAACAGAATTAAGTAGTATAGTGCATAACACAGAGCATGAAATTATAACAGCATTGCACAGAATAAAGCATTGTTCCCATTCATTGAATATATCAGTATTACACTACAATGTTACAATGCCGTGGGGTCGCCCCGACTACAAAGTATTAAGCCAATATATAACCTGGCCAAGGTTGGTTGAGATACCAACTGTTGGCAACGACTATAACTATCCAACCGTCGGGGTTAATTTCCGATAACACTCCTAACATAACAACACTAATTAATTTATGATTATTTACTTGGCCGACCACAATTATGACTGACTACATCATCCTCCCCACAAAATTAGTCGTCTTCCAGACGACAGAAAACCATCAAGTGACATTAAGTAAGCTTTTGCCGACAACAATGCTGAAGTAGGAGTTGTGTAAAAATAGAACCAACACATTTGGAACCCCTGCCAGTAGACCAACCAACCAAGGGACCTAATCTGATAGCACACTAAATGCTGCGAATGTTGCACCCCATTGCTCATTGGATCAAGATAGTACTGATTTGATGGGGGTTTGGGGGCAACGCCCCCAACGGGGTCGAGGGGTAGCGCCCCTCGTGGGGGTTTGGGGGCAGCGCCCCCAGTGGGGTCGAGGGGCAGCGCCCCTGCCGCCAAGCCCAAAATAACACCTTCAAAACCATTTGGACCTTCATTGCGCACATCATTTTTCTAACAAAATCGGACACTCGTCTGCAATCTTCTTGACCTTGTCCATTTGGCTTCTTCAGCTTCAGCACTGATAACTGGTAAGATATACAATGCCAAAAATTCCAATTCGTTACCTCGACGGACTTAGCTTGTACTGCCTCAGGAGTACGGCTTCCGCGTCGGCGTGCAGGCTCAGCAATTTTCTTTCTTCCTTCCGTACGGTCGACCTCCAAAATGCTTCCACTTTTTTCCTGATTTGTTTTGCAATTGCAGGATTGGGTTTTAATAAAGGGCGGGGTTGGGTGAGTTGGCCGTACGATGTACGGTGTACGACTCAACCGTACGTCGTACGGCATACAACTCGGCCGTACGTCGTACGGTTTGGTCGTACGACTTGTTTTTTCCTTATTTTTTTAAAATTTTTTTCTGTTAGCCATACATCGTACGACCCAGGTCGTACGTCGTACGGTTTGGCCACGTCGTACCCTTTTTTTTCAAAATTTTTCCGACGTTTTTTTTTCCGTTTTTCCAATTTTTCATCCATGTCAACCGGGTTTTTCTATTTTTCTCCGACGGGGTCCACGTTCGATCTGCAACTCTGACTTTATTGATTTTATACTTGTCTGTAGGGGTTGGAATTATTGCCGGAATTGTTGTCTTTCGGAAGCCACATACTACGTTCGGCAAACTGTCCAACTTTTTAACATCATTTTTTCTCTGTTGCTTGTCACCGATTGCCAAAAAATTGCAAGTTGGCTGAAATACTCTAGAGTCCTTATTCCTTCTTGTATGGTCTCTTTATGGCCGGCGTTTTCAATACTGGATTCCCGTTAGTTCTATCACCCTGTTTCACCTTGCTTGCCAATGGCTCCTCATACTTGATCACCTTGTCTGGTTCAAATTTATGTGCAAGTGTATTATTTATCTTCGCTTCACCCTTTGTATATTCTTTCTGTGCCTCTCCTGGTCGACTTGTCTCTGCCACTATTTGCTCTGTTACTTTCGGCTGATTATTGCCTTCCTCCCCTTTGTCACTCATTACCGGTTCCTTCTTACCAAGTGGTTGAGTGTTTGTCAATCCATGAAGTGCTTCATTCGTGAACAACGTTTCACTCGTCGGCCTAGAGTTGCCCAGACTTTCACTCGTCGGCCTAGAGTTGCCCAGACTTTCATTCGTCGGTTGAAAGTTGCCGAGACTTTCACAGTTGCCGAGTGTTTCACTCTTCGATCGAGTTTTGCCAAGAATTGCACTGCCATGACTTGCATTGCCAGGACTTGCACTACGAGGACTTGCATTGTTCATCGGAGAGCTCTCACCGACTTCTTTTATTGAAATCATATTACATTCCGGTTGAAAGAACTCGTAATCTTCCATCTGCCAGTGGAAGAGCCCACTAAAGGAATTAGTTTCATCCTCAGAACATTCTTGCAATTTTAATACTCTTTCCTCATCAGGTTCCATTGGCCCTCTGCCAACTAACTCCCCTCCGTCTGAATTGGAATCCGATGCTAGTTCCTCACTTATAGCCAGTGTTTTCATATCTATGACAATCTTCTTACCTTTGTTTTCTATTGACACTGTGTTCCTTTTCCAGTTATGGTTGGCCTTGGTGGCTATCAGCGACCCTCGGCCGAGTAATGCATTGTACGACGAATTTTGTGCTGTTATGACTACAAAGTTTAATCGAAAAAGTTGGGTGCCAATCCTTACTTTCTGAGCCATTAGCACTCCCAGCGCTTTAATTCCGTGCTGGTCTACTCCCAATAATTGGAAATTTTGTGGCCATAGTGTAGGTTTCCCCAAGCACTTCCACGTATCTTCTGTCAGCACATTCACTCCCGATCCACCGTCGATTATTGTGTTTGTTAGATGACATCCATCGATTTCCATGTGCACGACGGTTGGATTCTTGCCATTGTTCACTGCCAACAGTCTTGGGTCGATGACTTGTTCTCCCTCGAGCGGTGGCTCCACTATGATGTCTTCCTCCTTTGTTTGCCTGTTTGGTTCCCCTTCCATTACCTTCGAATTGCCATTCTCAACTGCGGCATGCTCTGTAAAAGATCCGCTATCTTAATCGATACCGTGGTTTGTAGCACCTGATTCACGATGCTCTTGTCTAACTCTTGTCGTGTGGTAGTTGTTTTTCTGTTCTTCCCTTCTGTTTCCATTGCCATCTCTACTTCCTTTCTCGCCTCCCGAAGTCTCTCCTTCTCAGTTCGGGGATCTGGATACGTCGCTTTTTTCCATTGTGCTCGGGTGACCGCCAGGATCTCTTCATCATTCCCCTTGAAACTGATCATGTTCATCCCTTTTTGCTTTGGGCAATCTTTTTCTTCGTGATCTCCAGGCCCACACCACTTGCATGATGCATTTATTGTGTTCTGATTATTGTTTGAGCATTCTCTGGCAAAGTGACCCCATTCATTGCACTTTCTAAATTGTATCATGGGCCTCCCCTTACTGTCGTACTGTATTCTGTTCCTCGGGCTATTGTTACTTCTGTAACCTCCAGGGGATGCATTGCTATTGTACTGGGGCTTTGGTGGTGTGTTGACGGTTCTCCTTGAGTGAAGAGTACTTGCGTACCCCTTGCTTTTAGATTGTATGGGCATTCCTTGATGGAATGTCCCATCACTTGGGAGATATCGCAGAACAACTTCTTCGGGCAGTTTGCCTTTGCGTGACCTTCCCCCTTGCAATCCGTACACCATAGTTCTCTGGCTTCCCTCATACTCTCCTTGTTGGCCTTCAATTCTTTCATCATTCTCATCATGTCCTTCTTGAGTGCTTGTACGATCTTGAACTCACTGTCGCTGTTGTCGTCCGTACTCTCCTCGTCGTTCGTTTTCATTTTTCCTTGAAAGGATATTTTATTTTCACTCTCTATATCCATTGCTCGATTGTACGCTTCATCGTATGATGACGGAGGCACGACTTTCATTCTCTTTCTCAGCGATGGACGCAACCCTTCGATGAACCGTCGCTTCTTCAGCCCGTCGGCCGGCTGAGTCTCCAGTTTTCCCAACAATTCTTTCAGTTTTCGGTTGTAGGTTCGCACGTTCTCGTGCTTCTTTTGCTTCGTACTGTAGATCTCCGCTACAATTTCACTGTCATCCCTCAGAAGTTTGAATTCGTCTTGGAATGCCTTCTTAAATAATCTCCATGATGCCCTGTGTGCTTGGGCCAACTCTGTGTACCAGTCGATGGCACTATCTCTCAGTGTCGCTGGAAATGCTTTCAGCCAGTAGTCCACATCATCTTGCCCATTGGCTATCCAAATCGTCTCGCACGTCTTACAGTGTCGTACTGGATCTTCTGACCCATCCGCCGTAAATTTTGGCACCTTCTGCCTCTCGGCTGGCGGAGTCACCATCCTTCCCCGATGCCCTCCTTGTGCGTTGGACCTGACTAGACTGGTTCTCTCGCAACGTTCCGGTGTGTCACTTGCACTCTCGGTCACGTTCGAGTCTTCCCCGCGTCCTCTGTCAGCGTCTTCTACACCTTGAGTCTCCTCAGGTTCGTTTTGATACTCCCTCTGCCTTGGGGTCTTAGGCTTAGATCTTCCAACTCTCAGCCCTTCGTCGTCCGATATGGATAACTCTCCGATGCGACATATGCTGTTTTCAATTTCTTTTGTCAATTCATTTTCATTCCCTTTTTCTTTATTTGTCAGCGGTGTCTTGAAAATTCCTTCGTCGGCATGATGATGTTCATTGACAATTTGTCTTAGTGTTTTCCTTCATTCTTGTTCCTTTAATTTCAATGATCTTCGTGTTCTTTCCTCTGGTGTTTCATGCCCACTTGGTACTCGGTTCTTATCCTTATTGAGTTGTATGGGCATTAATTACTACTCGGGTGAGGAGATGGTCAACCTCTTGGTCGACGTGCAATTGATCCCAGATGACCGACTGAGGGATCTCTCGTCTGAGAGTGTCTTCCCGATCCTCGTTTGCTTGTACTGGCTCTTCGATCGGCGGCCCCATCACGACGCCATCTTCATTGTGTTTTTTTTTTTTTTTTTCCTCGACCCTGGTTACACTCGACGGTTTGCTTGTTTCTAACGATGCCACTTGTCCGATGGTTTCCGACGACTCAACTTGTCATCGATAGCCAACTTGTCATCCGATGGTCTCAACTTGTCATCAACTTGTCACTCGATGGCATCGGACGACTCAACTTGTCATCGACTTGTCACCCTCGACCCGTTTTCGAACTGGGAACGGCGCCAAATGTTTACGGCAATATGGTGTGTTTCACAGAATATGAAGTAAACAGAATTAAGTAGTATAGTGCATAACATAGAGCATGAAATTATAACAGCATTGCACAGAATAAAGCATTGTTCCCATTCATTGAATATATCAGTATTACACTACAATGTTACAATGCCGTGGGGTCGCCCTGACTACAAAGTATGAAGCCAATATATAACTTGGCCAAGGTTGGTTGAGATACCAACCGTTGGCAACGACTCTATAACTATCCAACCGTCGGGGTTAATTCCCGATAACACTCCTAACATAACAACACTAATTAATTTATGATTATTTACTTGGCCGACTACGGCCGACTACAATTATGACTGACTACACATGTAATGCTAGGAATCGAATAGGTTTGGGAGGTGTTTGGTGGAATCGGTTCGACCTGGGAAATGTCGGATCCTAGATGGTTCCGCAGGGGATTCTGCGGCGGTTCTGATTCCGGGACGTTTCCTAACCAGAATCGGCATATAAAACTGCCAATTTGGCAACATAGATTTCTCTTAAGCATCCATCATCGTCCATCATCAAGTTGAAGTTCCCCTCCAATAATCATTTTGTATAAATCTCTGCATGAGCATTTGCATAAGGGTTCGGAAAGCAATATCTTCTATTCCCAATGTGTTGAGGACTGCATAGATTGAGACTAGAAAAATCCAACTGTGATGGTCCACTATGAAATTAACAAGTAGCAGTCTCTGGAAGAATCTAGTTTTCTACAGATTTTTTAATATATTTTTAATTTCTATTTCTTTTTGTTTTTTGTTTTTTGATGATTGGCATACCTGGACCAGTACTGTTTTTCTTCTTTATTTTTTATTATGATAGTGTGGTGCACAGGATAATAAAAGAATCTGGGATGTATCTGGGCCAGTATCAGAACCAGAACAATGTTGGTATGGGTACAGTGGCCTCGAGGGTAGTACTCATTAACACAGTTTTTGAACCAGCTTTTGCTTCCCTACTGTTCTCAATGCTGCTGTTGTCTCCTGTGGCATTTCAGAGACTCCTCCAATTACTTCTTGTCTGAAAGAGGAACCAAGTAGCATTGTTGCACCTCTTTCATTTCTGCATTAACCTTGAACTGTCTGGAACTATTCTGAATAAGAAAATTTATAAATTTGGGATAAAGATGGTCCAACCTACAAAGCTATCCAAAGATTTGTCAAATCCCAGCAGGACTCAATATGTATCTTGTTTTGTTGGCTATTCTACTTTATATAAACATGTTCAGAATATAATTTTTTGAAAGTTGCTGCACTGATGCTTCCTTTTGTTCCCATATGTGTCTCATAGCTTTGGTGTTCTGTTGAGAAAATCTGACAGTGTTTGTTTTTGCATAACGACTTTGTATGTTGCGTAACTGTTTTATTCAAGATTTATGTTTTTTGAAATGACTTACTATGTTTTATACAAGTTTTTTTTTGTCTTTGCTATAGTTTAGTGGGAGTCTGTAAATTTTTTTATGATTTTCTGCTTTCTTTTGTTATGTGCCTGTCTGGTGCAGGTAAGTGGCCAGAATGATGCAGAGTTGGACTTCAATGCAGTTCAGCGAGGGGATGCAGAAATGGCTCAAAAGCTGTATCGGGTTGTCCGTGCATGTGTAGAAATGGGAGACAAAAATCCCATCGTAAGCATTCATGATCAAGGAGCAGGTGGGAACTGCAATGTTGTGAAGGAAATAATCTACCCTAAGGTATTATCTATCTTTGGGCAGACTTTGTATCATTTGATGCACGGTGTGTACATCTAGAATAACAACATATTATATATCTTGTCACTTGTTAAACAGGGGGCAGAAATCGACATAAGATCCATAGTAGTCGGTGATGAAACGATGTCAGTTTTGGAAATATGGGGTGCTGAATACCAGGAACAGGTAAAATTCATTTGTTCTTGGTTATCTGCTAAATGTGGGAATTTTAGATATCTGTGATTAGGAAAAGGTGCTTCGGATACTATAAAAGTTTCAAGTCAATTAAATTATCTGGATGGCATTTGTTTTTGGAAACCTTGAAATGAAGTAAGACATAAAATCCTTTTGTCTATAATATTTCTAGAGTCAATTTGGGAATAATATCTTTTACAAGATTAATTGCCAACATCTTACATGAAAGAAAACAGACACATTTTAAATGACCACTTGAATCATTGAAGGGGAGAATAGATGTCTTTGTTTGAGAGCAATGCTTGTTGATTTGGGTTTTAATAATCCAAAAGTACTGTGATCCAGTATTTATGATTTCTGAAAACAAAACAGATTGGTTTGTAAGTACAACTATGAAAGCTGTGTTTTTTTTTAATTTATACAAGAAACCAGTGGATTGCCCATCTTATTGATTGAAAAGCTTGGTCAGTACTAATTATATTGCATACATGATGGTATTTTTCTCTGTAAAGCAACACGAGAAATAAGTTGTCAAATTCAATCAAGACTTTTACAAACAGTATGTTCATGTTAGCTGATTTTTACTAACTGTATATTTATGTTAGCTGTCTTAATTGAGTGATGATGAATCTACTTTGTTAGTAAATGATCTATTGATTGCAGAATAATTGATTCTGAATTTTGATTAATTATCTGATGTTTGTTCTTTATGTTATTGCATATGGATAAAGAATCAAATGAGAATCACATTTTTGAATATATCTAGTGCATGCATAAACCTCAGAATACACAGCCTAAAGATGTCATATTCATTCTTTGCTGGTAATGGGATGGCACCATAAATTTGTTTAGATTATTGATGTCCTCCTTCATTCCAAGACTAGGTTATCATGGGAATCTATGGCTACCTGTTATCCAGGTGTTCCTTTGGAAACCCCAAAGGCCTTATACTCTTGGTGTCGACTTCATTACTTGTGGAGGATGGCAAACCTAAATACACAGCAGTTGAGATGTCCCTTAAGCATATAATATTGAGTATATGATCGATATATTGAAATTGGCTGGAGCCTCAAATTAGTGAGCCTAATGAATATTGGATGTTGACGATGAACATCAAGTGTTGTATAGGTTTGGTGATAATCTACGCTAATCTTCACTTTGACTGTCCAGTAAGGTTTAATATGTATCTTTAGTCCCTAAAATTGGCTAGGTTGTGCTGCAAGCTAGCTCGATGTTACTCTTGATTTGATTTTTTGCTTGTTACATTGGATCATGCAAATTAGTCCGCAATGCTGGTATTAGAGCTTATAAAATAGATCCCATCTTAGGATACCAAGATCAGTAAGCACTAATGTACATTAGTGCTATTAAGAGAGTCTCAGTGTTATAGATTCAAACAAGAACTTGAATATATGGTATATAATACACACAATTGCGATATCAAAACTAGAAAATAAAAATTTCATTTGTAGGAAAGGTCAGTGACAAGTCTTCACTATTGACTATCTGGATAGAGCACAAGCAGAAAAATCTTTTACCTCATCACCACCCAAAAGGCATTTGAAGGTGTCTTATGAGACTGTTTGGAAAAGGAATTGAGGTTGTGTTCCAAGCATGGATGGGGTCACTAGAATTTTCCTTTTCAAATGTATAAAAATGATAAGTTTCCTTGGCACTTGCAGGGAATAGCAAAAAAATGTTCGAATACTACAGGGATTCTTCGAGAATAACAAAGTAGAGAACCCTTGCATATCTATTAAAAATCTCCATAACTATGACAAATAGATTTTCACCTCAAAAACAGTAGCCTTTCATAACTGGAAGAACTTTAGATATACTATACTCAGTTTTATAGATCACATGAATGTGAACTAGTAGTATAAGCTGAACTCAATTCCTTTGAAAAATCTGTAACACCAGCCTTGAGAATAGGTGTAAAAAAAATGGTTAATTGATCTTCCTTCTATAGAAGAGACCTAAACTTTAGTAACGATCATTTAGATAAAATTCAGAAAAGAAAAACACAATTTCATAAAGAAATCAAACATACTATCAAAAGAAAGACCTAGGACCCTACATGTTTTTGAGTTGACGAATTGACACAAGGAGGTGCATGTAATGTTCCAAATTCTAAGTATGAGGGTGTGTGGGCCTTGGGCGGGATTTTGGGCTTTCTCATAGTGTCATGCTTTTCCCTCATACCTTGCTTCCCCGCTTTCTTGATCCTTTGCCTTGTCTAGGTTTCTAGAACTTCTCTTACCTTAGTGCGCTGTCCATCAATTCCCCATTCCTCGAATCTCCACATTGTCTTAATCGTTGGGAATTTGGACTTTCCCATACTGACGTCCCTTTTTCTTAATTTCCCTCAAGTCCCCAATTCCTTGATTTTCCATATCTTGGACCTTTGGACTTTCTTTTGCTGGCATGCCATGCCTTTGTTCCCACGCCCCCGCAACATCACTCCCTTTGTCATGCGGGCTTTTCGAGTTCCGTCACCCTCCCTTCACTCCACCCGAAGGAATTGGTCGCCCTGACCCTTGATTCTTGAGGTATCAGATATCCTTGAGTCTCGACCTCCGCTATATCGCAGACTCCTAGACTTTTCCTTATTGACATGCCTAAAAGGTATCTGACACCTTGAAACCCCGAATCCCGATTTCCAGCTTCCCTTTTGAGGTTATTTGCGGACTCTTGGAGTTTCTTTTCCCCCTTTGCTCAAGTATTGAAGGATTTGATAACCTAGAGTCCCAACCTCTTCTTTATCGCGGGCCCCCAGACTTTGCCCTATCCACATACCTAAAAGGTATGAGGTATCCTGGAACCCCAACCTTTCCATCCCATGCTCCCATTTGGTACTTGGTTTCCAATTTCCTCAACTCTCGATCCCCGCTTCTTCATCGTCCTTGGTATGTGAACTTTCGGTTTCCCCTTTCCTCATTTTGTTGGTATCAGGTATGCCATACCCTTGATCCTCGCCAATATCGGATATGCCGAAACTTTGATCCTTGCTCCTTGCATTAGGTATTGCAAACTCTTGATGCTTGCTCCCTTCAACGTCAAGTATCGCCAACTTCCGATCCTCGCTTCCTCCAGCATTGGGTATCTTTGAACCCTGATCCCCGCTTCATCTAGTGTCGGGAATCTTTGAAGCCCGATCCCCACTCCCTCTAGCATTCGGTATCTTCAAAGCTCGACCCCCACTCCTTCGAGCACTGAGCATCTCCGAAGCCCGATCCTCGCTCCCTCCAGTATTCGGTATCTTTGAAGCCCGATCCTCACCCATCTTTGCATTAGGCATCATCGACGTTTGATGACTGTTGTATTGTTGCTCTACCTTCTTGAGTCCATGGACCTTTGCATCCCCTTGCACTCTGGCATCCTTGCATCCCATTTCTCGAATCCTCGACTTAAAACCTTCGGAAAACTTTGTTTACTTGCCTATCTGATAAAATGAATACATGAAATAATTTACAGAATTACCAATAGATACCAGATAGAGGAGTAAAAGTATATCTTTATTAGCACATGAGAGTATTACAGAAGTAGACCAAAGATGGTCGGCCAAGGATTAGAGTTGATCCCACTACATCATACTACTTTCCTTTACGATACAAAGTCTATTTACAAGACCTGACGGTTGCCAAGAGGAACACAACCGTCAACTAACTGACTCGGACAAACTGACTCTTACAACCACCCGAGAGCTGACAAACAATTAATACATAGTCGGATAACCCAAATTATCAAATATAATAATTGACATTTTACATTGACTACATCATCCCCTCCAAAAGAAAAAGTCGTCTTCGAGATGACAGAAAACCATGAGCTATCAAGTGACATTAGTTAAGCTTTGCCAAACTGACGACAATGCTGAAGGACCTGGAAGTACAAATAGAGTACAAGTAGATCCAACACATCCCAAACACTTCTTAGTATACGGAGAATGGTGAAGACCAATCAACCAAAGAACCCAATCTGATTGCACACTGAAGGCTGGAAATGTTGTACCCTAGCAATCACTGAACCGAGACAGTACTACTGCAAGCATCTTAGAAGCATTTTGATCATGAGAAGATTGTGAAGTGTCCCCATAGGCCATGAATAAACATTCACCAACCAACAAGAATGATTATCTGTTTCTGCTTGGAAGAGTTGAATCATTTGAATCTTGAACCTCAACAATGAATTCGGTGGGGGGTCTGGGGGCAACGCCCCTAGCGGGGTTGAGGGGCAGCGCCCCTCACGACGGTTTGGGGGCAGCGCCCCCAATGGGGTCTAGGGGTAGTGATCCTCGCGGGGGTCTGGAGGCAGCGCCCCCGTTGCCAAGCCCAACTTAAGACCTTCAAAACCATGCAGACCTTCATGGCACACACCATTTTTGCTCTTTAAGATCATCCTGTTGATTGTAGAAAAAGTAGACCTGAAACTTGTATAACTGGCGGAAAGGTAGACTGTACGATTGACAGAAAGTCTATACTCGTATGGCAGAAGATTGTAATTGGTGTACGGCAGCGGAGTATGTACTGGGGTAAGTCGTTAGCAAGAAGTCGTACTATTGATAGGAATTGCAGGTCGACAGGGTAGTCATACGATTGGCAATTAGCATGTGCGATTAGCAATCGGAAGTTCTGCAAGAGGATGTCGTATGACTTGAATCATAGGTAAGGATTGCAGATTGAGAGTTGAAGTCGTACGACTGGAAATGGAGATTGGGGGTCAATCGTACGGTGGAAGTGTTTGAATTGCACGGTGAGGGGGGTCGTACGGGAGAGGGGGGTCAATTGAGTATGGTCGACTGGAGCTTTTTAATTGCCTAAGTGAAGATGGGGGGTCGTACGACCAGACTAGGTCGTATGGTGATCACCAATATCTGATATTCTCGTCTGAGTCTTCCTTCACGCCAAGTGATTGCACCCGAAACAATGGACTTGCTAGAAATAATGAATTCGCTAGGAACAATAGCTTCGCCAGATAAGCAGGTGAATTCGTCGGTCACACCCAAAGTGAGTTCGTAATGCCAAAAAAACTCGCCAAGCCCAGTGATTGCACCAGAATTGGTCATAGACTTGTCCGACAGGCAACAATAGGATTTGCCAGTCACAGCCTCGACATGCCAAAGGAACTTGCCAAGTGATATATGCGCCCAAGGAGGATACTTGACAAGGGAGGTATGTGTAATTTCCCCCATTTAGCCCAGTTGATTAGTGGATGAGGATTGGCCTATCACATGACTCCTGTAGGCTAATGATTATGGTTAGGGAGCAAATTTGGCGACTTGCTATTTATAGTAAGTCAAAACAGGGGCACTTTCTATTTATAGCAGGGCAATTGCAGATGGTCATGGCACGAGGATTCATGCTTTTGAGGGCCCAAGACATTATAAGTTGATATATAAGTTAAATTACATATTTAACTTATACTATTTGAAAAAGTAAAGTGACTTTGAGTTATATGTAATCTCACTTTATAATATAATGTTATAACTTAAAGTTGTAAAGTTGTCTCTCTAGGGATGGGCGCCCTCATGGAGGAATAAGGGGGTCAAATAAATGAAATAAAATATATTATTTTCCCTCTTTCTTGGGCGTTGGAGAAGAAGAAGGAATAAAAGGCAAAAAAAGAGAAGTCATTGCATATGCTTGATTATTGATTTTTACTCTTGTTGAGACATTGTCGTGCATTCTTGGAGTTTTGGAAGCTTTGAGCGTTTGAACCAGACTTGGCTGAGACGAAAACCTCTTCAAGTCTCCTTTCTTCGTGTGTGAGAGACCACATCAGGAAAGGGAATTGGAAGCCTCATCCAGAGGTTTCATTTGGGCATTCAGTTGAATCGATTTGATGAAGATTTGAACACAAAATGGTCACATCCATAGGAGTTTGAGGTGCAGATAGCAAACTGATTTACAAGGAGCAGATTTGATAGTTTCCAGCTGTTAGTAGTGACTGAGATTGCATTTACCAGCAGGGGCAAACCTCCTCTTGCTGGCCGTACACACTCTATAGCAGTCCGTACATTTAGAGGATCATTTGGGGAGTTTGGGTGTGGTTTTGTTGAGGCATTCTCATCCATTCAAGGCGTCTACCATCTGCACTCGCTTACCAGTGCACAGCAGAAGGTTTGTGAAGTTTTTAAGTGTTTTCCATTGCTGATTTGGAGGCACAGCTGGGCCGTACAGCCAGTACCAAGCTGGGGTATCTTGGGCATTGCAATCTACTTCCTCAGCATCATTTATACCTTCCTTTGGAGGCGTTTGGGAGCCCATTTATTGCTGCAGCGTTGAGATTGATTAGTGACAGCCATTACAAATGATTTCTGATGATATTCTGTTGCATTGTAAGCTGACCCAAATACGACAGCCGGACGAAGTTGAAGATCCCAACATGGGTATGTTACTGTAATTTATATTTTGCTATAATAGAATCTGGGTCTTCATTAGTTTGTTCATATCTCTTTTAGTTTTTCTGGGTTTTTAGTATATTGTCCATATTCCATGAATGCAATGCAAAAAACAAACATGCAAGAAAAACCTATGAAACCGTAAACACCAAAACAAGCAGAAAACAAAAAAGATACAGAGCAAACATATATCAGGGGGTGTATGTTATAGTATGCGCCAAGGGATATGGCTCCACAGATGATATACATGCCCAAGGATACTCGACAAATGATATACACGCCAAAAGATACTCGACAATGGATGCACACACTAAAGGGTACTCGACAATTGATGCACATGCCAAAGGATACTCGATAATGGAGGTATCCGTCAAAGAAGACTCAACAAGGAAATGGAACACGACAGGTGGCCAATCTCGGCAAGAAGCTTGACAAGAATAAAAGGCTCGACAAATATAATGGTAAGAGACTCGACACATAATTGAATCTCGTCAGGCGGCTTGGACTCGACGGGTTGTGTGTATATGAAGCAAGACACCAAAATATATTCTCGACAAGAAGGGATGTATACTTGACAGAAGAGAGAACACGCCAGGATGGATACTTGACAAGATGGGATATATGCCAAGATGACTCGATGAGATGGGATAAGGATGTATACCTGCCAAGCAAAAGGACTCGACATGAAGTGATGACATGCCATATGAATTTAAGTCGATAGGAGGGCAACAATTTAAGTCTCTTGTCAATGTTATAAAGTCGTTAGGTAACTTCAAGTCGTCTAGTATTTGCAAGTCGTCAGCCAATGGGTCGTCAGGAGGAGTGTGTAAGGTGTCAGGAAAATAGGAGGCATCAGTAGAAGTAGTCAAGTCGTTAGGAAAGAAGGCATCAGGAGACCACTCGTCAAGGAACCACTCGCCAACAATGGACCACTCATCTTTTAATTTTCCTTTTTCTTCCTCTGTCTAACTTGACCTCGGTTGGCTTGTCGTCGGCTGACTTATCATCAACTGATTTGGCATCGGCTGAAAGTTTTCATCAATTTCCCTACCTCGATCATGTTACACTCTGGTTGGAATACCTCATATTCTTCCATTTGCCAATGGAAAAGCCCGCTGAGCGAACTTGTTTCATTGTCCGAACATTGTTGTAATTCCAATTTTCCCTCATCATTAGGGTCCATGGGCCCTCTTTCCTTTCTTGTTGATGTCTCCCCTATATCGGATTCGGAGTCCGAGGAAGCCATTTCCTCACTTACTGCTTGAGTTCTCAGGTCGATGACAAATTTTCTTCCCTTATTTTCAATTGACAATGTATTCCTCTTCCAGTTATGGTCAGCCTTTGCCACTCTCAGCCATCCTCGTCCCAGGATTGTATCGTAAGCCTTTCTTTGTACTGTAATAACTACAAAGTTCAAAATGAAGTGTTGGGTGCCAATTTTTACCTTCTGTGCCATCAGTAGCCCAAGTGCTTTCATTCCATTTTGGTCAATTCCCACCAATTGGAAGGTTGGCGGCCAGAGAGTGGGTTTGCTGAGGCTTTTCCACGTATCCTTCGATAGCATGTTTACTCCAGAGCCTCCATCCACAACTGTATTCGTCAATTTTTTTTCAAGAATCTCCATGTGGACGATGGCTGGTTGCTTCCCCACACTAATCGATAGCACCATTGGGTTGATGACTTGTTGGCCTTGTGGTGGTGGTTCTACTATGACGTTGTCATCATTTGTTTTCTTGTTCTTCTCACTCTGTTGTGGTTCTACTATGACATTGTCATCATTTGTTTTCTTGTTCTTCTCACTTCGTTGTTCTTTGTCCACTGTGTTAGATATTGCTACCCTCAGTTGTGACATGCTTTGCAAGAGGTCTGCCATTTTGATTGGCATGGTAGTCTGCAGAACTTGACTTGCAATGTTCTTATCAGACTACAGCCATGTAGACATGCTTGTTTTCTCATTAGAGTGCCTCCATTCTTTTTCCATGGCCTTCTCAACTTCCAGCCGTGCTTCTCGAAGTCTTTCCTTCTCTGTACGAGGGTCAGGGTAACTCGCCTTCTTCGTTTGTGCTCGGGTGATGGCAAGAATTGCTTCCTCTTCATCTTCTATGTCAATACGATTAATACTAACCTTATGTTTTGGGCAGTTGTTATCTTCGTGGTCACCCGGTCCACACCATTTACATAGCATGCTTACTTTATTCTGGTTGTCCTGGCATTCTTTGGCAAAGTGTCCCCATTCGTTACATTGTCGACACTGTATGATTGGACGTCCTTTGGCATCGTACTATATTTGAGTTTGATCTCCTCTTTGATTTCGATAACCGCCTGGAGATGCGTTTTGTGGCTTGGATGGAGTGGACTGCTCTCCCTGTGTAAAGAGTACTTGTGTACTCCTAGTCTTCAAATTATATGGGCTCTCCTTTATTGAATGACCCATAACTTGGGAAATCTCCCAAAACAATTTTTTTGGACAATTACCTTTGGGATGACCTTCACTTTTGCACTCAGTACACCAGAGTTTCGTGGATTCTTTACTGGTTTTTTTCTCTGTCTTCAATTCTTTCATCATTCAGAGCATGTCCCTCTGGAGCGCGTGTACCGTTTTTGACTCACTATCATTACCATCATCTGAACTACCATCTTCCTCTATTTTTCTTTTACTATGGGAGGACATTTTGTCTTCACTTTCTGTGTCCATCGCCTGATTGTAGGCTTTTACGTATGAAGATGGTGGTACTATCTTTATCTTTTTTTTTTTAAGGATGGAATTAGACCTTCGATGAACCGCCTTTTCTTGAGACTGTCAGCCGATTCCTTTTCTAGCTTCACAAATAATTCTTTAAGTCTTCGATTATAAGCTCGTACGTTCTCATGCTTAGCTTGCCTGGTATTGTAAGTTTCGGCTACTATTTCATTATCATGTTGCTACAACTTAAATTCTTCTTCAAAGGCCTTCTTTGATTTCTCCCATGTGTTCCGGGATGCTTGGTCGAGTTTGGTATACCAGTCAATTGCTACACCTCGCAAGGTGGCTGGAAAAGACTGTAGAAAAATTGCTTTATCATCTTGCCCATTTGCTGTCCAGATTGTCTCACAAGTCTTACAGTGCCTAATAGGATCCTCCAATCCATTGCCTGTAAACTTGGGCAACTTCTGCTTTTCTCCATTGGGGCTTACCATGATTTTGTTCTGATGCAAACCTTGCGCCTGGAACCTACTTGCTAGGGAGTTTCGATTCGAACGTTCTGGTGCTTCTCTCGCACTCTCGGCCATGTGAGAATCCTCCACTCTTCCTGCAACGTTAGTGTTCCGCGCACTTGTTTTGCCTTCATATTTTCTTTTATACACCCTTGGCTCGGCTTCTTGATGCAGAGGTAGGAGGACCAAAACTATTCTCAATAACATTAACAAATAAAAGAACTAATCCAATTGCTTTGGTCAGGTTTAAGAGAACATTAATACATATTTTTCCACCAATTTTCATGAAGATCCAATGGTAGGAGAGAAAGTTATGACTCTTTTCCCAAAACTACAAACCCTAGGCAGCGTTCAGACCTGCCCTCACCAAAATTGCAATATCTCTCACAAAACTTAATGAAATTATACCAAACCAAAAAAATTGTAAACTAGAAATACATATCTTTCCATCCATCTATTATATGCATCAATGTGAGGCCGTACCAAGTCGTACCATGCATATTTTCAGAAAATTAAACTCTGCAGACCTACCCTCAATAAAAATACCATAACTTATTCAAATCTTAATAAAATTTGATGCAACAAAAAGAAATGGAAAGTAGACTCAATACTCTTTCCAGCCATATATGGCTTGCTCCTGTATATGTCCGTACAAAACCGTACCAAACGCTGCAACAGGACTGTTGCAGGGAAAATCAGAAAATTACAATCCATAAAACACTCATATCTTTCACAAAAATAAATAAAAATGCATGGGACAAGAAGCAAATGGAAGGTGGTTGAAGGATCTAACATTTTCAATCCATTAGGCATCCATTCAATTCCATATAGGGCCGTACAATAGCAAAAGACAGCAAATTTCTGAAGGAAAATACAGGAAAACATTTTTTTTCTCATTCCATGCTCAAATCTTCAACCACCCACGAATTCTTCATGGTTACAAGGCCTTTTAAAGGCATTAAAACATGTCTCTTCAGTTCATAACTGATTTGGAGCGAACCAAGAGCCAAATGACTCTTCACCTTCCAAGTTTGCATCTTTTTTCCAATTTTACATTGACAACCTTTACATGGTTTGCAATATTTTGCATTTTTTAAACTCCTAATGACCTAAACACATAAAAATGACTTGATAAACCTCATTACAATGTGGAAGCATACAAATTTAATCAAACTCAAAGATTTGTCCAGGGCAATATTAATTTGCCAAGGTGCTCCTGCACCACCACTTCTCCTTCGATTGACAACCTTTCGATGCCTCAAAGGCTGCTCTCTTACACTTCTATGAAGGAATCTGATTTCGACTTCCAACTTCCCTCGTCCAAAGAAGGTTGTTTTGACTTTTCAACTTGATCGGAAAGATCAATCCACACGTTGTCTGGTAGTGGAAGATGCCTCGCGATTTCTTTGCACTCTACGCTCATGTGATTATTTGTAGTGGAAATGTGTTCTGTCTCTCGACTACAAGTCTCCTGACTACGACTCCTCGCGCTCCGACTCCGACTCCGACTCCAACTCCGACTTTTACTTCGAGATGGACTTCGTCTTCGGACTTTAGCAATCTCTCTTAGTCTTCTTCTATGTTCTCTTTGTTCTACTAGCCTAAGAGATCTTCTGATCTCTTGATCCTAACCACGTGGTCTGTTCTCGCCTTTATTTGGGTCTAAGGGCATGGATCTTTTCTATCGGACCCGATTTCTTTTAAGGCAACGACGCCAATGTTTACTCGCCTATCTAATAAAATGAATACTTGAAATAAATTACAGAATTACCAATACATACTAGATAGAGGAGTAAAAGTATATCTTTATTAGGACATGAGAGTATTACAGAAGTAGACTAGAGATGGTTGGCCAAGGATCAGAGTTGATCCCACTACATCAGACTACTTTCCTTTACGATACAAAGACTATTTAAAAGAACCAACGGTTGCCAAGAGGAACACAATCGTCAACTAACTGACTCGGACAAACTGACTCTTACAACCACCCGAGTGCCGACAAACAATTTATACATAGTCGGATAACCCAAATTATCAAATATAATAATCGGCATTTTACATTGACTACAAACTTAATGCTTGCATACAAAGTGAGAATCAACTAAACAACATCCCAACTTCCGATTCATCAACCCTGTCTTGCAAATGCACCTTAGGGCAAGCGAATCCCTTGACTTTCGGTCCCTCTTGCAAATGCACCCTTGGGCATGTGAATCCTCAGACCCCCACAATAGTGCATCCTTTAGTCATTCAAATTCTTTAACTCTTGGCTCTTCTTGGGAGTATTCTCTGCTTGTCCTTCAGGCATTCATTTCCTTAGACCCTTGCCTTTAGGCATGCTTTTTCACAGACCGTTGCCGTTCAAACGAAGGGCTTCAACTACCACCATGGCCGACCAGGGACGCCATAGATGGCCCCAAATGGAATTAAGAAGATAGGGAAAGTCTTTCAAACCTCTTTGCAAGTGTGGGCCATGGTTTGTATACAAAAGCAGATGGTTGTTGATGCAGAGGGCCTAGTTCCATGTACGCAACCATGTGAAGGTGATTCTAGTAGGCATGGGCAACTTGTACAATGACAAATGACCCCTGCTCTCTCCCGAGGATCACTTGAGGCAGACTTGTGTGTGGGAATTTGGGCCCCTAGCTAGGCGCTCGATTTGTATATAGTTCTAGCAACTTCTTCAGTTTACACTTTTTGCCATTTTATCAAATAGACAAACCCTAGCTGCCATAGCACTCGTGTTCATCTATCTGATCTGATGATGAAACCCCTTGGATTCTAGAGATTGTAGGATGAAAACCTTTAGATTTCTTAAGGGCAATCTCACACAAAGGTTGTAAGTTGTGTTGAAAGTTGTAATTTGGAATTTGGAATACTAATGAAATTCTTAGTTCCTTTGTGTGTGTGTGTGAATGACTTTATGGTTTATGCAAACATTGTTAAATTTGAAAACAAATTTCACACAAATTTCTGGTTAGGTCATCATTATGTAGGGGCATGCATGAGACCATGAATGCCCTTTTGACATGTTTAATTTTTGACAAATTGACACAAGGACCCTTTTGGGTGCTCCTAGCCACTTAAGTATCAAAAAGTGCACTTTTCCATTCTAATTCTTCATTGACATTTGCCTTGTAAGTGCAAAAATGGTTTTTCAATCACATAAGTGATCTATTTCTTTGTTGGGATTGAAGAGTGCATTCACTTCATAACTTATGTGAATTTTGCCTTGCAACATGACACATGACCCCCTACATATGCATCCAAGCTCCTTGGAGACAATTTTTAGTGATTTCAACATAAGTTTCTCTTCCGTTGGCACTTCACAAGCTACTTGCATACTTTTTTTTTGACTTGAAATTGCCTTCAAATACCTTCACTTTGTCAAAACATGCCTTAGAAGCTTTGTTGTTCATTTACCTATCTCTACACTTCGTTGCGTTTCCCTGTATCTAGCTAACGTTTCCACCTTGCCCAATGTGCTTGAAAACCCCCTCTTGTAGGATCTTGCATAGGTGTTGACTAGAATTGATGATGACATCATTGACAACCACTAACAAGGACTCATAAATGGCTTGTAAGCAATAAATAATAAAATTTATATTTAGAATTTGACTCAGTACAAAAAATTGTGTGGTTACAACAATTGGGTTTATGTGAGGATCATGACACATACTTGACGTGTAGGAGAACTTCAAAATCGTTGGTTCATTAGAAGATTGGTCCAAAAACTTGTAGCAAAAAACATATTCCACCACATTCCGACCATCTATATGATCAGCAAAGCTAGACTGTGACCACTCATTGAAAACAAACATTCGTTTCAAATTCATCTTTTGGCTACAAAGAGTCTGCAATGCTAGGAAGTGTGGCAAATCGTGTGACCCTTGGTTGAAGAAGTTCCTTCCCATCCGTGAAGGTACGCATCAGATGTAACACCCTTATATGATTGTACATAATTTTGTGATGTGTCTAGCTCTCTGCAATATGGATTTAATCCATTCAATTTTCCCAGTGTCGTCTAGGATTAAATCAAAACAATATGCTACGCATGAACTCTAAAACAAAGTAGGATGCTTATCCATCAGCAATTTCCTAGCAGTAACATAGGTAGCATCATTGTCTGTAATAAATTGGACCACACGTTGTGGCCCCACCTCAACTACCACCTCATGAAATAGAGTGAATTGTGCTTTCGCTGATTTCACTTTATTTGATGCATCCACTGATCTCAAAAACACAGTGCCAAGCTCTGATGCAACAAGGAAATTGATGAGTGTACGGTTCCTCCCATATGTACACCCATCTCACATTATAGTGCATCAAATTTCCACAGTCCATAATAGTAAGATGTGATTGCTTCTGGAATTTAACTGTGTAGTATTTTTTAACATCAACGTTTTGGATCATATTCCATAATCCATCCTCAGGATGAAGAGAGCAAGAGAGAATGAAAATGATAAAATTGCAGACCAACAAGCAACTAAATAGAGGTGGTGGGAAAGGGGACATGGGAGCCGTTGGTTCTGTTCTCCTCCGATCTCTTCCCTCCCTCCCCCTCCTGTCCTTTTGGCTTGTAACCTTTGACCGGTTAGTTTTCTTGTCTTCCACCCCTTGTGTCCTTATTCCTTTTCCCCTCTTTTTTATCTCCTTTTTTTTTTTGGAGGACTCTTTTCCTTCCCTGGCCCATTTCCATTTGTTTTTCTTGTCCTTTGGTAGACCTTTTTGGCTTAATTTTGTTTGTATTTGTGCATTTCGGGGAGTTTTGTTTTCATTTCCTTTTTCATTGCTTACTTCCTTTTGGGGTTATGTCCTTTCTTCCTTCCCTTTTTGTTTATGTTTTTTTGTTTATTTTCTTTCCCTTTTTTCTAATTTTCTTTTTACCTTCGCTTGTAGGTGTATTTCTTCTTGTTAGGTAGGTTTGTTTGCTTGCATGTAAGCATTGATGTGCATGTCGGCACTCTTTCGTGTGGTGTACATACAAGGTGGACATTATTTTTGGCTTTCTTAAGTTTGTCATTTTTCTTTACTTTATACTTATGTTTTGGATCTTGATTTTACCTCTCATTTATTATTGGTTTTTTGTCCTTATTTATCCTTCCTTTTTATTTGAGCACTCTTCTATCCTTTTATTTTTATTTTTCCTTTTTATCTCTTCAATGTTTTCCTTCCTTCCACATTCTCACTTTCTCTTATTGAGGTTTGAGATTTGATTACTCTCTTTTAACCATTGGTTTAGAAATGTTTATTTTTTCTTTTGTTATTTCCTTTATCTTATATTCTTTAGTTGTCCCTTCTCTCTCTTTTGTTTCTTCTCCCTCGGCTCTTGTGGCCCATTTCCCACCACCTCTATTTAGTTGCTTGTTGGTCTGCAATTTTATCATTTTCATTCTCTCTTGCTCTCTTCATCTTGAGGATGGATCATGGAGTATGATCCGAAACGTTGATGTTAAAAAAAACCACACAGTTAAATTCCAGAAGCAATCACATCTTATCTCATTATAGTGCAACCTGTGCTAGCCCACTCCTTGCGATGATATGCAAGAACGTTGTTCAAATCCTCAACTAAATTGTCAACATACTCGTCCTCTCATATGAGGGTGCTTTGAACTTGGGACCTGCAATTACAATGGCATTCACCATGGACTGCCACTATGGAGACCTTGCAATATGGAATGGCATGCTAGAATAGTACCAGAAATTAGAAATGGCCTTTTTGGCTTGCTCATGCATAGTCTTCTTCCACCCCATACTCTCCAAAGTTGGTTGTGCTCTAGGTGTAGTACGTGGTGAAAATAAGTTGTTAATGTTCACGCCACCTGTGTTACGTCTTTGTGATCCAAAAGAAGGCATAGAAATTTGTTCATTTGATAAAGTTTGTTCTGGTCATGCTACCTCATCCAAGCGATTGACTCTAGCCTTCTTTGCCTTATTTCCTAAATGGACTTCTGTAGCTTGCTTTGGTTGATGGGTGACATTTGCAGGACATTCCTTACAACCTTTCACATCATGCCCTGGTTACTTTGCTAAATGCCATTGGAAACGAGAAATCCCTCTGTTGTACACTTGGAGGCAAAAATTGCACTTAACTTTGTACACTCAATCAGTGTGCAATATGCCCATGCAAAGTCTTTCTCACATGACAGGTTGACCAAATCTCAAGGAAAAAACAAACTTACATTTAGCCTTTTAAATGTTTGAAAAAAATTGACCAAATCTAAAGAAAAAACAAACTCACATTTAGCCTTTTAAATGTTAAAAAATGAAATATTTCACCATATAACATTTTAATGTTTTGTAAAATAACATTTTAAAATTTATAATTTATATTTTATTTAATATGAAAAATTTAAATAATTACATTAATTAATAAATTTTTAAATTTTTTAAAAAGTTAAACGATAAAATTATAAACAAAAACAATAATAATTAAAAAAATAAAACAAAATAATATATTACAATTTAAAAAATAAAATTTCATGAGAAAAACAAAAAACAAAAATATTAACATATACTAATTTAAATTTAAAAAATAAAATAAAAATATTTATAACAATATAAATTTATTTTATTTTCTAGTATTAAAATTTAAAATAAATACATTATTTAATAAATTTTAAATATTATTTTTAAGTTCAAATAAAAAATTATAAATTAAGAAAAAATAAAAAATAATATTTTACATTAAAAATTAAAATTAATCATTTAATATTAAAATTTAAAATAAATACTTGATTTAATAAATTTAAAATATTATTTTTGAAGTTAAAATAAAAAATTATAAATTAAGAAAAAAATAAGAAATAATTTTTTACATAAAAAATTAAAATCAATCATTTGATAATAAAATTTAAAATAAATACGTTATTTAATAAATTTTAAATATAATTTTAAGTTCAACTAAAAAATTATAATTAAAAAATAAAATAAAAAATAATATATTACAATTTAAAAATTAATCACCCACCTATTTTTTTTTTTCAAAAATATTAATAATATTATATTAATAATAATATATATATAAATAGCATTTTGATTTAAAAACAATAAAATATATAATGATTTTATATGATATAAAATTTAAAATAAATATATTATTTAATAAATTTTAAAATTTACTTTTCAAGTTTAAATATAAAATTGTAAGTTAAAAAAATTAAATTAAAAAAAAAATATATATTACAATTAAAAAGTTAATTGAAAAACCTATTTTTTTTTGAGGAAAGATTTGAAAAATATATTAAAAGAATTGAAGATGAAGCAACAAAAGCTGAACGAAGATACAAAAATCAGAGGGGAGAGGGAGAGTAGCCAAAAGTGGCAAAACCCCAACAGCCACCAATTGATCTAACTTTCCATGTTAGCTAAAATTCATTAACCCGAAATAAACGTTCATCAGAAACAAGAGAATTACTATTCCAATGAACCCCTAAGGGCATATCAGATCCCGTTTTAGCAAGGAAATCAGCAACTTGATTCACAACTCTTCTAACATAAACAAGGAAAACATCTTCCAAATCTTTCCACAAAAGCTTGATTTGAGAAACTATAAGTTTCAGCCTCCAAGAGTTCAAAGTAAAGTTCAAAATAGAATCCAGAGCACCAACCATGAGTTGAGAATCTGATTCAATAATAACATGTGTGTGGCCATGGCGGACATCCCACATAGAAGCAGACTTTATGGCTAAAGCCTCAACTTCATTGTTGGTAGTCGGACCTAGGCCATTGAGTTCCCAATAAGTAACGACTCCCTTATGATCTCTGCAAGCAAAGCCAAAGCCGGCTTTGCCTGGGTTGTCTTTAGCAGCCCCATCCGTGTTGATTTTGATCTAGCTGATTGGAGGAAGTTTCCAAGTAGCAAAGGATTTCAGTGCAGGCACCTTTCCTGTCAAGTCAACTTTAGGATTTTTGTTCTTCATGCCATTGGCAGCCACCGTTTCCGCAATCTTACTCCAAATAATTTGCCAAACCCTGTTAGCAGTAGAGGCACTATCCCGAAAAATTCTATTATTTTTTTCAAGCCAGATTTGCCACCAAATCAAATTCAAACCCAGATGCCATCCGATATGAAGAGCTTCAAACTTGAATCTGCCTTTCCTCCATATTTCCCAAATTGTTTGCTTGTTGAGAAGGCTTGTGAATCTGATTTTGTGAACGAGGAACCATCTTTCCCAGATCTTTCTAGAAAAGGGACAGTCAAACATCAAATGGTCGGAGGTTTCCTCATTCTTCAAACAGAGGACACATTGGGAAGGACCAATGAAACCTCTTCTTTTGAGATTCTCAAGAGTGAGGATTCCTTTGTGCATAAATTGCCAAGCAAAGAAATTGACTTTCGGCCATCCCTTAGTTTGCCAAATCTTGTGCCATGCCTCAAACAAAAAGGTATTGGGGGGGGGGGGGGGGGGGGGCAAAGGAAAGATTTTATTGTAGCCAGCTTTGACATAATAGACTCTTAGGCTACCGAGCCCCCAAGCAACTTGATCCTCTTCCTCACTTCCAGAGAGGAAAGAGTGGCTAAAAGATTAGAAATAGTAGGTGCAAATTCCGGAGGGACAGGAATTGGCCATTCATCCAATTTCTTGAGTTGCCTAAACTTGTAGGATCGGAGCTAATAGGAGTTAAAGTAGCATTCAACTTTGATCCAACCCCTGCTCTCCATTTCGGTTTTAACATTTTGCAATTCAAGGAATTGGACAATAATAGGAGGATTTTGATTGCAAGAGTTTGTCCAAAAACAAGCTTTGTCTCCTCTCCCAATTTTTCAAAACATACCATCTTTCAAAACTTGGGAGCCTAACTTGAGAGTTTGCCAAACTAAGGATTCATTGCCGAAGATGGGAAGGCGGTAGAGCTCATTCTAATTTTCATCTCTCAAATATTTACTAGAGAGAATGCGACTAAAGAGGGCACTCGGTTGAGAAATCCATCTCTCAAATATTTACTAGAGAGAATGCGACTAATTTAAAAAAAAAAACTAAAATATATCATTAAAAGACAAAAAAAATGAGCATTAAAAATGACAAACAAAAATCATGCCACTGCACACCTCTCAAATGTTGTCGATAATGAATAGAGGTTGCGGCAGGAATAGTTGGATGTCGCAAGGTAATGAGTATTTGTAGTCGCACTTTGCCCAGCATTAGATATTGGCTACTTTCAATGGCGGAAGTCAACCTTGTTTATTATCTAGCACAGGGTGGAGGGAATGCAACGCAACGGCATCAAAATCAACAAAGAGAAAAACCCTAATCTGAAATATGCAGTGCATGAAAAATATGACGAACTCCAATGATTTATTACCAAAAAAACCACAAAATATAGGCGAATTTTCACAAAATGACGAGTATAATTGAAGTTGCAGATTTTTTGCATTAATATTGCTGCGATTTTCAGGAAAAAAACTCGGTTGGGTGCCAAGATCCAAGATCTCATGATTTTTACCCGAGATCTGCTTCTATGCTTGAGAATGTGAGCTGACTAGAATCGCCTTAGAGTAATGTGTGCTATCCTTGGTGAATTTGCATTAGGATGACAATCATTTTTAGTAGAACCCTTTCTATGGGCAGAGAGGTGTTATGAAGGAAAACCTACACACCTCACATTTTCATCGTATCTTTATTCAAAGCTACAGGAAGAAGAAACTTTTTGTTAGATATTGCATTTTGCTTGCATTTAAATATTTTTGTGAATATCAAACAAGATTTTTGTATATTTCATAGTCCATAAACTTTCATGGAGATAATTCCAGATGTTTTATAATATTAAAAAGTTTGAGCCAATGTCTTCTACATCCTTTAAGGTTTTTGTTTCTGTTGTCATCAATGTGTCGCATGGTGCATTAGTTATGTAATTCAAATTGTATTGTATTTTATGAGTGCAGTTTTTGATTTCAGGATGCATTACTTATAAGGGCTGAAAATGAGAGCTTGCTACGTTCAATCTGCGAAAGGGAAAGAGTGTCAATGGCTGTAATTGGCACAATAAGGTTGGTACTTGTACATATGGATAAAATTTTCTGTTAGCAGATTTGGGCCCTTTTCAAATATTATAGAAGTTTATTTGAAGTGAATTTTCTACTAAAATGACATTTTTTGAGTACCGTATGTTAAGTTTTATTAATAATTGACAAGGATGTTTTCATTCATAGAGCAGTGCTCAGTGGTTAACAGTTACACCTTTGCTACTTGGCCACTCTGTATGTTCTTTGGGGAGAGAGAAACCATAATAATATTTTATATTGTAAGAATGCAATTTATTACTATGATTAAGAAGTGAAAAAATTGAAATTGTATGATGAGCTACACATTGGAATGTGTAGACCATAGTTGCAGACATAAATCATGATTAATCTTCGCTCCGCCCTGGCACCAAGTTTTTTTTATTAAATCATGGGTTTTCATATTAATCAGTCAAACTGATGTTTTGACGAAAAAAATATGATGTAATTGCTAAAATAATGTGTTTTTTTTGCAAAATTGCAATTTTCTGGCATTTTCCCCTTATCCGAACCCATATCTGCAGTGAATTTTCCCCAACCCTAACCCAATTTTTTCCTGATTAATTGAAAAACTTTATCTTTTGGTTTGTTGAGTTATTCGTGAGAAAGATTTTTGTCACTATGGTGTAGAGTCTAGACATTTCAGTCTTCTATAACGTTAATGATAATATGTCATCAAACTGACTTTTCTATTGCATTCATGTAGTTGTTATTCACCTTTCTCTTCATGTTTGTGTATAGAAAAATAGCCTGCAACGCAGAAGGTCTGTTTCTGTGTTGGATGAACTGATTAATGTTTTCTCTGTTCTTAAGTCAATCCAGTAAGCAAAATGCTGCTGGGCATTCAAAGAAAATTGTGACTTGAAATGTTCTAGCCTAAAAACATACAGAAAGCAACCCAGAAAAAAAACTAATAACAGAAAACTTTTATTTATTCCTTTGACAACACATACATTCAATAGAAAGAGTTATTCTAATATAACTCACAGGACTGCGTAGCACACAGATTTGGATCCTGGAATGCAGGTGAATACCTGTTGGTCTTAAACACCCTGTTCTATGCTGCTGTCGTCTTGCAATAATGTCTGTTGCTGAAGGTTTTCATCCTCCAGAACTTGCTGTAGAAAGACCTGTGGGTTTTCCTCCCAGGCGTCCAAACTAGTGTAGCAGCATCACATTCAGAATGAGGTTTGTTTGTTAATTTGCTGAATGATAGCTCTACATTGCCTTGGGTGTTGTCTATACCTCAAACTCCTTATCTTTATAATCTTAAATATGTGGGAATATATTACAATTTTTCATTTTTGGTGACCTCTGTATATAATAAAACATGGATATTTCTATGCAAAAGTAGATATAAATATGTTTTTTTTGCAAAAAAATATTGATCAGAAAGGCACAATGGTACAATCAGCAGCCACAACAAGAAGGCCAAGAGGCCCCAAAGGCCAAAGAAATAGAAACAGAACCAGAAGCATAAAGATCCAAGCTAAAATTCGCCCACCCAGGGGCCAGGTCCCTAAACCCCTTAACCCTGCATATCCGCACGAACCAACCTCTGCAAATTACCCACCAAACCCTCAGGAAGCTGCTCCCATTCACTAACCTGCCAATCACTCTGGCCCTCCAAAGCCCATTTGGCAAGGCAATCAGCAACACTATTCCATTCCGTTGGGATATGAACAAAGGAAACCTCCTCCAGAAAACTGCTCACCCTTAGAATTTTTCTAGCCGCTGAAACTAATTGCCAGTTCACCGCCTCAAAACTTTGCTTATTCAGCATATTAACAAGAATCATAGATTCAGATTCACAAGCAACCTTGCGCCATCCCAGAGCATAGGCCTTCTCCAAGGCAATAAGGATAGCTAGAGCCTCCATCAGATTATTAGTCTGATGCCCCTTATAAATGGAAAAGAAAAACATAACTGAGCCCGATTTATCCCTGCCAACTCCTCCAACACCAGTCTGTCCCAGGTTACCCCTAGATGATCCATTCGTGTTGATCTTCAAGACGCCATCAGTAGGGCGAGACCATTTGCTGCTCCGTTAAATTTTCCTTTTGGGCTTCCTACCCTTTGAAGATAGGGAGTCCTTCCTCCCTTTGCCAATTAATCCTAACCTCAACATCACTTTGGCTTCCCCACGATCAGCAGGAGGAGTCACCTCACACTTAGCCTGAATAGTCTCCTGAATCATACCCATGACCCGTTGCCATATCTGTTGAATCGCCAAAGCCCGAGCTTGGAAAATCCTTCGATTCCTCTCAAGCCAAGACTGCCAAAGGATACAAGAGGGCCCCAAATTCCAGGCCACCTGAAGACTCAAATCCTTGGTTGGTGGGCTCCCCAAACTTTGCCAAAACTCCACCAGAGAAGAAGCATGAATACAAGCATGATTCCAGGCCTCGCACTACCGGTGCCACGTAAACCTAACAAAAGGACACTGGAAAAAAAGATGTGAGGAGGTCTCCTCATTGCAGCCGCACAAAACACAGATCGAGGTCCCCTGAAATCTCTGCTTCCTCAAATTCTCCCAAGTGAGACACCAATCTCGAGCCACAAGCCACAGAAAGAAATTGCATTTGGGCTAGGCGAACTTGTTCCAAGTATTCTTCCACGAAGAAACTTCCCCACCACCATACTTCTGCCTGCCAAGACCTGGTAACCAACAACCACTGAATACACCCCCTGCGAGGCAGGGCTCCACGCAAGGGTGTCCTCCAAAGAGAGGGAGCTACATTCCCTTGCATCCAATATCCGAGATAGCTCCTCCCGATCCTCAACTGAACCCTCTGGTGGCCATTCATGGGGAAATTTCCATCTAAATCTCACCATATGACCCACCCTCTCGCTAGCTTTAAAACCTTCGACCTTGGCCCACCCAACATCCAAAAAGAAGCGAGCAAGGCTCCAAAGATGCGGGTACAAAGACAAAATCGAGGGATGCCCATCCCAAGAATCAAGCCAGAAAAGGGCCCTAGAGCCCCTATTGCAGATCCAGAACAAGCCCTGCTTTATTAGACTGGCCCCTCTCTTGAGGGTATCCCAAATCATGGAACCTCTACCCTCCACACCAGACATAGGGACATCAATACTCTCCGCACCTCTTAAGTACTTATGCGTCAAGATCTTAGCCCAGGGTTGGTCTTGATTAGTGTGCACCATCTCCAATAAAGTTTCGTGGCAAGGGCATGACCAGTGAGAACAGCGTGTCGCAACCCAAGACCCCCCTCCTATTGAGGTCTACAGATGTCCTCCCACTTCACCAAAGGCCACTTAGAAGAATCCAAGATCCTAGACCATAAAAATTGTCTGGATAGAGAGTCCAAATCCTTGATAAAGCTAAGAGGAGCCACTTGCACCTTACATCTGTAAATAGGGAGAGCCTGAACCACCAATTTGAGAAGAAGCACTCTGCCTGCAAAGGAGAGCCACCGGACGGTCCAATGGCTAACTTTACCTCGAAAATTATCAATAATCTTTTGCCAAGTTACTCGAGGCAAAGGACCCGCAAAAATAGGAATTCCAAGGTACTCTAGGGGGAGGGATCCAATCTGAAACCTGAGAATCCTAGCAATTCTTGACTGAATCAAAAGAGGACTATTAAAGAAATAAATGGAAGACATGCCTTCATTAATCTTTTGTCTCGACGTAGCCAGATAAATATCCAGCGCCCGTCTGAAATTGGCAGCTTCCTTGATCTTGGCAATCCCCATCAAAGCAACATCATCAACGAATTGAAGGTGAGATTAAGCAGGAAGACCGATGCCCCAACTCTACCCATGGATGAGCCCTTGCCTCACATACTCCTTTAAAAATCTTCCAAGACCCTCAACCAAAATGATGAAGAGATATGGAGACAGGGGTCCTCCTGCCGAAGACCATGAGACGCCCTGAACAAATCAGAAGGCTCCCCGTTAATAAGAACAGAGTAGGAGGTAGAGGTAACACAACTCAACCCTTCCAAACCCAAAGGCACTAAAGACTTTTTGCAAAAAGGACCATCTCACCCTGTCATAAGCTTTAGCCATGTCCAACTTCATGAACATAGCCTTTTCCTTGGAATTAGCCATCGAATGGATAGCCTCAGCCGCTACCACAACCCCATCCAAAATTTGCCTACCAGAAACAAAACCTCCTTGCTCTTCCAAGATAACTCTATGCGACCACGGTTTAAGTCTCTCCGTCATAAGCTTAGAAATGATCTTGTAGACCACGTTGCAAAGAGCAATTGGTCTAAATTGATCCAGCGAATTAGCTCTTGCCCTCTTGGGAATGAGAACCAGAAAAGTGGCATTCAAAGCTCTCAGCATTTGTTTGTTAACCTGAGATTCTTGCACAACCAGTAAATCATATTTGACAATATCCCAAAACTCCTGAAAGAATTCAATAGGAAATCCAACCGGTCCAGGTGCCTTCCCTTTCTTTATCTGAAAAGCAAACTCTTCGACCTTATCAAGAGTAATAGGCCTGCCCAGGCTCTGATTCATCTCATTAGTGACCACAAAAGGAATATACTTCAAAATAGATTCTCTTCCAACAAGGCATGAGGGGAATCCTCCTTGAAAAGAGAAGAAAAGTACTGAGTATCTTCCTTAGAAATTTCAGGGAAGGAGGAAAGTTGGCTTCCCTGAGATGAGACTAAAGAAGAAACCAGGTTCCCATGCCTTCAATCTTTAACAGAATGAAAAAAGAAAGCTGTATTCCTATCACCCTCCTGAAGCCAGTCAATCCTAGACTTCTGCTTCCAGTAAATCTCCTCCCATAATGTCCATTCTTCCAAAATCTTCAAAGCCTCGTCTTCTTCCTGGAGGGAATTCTCTGAAAGACCTTGATCCTGGATATGTCTGGTGATAGCATCAAGGCGGATCTGGGCAGCAGCTTTGGCCTGGAAGATGTTCCCAAAGCATTGCCTATTCCATTTCTTAAGCTGAAGCTTGACGTATTGAAGGCATTTCACAGAGGAATACATGGCAGTGCCGTGCATAGGCATACCTCTCCACCACCAATCCCTCACCAGCTCTTGCAAAGAAGGCTCCTGCAGCCACATCAGTTGGAACTTGAAAGAGGGATTCTTATTGACCCCCAACTTGGATGCTGAGAATTTGATAGGCCAATGATCAGAGCCTCTCCAGTCCAGAATCTCTGAACAGCTTGCCTACCCATTACCAATCCAAAAGCAAGAAGCTAAAAAACTGTCAAGCCTCTCAGAGATGGAATGCACCCCACACCTCCAATTGCTCCACCTGAACATACCATTACCAGGCTTGATATCAACTAGATTTAAACATTGGATGGAATCCCTTAGAATGGAAGAGGCATCCAACCTAGCCACATCCCCTCTCTTTTCCTCTAGACTGGAAATGGCATTGAAATCTCCTGGAAGAATCCAGGGGAAAAGAGGGACCAGAGTTGCCAAGTAAATCCGTCGGAGCATACACATTAGTAAGGAGAAAAACTTCCCCTGAGAGAAAGCTAGAAGCAACCATTGTTAATGAATATCTACTGGACATCCACCAGAGAGGAGTAACCTTCCGTGGATCCCAGAAGCTCACAACCCCACCTACCCTACCATGTGCCCCAATACACTGATACTGACCTCTACTCCATAACTTAGGTGCAATACAAGCCAATTCATCAATCGACACCTTAGACTCCTAAATAAACAAAACATCAGGAGAGTGCACTTTGATTAATTCACGAACAACCTTTTGTCTAGGGATGTTGTTCAAACCCCTTGCATTCCATGACAAAACAGTCATTTCTGAGGGTTAGCAAAATGGGAGTCAATAGGCTTAACTGACCCCGATTCCACCAAGTTTTTGCCCATTAATTTCATTTTATCCTGATCCTTTTTCTTCCCTACTTTGGAAGGCTTCTCAACAACTCCTTTTTTGAGATTCTTTTGCTGTAGCCCCAATTGAGGCAGGGCTTTGTTGCCTTTCCCAGGGGGAGAAACCTCTTCTTCTGGCCTCAAATTCGCATTGTGCCCCGAGGAAGACATAGTCACATCAACACCCGAAGCCAGACCCAACTCACAAGACCCCGTTTGTGCATGAATTGTAGCCAACTGGAGCATTGGCTTCTTAGATTCTTGCCTAATCAAGTTGACATCCAATAAGTCCGTCATCTGCTCTTCACCTACAGGGGAAGCCTCCAGGAGCATACTATTTGGATTCCCCTCCATCAAGTCCAGGTCCTCCAAATCCTCAAAACGATTGGACTCATCTATCTGCCTGTCTTTGAGAGAACGTTTTAGACCCCTCCCTCTATTATGTGGTTTAACAGGTATAAACCCCTCTACATCTGTTGACCCCTTTGTTACCGGAGCCTTTCCTCCGGTATTCACCTGTTTTAAGTTTAGCACGGGACGGAGCTCTGGTTGAAGCACTACAGAAATCCTTTGGTGCAGGAGCACCCCTTCGAAATAAGGACTAAGTCTAATTATAGTATGTTGTTAGTTTATGATGTAATAAGGTCCATTGGACCAATCCTTATGTTTTAAGTCAATCTAGGATTGTGTGTTGACAGTTGTAGTTTGTTATGCTAGCTGTCCTCCCAGCCGCTGGGAATCGAGTCTGTACTACTTGAGAGGAGTAGTTATATTATGCCCTAGATCAGTTTGTTTACATAGAGTTCAGGACAGTTCAGTATCGCATATGAAAACAGAGACATTGTGTTTGGATTTGACAGAACAGTGTTGTGCAGTGGGACTGTGAAGTCAGATATTTGTAGGCATTTCTGATATTGAAATAAAGAAGATCTCGTTGTTTCATTTGTCTAATTTTCGATCTATCTGTGTGATCATATTTTGTTTTGCAGTTGAGATGGAATCATTCATCCATTCCAGCGGTTGATTCTTTGAATCGGTGGAATGGACATGTACAGTAGTTTAGTTTGCATTTTCGTTTTCTGTTTTTACATTTCATGTTTTTGCGATCAAAATATTGCATGCAGTGAGAAAACCTAGCATCCTGATGTGCTAGGGTTTGAGGGTTAAGATCTATGGTAAAAATACCAAGGAAACGGATCGGGCCGATCTTAGCATTTTTTGTGTGAAATTTGTGAAGTTTCGAGGGTTTTGTTGAAATATACATTTGACGAATATATAGTTTTTGTATGCGACATACAGTCTGTATGTATATCGCATTTTCATCTATGCGTATATCGCTAACCGGTTCGGGTGTCAAAACATGTTAAGTGGTATGTGTTGAAGGTAAGGAGGTGTATCGGCGGAGTGGCTTAAAGTGGGACCGACGGTGGAGGTCTGGCCGACGAATAGTTATCGGCGTGAGGGAGCCCATCGGCGGAAGAAGTTTGGAAGTTGTCGACAGTTGAATGTCTTACCGAAGATAGAGCGGAGGATATGCGTCGGCGTGAAGTTGAACATCGGAAGAGGAGTTCAAAGTTAGGCCGATACTCCGAGTCTGGCTGACGGTGGAGTTGGCATTCGGCATATCGAAGAGACAATAGGGATCGGCAAAAGACTCTAAGAGTTCGCCGATAGTGGAAGTCCCGCCGATAGGCGAAAAGTCGATCCTTCATCGGCAAGAGAATAAGGATCAGAGCGAAGATTCTAAGTGGAGCCGATAGCGTAAGTGTTGCCAATAGGCAACTTAATTGATGCGAAGGTGTCGGCGTGTATCAGAGGGACATAACTCTCGAAGGCCGATGGTTTAAGTGTTGCCGATAAGCAACGTGGACGATAGTGGTGACTGGTAGCAGTGGTAACGGGAACCTGTTCAGCAGGTTAGGGTTTGTATGTTTCGGTGTGACCTCAGTCATCGGAGCAAGTCGGAGTGGAGAGCCTGATAGGCATTATCTTGCCGATAGGCACATAAGCGAAACATCCATCGGCGTGAGGTGGAGTTCGGTGTGACAATTCTCTTAGGTGCCGATAGTTATTGTTTGACCGATAAGTGTACATCGGGGAGACATTGTGGTAGGTCTTGCCGATGGAATGGGAATAGTTAAATCCTGCCAAGTTTGAACACTTGTGCTGGCCGCTCTGCATCATTCTTCCCCGAGGGGTTAGCTTTAGGACACTTCCTTTGCAAGTGCCCATACTTATGGCAGATCTGACACCGAAAAGGAAGAGCTTCGTAATCAAGCTATTGAATCCACACGGTATCCCCAACCCGTAGTTCGAGAGACTCTGGCAAAGGATTATTTAAGTCAATTTCAATACAAATGTGTGCATAGGAGATTGCCTTCTTATCCATAGTCTGTTGCGACGGGCCTACTGGTTTGCCAAGCAAAAGCCCAATCATATGCAGAATGTCATTCCGCTAGAATTCCAACGGCAACCATGGGAGGCGAACCCACACCAGCACATTTGACGGGAGCTCCTCAGAAGGATTAAAACCAATATGCCATGGTTTAATAAAGAGGCCCCCCTGATTGTAAAATTATGGCCCTGCCTCATAGGCCTTGTTGCGATCCGTTAGGCATGAAAAGACCACAATGAAATAATTGTTTGCAGCCAACAGCACCTCCATATCACCCTCTGGATTCTAGGTACGGCTAGCCCATGATTCCAAGGACGGGAGCGAAACCCGAGAACCCATAAACTTACAAATGAGAGCATGATTACACATATAAGTAACATCCTCCGCCACTGAATCTTGTTGGATCACTAACACCAGATGAGTAGCACTCCTCTCTAAACATCCATTCACTTTCGGTGGTCTTTGGGCACCAGACTGGGACGACCCACCAACATGCACTGAGCTATTTAGAAAATCAAACGCCTTTGCATGAGCGGATAGGGGAGGATCAAACCCCGAAACAACCTTAGAAAAAGACATACCTTGATTAGCATCCAAAGATGCACATGCAGCCATACCGATGCCAAGAAAAAACACAGCCTTAAAAAAAGAAAACCCCCCCCGCTAACCAAACACCCCCGATCCCACAAACACCCCACCCCTGCGAAGCACAACCCCCCACGCCAACACCCAACTCCCTTCAGCCCGCATGCAAAGAAAATGAAGAAAAAAGAGCAGGCCGCGGCCTGCTACAGGCCACGGGCCTACACAAAGACAACCCCCGCACCCATTCCTCTCTCCGTCCAAAAGTAGATATAAATATGTTAAAAAGAGTTCAAAGACATTTTTGGCAAGATAAAATGGACAATTTAGAAGTAGGAAATGTGAATGAATTTCGTGTCTGAGGGAAAAATCATCTTTTAACTGTTTAGATCTCTAGTATACAAGTTAAATTAGTTGCATAATACAGGCATATTAGTTTTCATACTTCTCTCATAGACCAAGAAGCTATTAGCTAAGGCTAACATAGCTTTATGATAAAAGTGAGCTAATAAAACTACTGTGTGCAGCACTATCTTTATATGTTTATGAGAACATGACTAACCTGACAAGAAAAGACTAGTAGAATGGACTTGTAAGTTAAATATAGACTTGAACATTGAAACATCATAACTTGAAAATAAAATGCTTCAAAATTAAGACATACAGTTCACTTAATTTCAACGTAAATAATGGGAACAAAATCCAAAGTCAAACCATAAAATCCAAACCCTAGAAATCTGATCAAATTCATTGAATAAAACTGGTATGATTGGAATCAGACAAATTCATCGTTTGCTGTTCAAACAAGTTATGATTTTCCCTTTGGCCTCCATGGGATTGATTTGCAGCCAATTGATGAGGGCATAGATTACAAACTCGGCAAGTACTTGTCATTTTTTTGCTCTAGCCAGTTACTTGTTTAGTACTCCTCACCAAAAGCTTAGTGAGTCCGAGCAAAAAACTCACCATACGAGGCAATTGAGGCCAAAAGTTACTTTTTTTTTTAAATGAGAATTTTGTTTGGATCTTCGTGCTAGTAACCCTAACCCTAATGGTCTATGGGCTCCATTCACACCCTAAGTAGTCACAAAAGTGAAAAAAATGAGAAAGGCTAAAGGCTGCAAGAGTGAGAGTATTAGGATAGGAAAAGTAAGGACTTGGTATTGTAGAAAATGCCCCTCGACCCCACTAGGGGCACTACCCCCAAACCTCTTGTGAGGGACATTGCCCCTCTACCACACTGTGGGCATTGCCCCTAGACCCTTGCGAGGGGTGTTGCCTCTCGACCTCGTTGGGGGTTCTGCCCCTAGACCACCACTCACCACCATCTCACCATTGTCCCGCCATCGTCCCCCCTATCGTACCGCTGTCATCCCCAAACTTAGGCCCTTGGTCCCTCCACACCCGAAACCTGCCTCCCCCGTCTCCCTGTCAAGAAATCCCGTGTAACATAGATAAAATCTAATAGAAAACACTTTTGTACTCATTTATGGACTCATTGGATACATTTTGTCATTGAATTTGTGAAAAAAAGTTGTGTTTTTAAAGAAACTTAAGTAAGTTTTTAAGTTGCCGAGTTTTTAGCTGAGTCGCAAATTTTGGGTCTGTTGAGTTTTTGCCAAGTCCAAGTATGCAAACTATGGATGAAGGAATTTGCAGGATAAACAGGGACAAAGTTGCTCTTCAAATATGGTGGTGCTTTGCAATATAAATGATGACAACTCACCCCTTAAATGCAATGGCAATTCACTTGATAACAAGTGATGGATTTGGTCTTTTAGTATGATGGGATTTGCCAAAGAGTTGAGGACAAATTCAGCAACAAATTTGCTCTAAAAGAGTGATGAACCCAGTGCCAACTTCACACTGTCATTTTGCATTCATTCTGAGAAATCATCCAGCCGCATGAAGAATTGCTGGAGATTGTGCTTGCTGTATTTTGTTGTTTTTGAGGATGCAGAGGGGTTGTCAACTGCTTAAGCAGAGCACACTTTTTTAACTGATTTAGATGTTTTGAGTAATTAATTTCTATTTAATTTTTTAAGGTTATTAATTTTTATTTAACATATTTTAAGAATTGCAGGAGATTGCCTGTGCTGTATTTTTATGTTTATGAGGATGCAGAGTGTTTGACAACTGTTTAAGCAGCACACACTTTTTTTATCCAAATTTTTAAGGTTATTAATTTTTATTTAATATATTTTTAGGTTGTATATAGGTAGCTGTTTTAGGCTGTTGTTTGAAGCTTAATGATGATTTCGTTTCCAATTATTATTGACTAACAAACTTGTTTTTGATTTTTTCTTAGTACGAGCTTTGTGACTTGACTTATAATGAAAGCCACATAACATAAAATCCACAACCTTTTCTTTATCTCACTTATATTGAAGGTTTAGAGATCTATGAGAGTTAAAAATTCAAAATAAAAGATGTTCTAATATCCACGCATATGTAATAGTTATGCAAGCATACGGGAAGTTTTCATTGTAGCTTATATGTTCTGAGGATTTATATATGACGTGAGTCACCAGTAAAAGGAATCATTTTAGTTAGAGAATGCACAACACATGCATCGACATATATGAATAGCTTTCAAACAGTGACTTCTTCTGTTGTTTTTAATCTTTGTTCGACCTTGTCATTTCTTAGATGGATTCCTTAGTTTGGATACTTTTTTGAAGTGGATCCAATTGCCTAGAGATGTATCTGGCTCTACACGTTTGACATAGCCAAGGATAAAGAAGTAATGGCAATGAGTACACTGCAACTGAAGAAAACCTTAGATGTGACCCACGGTTGCAGAAAGAAAGGCTTATCCAAGCAATAGTGGAAGTCTAGAAGGATATGGTTGAGGAATTAAGGTAATGCCATGATTGGACAAGTATGGTGACTAGTCAACTTGAGTCAGCAATTGTGAGACAAATCTTGCAAATAAAGTAAAGGAAGCAATTTTTTTGTGAAGCATTCCAAAAGTTGAATGCCATAACCACAACTGCACTTGATAATGGTTCGTACATGGAGTAGGCAAACAAACCATCCATGCATAGACTATGGAGAAAATTAGAGCCAAAATATCAAATCCATAGTCAAGACCCCTTTGATAGGAAACTGCGATTAATCCATCCTAAAGATGAGTTGTGATGCACAAGGAGATTCTTAGGAGAGATCTGGTGATCACTTTTGTGGATGGTAGTTCTAGTGTGAATCTTTTTGCAAAAGATACTTTGAGAAATCTAGTGAAGCCAACTATTTTGGCCTTTCACCTTTTAGTTGGTGGAAGTGGGAGCCAATCAATATGGCATAAAGGTGATGGGAGTGTTGATGATGTAGAAGGTATTTATTGGAACACAACACTTTTTGCTGGATTTTGTTAACTTTTCATTACGTAAGAATGACTATGTTGCATTGTTGGGTTGTGACTGGTCCATACCATCCAAAGCCAATCACACGTGGAAGAAAAATCTACTCTATTGAAAATAAAGTACAAAAGTTGAGAAAGATATCAAGAGTTGGGAAGTAAACAAGGATTTGAAGTTGCTTGATTTGTTAGAATTGGACTTCACTGAAGTGGAAACTGGGGTATTATGAAGCTGAACAAAGAATTGACCTTGGAGGCACAACAATTTTCTGAAGATGAGAATAACACTATCAATGGTTTGTTCCATTGGCAGATGAAACACTATTAGATGTTCTACCCTCTATGCAATTTCATTGAAATTATTGAGATAAAAGAAGGTTTGCAGAGTATTACAAAAATTAGAAGTCAGCTATGCTAAGTCGTCTTGGACCATCTACATCATTATTAGTTTACCATCTTGAGTTTGAAGAAAGCAAGGTAGAGGATGACGATGAAAGCAAGGATTGCACAGTGTGAATGTGAGATTTGAGGATAAAATTAGCATTGAATTTGAAGTATGACCTCTTGAAACATCAACTACTGTAGTGTGGTTAAAAGTGGAAATAATCACCCGTAATGAGTAGATAACCATGACACGATGGGTGACCAAGTTCATGACAAGGAAGATGAAGTATAACTCTTTATAAACACTTGAGGTGCACAAATTTCAAATCAAGGAAATTTGTGTTGAAGAGGCAGAGAGAGAACGAGAATGACCAACACTTAAGATGGTTGAATTTCAAGACGGGACCAATGTTTTTAAAAGATAGTGATCAAATTAAAATAAACTAGTCAAATTTAAGGAATTTTGGTTGGGACTGTTCAAAATGAAAGAAATTTTGGAGCATGGAGTAGTAAGGTTAGAAAATTTTGAGGGCACGAATTTTAATGTTGCATCTAAGTCTAACTTAAACTGCGAATATTATTGACTTAGAATTTTATGATGTTGAAGAAAACATGTCCAGGTTGTTCGCAAATATAAAGAGGCACACAGAAAGAGAGAACCCTAGTTGAAAGCAGTGAAGGAAGAGATACATGTCCCAACACATGCTTTCAAGTTCTGTTTGATTCTTACATGAAAGCATGCATCAGATTCAGCTCTAAGTCTTTTGGCAAGTATGAGCCTCTTTTATCCCAATTGTATGAACCTAACTTTCCATTGTTGTATGGGCCACTTGTTCAGCTGAACCATTGACTCTCTTCTACAACTTATAACACCTCAATCTCTTTGCTTTGTATGTGCATATTTTATGTCATACGCCTTGTGTTGTCATTCTTTTCTCCTCTTCTTGATTCATGCCTTGCAAAATGATGCCATACTGTTGGCTCCCCTGTTGTTGAATGCCTTTGTGTCCGACGTTTTATGACCAAATGGTTTGTTGTCATACACCATGATGCCAAAAATCCTAGTTCCGTACACTCTACTGCTGTATGGCACTAATGAAGTACATCCTTGCCATTGTATGATACTCTTCCAATATGTGAAAACTGTAGTATACCTGATGTTGCCCATCACGTCATCTACTATATGTTTGATAAAGAACCCCTTGTGCACATTAGTGCAATGCTTGCAATGCTTTGAACATCAATAGACACTCTATACCATTGTTGAACTAACTTGCACAAATTACATAGACAAATATTAAGCTTTTATTGAACACCAAAGTAGGGCTTTGCAATAACCTAAATGTTGTTGAAAAAATTGGAAATTTATGGAATTAGAAGTCACCATTTAAAGTGGAGTGTTCTTTGAAGAACTTCCAAGCGGAGATCTTGATCAAAATCAACCCAATCTTTCACCCTTCAATAAATTCAAACTTTTCTCAAAATGGAAGGGTATCTGAAGGTTTTCAGCATATGCAATTTCTAGGTTTTCTCAGCAATTGGAAGCAGCTAATTCTTTTGCAACAGCAGCTTCTCCAGGGATGTGTTCTTTCTTCCTATCCTCCATCTTGTTCTTCATGATCACAAGTAGTCGAAATGTGTCGGAAGGGACTCTAACTTGTCTTAAGGGGGAACTTATGCAGTTTGACATGTTATCACTAAGTATTGCTGTTAGCATAGTTTGAAAACTAGGACTTGACAAAAACTTGGCAGCCCAAAATTTTGACTCAGACTTGGGATTAGGCAAAAACTTGGCAAATAAAATTTTACAAAATAGACTTAAATAATGCATGAGATGAATAAAAAAAAGAAATTAGAGAACACACAAGTCTTTTTTGATCATAGTAACATTACTTTGAATTGGGATTGTGAAATAGGCCACCCCTGTTTGTATTTTTCTTTTATTTTTGTATTTTTGTTATTTTTATTAAATTGTGATCTTTCAGAACTAGATGGAAGATGCAGAAGGGTTTTTTTGGTTTTGCATGTAATGTTTTTTCATTGTCATACATAAATATAAACATGCAATAGAAAGAAAATCAGTGACAGATGAACAATACAATGGAGACCCAGTTCATAGAATGACATAAAATGAATTATCATCACATACCCATGTCAAAATATGCATCTTCGTACTACTGCTGTAGCTGGGCCAGCAACATGAACAGAGGGTTTTGCATTCAATACATCAGCATTATGAAGAATCTGTCATCTACAAACAATCACAATATCCTCCTGGGATCAAATCGACCCTATGCACATGAAATGGAACTCCAACAAACCCCAAATGAGGCCTCCTAGATGTACAGCCAGGTCTGCAGCATGTATGGCCAGCAAGGAGTGATGTACGGCCAGCAAGAAGTAGAAATGCCTGTCCCAAACTGCCTTAAACCTGCACAAATCTGCTACTCCTGAATGTGTTCTGTGCTGCTTCAAATATCAGAAAATGATATGTCTTTCCTCTTCAAATCTCAACAAGATGATCAAACTGAAGCACACTTACAGCCACTCAGTATGGCTGCCCAAGAGTCCCTTTGGGTGATCTCTCACCTGTGGAAGATTGAACTAATGGTGGTTATCATCACCAAAAGCCATGGCTGGAAATCTTCTCCAAAACCTCAACATGCAGAGCAAAAGCATAGTCAAAACGTAATGTTACGAATGGATTCCCTTTTTCTTTTGCTTAACTCTTATATCTCCTCAATGAGGGTCGATCACTTTAGGAGGGAAGATAAACATTTTAAAATAACTTTATTCCTCCTTAAGGTGGCGTCCAAGTCCTTAGTGACTTATTTTTGCATTATACACTTTTTTCCTAGTCACTAACTTATAATATAAAGTCCCCATTATTAAATATTAAATATAACTTACGGACTTTAAAATGGAATAGCAATTGAACTCGGAATCCTGTGAACAATAGACCGTTGGAAAGGTCTCATCAAAATGCTCCACCTCCAACCCTGAATTTCCCCAACCAGCACAAACCCTAACTTACTAAAAATAGTAAGTCCCAGCCAAAGTGTCCAAAAACGGCCAAACAAACTCCAGATTTCCCTTACCACATTTGTTAGTCTACGGGAACCAAGTATAGACTAACTCCCTCAAGGAAAAGGGGACATTATAGATTGAATCTGTAAACCAAAAGTATAAATGGAATTCAATTACTTGTAATTAAATCAGGAGACTAAAAACCGCAGAAAAGTGCATAAAAATTGGGGAAAAACACTGTTCTTGTTATTTCAATCCAAATAAAGGCAAATAATCTGCTTTTCATTCTGGTCAGCCCACAACAATTTTTATGCTATGCTTTTTAAAACTAGAGTGGGGGTCTGGGGATGGCAGCTCCCAGCAAGGTCAAGTGGCAGTGCCCCTGCGGGGTATGGGACCAAATTAAGTCCTTCAAGTTCAAGGCCACATGGGCCTTCACGGTTCATGCCATTTTTCACAAATTTTTTGCTTTTGACTAACCATCAATAAATTTTTTCAATCACTTTCAATCATTTCCCTCTGCTGAGATCTTAATTGCCAAGGATGAAAATATAAAAATATAAAAATTAAAAAATGAGGGTTTTATAAAGGGCCTGCAATTTTTTTTTAGGTGGCCAAGTCTGCAGAGAAAACTTGTAAGTTTTAGGCGAGTTACCAGATAGAAGAACTCATGAGTTTGCAAAATATGGTTGTCAGCATTTGAGTAAGAAAAATGTTTTGTAGCTGACTTAGTTGAATTGTTAATTATTGTATTGTCGGCGTAGGTATTCTGTTAATCACTGTTTGGTTATGTACAATTGAGTCTTAGGTTGTGTCTTAACCGACAACCATTTGGTCTCATAAACAGTAAAAGTAAAATGTCGGGGTAAGGGCATTGATGTACAGTTACCACCTATACCTAGTGCTTTACTGTACACTGCATTGTGCAATAAAGTTATTATTCTCTTGTATTCTCCTATATTACATTCGTAGTATGTAATTATATTTTTGCAAGTAGTGGTAACCCACAAAACAAAAGTATAAATGGAATTCAATTACTTGTGATTTATTCGGGAGACTAAAAATCACTGAAAAGTTACTGAAAATTGGGGAAAAATGCTGTTCTTGTTATTTCAATCTAAATAAAGGCAAAGAATCTGCTTTTCATTCTGGCCAGTCCACAACAATTTTTATGTTATGCTTTTTAAAACCAGGGTGGGGGTCTGGGAGTGGCAGGTCCCAGCAAGGTTGAATGGAAGCATCCCCATGGGGTCCAGGCCCAAATTAAGGCGTTCAAGGCCACATGGAACTTCACAGTGCATGCCATTTTTGACAAATCTTTCACTTTTAACCCAACCATCAATAAATTATTAAACTCTTTGATCACCTGACAGGCAATTCCCTGTGCTGAGATCTTAATTGCTGAAGATAAAAATATTTAAAAGAATAAAAAAATCAAGGTTTTATGATTATCAAGGGTCTGCAATTTTTTTTAGGTGGCCAAGTCTGCAGAGAAAACTTGCAAGTTTCAAGCAAGCTGCCAGATAAAAAAAATTGCGAGTTTGCAAAATATGGTTGTCAGCATTTTAGTAAGATAAATGTTTTGTAGCTGATTTAGTTGCATTGTTAGTAATTGTATTGTCGGCTTAGGTATTCTGTTAATCACTTTTTAATTATGTATAGTTGAGTCTGAGGTTGTGTCGTAACCAACAACCATGTGGTCTCATAAACAGTCAAAGTAAAATGTCGGGGTAAGGGCATTGATGCGACAGTTACCCCCTATACTTAGCACTTTACTGTACACTGCATTGTGCAATAAAGTTATTGTTCTCTTGGATTCTCCTATATTACATTCATAGTATGCGATTCTATTTCTGCAAGTAGCAGTAATTTATAATTGTAGTCGGTCATAATTGTAGTCGGTCGTAGTCGGCAAAGTAAATAATCATAAATTAATTAGTGTTGTTATGTAGGAGTGTTATCGGGAATTAACCCCGACGGTTGGATAGTTATAGAGTCGTTGCCAACGGTTGGTACTTCAACCAACCTTGGCCAAGTTATATATTGGCTGAATACTTTGTAGTCGGGGCGACCCCACGGCATTGTAACATTGTAGTGTAATACTGGTATATTCAATGAATGGGAACAATGCTTTATTCTGTGTAATGCTGTTATAATTTCATGCTCTGTGTTATGCACTATACTACTTAATTCTGTTTACTTCATATTCTGTGAAACACACCATATTGCGGTAAACATTTGGCGCCGTTGCCAGTTCGAAAACGGGTCGAGGGTGACAAGTTGATGACAAGTTGAGACCATCGGATGACAAGTTGGCTATCGATGACAAGTTGAGTCGTCGGAAACCATTGACAAGTGGCATCGTCCGAAACAAGCAAACCGTCAGGTGTAACTAGGGTCGAGGAAAAAAAAAAAAAAAAAAAAAAAAAACAACAATGAAAATGGCATCGTGATGGGGCAGCTGACCGAAGAGCCAGTACAAACAAACGAGGATCAAGACGCTCTGACGGAAGACCTCTGCAGTTTGCAGTCGGTCATCTGGGATCAAATGCACGTCAACCAAGAGGTCGACCATCTCCTCACCCGAGTAGCAATTAATGCCCATACAACTCAATAAGGATAAGAATCGAGTACCAAGTGGGCATGAAACACCAAAGGAAAGAACACGAAGATCATTGAGATTAAAGGAACAAGAAGAACGAAGGAAAACACTGAGACAAATTGTCAATGAACATCATGCCAACGAAGGAATTTTCAAGACACCGTTGACAAATAAAGAAAAAGGGAATGAAAATGAATTGATAGAAGAAATTGAAAACAACATATGCCGCATCGGAGAGTTATCCATATCGGACGACGAAGGGCCGAGAGTTGGAAGATCTGAGCCTAAAACCCCAGGGCAGAGGGAGTATCAGAACGAACCCGAGGAGACTCAAGGTGTAGAGGACGCTGACAGAGGACGCGGGGAAGACTTGAACGTGGCCGAGAGTGCAAGTGACGCACCGGGACGTTGCGAGAGAACCAGTCCAGTCAGGTCCAACGCACAAGGAGGGCATCGGGGAAGGATGGTGACTCCGCCAGCCGAGAGGCAGAAGCTGCCAAAATTTACGGGGGATGGGTCAGAAGATCCAGTACGACACTGTAAGACGTGTGAGACAATTTGGATAGCCAATGGGCAAGATGATGTGGACTACTGGCTGAAAGCATTTCCAGCGACACTGAGAGATAGTGCCATCGACTGGTACACAGAGTTGGCCCAAGCACACAGGGCATCATGGAGATTACTTAAGAAGGCATTCCAAGACGAATTCAAACTCCTGAGGGATGACAGTGAAATTGTAGCGGAGATCTACAGTACGAAGCAAGGGAAGCACGAGAACGTGCGAACCTACAACCGGAGACTGAAAGAATTGTTGGGAAAACTGGAGACTCAGCCAGCCGACGGGCTGAAGAAGCGATGGTTCATCGAAGGGTTGCGCCCATCGCTGAAAAAGAAAATGAAAATAGTGCCTCCGTCATCATACGATGAAGCCTACAATCGGGCGATGGATATAGAGAGTGAAAATAAAATATCCTTCCGAGGCAAAAAGAAGACGGACGACGAGGAGAGTACGGATGACAACAGCGACAGTGAGTCCAAGACCGTGCAAGCACTCAGGAAGGACATGATGAGAATGATGAAAGAACTGAAGGCCGACAAGGAGAGTATGAGGGAAGCCAGAGAACTGTGGTGTATAGATTGCAAGGGGGAAGGTCATACAAAGACAAATTGTCCGAAAAAATTGTTTTGTGATATCTGCCAAGTGATGGGACATTCCATCAAGGAATGCCCATACAATCTGAAAGCAAGGGGTACGCAAGTACTGTTCACCCAAGGAGAACCGTCAACACCGCCGAACACACCACCAAAGCCCCAGTACAATAGCCATGCATCCCCTGGAGGTTACCAAAGCAATAGAAGTCCGAGAAACAGATTGCAGTACGACAGTAAGGGGCGACCAATAATACAGTGCCGGCAGTGCAACGAGTGGGGACACTTCGCCAGAGAATGCCCCAGCAACAATCAGAACACAGTGAATGCATTGTGCAAATGGTGTGGACCTGGGGATCACGAGGAAAAAGACTGTCCGAAGCAGAAAGGAGTGAACCTTATCAATCTCAGGGAAGATGAGGAAGAAATCCGGGCTATCACCCGAGCACAGTGGAAAAAGGCCACTTATCCAGATCCCCGTACGGAAAAAGAAAGACTCCGAGAGGCACGGAAAGAAGTGGAAGTTGCCATGAGAACCGAACGAAAGAATTCAGACAAAAAGGCGATACGATCGGAATCAGATAAGAGCATAGCAAGTCAAGTGTTGCAAACTACCGTACCAATCAAATTGGCAGACCTTCTCCAAAGCTTGCCTCAGTTAAAAGTAGCAATATCCAAGGTACTGGAGGACAACCCGCACGAAGACCAAAACCTCACAACGGAAGATGTCATAGTAGAACCACCGCCAACGGGAGAATAAGTACTCGACCCGAGGTTGCTGGCGATTGATACTGGGAAGAAACCGGCTGTAGTACGCATGGAAATCCTTGGGCGAAATTTGACAAATACTATAGTCGACGGGGGATCCGGAGTAAACGTACTACCAGAAGCGACCTGGAAGAGCCTCGGGAAGCCTACTTTATGGCCACAAAACTTCCAGTTAGTGGGAGCCGACCAGCACGGGATCAAGGCGCTGGGAGTGCTAATGGCTCAAAAGGTAAGAATCGGTACCCAGCAATTCTTGTTAAATTTTGTAGTCATAACAGCACAAAATGCATCATATGATGCATTACTCGGCCGAGGATGGCTAATAGCCGCCAAGGCCAACCACAACTGGAAGAAAAACACTCTGTCCATCGAAAATGGACGTAGGAAGTTTGTCATTGACTTGAAGACACAAACCGTCAGTGAAGAGTTGGCGTCAGATTCTGACTCGGATGGAGGGGACTCGACAGTAAGTAGGAATGGACCGATGGAGCCCGATGAGGAAGGGGTGCTGAAATTACAAGAATGCTCAGAAGACGAGACAAATTCATTCAGCGGGCTATTCCATTGGCAGATGGAAGACTACGAGTTTTTTCCGCCACAATGCAACATGATTTCAATAAAAGAAGTCGGCGAGAGCTCTCCGATGAACAATGCAAGTCCTAGTAGTGCAAGTCCTGGCAATGCAAGTCATGGCAGTGTAATTCTTGGTAAAACTCGGTCGAAGAGTAAAACACTCGGCAACTGTGAAAGTCTCGGCAACTCTCGGCCGACGAATGAAAGTCTGGGCAACTCTAGGCCGACGAGTGAAACATTGTTCACGGATGAAGCACTTGAGGGATTGACAAACACTCGACCACTTGGTAAAAAGGAACCAGTAATGAGTGACAAAGGGGAGGAAGGCAACAATCAGCCGGAAGTAACAGAGCAAATAGTGGCAGAGACAAGTCGACCAGGAGAGGCACAAAAAGAATATACAGAGGGTGAAGCTAAGATAGATGATACACTTGCACATACATTTGAACCAGACAAGGTGATCAGATATGAAGAGACATTGACAAGTAAGGTGAATCGGGGTGATGAAACTAACGACGGGAACACAACATTGAAAAAATCGGTCAGAAAGAGACCATACAGAAAGAATAAGGACTATAAAGTAATTCTGCCGACTTGCAATTTTTTGGCGATCGGTGAAAAGCAACAGAGAAAAAATGATGTTAAAAAGTCGGACAGTTTGCCGAACTTCCAAAAGACAACAATTATAGTTCCAAGAAAGACAACAGTTCCGGTCCCTGCAGACGATTACAAAATCAATAAAGCTGGAGTTGCAGATCAAACGTGGACCCCGTCGGAGAAAAATTGGAAAAAAAGGAAAAAAAAAATGTGGGAAAAATGGGAAAAAATTGAAAAAAAAAAAAAAGGGAAGTGGTACGTTGTACGACATCGGCCGTACGATCAGGCAGCACGACATCGGCCGTACGACCAGGGCCGTACGACATCGGCCGTACGACCAGGGCCGTACGACATCAGCCGTACGACCTGGGCCAACCGGGGAAAAAAAAAAAAAAAAAAAAAAAAAAAAATTTAAAAAAAAAAAAGGGAAGAAAAAAAACAGTACGGCCAGGCCGTACGCCGTACGCCGTACGACGTACGGTTTAAAAAAACACGTACGGCCAAGCCGTACGCCGTACGACCAGGCCGTACGCCGTACGACCAGGCCGTACGCCGTACGACCAGGCCGTACGACGTACGGTTGAGTCGTACGCCGTACATCGTACGACCAACTCACCCAACCCCGTCCCTTTTAAAACCCCCCCAATCTGGCAATTTTTTTCAAAACGGAAGTCGACTGTACGGAGAGAGTTGAAGTACGGAGAGAAGGTACAGCCGTCCGTACGAAAGGAGGGAGATATCAGGCTGCCGTACAATCTCATCAAGGCCGTGCGACAAAGTAGTTGTGTTTCACCGTAGGGAGGAGTTGAGCAGACAACAGTCGTGGGTTGTTGAACAAAACAGCAAGATAACGGGTTCCTCAACATTCAAATACCCAGCATCGAAGTTGTCAGAGAGAATGGACGAGGGCAAGAAGATTGCAGCTGCCCCCGGACCCCGCGAGGGGCGCTGCCCCTCGACCCCGCTGGGGGCGCTGCCCCCAGACCCCCGTTGGGGGCGCTGCCCCCAAACCCCCGCGAGGGGCGCTGCCCCTCGACCCCGTTGGGGGCGTTGCCCCCAAACCCCCATCAAATTAGTACTATCTTGATCCAGTGAGCAATGGGGTGCAACATTCGCAGCATTCAGTGTGCTATCAGATTGGGTCCCTTGGTTGGTTGGTCTACTGGCAGGTGTTCCAAATGTGTTGGTTCTACTTTTACACAGCTCCTACTTCAGCATTGTTGTCGGCAAAAGCTTACTTAATGTCACTTGATGGTTTTTTGTCGTCTGGAAGACGACTAATTTTGTGGGGGGGATGATGTAGTCGGTCATAATTGTAGTCGGTCGTAGTCGGCAAAGTAAATAATCATAAATTAATTAGTGTTGTTATGTAGGAGTGTTATCGGGAATTAACCCCGACGGTTGGATAGTTATAGAGTCGTTGCCAACGGTTGGTACTTCAACCAACCTTGGCCAAGTTATATATTGGCTGAATACTTTGTAGTCGGGGCGACCCCACGGCATTGTAACATTGTAGTGTAATACTGGTATATTCAATGAATGGGAACAATGCTTTATTCTGTGTAATGCTGTTATAATTTCATGCTCTGTGTTATGCACTATACTACTTAATTCTGTTTACTTCATATTCTGTGAAACACACCATATTGCGGTAAACAATAATGTAGCATTTTGTTCTAAACAATGCTTTCAGCCCTGTAATATGTTTTGTTTGGTATATACCATTGCCAGTTGCAATGCCTATATTTTGAGCACAGATTCCTTGGTATTGTTCACTTATTATGGACATACACACACATGGTCGGAGCTGATCTCTCTCTCTCTCTCTCTCTCTGTATATATATATATATATATATATATATATATATATATATTGAGCACAGATCCCTATATTAAGGAGAATGGTAGGAGCTGATCTAGTTTCAGGTATCCATTGCTAGTGCATCACTAGGGTTATCAATCCAATAGTTTATGGATCAAAGGGTATAGTAAATAATTCATATATTTGTATTAGGGGATCTTGAAAATTCAGTGTTTTTGTATCCATATCTGGTACCATAGCTGTTTCCATGCAACTGTAGCATGAAGACATCTAAATATTGTGAACCTGGCACGTGAGTGTGCAATGAAAGGGGTTTGTGGTTTAGATATTAAGCTTGAGCTAGTTGGGAGTCCCATCCTAGATGGGTCTTAATTTGTCTTAGTGTTTGCATAGTTGATTCAATTCACACTCTAATTAAGAATGACGTTTGATAACAATTTGTGTGTGGTTTGATGCAAGTGATCAAATATATCCTTCTCAGTCTATTTTGTCATTGCAAATATTGGACTTTCTATTTTCTATGTTACTTATGGACTCAGTAGTCACAAGGCAATGAAAGGAAGCTAGGTGTGCGGAAATCGCTTCCTACACTAATCTAATGAGGGGAGAGCTATACAAATTTAAATTAATCCTTACAACTACAGCAACATAGAACATCTAATAGAGATATTGCAGCAGTACACGTGAACCAGAAAGAAGACAGAAGAAGAGAGACAAAGATATAACGTGGGGAAAACCCTTATCGGGTGAAAAACCCCACACTTAGAAACCTGCACAATGTATTAACAAAAACTGAAAGTTGTTTGCAATACACTTGCAATGCAAGTTTCAACGGTCTTCGACACTCGTATTTGGAGTCAATTCGGCAACATAACAGTACCTATCAATCCTGTAATACATCTCCTCCAAGCCCTTGTTTATATAGAATATACAAGGCAAGATTGGTCCAAACTTGGAATGGGCGTCCAACTTGGCCTCATGGCCCAAAACCCACGCCTAAGGACACTTGGTCAACATTGTAGAATCAGCCTGACACTTGTCCACATCTCCCATCCCAAAGAGGTCGCCTATTTCCAAAATGGGCTATGACAGATGCTCTTACGACACTTACGATCGTCATAGATACTGTCATAGCGGTTACAACTTACAGCTGTAAGAGAATCTGTCATACACAGACTATAAATAGCATATTCTCTTACAACATGTCATAGTCCACCTTGGGGCGCCCAAATATGCCTTTTTCAAAGATGCTTCATGACACATGTCTTCACCTGTCTTACAAGCTTCTATTTCCGACTCTTACATGTAATAGATTCTGTCATAGGAATCCGTCATAACCGTTTTGGTCAATATTCCCTTACACAACATAAAAGATGTCGACACATGGCAAAATGTTCCTACCACAAAGTGGGACGCCTATCTCCTCATGTGAGGACAAAATTACAAGTTGTCATTTTCTATGTAGGATGACACATCACCGTGCCACATCCCACAATATGACAATATGGAATTTACAATTTATTTACAACATAGGCAATGAATTAATAAATACAAGCATAAATAATGCGAGGAATTACCAAGGTTGAGACACCTTAATTCCCAACAGGCAATCCCAACCATGATTTAGGTGCTTTATACACTTTTGGGGATTTTCAACCTCAAAGTAGATGGTAGAGTTCATCCATTTTGGGGGGTGCAATTTGTGCTTCTGCATTCTTTTGCACCTAGGAATAAGAGACCTCCACTATTATGGATATTGGTGGTTCCCTTCTGAATATGACACAGTAGAGCTTGATTAAAAAACATGATGTGAAATTTAACTGCACAAGAGATTTGTTTGCCAATGCAATTGTAATTTCTTGTATGTATATGTGTTGTGTGCATGGTTTTAGAAGGTTGTAAGGTATTTAAAAGTTCACATGCATATTGATATATGCATAGATAAAGCCTTTCTTCTTGTTTTAAATTATCTGTTTGTTGGAACATTAGACTCCTTGATTTTCTTGGCAGCCTTGTATGTTGTTGAAGTTGTTCTGTGAATGTTTTTGAGTTACATATTTGTTTTTATTTTGTAGAGATATTGCTGGCTTTTTGATGAGGCTTCAATCATTAAAAAGAAAATTGTTTTAGTGTGAAGAAAGTTTATTGTAGACTTAAATGGATGGTATACCTGTTCACTTTAGTCTTCCATTTACTTCTTGTCTGTATGGGCGAATATCTCTAATAAATATTTACTGTTATAATTTAGTTGAAATCTTTTCCTTATTTTTAACGACTAATGACTTTATTAGTGTCGTGCAGTGGCAATGGAAAAATTGTGCTAATTGATAGCTTGGCAAAGGAGCATTGTGTTTCAAATGGTCTTCCCCCTCCCCTGCCAGCTGTTGATCTTGATCTTGAGAAGGTAATTTGTGAAAATGATTGATGAAATTCTTGAGGTGGAAAAGCTTCATTCAATGATTACTGCTCTTATCATCAGTTCTCATATTCTTTTAACATATACTATAGTTTATGTGAAAGTCTTCATCTACAGTTACAGGGATAGCATGAACAGAGCACAGTATTTTCAATTGTCATTTTAAAAACTGCTAAGAAATACTTTTCGTAAAAAGCATATTGCTACAAGAGCAGCTCTTCAGCCTTACAGCATTATTTTTTATTTATGAAAATGCATATAATATCATTTTTTGGGAATCAGCTTTGTGTTAATAGCGAGTAAGTCTTTGTGTCCCATATTTCATGAGCAGTGGCTCAGCAGAACGGTGAACCCATTTATTGTGAGCTTGAATGGTCTGCTTGGGCAGTCATTTGGGTCTGGGTGATGCTCACAGGGTTGAAGCAGTGGGATTGGAACTATTGAAATGAATCATCACTTAGCATTACTTATCCTTGTTAAATTTCTCTTATGTACAGAGTCTCCTCGATTTCCTGTTTCTGTTTTCTCCAGACTTGGCACAGGCACTTTGTTGTTTGTGTGGAAGACGGAACATAATTTCTAGATCACAATAATCTGTTGTTGCAAGCTAGTTTTGTTGGCTTATTGATCTCCATTTGATTATTTCTGTACCACCTTGTTGATAGTTGATCAATGTGTTTGTTGTCTTGTAGGAGAACTGAGTGCACTTGTAAGCATATGCTCAAGTTTCTACATGTTTAAGCCTGCCCTTGCTTGCTAGTAATAGATATTGATGACAATAGAAAATCAAGGATCCATTTTCGATGATACATTCTTGTTAGTTGATTTGGAGCCTAGGTGTTTGACCCGGAGGACAACTCTCTAGATGAGAATCCAGATGAGTTATTGAGTTATTGCATATGCGGAAGCTTATTAAACAGATAATAAAAAGAAAAGAGGCAGAGAGATAGAGAACTGAAACAATAAATGTATTTTTATTCAACTATTTATTTTGTACAATGGCATACCCTTGAGGAAGGTGTATGACTGTTCATCTTTTGTGTAGTGATTTCTATGATCCCTCTACTATGTTACAGACTTATGTATTTATAGTTTACAAAGACACATGCCGTGGAGATCAAAAACTGCTGGGAAGTTGAACCGTCTCCTTAAGAAGTGGAACTATATCCTTGATTAGCTTCTCATCCTTTAGTGATTGTGGAGTGCAACCACTTGCTGACGTGTCCTTGATGAGTTGGTGTGTAATGTCCCCTTCTAGCAAGCCAAAATTTCCGCAACCTTGCAAACAATTTCAACTTGTAAAAGAGTACATTAGTATTCAATTCCTCTTTTCTATGTCAATAAAACATAAACTATATGCTCTCTTATTATCATAGATCTATTATGTAAGTCTCATGTTACCATGGAAGAGATATACTTGGGCCTATTGTTAATCAAATCCTCCATCTTAGGAGAGTGAATCCATTAGGGTGCAATGCCAATGGTATAGGTCGTTCTTCCTTCGAGGGGTGCTCTAGACCCAGGCCACTCTAGGACCTTCCTTTGACTTGGGGTTCTCTAGACCACTCAAGTCAAAAGACTACCTCTTGCTCCCTAAGGTACCATCTTGAGACAAGGGCTCAAAGGGGTGCTCTAGACCAATGAACCCGTACCTATCCTTGGTTGATTGCCCGCCCCTAATCTTCCCTACTCCTCATAGTGGTGAGTTGATTAACATTATTGCCTTCCTCTATTTTAGGAATTCATGCCTTTTATGTACTTATACTCTTTGTATTCTTTCCTTAGTTCATTATAATGAAAATGCACATAAATATTTCATACTCATTACATAATCTAGCTAAACTGATTGCAATGTAAACAATTCATAATTTATAATGATTTCATGCTATTACAGTCAGCTATTGTTACTGTTACACAATGCAATTCATATGTTCATTGTTCACCATTTATCATGACATTTCACATGCTATCTTCATGATCTTGTCAACATACACTTCTTCTCTATAACTTATATACTATTCCTTAACACCATATGGGGTTGATAGGGTGTAGCATGTTGTTCATCATAGGCTATGTTTGTCTCCCATCCTTATTCAAGAACTACTTGGTGTATTCTTGAGGCTAAGGCATCCGTGAGGATTCTTGGTACTCTAGGTAGCCAAGACCAATACATCGACTATGAATGATAAACTAGACATGTCACCCTTCATTGATCCCATATGTGGTTAATGAATGGGATATAGAATACACAGTTAGTGAATATTACATATGACTGTCCATGAATTATATTGCTCAGAACTGGCTGTAAATAAATGCAGTGTTATACTGAACATTAATACAAGCAAGGAAAACAATGTACTGTCATACCTATGGTATTATGTCAGTTTGATTACTGGAGCCTGCAAGAATGGCAGTTTGCTGTTGGAAAGTCTTCTTATAATGCTTGCTGTAATATCTTTGATAAAAGATCTGAATTATGCAGAGTATCTACTTTATGCCAATTGTTTTGGTTATGGACTTATCTGCTGATTGAAGTTAAGTATTTACACAGAAATATATATCTTGCTTTGCTTCTGTTTGACCTTTGAACTGCAGATGTTTTTCATGTCTTTTGGAGAATATGATTTGATGTTTATATAGCTTTCATTTACTGCCCTTTGGAGAAGACATGACTCTTCTAAAATACCTCCTTATGCATCGTATCCTTTAGCAAGTATAATAACTTTCATTTGTTAATTTCTTTGTCTTGATTCTTATTTTGTCTTTTTCCTTATTTTGTCTTTTTCTTATTTTGTATTTCTATATTATATTTATTAAATTTAATAATATATTATATTATAATTATTACAATTACAATAATATTTAAATTGATAATATTTATATTATATTCATATTTATTATTTATAAATACAATAAATATATTGTATTTTAATTATATAAAAATATTTATAAAATAATATTATTTAATATTATTATATATTAATTATATTATATATGTTTATTAAATATTATTATATACTTGATGACCATCAAAGGCGACTTCTTCAACTTGATCACGATGCTTAGATTTTTAATTTAAACAATGCCTTAATATTGGGACACGACATGGTGTGTGACTTGGCATACTCTCTAGGCCTTGTGGATGCCAACTTGGTTATCACATTGACTGTTCTATCTGAAAATTGCAGAATGATGCTTAGGATGATGTGATGAGCATAACTGTGAATTGGATGTTGGGGTTTGGCTAGGAGGTGTACTGGACCCTACTAGATTTTTGGTAGTTTAGGTGTATTGGACCCTACTAGATTTGTGGTAGAAGCTACATAATGTTTGGTTGAGGCATGTTTGCCACGTAAGTGTGGTCTCTTTTCAAAGTGTGTTGCATTGTTGTTGAAGCATGTGTGACATTGCTATGGAGAGGATGTTCCCTAAAACATTTTGAAGGTGCTCTAGTGTGCCACATACATGAGAAGTAGCCCAATGGTTGGCACAAGCCATGAGGATGACTTGGGTGTTATTGTAGGGGCCTTGTTTGGTGAATCCTTTTTGGATCAGTTGCTCCTCCTTGTGAAGCAATAGTTGTGATTGCATTGAGGTTTGGAAGTGTAGGTGTAGAGCCTTGTCTTCTAGCTACTATTCGGTCTACCATTTAGTATGTTGTGGAAGTTGACCTTTCTTAACCACTCTATATATAGGTAGAGAATGGTTTTGTGTGAGCATGGTTTCTAAAATTTTTTCCTATGCTGCAACAGTTTGATTTATAGATCAGTTGAGGTTCAAAAAATAAAGCCTGCTTAGTTGTATGGCACAACCTTCTTTGGAGTTGGCATGGTAGGCGTTGAGCATGAATCCACATCAAGAAGCCAATATCTCTTATTGCACACTAGCACAACTAGGTTACCAGGATTTGCACTGTACATACACATGATTATGCATGTAAGGATGCCCAAGGAATATTTTGCAGACCTCCATTGGTGTTGCATCACAAACTATCTCCTCCTGAAAAGGTTGAATAGAATATCTGAATTGGAATTAGAGTGTCACTCTTATACCTTGGGTGTTGTAGGAGTTGAGCCACCCCAACTTGTAGGGTTATGGATGAGTTGGCAGCTTCAATCTCTTGATAGTTTTTGAAGAGATTATATTTTTCATGTTGTGGCCATCGATCATGAAGTGTAGGGGCTGCCTCTTTGCCCATGTTGACTGGAGGGAGCACACACTGTGATTCTGAGCCCTATTCTGTGGTAATGTTGTATGCATACCCCAATGTGATGGATAAGAAAGATGATTAGAACATATGCGGTGGATTATAGATTAGTGTGGTTGATTGTAGCATACACAAATAAAATAAAACATTCATTCATACACCATATACACATATTAGATCCCATAAATCATCATATCTTCATTATATTAACACGTGGTACATAATCATCAGTCCCTCAATACATATTCATCTGTCATACACTATCCTCTCATAAATTTCTTTCTTTTCTCTATATATCACTCGTACATGCTCTCTTATATCTCTCTTTTCCACTGTTATGTCTCTCTCACATATCTCATGTATATCTTACTTTATGCTCCCATATCTCTCACATGTCTTCCTCTTACTCATTCATGGCTCTTATGCTCTTATCTCTCTCTTTTCTCTTCCTTATATAGCCTCTTAATGCGCCTTTTCTTGTTGCCTTTTCCTTATAACATTTCATAAATACTCTTAATTATCCTATTCCTACGAATTCACCTTTCCCTTTATGATAATTATCCTTATTATAGCTATATGACTCATAAATGGGTCCCAAAATGATCCAAATGGCATGTGCAGAGGTTGTATCACACAATCTCCTGTACCTGTCTACTAAGTGCCTAATGTTCATGTCCGGTATGGCAAGGCCCTTAGTGTAGAGTGCGGTATTGCACTATCTTCTTCTTTGTCTTTAATGGATGTTGAACTTCCTTGTACACTACCGCAAAGCCTTTGCGGCATAGGATAATATCATAGAAGGTTGTATAATGCTATTTGCAGTATCGCTACCACTTATCAGCATCCTCCCTAGGCCTAAACCATTGTCTTGTCCTTGAGACAACCTTGTAAAATCCCTTGGCATTGGCACCCTCTTGATTTATTGGTGTCTCCTCCTTGATATGCATTCTCAGCCTTCAGTGTGCAATCAGATGGGGTCTTGTTGATGATTGTTTTTAGACAACACAACAATAGAATAAAACACTAAGTATCCTATTCTCTCTTGAATAAAGTCTCTCAAAGGCTAAGCTATGTGATCCAATGAGACAACTTCAAGGTTCCTTATTCGTGATTTATATTGGATAGACTTAGTGATTTGATGTGATCTTGCTGGTAATCACAAAGGGACTTACGCAGACTTTTTCTTTCTTTATGCAACTTATTCCTCCTTTCAATGTGGATGACATATGTACAATGCTTCAATAATAAAGAAAAGCAAAAGATAAAGGTTTTGAGAAACTAATCTAAGGTCAATGAAGCAATGATGATGCATGAATAGACAAACTCCTTATTAAACCTAACTCCACTTTTCCAAGGATGCTTACAACTACATGGAGTTGGTGCAATCTCCTAAGGATAGCGAAAGGTTTTCAAATCATGAAAGCTCATATAAGCACCCATTAGACGGCGCAGCTCAAACAAGCATCCACAATCGAACTTAAGTAAATGATAATGAAGCTTAGACTAGCTTTACACAACACTTCACCAATGATGAATGTCAAAAACATGAGCTAGGAGTTGATCAAATACTCAATACACATGCATTACATCAATGAACTACTACTCTACTTCTAATCTACTTAGAAAAATCTCTCCATTTCATCAAAATACAAGAAACCATGTTATTCCACAAGACAACACTTAGCATCAAGCGAACTCCAATGTTTTTGCATTAATCTTGAGAAATACTTACAACTTCAAGTACTCTCAGAGAATCTTGAGAGTCTCTTCCTACTCTACTCTACTACTCTACTGCTTGCTAACTTCTCTTTACAAATGAGGCAACAAGACCTTTATATAGAGTCCAGAATTACAATAAATGGCCTAGATCAATTTAAGTAGCCAAGGGCCTAGATCATGCCATCTCAACAATTAGTTACAACAATTTGCTATTTTTAGTACATAAGAGAGGCAATGAAGGCACATTTTCCAAGAAGATAAGGATAAAATGGAATCTTTTGAGCATCTTCCACATGGACGTCCTCTTTGGCTTCTTGCTTGCTGAATGATGTGGCGAACTGTGATTGGTGAATAATATGTATATGCCATGTAGGTGCCACCTCAACATATTCCCAAATTGCATCATCTATGTGATGTCTTTGAATGTGATTGCTTGAATGAACTTGCATGTTTGGGATGCATCCTTGTTGATCTTGCCTTGTGTTCGTTGTAAGTTGAATGTGTATGATACATGTTGCTGGTTTGCTTAACACTGTGATGTTTCTTCTTAATGGTAGGATGTATGTTGATCTTCTTTGAATGCATCTTCATGGAGAGTAGTATAGATGATGATGACATGAAGTAGGAGACTTCTTCGAGACTTGAAGTTGTATGGAACTCGATGAATGTCCTCTCCAGATGTCATTAATGAAGAGTGTCGGCATGTTAGACTTGAAGTGACCTCTTGGAGTGGCTATCTTCTATCTTCATTTTACTCCTTGCATGAAGGCGGTTCCAGGCACTTGTCCTTAGATGACTCCATAGTCCAGTCCACGCTCCTGCAACACAACAAAGAAACAATATTAATCACTTTATAACACAAATAAGTCACTTTTAAACATGTAAATAACCTTTCTCCAATTTAGGCACACATCTTGGTGTACAGGGAGGCTAAAGTGCGCCTAAGTCATATTAGTGCAAGTTGATGTCTTTTGATACTTGTGAATGCTTCCCGGAGGCTATCCTATCTCTTAGGCATTAGATTTCATGATTCTAAGCTCCTTACATTCAAGGCGCCCAAATGAAGTTGAAGAGACAGGAAAGTGCGCCTTAGTTACTCTTAAAGCAGTTACTCTATCTTAGGCGCAAATTGATGATCTAGCATGATTCTTGCCCTTTACCAAGCCCATTTCTTCACAACTTTAACCTCCTCATACTCAAGGCGCAAATTTGGGTGGTTACAAGTGGTAAAGTGCGCCTAAGCTATTTGGGGCTAACTCTTGGCATTTAAGGGTTTCATCTCATGTTCAAACTCTCAGGAGACCTCCTTGCCACTAGGAGCTAGGATTCATGATTTCAAACTTGATATTCTCTAGGCGCTGAAATTGGTTTGTAGAGATAAAGATATGCGCCTAGACTCACTTTAGCTAGTTCTTTGACATTTAGTGGTTCCAAACTTCCTTCATTGCTAGGCGCACTTTGTAGTTGTTCAAGGGAGATCTTGTGCCTAGATATACTTAGTCAATTTTCTAATGTGACTTTATTTGAGGCGCCAATTCAGGGTGGTGGGAGATGAAAAATGCGCCTTCAAACACTTAGAATCATGCACTTGACTTAAGGCGCTAGTTTGTGATTGCACAAGTGGAAAAATGCGCCTCACTTCTTAGGCTAGTTTGTTGATATTTTAAGACTTACAGATACTTGCTTGCACTTCCAGGAGGCTTCTTCATCAGGGCGCTAATCATGATAGTTTCAAACACTTAGCCTTCAAAGCGCCAGAAGATGATTGTAGAGGTGTGAAATTGCGCCCTAGTTCAAATAGGCGTTTTACTTCATCATTGATGGATTTAAATAATTGTGTATGCTCATGAAGACTTACCCAACTCAATACTCCCCAAATTTGTGAATCTAAACATGCTTTTTTCCTTAGGTGCCAAAATGGAGTTGTCTAGATGCAAAAGTGTGCCTCACTTCCAAAATGCTTATTCTCCTTCCAAGGAACCGAAAGGTGGTGGTAGAGACATGGAATTGCGCTTACGTTTATGATATGCATTTAGTGTACTTGATCAACTTTGGAAACTCCATGAAGGTCATACTTCTCAATGCGCAATTTTCCATAGTTTAAAACATTCACTTCATGTTAAGGTGCTCCTAGGTGACTCTACAAGAGCAGATTTGCACCTTGGACTCTAGGGTCATTTTCTCGCAAAATTTTCTGAGTTAAACACTTGTTGAGGATCAAAATGTTAATTCCTATCAGGGCGCCACAATTTGGAGTGTTTTGAAGCTTGTTCTCCTCTTGGTGCATTATGACGTCTCTACTTTAGGCGCATATTTGAGTATCAATCTTAGGCGCATATTTGAGTTTGCAGAGGTGATAAAGTGCGCCTAACTTCTTGGAGCAAATTTGCGCCTAAGAAATGGAAGTCCCCAGGGTTAGGTATATTGAAAAATATATTTAAGTATAAGTTTGGAGATTGAGAATGGTATATTGAAAAATATATTTAGGTATACTTATACTTTAAATATTTTTCAATATACCTTCCAGGGTGTTTGAGATAGGTCTCAGATCCATGGGATTTAACATGCAGATTCTAGATTTTTGAGGATCCACCAGATTTCAGACTTGGCCAATTTTCAGGATTTTCAAGATATCAAACTTAGTCATTTTTTAGGATTTTCAGGATATCAGACTTAGTCATTTTCAGGATCTCAGAACATCAGGATATTATGGTTTCTACCACGAAGCTATAGACTCAAACACCATTGACTTCATCATGAAACAAATCTAAGACATCCTCCAGGACTCAAGAAAAGCACTGGAGCTCGAAAAAAAGGGGTCCCCATTTGCAATGGGGCGATGTGTGATTAGGTCACAACAGGTCTCTTGGTTGGTTGGTCCACATTATTTTTCATTTACTGGCATATGTTCTAGAGATGTTGGTTCTACTTCTACTCCGTGTGTCCTTCCAAGTTCCAAAGTTTGCATACAGGTTCTTCTTCTACAATGACATCACCAGTTTGGCACACTTTACCTAATGTTACTTGATGCTTCAGGGTTTCTTCATCGTCTGGAAGATGACTTTTTCTTTTGAGGGGGATGATGTAGTTAGTGTATATTGCCGATTCTTATATTTGATAATATGGGTTATTCAACTATGTAATCCGATTATGTATTAATTGTTTGTCAGCTCTCGGATAATTATACGAGTCAGTTAGTTGACGATTGTGTTCCTCTTGGCAATTGTTGGGTCTTTTAAATAGTCTTTGTATCATCAAGGAAAGTAGTATGATCTAGTCGGATCGACTCCGATCCTTGGCCGACCATCTATGGTCTACTTCTGTAATAATTTCATGAGCGAATAAAGATATACTTTTACTCCTCTATCTGGTATGCATTGTTAATTCTATTCATTAATTCTTCTGTAAAAAGCAAATCCTTGCAGCAAGGAGTGCCTCAAGCAAATGATGATGACATGTTGACATGGCATTTATGGTTTGTTGGCTAGGCTTTGATTTGTCACCATATAAACTGTTCGCTGGATGTTGATGTGGTACTCTACAAATTGCTGATTGGATGCTCATTTGTCACCATACAAATGCTGATTGGGTGCTGATGTGACACGTTACGAATTGCTAATCGGGATTGACGTGGTAGTGATGTGTTGTTGACTGTGCTGATGACATGGCACTATTTGTGCAGATGACATGACACTATTTGTGCAAATGACATGGCACCTATTTGTGTAGATGAGATGGCACTAATTGTGGAGACAATATTTTATTAGACAGTAGAATATTTTGTCAATTTTCCAAAAAGAAATTGGGGCTTTCAGAGAAGTTGACTGATCTGTACTATTTGATAGGTGATCCATAGGATTTTGGTTGCTCTAGATGAAATGGCAAGCTCAGATTAGATTAACATGTTTGCGAGAAGAAGTTGCAAAAATAACAAATAGCTAGCAACCTTTGAACTCTTGTTAACTTGGCCTCCAATTGTTCCAAAAGACGAAATGAAAGGTTAAACTAACTTTCTTGGATACTTTTGACACAATGGTGAGCGTAGATTTTCTCCAACATTCACCAAGAAAAATACTTGCAAAAAGTCATTTACAACTACCCATAAAAAAACTTTCATAATAGAAATGAAACTAGCCTAAGTCCAAACTTGCTCTAATACCATGTAAGATTTCAATTTTTTTTAATGAAATCTCTACCTAGGAACAAATGCCTAAAAGCTAGTTACAATAACCTAGATGCACAAAGAAATGACAAACTCAAAATATTATGAATAAAACTCAACTCTTCCATTGAAAAAGTGTAAACAATAAATGCAAGGTTGTAGGTAGATGCATCTCCCATCCCCTAGAATGCATCTTTGAGATTGGGATGCATATCTTGTACTAGAGACAGGTATAGAGACATCTCCAGTCATAGGAGACAATCTGCCTATGTCTCCCTTAGAAACCCTAAATTTGACACGGATTGTGGGAAATGTTGCTGAAAAAGTCATGCGTTTTGGCCATGCACATGACACTCATGAGAAACAAAAATGATATAATCTTCAACCACTCTGACTACAATCCATCTAGTATATCTGTGTCAGGTGCAAAATTTAGGCTAGATCCTAACAACTAGGCTCTAAAAAATAACATTGCCATGAATAAAGTCTGGGTGTTGATGATCAAGATGGAATGGATAAAGAGGAGTGGCTCCTCCAAGTAGGCAGCTACAACGGCAAGTGGTTTGTGCTGTGAGACAAGTGGCTCATAGTCATTGGTGGGAGGAAGTGATTCTGCCTATTATCACCTAAAGTGCCAACAAGAACAATCTCTACTTGTTTGTTCACCACCTGCTCGATGGAAACTTCTTTGTATTTGCAAACCTTAAATATATATTTATTAAATATAATTATACTTCCTATTAGAGATTTCACATTTATATTTCCTAATATAATTATACCTCTTGCCTGACAAAAATTATACTTCGTATCAAATATTATTTTTTATTTATAATTTCATGTTTCACATTTTTTTAATTTTTAATTTTTAATTTTACCATTATATATATATTTGATATCTCCAAGTACTTGTCTCCTATTTAAAAAAAATGATATACTAGTATTCATACCCATCTCCATACCAGTACCATTACTGGCCTTTTTGCAACATTGAATAAATGCAATGAAGTTGCATTTATAGAAAATACAAGTAGGAGAAGAGGATGACAAATCACTATCCAAGAAGTGTAACTCCCAAGGAATGAGGTGACACCTCACTCTCCAAAAAGTGAGCTGCAACTCCTAAGTAAGAGGATGGCACCTCGTACCCCAGAAGGGAAAAACATAACTAAACCTAAGTAAACAGATTACCTACGTAATCCTAACCTACAGTGTAATAAATGCATAACTACACCAATATCTTGTGTGGAGATATGCACATCCTAATCATGTTGCTAAATTGGAAATGCTTGTTTTCAACATTCATATTTGTAGCTTTTGATAATTTATGTATCCATAGTTCTCTCTCTTTTCCTGCCACATGTTATGCAAGAGGGCTAATGGTTGTTCTTGATAGCTTCCATGTCTTCAATATTTGGTTTCATAAATGGTGATATATTCTGATGTTTTTCTGCCACAGGTTCTAGGCGACATGCCACGTAAACGTTTTGAATTTACTCGAAAAGTTGAAGTATTAGAGCCACTTGACATTGCACCGGGAGTGACAGTCCTGGATGCCCTCAAACGAGTTCTTCAACTTCCATCTGTCTGTTCAAAACGTTTTTTAACAACCAAGGTATGCTGCTAAGATGTTTAAGAAATCTTGCTTCAATAACAATTCTCACATTGAAATCTCAAAATTTTGAAAAACATGTATTGTCTATTGTTGTATGTTTCCATTCTAACCATACTCCTAAATATTCATCTCTGCTTTCCAGGTTGATCGCTGTGTCACAGGTCTTGTTGCACAGCAGCAGACAGTGGGGCCTTTGCAGCTTCCTCTTGCAGATGTTGCTGTTATTGCTCAGGTTGGATTTATAATCCTGTGGTTTTAACAAGACTTAGAGTATTGTGTTCCCTAATATAAATGAGAGTTTTCTTCCTCCTAGCTTGTTCTTTAGGAAGTGTTCTGGTCATTGTGATAATGGGCCTACCTTGACACAGTTTATGTCTCTAGTCTTTTTCAACCTTAACTACTGATTTATTCAACATTCTTGTAATTTTTGAAGGATGCATATGTTTGCAAATTATGTGTTTAATTTTTAACATTTTAGATAATCATTTGACAACATGACAAGGTTGTTATTCTTGCAGTCATATACAGGTATAACAGGAGGTGCCTGTTCCATTGGAGAGCAACCAATAAAGGTTGTCTACTAACATTCATTTAATGTGAGCAAATTTCATTGAGGTACATTCTAAATAATGCAAATTTCTCCTTATATGTGTAGGGTTTAATAAATCCAAAGGCAATGGCCAGACTAGCTATTGGGGAGGCTCTGACAAATCTTGTTTTTGCTAAGGTGAATACACTGCATTGGATTTTGGATTTTCAAATTTTTATGACTCTTTCTTGCTCAAGTGAATGGAGATTTAGAGATTTTGGTATTTTGTTCTCTTCTAAGAAACTTATATTTCTATCTGCAGGTCACTTCACTGAAAGATGTTAAAGCAAGTGGGAATTGGATGTATGCTGCCAAGCTTGATGGAGAAGGAGCAGACATGTATGATGCAGCTGTTGCTCTTCGTGATGTAATGATAAAACTTGGAATCGCTATTGATGGTGGTAAAGATAGTCTTTCTATGGCTGCACAAGCATCAGGAGAGACTGTCAAAGCTCCTGGCAATCTGGTTATCAGTGCTTATGTGACTTGTCCAGATATTTCTAAGACTGTTACGCCAGACTTGAAGGTGAAATTAATATTGGTTTTCTTACACTTCTATGAAAGTAAATTCCCATTTGTTAATATGATTTGGCAACTTTTTCCATTGTTTTGTAGCTTGGAGATGACGGTGTTTTACTGCACATTGATTTGGCAAAAGGAAAGCGTCGTTTAGGAGGTTCTGCACTTGCACATGTTTTTGGTCAGGTATTTACAAATAATTTTTCTGCATGGCTGGCAATTGGTAGGCTGTCAGTTCATTAGTGAATAAAAAGCAAGAAAAATAACTTTGGTTGATGTTTTATTTAATCTTCAGTTTTTTTCATTGTTTTGTTCTTTTAAACCATAATGGCCCATGTTCTGCAAGCCCTCACGAAAAAGGTATGGTGTTTCTCTTAGTTGCTGTCACCAAGAGGTGTCCATTCTTTCAATGTTAAGCCAGGGTTTGTACTTGTCTCTTTCTGCTTTCTGAGGCTTCTCCTTTGGATTTTGAACCTGGATCATTTTTATGTTCAGTGCCCAGCCATATGGCTAGTCTTCTAGATTATACCCCAGACAACCTCGACTATTTTGCTTTCATCACTGTTTTCATAAGTTATGGGGTACCCATCTGCAGCCCCTTATGCCTTTACCTGGGCCTTGTGGAGGCATGTTTGAAAAATGCAGAGCATTCTCGGACAGAGCCCAGTGTAACCAGGATGAACCCAGGGCATACTGGGGCTGTTTTTGAACAAATGAAAAACAATTAGTCCAAAAATTAAAAAACATACAAAAATAAATAACTAAATACCCTAAACTCAGGAGCGTTCGCTGCCCTTAATACAGTGAAATCAGAAAGTGTTGATTTTTTACGAGGTGAAAATTTTGCAAATAATAAAACCCAGAGGTCTCTGGTTATTGTCAAAAAATAGAAATTCGGTGAATTTCATTACAAACTAAAATAATTGGTTAAATTTACCCATTTATTTTGTCCATACTAGTGACTGCTAAAGGCACTTGTTATTAAAACAGTGACTGCAAAAGTTTTAGGGCTTTTTTCTGTTTGTTGCTTGTTTCAAGAGGCGGGAGGGGGGTCAGGGACATCTCAAAGAAGAGTTATACAGTAACAACTTCAATATTGTAGTACACTTCACCATAGTTCATTGGTACCATTAATTTCTACAAAACAAGACACAACCCTTCAAAACTAAAAACAGAGATCAGTCCTCAGCCAATCCATACTTAGTTCATTCTTTCTATTATCTCTACCTCATCCCTGCATAGTGTCAAAGGTGCATGCCACATTGAAATGCTGACAAATAAGCATGCAGAAAACAAAAATCATAAATGTGAATCATATCTCATGCAATGGAACAAAACCACCAGCTTCCCCATCAACCATGTTGTCAATCTCCATGTCCTTTGTCAGGATGCTCTCCAAATATTTATCACTATCAGATAGTACCTCTTGTTCCCATTTCATTCATTAATTAAAATTCAGTACATGTAGACAGCCTAAGCCTTTTTATCATTTCTCTTCTTACTAATACCTCATTGGGCTTTGAAAAACACTTGTAAGCTGCAAAAAATAGAACATAAGAAGCCTATTAGCATACTTATTTAGTTCTTTTAGGTCTTGTCAACAAGATATGAGCACTTGAGGAAAAACCCAAATTTAATTTATATGATATATCTGAGATACTTCTGTAAGAGGTTCCAGTATTCTCACATATAGAGATACTAAGAAACTTCCCTATAAATGTCCTTGAGACATGAACGAATTTATGATATGGAAGTATTAGGGGTTAAGGTAGCAGTCTTCAAGTAATACGTTATTATTTTATAATTTTATAATATTATTCAAACTTTTAGACAATTCTATGATTGTGTCATTCAATTATTATATCATGCTAATAATATTTGCTAGTCAGCCAAAAAACCCTTGTCAGCAATTTTGTGGTTATTAGTGTTCCATGCAGTTTCAGAATGTGGGATGTGGGGACAGGTTTCAGGGACAGCAATTTTTTTTCTCAAAATATGGGAATGGCTGGGGGATGACGATGGAAATATAGTATAATAAAATATATTTGAAAAATTAATTGTAAAAAATAATAAAAAATTGCAATGTATTATTAACAATAAATATATATATTTTAATGATAAATTTAATATATAAATCATAGTTCAAAAACTTAAACTCGGCGACCCAAAATTTTGACTCGGACTCGCGACTTGGCAAAAACCTCAGCAGAACTGGGCAAAAAAAAAAACCTCATAATTACAAAGAAAAAAAGAAATTAATGCATTTAGAGAACAAAAAAGTCTAATTTGACTATCAATTTGTCATGATTCAAACATTACACTTGTCATATGATCCTCGAACTCTCAAAATTTGAAATTTCATAGTTTCAAAGTTGAACAATACACTGTATTACAAAAAAAATTATAAATAATAAATGTATAACAGCACTATAAGTAATTGTAGTGCTTCTGGAAAAACTGTGTGTTGCTTTTTTGCCTTAACGTTTCGGATCACACTTAGTGATCCTTCATCAGGAGGAAAAGAAGAGAATATAATAGAGTTAAAATTGCAGAGGTAGTCCCTTAAAAAGAGAGAGGGAGTTCGGATTACAAGAAAATACAGGATTACAAGAAAAGACAAAACTAGAACTAACCACAATAGAAGAAAGGAAGGTAAAACAAAATGAAATAATATAAGTATAAAGAGAGTGAAATAAATATGTAAATAAAAAAAGTAAGAGTACGGACCAAGAAAAGGTAAATGCAAAAAATAGACGTCAGTAGCTTTAAGATTAGGGAGGTTGTGAAAAAATATGTAGAGGGATAATACCAGAAAGAGAATATCATTGGTTCTATAAATAAGTACACAAATAAGTAGGAGCAAAATTGTGTAAAATGAGACAAAAAGTATGTATATATATATACCCCACAGACATTCTTTTAAACCCCATTGCTCGTGTGGTACCCCTTACATTGGTGAGATAGGTAGATCTATCTGCATGAGAATCAAAGAGCACTGTGCTGATATTAGACATGAAAAGGTCACTAAATCGACCCTAGCTGACCACTCTTCTAGCACTAAGCACCACATTCGCCTTGAGGATACCCATGTCCTGGCCAAAGAAGATAATTTCTTTAAGAGAACTTAAAGAAGCTATCTTCATTAGAAACAACCCCGCCAACCTTAATAGAGATGATGGGTGGAACCTAAGTCACACCTGGAATCCTCTATTAAATTCCCTTCTTAATCACCATTCTCCTCCTTGATCTCCCTCTACTCCTTCCTGCCTCCCTTTAGCTCTAGTTTAGTCGGGTCTCCCCCCTCTCCCTTCATCCCCGCTTTTCCTGTCTCCTTCCTTCTTCTTCCCATCCGAACCACGTCTTCCACCTTTCCTCGAGACCTCACTCTTGCCCCTTTTCTCCCTCTTGCTCAGCCTTGCCTAACCCTCCTCTCCTCCCCCTCCTCCCTCATCCCTTAACTTGGCGGCTCGTCCTTGTCTCTGTCCTGTTTTCTTCCCTAGCCCCTTCTGACCTGTTCGTCTTCTTGATCCTTGGCCTTTTTTCTCCCTTCGCCGTTGGTCTCCTTCCTTTCTTTTGTGTTGTTGTATTCTCTCTTTTGTCTTCCCTTCTGTGCCCTTACTCTCGACCTCTTCTTCTTATTTTACATTAACCTATTCTTGGTTCTCTTTCATATTTTTGTTTACTTTTTATTGGTTTCTTCTTTTTTGACGTTTTCATCTTTATCCCTTTCTCTACATTTATTTATTTGTTTGATGTATGCGGGTGCATTTATGCCTTGGGCTTCGCCATTAGTCTCATCTCTTCCTTGCGTGTTGTTGTGTTCTCTCTTTTCTTTTCTCTTTTGTCTTCCCTTTTAGCCCTTACTCCTGTCCTCTTCTTTTTATTTCACATTAACCTATTCTTGGTTCTCTTTCATATTTTTGTTTTCTTTTTTATTTATGTTTCTTTTTTGGCATTTTCTTCCATATCTTTCTCTCTACATTTATTTATTTGTTAGGGTATATAGGTGCATTTTTATCTTTTGCTTTTCTCCTTTTTGATGTTTTGTCTTCTTTATCGTAGTGGTTATATATATATATATATATATATATATCTACCAATCAACGGATATATGTAATAACCCTTATATACTTTTTTCACGTAGTTTCTTACAATTAGTTGCATATTTTTTTTCTTAGTCTCTCTCTCTCTCTTTATATATATATATATATACATATATTCTTAATTTTAGGTGTATTTTTTATTTATTCATATATATATATATATATATTCTTAATTTTAGGTGTATTTTTATTTATTCCTTCTCGTTCGACATTTTTTCTCTTACCTATATGTATTCATACTCATAAATCCAGAGTTACACATTTATATATATCCCTTTACACGTTTTTTTACCATTGATACTTATTCTGTTATATATAAAATATACACATACTTTTTGTCTCATTTCACACAATTTTGCTCCTACTTATTTGTGTACTTATTTATAGAACCAGTGATATTCTCTTTTTGGTATTATCCCTCTACATATTTTTTCATATATATATATATATACATTTTGTCTCATTTTACACAATTTTGCTCCTACTTATTTGTGTATTATTTATAGAACCAGTGATATTCTCTTTTTGGTATTATCCCTCTACATATTTTTTCACAACCTCCCTAATCTTAAAGCTACTGACCTCTATTTTTTGCATTTACCTTTTCTTGGTTTGTACTCTTATTTTTATTTACATATTTATTTCACTCTTTATACTTATATTATTTCATTTTTTTTTTACCTCCCTTTCTTCTATTGTGGTTAGTTCTAGTTTTGTCTTTTCTTGTAATCCGAACCCCCTCTCTCTCTTTTTAAGGGACGACCTCTACAATTTTAACTCTATTATATTCTCTTCTTTTCCTCCTGATGAAGGATCATGGAGTGTGATCCGAAACGTTGAGGCAAAAAAGCAACACACAGTTTTTCCAGAAGCACTACAACTATCAACATGGACTGTGGAAATATCATGTCTACAACACTATAAGTGTTTAGAAGGTAAGTTAGTATCAAAAGTGTCTTCGTTTTCCTCTATTGCATCCAATTTTGTTGCTTCTACTGCATCTCTCTCCAATTTTGCAAGATCTTCATTAGAAAGCATGGCATCATTTTGTTCGTTGACAATCCATTCACAATAAGGATCAATGCCATCCAAGTCGATGAAATCATGCGAAATGCCCTCCACATTTCTGGTTCGAAGGTGTAGGTTGTATTGAACGAAGACAAGATCGAGGCGCTTTTGGGTCAGCGTGTTTCTCTTCTTCGTGTGAATGCTCTAAAATAGGCTCCAATTGTGTTCACACCCAGAAGCACTACGGGGCTGGGACAAAATACAGATAGCTAGCTTCTGAGGATTTGGTGTGCCAGCACCATAATTCTCCCACCATACATCTACAAAAAAACATTTACAAAATATAAGAATTAATTAAAAAATATAAGTATCAAGTTTCTAATTTCTACTTGTAGTATTGAGTTAAAATTAAAAGATTATTTTTTGACCTAGTTGTTGTTTGGACCTCCTTTGAATTGCTTGAGCTAAAGAAAAGAGCCTCCCCTCCGCACCCTTGTAGACCTTGAATAGATAAATGAAATACAAGTTAATTATTATGTATGTAAAATGAATGTTTCTAGAGAGTCAGCATTGCCAAATTCACAAATAAGATATACTAAATCAGAATCTGACCTCCCAACTCATCAAGGACTTTGTCTCTTATTTCATTGTTTGGTACCATTTTATCAGTGCATGAAATAACACCTGCCATGACCTCCTCATCAGCCTTAAATGCATCAGAGAAGTAGAACTTTGGGTTCAGCTAGTATGCCAAGGCGTATTGGTTGGTGGAGTTGGTTCGTCCATTTGCGATCAATGATGCGCCAAATATATATATTTTATTGTTTCCACCATAGTAATGCAAAATGGCCTCTTTGGCCTAATAGAGGAAACCCATCGGCATGCCATCCCCATCCACCATACGAAGAACCCTGACCAAAGGTTTTGTCACCTAAAAATTGAAAACAAATTTGAAATTATTACAAAATTAATCTCCCCCCCTCCCCCCCCAAAAAAAAAAAGAAAAAAAGAAACCAGCAAGTAGATAATTTCGTATAAAATTTATGTTTGTATTTGTTACCTACCTTGATTAACTCCTCTCCATTTTTGATGAATAACTCATCAAAAATTGTTTTTGTAGTCTCTCCCCTTCAATTTTTTTGGAAAATGGAGACTCCAACCAGACATTAGACACAAACACTTGCTTGAGAGCAGGAATTGCGGCAAGAATGATTTGCAAAGTGAGGAAGTGGCTAGCAAATCGTGTCACTCCCGGTCGCACAAGCTCCTTGCCATTTATGTGCTTTCTCATCAAAGAAAGGACCCAAATCTTGGCAATGTGCAGCACACAGAGTCCAAGAAATAGTAGGATGCTTCTCAATAATAGGTCTCTCTACGACTCCATATGCTGTTGTGTTGTCCGTGACAATTTGGACAACATTCTCAACCCTAACCTCGGATCACCCCGTCCAATAGATTGCACAAGGTCTCAGCATTTTTTACTTCGTGCGAGGCATCTATAGACTTCAAGGACACCAATGTGCCATTAGAAGCCACCAAAAACTTAAGGAGGGTCCTATTCCGCCTATTTGTCCATCCATCTGATAAGATGCTGCAACCCTTTTTCCGTCATATTTTTTTTTGATCATCAACCACAAGTTGTGTATTTTTTACAGCTTCCTCTAGCAATAGCCCACTCAATTCTCTGGTTGTTGGAGTCTTAAACCCTTTACTGACAATTGTTAATGCATTCACCATCCCTTCCCAATATGGGCTGTTCACCACATTGAAGGGTAAATTATTATAGTACCAAAGTTAGTTGCTGCCATCCTAGCCTCATGGTGTTTTTCCTTATTCCAAGCAGTACCTTCAAGTGAGGGGTGTGCTCCTAGAACATTGCGTGTAATAAAGAATTTGGTGATGATGAAGAAGGAATGTGACTAGAAATAGAACTCTCAGGTGTCTCACCAATAGAGGAATGCGGATGACGAATGTTTGGGGCAGTTAAGGAATCCGTAGGAACATTCTGATTCATCACTGCTGCCACTGCTTCCTTTGTCTTTTGTTTTTCCACTTTTTTCATTTCAAAGTTGGCAAGTAGGGCATTTATCTCTCTCGTAATCTCTTTAGATGCCTTAGGGCATGCCTTCACATCATGTCTAGGTATTTTAGCAAGGTGATATTTTAATATATTAATTCCTCGTCGTAGATGCATGCATTCATTACAAATGACTTGGCCCTTGATAGCTCCTAGTGTCCCATACTTCCATGCAAGGTCTTTTCTACCACTCATTTGTGTTGAACTTGACATTGTTGTTTTAACATAGAAAAAAAAATCAGTAGGGTTTTGCAAAATATCAGCAGGGTTTTGCAAGAAATCAGCAACAAGCAAGTGACAAGCATTTATTAAAAAAAAATAGAATGCAAATAGAAGCTAAAAATGTTGGGAAATAAAGGGTAAGGGGAAATTGACAGCATTTAGACAACATTTCCCCTATTTTTTCAAGTTTTTTGATTTCCAAAACAAAAAAGAAAAAGAAATATACTTGTTTGATGATTTTGATCAACTTTGAATACTTAAAATCTCTTCTCAAATCTTCTTCTTGCTATGTCAATGTTGAATCCTTGCTTGGTTGGGTGAAATGGGTGAGTGAAAACAAGGTATGACTAAAAAAAACCCAAAAATGACCCAAAAAGGGCGTGGATTTTTTATGTTTTGATGCTAGGAGAATTCGAGCTCAAGACTTGCAAGTCCAAGCCTAGACGTGGTGAGTTTTGGGCTTAAGACTCGGCGAGACTCACCCAGACTTAGGTTTGTGAGTCGTGCCAACTTGGCATGGCGAGCTAAAGGTCTTGTGGGTTTTGACGCGTCCGCTGAGTACTCGGTGAGTCCTGAAACTGTGATATAAATAATAAATATAAAATAAATTAATAATAAATGAATAATTTATAAATAATATGTGTTTGTGTGTGTGTTTAATAAAATAAATTAATAATTAATATATAATTATAAATAGAGTTAATATATATTTAATATTTTTTTTGATAATTAAATGAGGGTTCTATTAGGGCCCTCACCCTTGAAAACTAGCATAGAAAAAGCTTACATGGTGGCTGAAAGTTGACGACAAACAAGGAAAACACAATCTTCAACCAACAAAAGCACCAAAGCTTGAAATGAAAAAAGGAGCCAACTATAACACCTAGAAAAACACATGCACACACAACACCCAACCATCCATACCCCTCAAGCACCTAGCACCATTTGTAGTCATGTGGTTGCAAGCCATCATAGCCACATCCTTCTTTGGAAACCCTTTGATCCCATAGTCCTCCAAATTCTTGAACACAATGCCATGAATGAGTTCTTTGATTTTTGCAGCCCAATGGAAGCACGAGAGAGTTTACCCTTCTATCTGATAAATGAATACTTGTAGTCATGAACCAAATCAACAATGCATACCAGATAGAGGAGTACAAGTATATCTTTATTCGCACTTCAAATTGTTAGAGAAGTAGACTAGAGATGGTCGGCCAAGGATCAGAGTCGATTAAACTAGATCATACTGCGTGTCCTTGACGATACAAAGACTATTTAAAAGATCCGACCGTTGCCAAGAGGAACACAACCGCCAACTAACTGACTCGAACTAATTGATTTAAACTGACTGACTCTTATAACTATCCGAGAACCGACAAACAATTAATACATAGTCAGATAACCCATATTATCAAATATAATAATCGGCATCATACACTAACTACATTATCCCCCCGAAAAGGAAAAGTCGTCTTCCAGACGATAGAAAACCATGAAGCATCAAGTAACATCCAGTAACGTTGTGCAAACTGGAGATGACTTGGTAGACGAAGAAGAAATTGGACGAGTAGAAATAGGACCAACACATCCCAAACACCTGCAAGTAGACGAAGGATCAACCAACCAAGAGACCCAATCTAATTGCACATTGAAGTCTAAAAATGCTTCACCCAAGCCATCATTGAACCTAGGAGAGGTAAACACTTAAAAATTATTCTCAGTAGAAAAATCCTCTATAGTATACCCAATGTAATGTCCCCTTCTAGCAAGCCAAAATTTTCGCAACCTTGCAACAATTTCAACTTACAAAGAGAACATTAGTATTCAAATCTTCTTTCAAAATCACATGTCAATATTTATAAACATAAGCCATTTGTTATCATAGATTGATAGTACTCATTTCATGTTTCCCTAGAAGAGATATACTTGGGCCTTTGTTAATCAAAACCTCCATCTTATGAGAGTGAATCTGTTAGGGTGCAATGCCAATGGTATAGGTCGTTCTTCCTTCAAGGGGTACTCTAGACCCAGGCCACTCTAGGACCTTCCTTTGACTCGGGGTTCTCTAGACCACTCAAATCAAAAGACTACCTCTTGCCTCCTAAGGTACCATCTTGAGACAAGGGCTTAAAGGGGTGCTCTAGACCAATGAACCCGTACCTATCCTTGGTTGATTGCCTGCCCCTAATGTTCCTTACTCCTCATAGTGGTGAGTGGATTAACACTATTGCTCTTATCTATCTTTCATATCTCACATGCTATTCTTATGATCACTATTCATATGCCTTGCATATTCTCTATCATAATATTTCACATGATCTATGATTTTTATCTATACATATTACATACTTGCTATCTCTCATATGTCATTTATTAACAACTTATGTGAGATGAGATGAGAGTTGCCGTTATCCACCATGGGGCTCTAATGTCTCCCATCTTTGCTCAAGAAGTACCTTTGTACTCTTGGAGCTAAGGCCTCTGTGAGACTCCTTGGTACTCTAGGTAGCCAAGGCCATTAATTCACAATCCTTGCACTATGGGTATCTCAAACCTCATGTGACAAGGCCTCTATGTGATAAATATCCATGAATGGCCTCTTGGCACTTTCTACTCTTTCCTACATATGGTGTTAATAAATCACTCATGAATTCAAATCATACAAGATACATTATCATGAGCAATTGAATATGACTGTCTACACATTATTAGTGATTGACTGTATAAAAATAAATGCTATGATGGTACATTTATGAATGAAACAGAAATACAAGATCCTTCATCCCTGTGCTAGTATGACAGCCGATCAGACAAGAGGATAAGAATAATATGAAGATGCTTACTTGCTGCTGTAAACTGGACTGCAGTCTTGGAGATATTCTTGTATGAATTAATGATAATATCCAATGCTTGGATCAATGCTTGGAAGCATAAGAATTATTTGCTGCTGCTGACGTCCGTACCTTCCAGATACTCAGATATATTTTCGTTTATGTGATCCATGATTCTATTGTGTGATCAATTGATATATTTGATTGCTGATTGTATTGATACAATGCTGTGATGAGATGACAGAGTATTGAAATCCATCTCTTTCTTATTTCCGATTGTACGAGGTTCAATTGATATAGAATGGTATTTGATTGTCTATACAAGATAAAGAATGTTCTACAATGTATTCTGAATTGTCCGCTTCGATGCTTCCTTGATTCCTATAAATATACTAGTGCTTTGAATAGTCACGTCCTTTATAAAGACGTAAGGTTTCAACCCTATTAACTACTCACCGTTCTCTTTTTCTAATTAATTATATTCGCTGTTTATTAATGTTTCTCATATGGGATCGGGACTTATTATATTAGTTTTGTCTCCTTAGAGGGAGCACTATGTAATTACTTTCTCTTTTTTAAAGATTTTTACTTCCTTAATCATTCGCAGCCCTATATGATAAAGCCCCTTTTATAATTATATTTATTTATATATATTTATGTAATAATAATATTTATATTTATATTATTATTATTTATATATTATATATTATATATCATATTTTAATAATATATTATTATAATTATAATAGTATTAAAATTGATAATATTTATGTCTTTTTTATAATATCTTTTTGTTAACAAATATATTATTAATATAATATTATTGTTTAATATTATTTAATATATATTAATAATATATATGTAATTACTTTTATTGATTAACCGTATTTTACGAGAGCGATTTTACCGTAATATCATTCAAATTTTATGAGAGCAACTTACCGTCTTATCACAACATTTAAATCTTTAATTTAAACAATGCCTTAATATGGGGGACATGACACCCAAGTGAAGCGACAGGAACTGCAGAAGCATGTGAATCATGAAAATGGAGCTCAGTATCCCCATTGTCCAGGAATGTACTTTCATGCACTTCACCAACCTATAGCAATGAATCTTGGTTGTTGCAAAAAGGAGCTGAAAAAGAACCAAATGCAGCTCTGAGTATGGCCCTAGAATACATAATCAAGAATTGGATAGTAGCATTGGCACCAAACTGTGTAGCAAATTCCAGGAGTTCATAATATGACAAAGGCCATACTATAGCAATGAGACAAGGAGCAGGCCATATAGAGGGTGAATACACTTGACCAAGCCGTACAAGAATAGATGCAAATATTGACCGTACAAAGAGAAAACCAAGGAATGTACGACAAAGACAAGGAGAGTATGGCTAAGAGAAAAGTGGTTGGGTGTACGGTAGAAGAGATGGCAATGAAGGATACAATATGTGAAAGCAAGAAAAGGACAATATGATGAAAAAAACTTAGTGAGAGGCGTACGTCAACAATAGGTAACACTCGTATGATAGCATCAGACATGATGGGAGGGTGTACGATCAATAGGTACAACGGTAGCAAAGGAAGAAAAGGATGGTCATATGACAAAGAAGCGTACGAAAGTAGTTGAGAAGGGACATCGTACGGAATGTTTTTTTAAAATTGAAAGTTAATCATTCTTTTGTGCCGTATGATGGAAATGGATGATGTAAATCGTACGGTCAAGAATATGGGCCGAGTGTTGTCTTCTATTTTTTTTTAAGAATTTGTCGTAAATTTTTGGATTTGAATAGTCGGCTATACCATTGTTTTAAAAAAAAACATATTATGTAATATTTGAATATTTATTGTTTTTAAACTTGAACTTTTTAGTTTTTCTTTGTGCATTATTATTTTTTTTCTCGTTTTTCCTTGTGGGGCACACTTGGGAATTTTAATTTTTCGCTTTTTCTTTATAATTGAATTTTATAATTTTTGGTTTTACCACCCAACGTAAGTTGAAGCGATTTTTGCTATTTTTCTCAAGCGGGGTTCACATGTTATTTGCCACTTCGACTATAAAATTTTTCTCTTACGCAATATTTCTCCCTTCTCCATAATTTTCCTGTACGATATTTTTCTCTCTTTCAGAATTTTGTTGTGAAGTTGATTTGATTGTACGACAAGTATTCGTACGTTCCAAATTAAATATTTGAATATTATTACTTGGAGACGTACTAGCATGAATTTTACGTTTTTTGGTGAAGTCAGATGCTTATGCAAAAACCGAAACTATTGTCTTTTGCAAACCATGTACTGCATCCCACAAACATAAATTTTCCAACTTTTCAAAATCGTTTTTCTGTAATGTCCCCTTCTAGACACATGGTTAGTCCATCATGGAGTTCCCGTGGGCTAGCAGTTTGGATAGGGAACTAGGGTTACTGGGCTGTGGAGGTCCTTGTCAGTGAGGGAGTTATGGTTCGCATTCAGTGGATCCAGTTGGCACCCTCGTGGTGGGCTCAGTGGGCTCTTGGTCGTTACTATTTTTAGTAAGTTCGGGTACTATGTCGGTTCAGGAATTTCAGAATTGGATCAGATGCATTTCGTCGAGACCTTCCTGGCAAGCTAAAGATCAGTGAATTTCGACACCGTCTTCATACTTATTTTAAAGTCCGAAGATTTATTAATTGATATTAATATGGACTTTATTATATTTTACGGGAAAAGTGAATTAAGGGGAAATAAAGTCTTTTTGCAAGTTGTGACCTTGGGCGCCCATCCCTAGGCAAGTAAAAAGTGTTTTTAAATGATAAAACTCCCTCTTGAATTCCAATGCCATCTCGGAGGGGAATATAAGGTGTATTTGGAGCTCATTTCATTTATGCTATGTTTTATGATTTTTGCTTGTGAGAGCTCTGCTAGGGTTTCTAGAGTTTGAGATGTTGAATCAGGGTATTGGAGACGAAAACCTCCATTAGTGACGGTGTCCCACAGGTGTGAAAGATCACCCAACGGTGCCATTGTGAGTGGATGCATCCGGCATTCATAGTTGTGCTACAATGAGGCTACGAATTGAAGTAATGAGCTGATTTGATATATTTGCTGATAAAGAATGTTTATTTTGATGGTGGGAGTGTGAGTAGTTGCTGATAGGAGTGTTTGTGGGATAGTTTTGAGGCAGCCGTACCTTCCTTGCTGCTGGCCGTACTCTTGGTGGCTGGCCGTACCTCATGGGAGGCTGTTTGTGATTAGTTTTGAGGTTGTTTGCATGTTGGAGAGGGGTCACCTACCCTTGGAGATTGCTGCTGTTTGTGATCAGAGTTGCGTAAGAGGATATTCAGCTACTGTGAGCAGATTTGTACCCTCAGCCAGGCTGTACCATGTACCTGTGAGGCGTGGGTTTATTGGAGACTTCTTTCTACTATTTTGCAGCCTCTTGTATGGTCTTAGAGTGGTATTTCAGACTTCCTTGTTTGCTGATATCAATCACTCTGTATCATTTATGAAGTTTTGAGCAATTCCAGCCATACCCACTTGCTGGTCCATTTTCGGCGGTCATACCAAGTTGCATATTTTCATATGGGTATGTAATAGTAATTGTTTTCTGGCCATTCTACTATCTGGGTTGTCATTACTTTCTTTAGATTCATTGTATATTTCTGAGTTTTTGTTATATGCACAATATTGTGTGCTCCGGCACTACATCTGCAGGAAAACATTAAACCCCCTTTTGCATCTTCTATCTATCTAAAAGGACACAAAAAATCTAATAAAAATCACACAAATAAAGATTTAAAAATATACAAATAGGTACGGCACATTACAGTGGTATCAGAGCTAAAGATCTTGCCATCCTGTGAGTTTAGTATTGACATGCAGAAATAAAAATGAGACATGCGACCTACAGATAGATATCCTTTCAGAAGTACAAGGGCAAGGCAAGTAACACAGGTTCCGCAGTTGGTTATTCCAGAGAATCCAGTACCTATAATAGATCCTTTCGAGCCAGAACTAGAAATAGTGGTAGCAGCTACTGAGGACGATTCTCAGGTATCACGAACGGACCCATTCTCTGGAGAGCTTCCACCAGTTACAGGTCCTACAGGAGAGATGGATGACAGGGAGGAACCAGAGCATAGTGCTCGTGATATTTTGATCGCACTCACTCGAGAGATGAGGGAGTCTCAACGAGAGATGGTAGAGGCACATGTCGAGTTGGCACATGCCATCGAACGGATGGGTAATGACTTGGACAATCACCGTGATAGGAACAGGTACAATGGAGGTGACAGGAACAGGTACCAAGGAGGTGACAGGAATAGGTACAATGGAGGTGACCGGAACAGGTACCAGGACGGTGATAGAAACAGACATGATGGAGGAGAGAGGAATAGGAATGATGGGAATGATAGGCATAACGGTGACAGGAACCGGGAAGAATGGAATAATGGGGACAGGAATCATGATGATAGACGCAGGGATAGAGATGATGATGATGAGGCTTCGGTTAACCACCGTATGGCTTCACAGTTCACTGCGGGAGATAGACCTGGCATTCCGATATTTGCTCCCAAGAATCAAGTTCTTGAACAGGATCCTACTCAGGCAGAATTTTAGGAGGAGATTCTGAGGGACTAGAGAGCATCCAGTGAGGGTTTCAGAAATTAGATGACATTTGCTAAATATTCTGAAATGAGGACCAGGTGTAAACCTTGGAGGGGAGGTAGATCACAGAACCAAGAACTGCAGAGGAAAGTAAGTAAGATGACACTTCCTTACTTTGACGGATCGGGTAAGACCACCGCGAGAGCTTGGGTCTAGAAATTGGACAGCTACTTGCAGATTAGTCCCATGCTAGAGGAGGACGCTATTAGTTATGCAGCTCTACACTTGGAGGGGACTGCTCACAAATGGTGGAGTACCGGGAAGGTTACACTGGGTCACGATCAGGTCACTTCATATGTGGAGTTTACAGCTAGACTGATCGACAGGTTCGATAAAAAGGACCCAGAGTTATAGTTCAAGGAGTTGACTCAGTTGAGACAGAGTGGATCAGTAGACTCCTACATTGCTGATTTCTAGGATATATCCGTTATGGTTCCGGACATTACGGAGCGCATATTGGTGGTTCTTTTCATTGATGGATTGTCAGATCAACTTTGCGGTTGGGTGAAGGGTTTTGACCCTACTACACTCCAAGAGGCCATGAAGAAGGCCTGGGACATGGAGTCATCAGTATGGAGGAATAAGTTTCAATCCGAAGGATTTCCGCCAAGGAAAGATAAGGAGAGGGATAGGAGACCATTTCAGAGAGATGCAGGACAGCAGCATAAGAGTTCTTCTAGATTAGATAGCGATCAGCTGAATGACTTGAGGAGAAAGAAGCTCTGTTTTCAGTGTCGAGAGCCTTGGGATCCTAAGCACAAGTGTGCTGCCCAAGGAAAGGCCAAACAGTTAGAGTACTTTTCAGCTGATGAGTCTGTTGATGGGGAGCCCCATTTAGATTACAATTCAGAAGCCAAGGGTGCAACATCAGAGGGCTCAGGGTAAGCATCAGATAGAGAGGATGATCTAGCTCTACCTACAACACGTATCACGAGTATCCAGAAAGAAGGGTCATTCAGGATACGAGGAGTACTGAGCGGGCAGTGATGTATTGCTTTACTTGACACAGGGGCCACTCATAACTTCATAGATGAGGGCTTGGTCGCCAAGAGAGGGCTGAAAACCGAGGAATTTGAGGGTTTTAAGGTGAAGGTTGCAGATGGTTTTGTACTCACCTGCACTAGGAGGATACCCAATCTCTCAATCCAGCTGAACAGATACACTTGCCAATTAGAGTTTTATGTTGTCGGCATGGGTGAGATGGATGTTGTGTTGGGTATGAACTGGTTGCATGATATTGAGGAGTTCACTCTCAACTTGCGGACGATGCAAATGAAGTTTGAGGTGGACGGAGTTAGACATGTGCTCAGAGGCATTTCAGATGGTTGGTTGAGAGTTGTTTCTCTCAAACAGATGGAGCGATCGATTCAACATGATCAGGTGGAGTGGGCAGCTGAGGTTATGGTGATGCCTGCAGTAGATCAGCAGAAGCATGCGTATCCTCCTGACATACAGTCTATACTTACTAAACACACCAAAGTGTTTAGCGATATTCCACCGGGTAAACCTCCTGATAGAGGTTTTGAGCATGTGATCGAGTTGGAGGAGGGTGCTAAGCCAGCAATCACGACACCTTACAGGCACCCAAAGAGGTATAAGGATGAGATCGAGAAGGCTATCAAAGAGCTACTCGAGATGGGTCACATCAGGCTAGTAAGAGTCCATTTGCATCATCCGTGGTATTGGTAAAGAAAAAGGATGGGACTCTCAAAATGTGTATCGATTACAGGGAGCTCAATAAGAAAACAATCAGGAATAGGCCCCCGATCCCTAGAATCGATGAGCTGATTGATGAGTTGCACGGGGCCTGTTACTTCTCCAAGATTGATTTGAGATCCGGTTACCATTAGATATGGGTCTGAGATGAGGATGTGGAGAAGACAGCATTCAGGTGTCATTATGGGCACTTTGAGTTCCTGGTCATGCCATTCGGTTTGACCAATGCACCAGCTACCTTCCAGTCCTGTATGAACAAGGTATTTAGAGAGTAGTTGAGAAGATTTGTGCTGATTTTCTTTGATGATATATTGATTTACAGCAGGACATGGGAAGAGCATCTGAAACACATTGACATTGTTCTGAGCATCTTGGAGGGAGAGTCGTTGTATGCCAAAATGTCAAAGTGTGAGTTTGGGATGATTGAGTTGCTGTACATGGGTCATATCATCAGTGCTGGTAGTGTGAAGGTAGACCCGGAAAAGATTCGGGCAATTGTGGATTGGCCACCACCGAAAAATCTCTCATATTTTAAGGGATTTGTTGGCCTCTGTGGATATCTCATTCTTCCCAGATACAATAGCATTTCGGAGTACAGAAATGTAATAACCACCCTAATTTTTTTAACAAATAAAATGCTGCAACTATGATGAATGTAGTACAAAATGCCCTCACTTTGACAAACTAGGCGGCAAGCCATCCATCTCTACACTTATTTAGCGGAGTATGCCACTATCACAATATGAACACACAAGGCGACTAAGCCATCCTTCCTCTATGCATATTCAACGGAGTGTGTTTCATGCATGACAGAATGATGCACACGAGGTGGCATAGCCGACCACATGTACACTTGTTCAGTGGAGTGTGCTGATTACAAACATTTAAGCAACATGCACACAAGGCAGCCGAGCCGTTCTTATCTGCGCTTATTCAGCGAAGTGTGCGAACACATAGAAATGCAAGAAATATCCAACCACTGGCGGTACTACCATCCAGGGTAAACAAGATTACAATAAATCATTGTAACTTATAAATGAAAAATACAATGTTTAGGAAAGCTGCAATATTACTCAATTATTCTGATTTAAAATTGAACACACTGCTGCAACATATTTCATGAAGGAAAGGCATTGAATGTTACTCAAAACAATGATAAATCATACCCCACTGAAGCAATGTTGATATTGATGAAGTTGCAGGCCACAAACACCAAGAAATCTCACTGTAACCCACTGAAAACCACTGCTAACACTGTTGTAACAGTCTGATGTGAAGGAGCAGTATTGATAAAACCCTCAAACAGTAGTTGCAAGCATCAAAACCATCTCCAAATTGACAATGCACATTACCAAATCCAAATATATGATGCCCAAGGTCAAGGCGCCTCAGGACTGATCAAAAAAAGCATCTAAAAAGAGGCGTTTGGAGCCTCAAGAACTCACGTCCCAGCAGGAAGATGGTACGACACGTACCTGGGCCATACTATCCCTTCACAAAATGAATCACCAAGTTCAAACTTCTCAAAATCTGCATTAAAATGTCCTCCTACAGCAGGCGTCTAGGGACAAGAAAAAAGTTCAGTCATACATAATAATTTTGCATTGAAACTCCACAGCATATAGGCTCAAAATGGTGCGGCCAGCTTAGGGTATTCTTAGCACTTAAAAAAAAAACACCAAAATCAGTCCATGATATCAAATGATCTCCAAACAAACAAAACAAGCCCCAAAGAGATAAACTTCAAAACACATCAAAACCCTCCATTGCAGCGTTCTGTGATTCCTGGAATGAAACCACCAAGTCTAGCTAGGGGGGTTTTCATCCCCAAAACTAGAAATCTCAAGAGGGTTTTCGTCCTCAAGAAATTTTGAGAACACAGGTTCTCTCCATATGCAAAAACAAATTCATAACATATTAACATGGCTAACCTCAAAAATAAGCTCCAACACAGTTTATATAACTTTTTGGAGTGAATATAATATTACTACTTATTTCCCTCCAAAATTGCGTTTTTGGATAAATAATAATCTTATGAGAACTTGAATCCTCTTTGTTCCTAGCGCCCCCTTTTGAAGGCACAACTTAAAACACTTTTGATTAAATAATTATACTTAGTTGCTTTTTGGTTTTATCCTTCTTAATATGACTTAAGTGATAATTGTTTAATAATTAAATTCCTCATCCAAGTTGCGCAAAGCATCAAAACTTGTGCTCTCCAAGAATGTTGGAGTTCTCCTTTGCATACCAATTAGCTTATGGGAAAACTCGGAAATAGGCTAATTGTTCACAAATTGGTTATGCTTGAGAAGGGGACATTACAAGGAATACATTGTAATAAATCCACTACTTTAATTGGTACGGTAGTTTGAAGTACTTGCCTTGCAATATTTTTTTCAGAGTGTAATTGATTTGTTACCATACTCGTGTTTGCATGTGATTGGGGTCATTCGTCATCCATAATCTGCTCCACTTCGGCTCTTGCTTCCCGAAATCTTGCTGAATCTGTACGTGGGTCCGAGTACACAACCTTCTTTGCCTGGGCTTGAGTAACGGTCGATACTTCATTTTGCCTTTCAACATCAATTAGGTTGATGTTGGCCTTTTGCTCCAGACATCCAATGTCTTCATGGTCTCCAAGTCCACACCATTTGCACAAGAATTGCACTTTGTCCTACTTGTTTTGGTAGTCTCTCGTAAAGTGTCCCCATTTGTTACATTGTTGACATTGTATGATCGAACGTCGTTTAGGGTTGTATTGTATTTGACTTTGACCTTCGCATATTTGATTTCGATAATCGCCTGGAGATGCGTTCTGTGGCTTTGATGGAGTGGATTGCTCTCCTTGTGTGAAGAGTACTTGTGTACTATTGGTCTTCAAGTTATACGGACACTCTTTTATCGAATGACCCATAACATGGCAAATCTCAAAAAACAATTTTTTGGGACAGTTACCTTTGGTGTGAACTTCACTTTTACACTCAGTACACCAGAGTTCAATGGATTCTTTGCTAGTTTCTTTCTCTGCCTTCAATTCTTTCATCATTTGGAGCATGTCCCTTCGGAGCCCTTGTATTATTTTTGATTCACTGTCGCTACTGTCATCCAAACTACCATGTTCCTCTGTTTTTCTTTTGCTATGAGAGGACATTTTGTCTTCACTTTCTATGTCCATCGTCTGATTGTAGGCTTCGGCATAGGAAGAGGGTGGTACTTACTACCTTCATCTTTTTTCTTAAAGACGGAATTAGACTGTCGATGAACCACCTTTTCTTGAGACCATCAACAGGTTCTTTTTCTAACTTTACAAGCAATTCTTGAAGTCTACGATTGTAAGCTTGTACGTTCTCATGCGTGCCTTGCCTAGTATTATAAATTTCGGCTACTATTTCATTATCATCTTGAAGCAATATAAACTCTTCTTCAAAGGCCTTCTTTAAGCTCTCCAATGTGTTTCGGGAGGCTTGGTAAAGTTCAATATACCGGTCAATTGCTACACCTTGCAAGGTAGCTCGAAAAGACCATAGCCAAATTGCTTTATCATCTTGCCCATTTGCTGTCCAAATTGTCTCACAAGTCTTACAGCACCTAACGGGATCCTTCGATCCATTACCTATAAACTTGGGCAACTTCTACTTTTCTCCACTAGGGCTTACCATGGTTTTGTTCTGATGCAAACCTAGTGCCTGGAACCTGCTTGCTAGGGAGTTTCGATTAGAACGTTGTGGTGCTTCTCTTGCACTCTCGGCCACGTAAGAATCCTCCACTCTTTCCATAATAGCATTCCATGCACTTGTTTCTCCTTTAGATTTTCTTTTATACACCCTTGGCTCGATGTCTTCTCCTTCGATTGACAACCCTTCGATGCCACGAAGGTTGCTCTCATACGCTTCTATGAAGGAATCTGACTCTGACTCCCAACTTCCCTCATTTAGAGAAGGTTGTCTTGACTTTTCAACTTGATCAGAAAGATCAATCCACGTTGTCTAGCAGTGCAAGGTGCCTTGCGATCTCCTCCCACTATGCCCTCGTGTGATTATTTGTAGTGGAAATGCTAGTTCCCCGAGGACGCATCCCCTGCCTTTTTTAAGGTGTACCTGTACCGGGGACGACCCGGGGACACGGGAATGGCCAGGAAATGTCCCCTGATTGTCTTCGTTTCCCTGGGGACGTCCCCTTTTTTTGACAAAATGTAGGGGACAACTAGCTATCCCCGGTACGGCCGGGATGTTCCCTGACCGTACCGGGGACGGCTCGCTGTCCCCTATGGCCCAGCAGCGACCAAACATTAAAAACAAAAAAAAAATCACTCAAATAAAAAAATAAAGGGATGGGGGGGCTCACAAGAACTCCCACATCCCTCATAAATAAACCTAAACCTAAAAAAGACCTTATATCATCCAAAAAACAAAAAAGTTAAAAACATAAACTAGACCCTTATGGTGGCAGTGATTTGGACTCAGATTCCAATTTTGATGCAGTATTAGGAGAGGCTGATTAGGGACAGCCATATACTCTATGTTTTTGTCATTTTGTTGTTGAAACATTTTGTTGTTGAAACTTGAAACTTGCAGCCTTTGAGCATTTTGATATAATATATATGCAGATTGTCATTGAAAACAATTAAATTTGGTTTATTAAATATTTGTTTGCCAATTCTCATGTGACAAGTTGAAAACTAAGTTCAAGTGTAATGATATGGTTATGTATGCGTGTTTTAATGTTCAATAATGTCTATAATGAATGCCTTATCAGTTATCATCTAAATATTTGAAATTTCCTTATATTTAAAAAAAAAAATTTATTTTATTTAGTAGCCATCCCCTGCCGTCCCCTAAAAAATGGCCAAAAAAAATTGTCGTCCCCGAAACTCGTCCCCCCATCCCCGCCCGTCCCCGTCCCTCCCCGTCCCCGTCCCAGGTACTTGGGGGAACATAGTGGAAATGTGTTCCCTCTCCCAACTATGAATCCTACTCACACTTGGACTCCGACTTCTACTTCGGGATGGATTTCAGCTTTAGACTTAGGCAATCTCTTTTAGTTCTCTTCTGCGTTCTCTTTGTTTTACCAACCTAAGAGATTGTTTGGTCTCTTGATCTTGATCACATGGTCTCTTCCCACCTTATTAGGATCTAAGGGCATGGATATCTTATATCAAACCCGATTTCTTTTAACGCAACGATGCCAATGTTTACCCTTGTATCTGATAAATGAATACTTGCAATCATAAACATAATCAACAATGCATACCAAATAGATGAGTAAAAGTATATCTTTATTTGCACATCAAATTGTTACAGAAGTAGACCAAAGATGGTCGGCCAAGGATCAGAGTAGATCAAACTAGATCATACTGCCTGTCCTTGACGATACAAAGTCTATTTAAAAGACCCGATGGTTGCTAAGAGGAACACAACCGTCAACTAACTGACTCAAACTAACTAACTCTTATAACTATCTGAGAGATGACAAACAATTAATCCATAGTTGGATAACCCATATTATCAAATATAATAATTGACATTATAAATTGACTATAGGGAGAGGCTCAGAGAGAGAGATAGAGAGAGCGGCCTTTGAATGGGGATCTCGCCCTTTCATAGCACCATACCACAGATTCCTAGAGGCCCCAAAATATGTAGAGAGAGAGAGAGAGAGAGAGAGAGAGAGAGAGAGAGAGAGAGAGAGAGAGAGAGAGAGAGTTTTCACAGTCCTAGAGGCCCCAAAATATGTTTTGAGAGAGACAAAACAATAAAAAATAATATTTAGATGCCAGTTTCGAACATGACCTTTCATGATCTCACCCTTTCACAACACTATATCACGAATTCCTAGAGGCCCTAGAATAATTTTTGAGACAGAGAGCGAGAGAGAGTCACTTGAAACAAAAAATACTCTTTAGACTCCAGTCTGGAATAGTGCCTTTGAATGAGGATCTCTCCCTTTCATAGTGCCATGACTAGTCATTGCCAAACACCCAAAAACCTCTTGACAACCACCCCACAACCTTGGGCACCAATAGGAGAAAAAAACTAGTGTAGACTACGAGAAAAACATGGACACTTCGTTGAATAAAAAGGCCTCTCCAAATGGAGAGCCAACCACATGGACACATTGCGACACAATACTACCAAATCTTCAATAGTTGAGGGAAATACGAAAAGGGATTTCCTTTGTTGCAGCCATAAATATCTTCATAATTCATCACTTCAAAGGAGCCATCCCATCACCAAGGGGACGTGGACAAACCGCAACACTTGAAGGGGAGTCATTCAATCAAAACAGGCTAACTTAAGAAAAGGGCCCACAACAAAACAACATTATGCCAAGTCCTCCTCAAGGAGAGAAGCCAAACCATCCCAAGAGTCCACCTTGTCACTAACCAAGGTAGAAAAAGGTGCTTGGTCAACCCTAGTGCTATCAAAAATGTTTGTACCTTATTAATCTTCCTATAACCATGCAAAAAGAAAACATCATCCAGCTTTTTACAATGAGATAAGTCTTCCTTGTTTAGGCTATTACATTTTCAACAAGGGCAGGACTGCTTATTTAACTCTTGAATAACAATAGAGGAGTCTCCTTCCATAATCAACCACTTAAAACTAGGGGAAACTGCTTCGGAAAGTCCCTCAATAACCACCATCCATTCTGCTTCATTGTTTGACGGAATACCCAAAAGTAAGAACCACCCAACACAAAGGAGCCCTAAGAATCCTTGAGAACAAAACTAGCCCTAGCCAACCTAAGGTTGCCATGAGAGGCCCTAACAAAATTCAGCTTCCAAAAGATAGATGGATTTTTAACCATTTAGCCTTCCCACTAGCATCCTTATCCATACAAAAAAACATATAAAAATCATAAATATATACATATTTGCAGGATAAAAATTAAATTAAGTTCAAAATACCACATATCATGCATATGCTAAACAAAATTACCTTAAATATTACAAATTTTAAATACAATATACTAATTCGATATCAATTTGTCAAACTTGAAAGTCATGATAGATATTCGTTGTTCAATAATAAAATAATATAATCAGTAATCAATGTCATACAAGTCTTCATCAACACCAACACCACCATCATCATTGAGATTAGATTATGTAGGTAGATTAGAAGAACCTCAAGCATCACCACTACTACTTGTAGTAAAAGTATGTTGGCTATCCAATTCCTCAAAAATTGATGGCTTATTCCTACCTACAATCCCAAATTCAGTAGACAATGGTTCCCTACTCCCATAGTTCCCAACCAAGCAAGAATCTAGTAGTTAGACTTCTAAATCTAGTAAAGAGCTTGATATGACTACAAGCTAAGTTAAATCTGGAGCAACCAAGGATTGTTACACAAGATTCTTTCAACCTATGCAAAGAGCCAGCCACAAGCCAAAGATGCTGCACGAATAGTGAAAAATAAAGCATACACACTGAAAATGGTTGCAGAATCAAAGGAAATTTGTGGCACTACTTATTCTTGGCATTGCTTATTGTGGTGTTGTTTACTCAAACAAAACGCATGTGAAAATGACCATTGATTTAGGGTTTTGGGCACAATTTTGATGGTCAAAAGTTGAACAAAATGCATTGAAATTGTTGCCTGCCATTGGAATTGCCTTGGCATATCTAGAATTGCTTGAATATGCTCATGAATGATTCCAAACGAATCTGTGTGCAAAAAAGTGAAAAAAATACCTTGGATATATCCACAACTCAATTGAACCTGATTCCGATCCTGAAGCTAATCGTAGCCAGGTACACCTAGGTTTTTGGCTGATTTGGTATTATAGATTTAATATCATTAATATATTGTATAAATTTATTAATATATAATAAAATAATTAACATATAAATCTATTTATTTATTACATTAATTAATAAATTAGTATAATAAATATATTAAATTATTATTATATTAAATAATAATAAATATAAATTATAAATAATAATAAATTGTTTTGGTAAATAATTAGTTAAGCTTAATGAAGATACACATCTGTACGTAAATGGGCTAAACCTTTACAATGGTAAATATTCATAAAATATATCCCTCTTATTATACTAGTAAATGGGTTAAAGTTTAAACCCTAGTAATTTATGAAGAGAAAATGAAGAGCATAGTGTAAGTTGTAAAGGTTAAGAGGAGTGGTGCCAGAAGGTGAGGGCTGTGCAGTTGAAGAAGTGGAATGTCGTCACTCTTTTTATTTATTTTCGCCTCCCGCACTTCCCTAGTAATGAGGATTTAGAAACTCACAAACATTTATGGAAATAAAATTTAGAGAGCTCAATTGTGATTTCAAAAAATGTTATTGTTTTGGGTCCATGTGCGGGTTCCTTCGCTATCTCAAGGATGATAAGGTGACCTCGAATGCCCCCTGTAGAGGGGGCGACTATAAAGGACATCCCTTGCAATGTAGGGATGTTGTGGCAATGACTACCATTGTAGGTGGCACTCATAGGAATGGTGGAGAGAGGTTTCAACCCTATTCCATTTCCCTCAAGATGTCCCCACATCAAAAATGCTTGCATAAATCTTGGCGACACAGCCTCAAGGAGCACTGGTGATTATTTTGTAAGATATTAAGTGGGAAGAGGATGGAATTGATGGTAAATATGAAAGGGTAAACTAAAGTTTAATGGGGGATGAGAACTATGGGAACTTAGGCAGCAAGGGTATTGATTCGTAAAATTTTACAAAATTATGCTTGCAAAAATTTCAAACTTAATTTTTAGCCATGCTATGCTACTTGAATTTTTATCCAAATGATAGTAGAATTCCTATTGAGCTAGAGTTAGCATTTAATTGTGGAGGATGATTTGTACTTAATAAAAAAACATGAACAAAAGCAAATCACACCATAGAGAGGCAAATTTATCATGGAAACCTAAGAATGAGGAAAACCAATTGGAATTGGCAAACACACATCTTCCAGCTTCCCTAGAATGTTGAAACAATTACAAGTGTGAAAGACTCCATGTGTTTCTTATCTTCCTAGTTGTATGGCATCGAGTACTTCCAACCTCTTGAGTTTTGTACTCTTCCTGGAACTTGATCCTTGTTTGTGCTACACCCTAACTTCCTTGTGTATTGTGTGTTCCAACTGGAAGATTTTATTGTTCTCCCAAGCCTCTATTGATGCAATCCGACCTCATGTCCTTAAATAGTTGCTAAGCAAACCTCCCTGCACATTGGAAGGTTGTTGAATGGAAATTTGAAGAGGAATTGTCAAACTATTCATTTCATCCTCTAATATATCGAATTAGGATGAAACCACTCCTTTCATTAGACTAACAATTGTGAAATGGCCTTGACTGTTTTGTAATTGCCCCTTAGGGAATTGGTGGTTTCAAAACTGCCCTTTAGAGGAACTGACGGATTTGAAATAGCCGCTTGATGGAACCAACAATTTTGCATTGCTAGTTTCTTTGGGATTTTTTTGAGCTTGAAACTTCACATTTATATCCTCTTGTTATTTTTCCCTATATTGTACCTTCCTTTTGAGAGAAGATTTTGAAATATAGAAGAATATCGTGTCCGTGTGTTTTGAACAAGACTCCTCCACACATTCTTGTTCATTCTCCAAGGCGATGCTTAGCACTAAGGTGCTTCAAAATAGAAGGTAGTGGTGCTTTGTCACACTTGAAATATGCAATTGTAATAAGAATTGATGTTTCCTTGGTGTACTCATTATCATCTCAATGATGGTTATTATTTGACAACTCTAAAATTATATGGATCCTCATAGTACAACAATGCACATGCTACAACTAGTGGTCACTGCCCCTACTTGCTACACCCACCAAGTGGTGTGTATTGTGCTGCTCCTACTTGCCATTCCCACATAGTTGCATTTGGTTTGCATGCCCATTCATGACAAGCATAGTGTTAGTTTTCCTTCCTTGCCATACCATACATCAATTAGAACAAATTACATATTACGATGACAATATTGCCATGAAAAGATATGCATGGTTACGACACTTGGAAAATGTCACTGCTATGTACCCTCATGCAACCAAGTAACTGCACTTACCCTTATTATACATAAGTGGATGTGAGTACCAATCATCAAGGAAAGAAATGTGAAGGCTGAAATTGACCTATTACCTCACATTTTTCCTTTGTCTCTCCTTGGCCTCCAAGTGGACTATTACAAAAACTAAGCACAAAATGATTACCAAGATATTCAATAAATAATTAAGGAGCGAAACCATCCTTATATAAGATTACAAAAGACTTATCCAATATGGATAAGAATGACTAAACAATAAGACAAAAGAATAAAGGATATTCCTTAAGTCTATCCCAAAGTTGGAACGACTTTATTAAAGTCTAAGCTAAAAGCTAATTGACCATTACTAACTCAACATTACTTTAATATGGACACGCTCTTCACTCTCACTCATGGTGAGTGAATAATCTCCTGGCTTGCTCTACAAGTGGAGTTACCATCTTGAACGTAATTAGATTCACATGAAGTGCTTGGAGTGCTAATCACATGCCCATACAAATGAAAGCAACAAACTCTTTTCTCCTTTGTAAATCAAGTAAATGCTCTATCGAAGAATCAAATGACAACATGTTACCATTCAATAGTGGTTAAGATTTATGTGAGGGTTGTTCTCTCCTTGATCTTGGTGTTTGGTAGGCTTCTCCTCCCCTTTTCCTAGTGGCTTCTCATTCTTGCCTTTGCCATATTTTGGGTGAAGCACTCAATGAGGTCTCCAATTCTTGCCATCTTAAGTTACCGGGTTCCTCTGTTTACCTTGCCACATGCGTATGGGTACGGTTCGGGTATGGGTGTGGGGACGAGACGGCGGGGGGTTCACCTAGGGTCTGCCCTAGGCACCTCGGGTTAACCTGAGGCCATCTCATCTAGGATCTGGGCATATCTAGGTGAAAGTCGACGACAAAGCGACACAGGGGTGTTGTTATCCAACTGTTGAAAGCTCATTTTGCCATCAGTCATCATTGTTTCTGTGTGAGAATTATTATTGTGGTTGAAGGTTGTCGTATAATAAAACCTTACTTTGCCTTGGTTTGTTTTGAATGATGGTGTCCATTTTGTGTGGTTTTTTTAATATAATAGTGGCTTGTAGCTTATTTTGCTTAAAGTTACACGTTTCAACAGGTTACCTTTTATTTTGTATTGACATTCAACAAATCGCTGAATTATGAATATTTTCTTTTTTGTAAGTTATGAAGTACTTATATATTTTGTTTATGGAAAATTATGAGTATTACTATTTTTATAATTTTTAATATATATAAAATTATAAATTATAATTATATACTATATAATTATAGTCTATTCTATATATATATAGTTGTACCCATACTCGGGCAAGTTTTTTTTGTTGTACCGACATACCTGAACCCCAAACCTGTACCCATCCCCGTACTAGGCTTGGCAACTTAGTTGCCATCCCAATGCCTTTTAATCATGCAATGAGAGCAATGGTTGTGAAATTTGCTCATAATCAAATCAATCAACTGGAGTGCATCCTGACCTTCATCTTCCTTTTGTCTTGGAGAGTGGCTTCTTCTCTTCTCACCCTTAGTGGTGTTAGTCTCAAACATTATCCTGCAATGGTTAGTTTTCTTGCAATTTGTATGAGGAACGAGACACCTGCATTCTTGTGCAACATGTCCTTTCTGTAGTTGAAGCAAAGAATAGAAAACCTGCCTCTTGCATACCTGGCTTGATTTCCCACAAGCTGGTTTGCCTCCTTCCTAGGACTGGCTAGTGGTGACGTAGGTGAAGTGTAATCTCTCCATTTCTTGTTTTCATTCATTGGAAAAGATGGAACTCCCTTATTTGAAAGTGTATTTGTCTTTGAAGGCTCCTCTTTGCCCTCTTAGAGTATAGTCTTGCTCTCCTTTACTAGCTCTGATTGCAACTCATGTTTTGGAGACAACCTACAATCATGTTGATGCTTCACACAAATAATATTTGAGGAGTTTTACCTTATTGGGACTGTCCTTGGTATGTGCATGGCATAGACTCCTTCAGGGCATTCACCAATCTCCATGCTCTTATATCCAAGGCCCTCATATTGAGGTCTTTCCTCAACCACGATGGGTTTGAGTGTTCCTTGTCCTTCCCTGCCAAGTCTCCTTCCATCATAATCCATTTGCATTGGCAGCTTCGATTGAGCCTATACCCTTGGCTTGCTTTTCAAACTTTCAAATATATTTATCAAATTTAACATCTTGAAAGAAAACATGTTCATGGGTGCTGTCTTTGCATACCTCATTCATTGTTTGTTCTTCTAGAGGAGAGGCTGGTCCACTTTTCTTTGTAGACTCCTCTCTCTTCTCTGCTCCATCATGCTAGAGTTTTGATAGTAATTCATCTTTAACCATCAACTCTTGTTGCAACTGCACTAGGATTCCAATGAAGATTTCTTCTTGCGCGCCCCCCCCCCCCCCCCCCCTGCTAGCTTTGAATTCCTTAATTATTTCTTGCAAGTGATGTACCTCCTCACAAAGAGATCTATTCTTTGCCAGCACTTGGTCCTGAGATGCTTGGAGATCCTTAAGCTTTTTATTTAGTGGTATTGTCATGGTTGTACCATGCAACCAATAATTCCTGCAACATCTTTTCAAAGATTTGCAAATATGGTTATACACACAAATCTCTTGTGTCACTAAAAACTCCTACATGCCCAATTGCTTTGATACCAATGATCCATAAATTTCTAGAATATTATGCTTGCTTAAATTACTAGTCAAAATTAATTTTTACCCACTACACTAGGATTTTCATCCAATAGATAGTAGAATTCCTTTTGAGTCAGAGTTGTGCATTCAAGTGTGGAGGATGATTTATATTTCATAAACAAGCATGAATAGAATATTAGAAACAAATCACACCATAGAGAGACACAGATTTATCCTGGAAAGCTCAGGGTAAGGAAAACTAGTCGGAAGTGGCAAATGCACATCTTCCAAACTTCTTTGGAATATTAAAACAATTAAAGTGTGAAAAACTCACTCCGTGTGTATCCTATCTTCCTAGTGCTCTTTGGCATCAAGTACTTCCAACCTCTTGAGTTGTGTACTTTACCTAAAACTTCATCATTCTCTATGCTGCCCTCTCACTCCCTCATGTATTTTGCTTTGCAACTGGAAGATTGGATTGTTCTCCCAAGCCTCCATTGATCTAATCTGGCCTCATTTTCTTAAATAGTTGTTGGAGCCTGGAGGACCCTCCTTGTGCATTGGAAGGTTGCAGGATGGAAATTCAAAGAGTAATTGTCAAACCATTCATTTCATCTTCTCGCAGTTAAATCGGGACAATACTGCCCCTTTCATCAGGCAGTGGTGTCAAAACCACCCCTTAGAGGAACCAGCAGTTTCAAAACCATCCCCTAATGGAACTGGCAGTTTCGGACTGCTACTGCCTGTTGGAAATATTGTCATTGATGTCAAGAGTATCGACGAGACTATTCGCAAGATCGTTGTCATAGATGTCAAAGGTGCATGGATATGTTGTCATTGATGTCAAGAAGGTATTCATTATTGTTATCATTGATGAATAGATGAAATGGTTGTTATTGATGTCAAAGTAGCAATATCATTGTATGCAAGGTGTAAATGTTGTCATTCGAATCATCATCATCATTCAGTGGCATATCTAAGGCAAGATTGGATCAGTTTTATAAGACGAGTTTTGATCAGCTGTTGAGCAGAGATAAGGAATATTGATACTATGGATATAAGGCGAACTGGATCAGTTTTTGGATATTATGCAGCACCAAGATAATGTTTAAATTAAAGATTTAAACATTAGTTTGTTTGGGCCGACATATTCTTAACGGGCCAAGATCTAAGTTTGTATGACCGACTAAGAAGTGGAGCTATCAGATTAAAAGAATAAAAAAATGAAATGGCAATACATTAAAGGAGGCCGACCCTAGAAGTGGCGCTCCACATATAAGACAAAATGTCTTGTTTAAAATACACATCATGAAGTGATGCGATCATATAAAGGAATACGATTAAGAAGACAAGTGATTACATGTTAAAGGCAGCGATCATTTTAATAAGGTGGTTAGTGTTATATTAATATGTGGTGTGATTATGTGAAGAAAAACATACATATGAAGTGGTGAAATTAAAGTATTCTGAAGTGATGTGATTACATGAAGGTATGCGATTAAAGACATGATGTGGAGCGATTAAAATATATGGTGTGATTAAAGTTTACATGAAGAGGTATGAATATAAAAAGGGATGACACCTTGTGAGAAGATATGTCTCTTTAGAATAAATCAAAGGATATAAAGTAAAAGAGGTAGATAGGAGTGTAAGTTTATGGAGAGTGAAGAATAAGAAATATTTCTGAGTTTGAGCAGATCTAAGGGCAGAGAATATGAAGAATATTTCAGACCTATATTGAAGAATATTTACAGCCCGTGTATGGAGGATAAATGCAGAACTATTTGAGGAATGTGTGTTGGGTGTAAAAGAGATAATAAAGAAGACACACTCAGATCTGCATAGGAAAGATAGAGGCAGAAATACTGAAGAAGGTTATGCAGATATAGAAGAGTTTGGGCAGAAATAAAAGGAGAAATCTATGCAAAGATAGAGGAAGAGTTTGAGCAGATATAAAAAGAGGAATCTATGCAGAGATACAGGACGAGTTTGGGCAGATCTCAAGGCAGAAATTTATGAGAAGATAGTGCCATGATTATGATCAGTCTTGTGAAAAGAGTTTGTGCATGAATTGGATTAGATTTGTGTAAAAGGAAATTGTGTGAGTTGTGATCAGATTTGTGAAGAAAGGATATTGTGTGGGTTGAGATCAGATTTGTGAAAGGAAGTATATCAACATTCAGATGTTATGAAGACATATTATCCATTGAAGAGTTCGTAGGTTGGTGCCTTGCTGGGTTGGTGCTCAGTTACGGGGATTGGTGTCTCCAGTGGGTTGGTGCTCACAAAGTGTACAAGTGAGGATTGGTGTCTCCAGTGGGTTGGTGCTCACAAAGTGCACAAGTGGAGATTGGTGTCTCTCGTAGGTTGGTGCTCATGAAATCTACAAATAGGGATTGGTGTCTCTAGTGGGTTGGTGCTCATAAATTGTACAAGAGGGGATTGGTGTCTCTCGTAGGTTGGTGCCTACAAAGCTTGTAAGAGAATTATATATATATAAGCAATATTTTGCCGTGGTTTTCTCCCATAAGGGTTTCCACGTAAATCTTGTGTTCTCCTTGTGTTGCATAATTAGCCGATAGGCTTTTATATGTGAGCATTATAGTGCTTGGAAATGTCTCACGTCGTAAAAAAATTCATGCTGGGAAAATTTTCTAAACTCGTCGGTTATTCCTATTGGCGTATTCCTTGAACCTCCTATGGGTGCAAGTGCTAGTTGATAGATCTTGTGTGCTTGATATTGCTATGGTTGTTAAGATTTGAAAAAGGTAAAAGATTGTATTATACTAATTCACCCACCCCCCCCCCCCCCCCATGATAATTGTGTGCTCATCACTGCCAGTTCCTATGGGTGTTTTTTGAGCCAGAAAAAATTTAAATCCTCCTGCTGCTGTTGCATCTTTCCCTGGGTTTTTACGGATCAGGTATTGCGGGATTTGATAAAGCATCATCACTGCGAGTTCCTATGGGTGTTTTTTAAGCCAGAAAAGATTTAAATCCTGCTGCTGCTGTGGTATCTTTCCCTGGATCTTTACGGATCAGGTATTGAGGGATTTGATAAAGCATCTTGGATAAGGATATACATATAAGGTCATTGGGAAGGGGGGAGGCCAAATTGTGTCTAAGGCTCTTGAAAAATTTCCTTCATCAGCTACAAGATTAGCAACTGATTTGCTTTCTTGGTTGAAATGAATAAATTTGGTTGATTCCATCTTACTAGCCAACTTCAAGGCTTCGTTCACAATTGCCTTTAGGTTCCAAGCTTTGATATTTTCTCCATTTATGGCATTAATTAAAAAATTTAAATCGCCTTTGACATTCACTTGGCTACATCCAATCAATATTGCTATTTGTAAGCTCTTAAGGAGCACCATTGCCTTACATTTGTTGTTGGAATCATTCCCAATATGAATTGTGTAGATAACCTTTGGTTGTCCTTTATCATCTCCAAAAGCTCCTCCACAGCTGGTCCTAGATTACCTTTCGCTGCTCCATCGGAGTTAAGATTAAGGAAATTCATTGGTGAAGGGGTCCATCTTAAGGTTTAGGCTTTATGGAATTTAAGCCAAAGTCAAGTGGATCCAAATCATGCAATAACACATTGTAATAAATTATAATTCATGGTTATTGGGAGTCAAGGACAGTTAATGGCCCCTCATTTTTCAAAAAGATGGGGAACAGTTACTTGTAGACAGCAAAAATAAAAATATATTTAAATCTATATGTATTGGATTTGGGAAAAAAATCATGATACAAATGTTTATAAATTAAAAAAACTAGTATTTAAAACCTAAGTCACCGCATTCGCCGAATTTCGGCCATGAAAATCGAAATCCGGCGATGTCATGACCCGCTATTAAGACATTGTTTAAATTAAAGATTTAAACATCATGATAAAAGACAACGAAATAGATTTTGTAAAATACGATATTTAGTCAATTTAAATAGAATTAATTACATATATATTAATATTAAATACATTTAAATAATATTATTAATATAATATCTAATAAACAATATTATATAATATTATTATATAAATATTTTTATATATAATATATTATTATATTTATAAATGATGATTATAAATATAATAGCAAGTATAAATATAAATATAGTATAAATTCAAATATTATAAATATATAAAAATAAATATATTTATATGCTAGAGGCAGCGGTGATCAGCCTTGACATAGAAATGATCACATAAATGATTATTTTAAATAGTGAAGGTGTGGACACCAGGAAAGTGATGGGACATCTAACCATGAAGACAATTGTGAAAGTATCGAGAGTTCACAAACAACCAACAAAGAGAGAAAGACAAAACATAAAGTAATGGTGGTTCATAAGATGGCACGAAGGATTAACGATTAGCACATAAGACATCGGCGATGAGTAAACTAAGGCAATTTAAGAGCCGGTAATGAGTGAAGAGTATGTTAGCACTTAAGAAAAAAAGGCCGATTCTTCATACGTGAAGTGGCTCTTGATTAAAACAAAGACTATATTATTATGATAAGGCCGACTCTATTATGGGAGACGCCACAAACAATAAATTGTCATAACTAATATACGATGAAGGAATTGGTAATAACAAACAAGAGCAACCGAATTGTTAAGATAATAGCAGCACTTATGAAGAGGTGTCATGCAGAGTGGTGACCGAACCAGCCAGCAACCTATAAGTACCCATCGATGGAATGGAAAAAGGGGGATCACCAAGTATCATCGGATCATTCAACAACACTCAGAATGCATCTAAACATCTCTCACCTCCCATCGATCACACTTCCTTCAGCACCATTAAGCATCACAACATCTCAATCAGACAGAAATCATCATTCGATCACTTGTGAATTCATAGCAGCAAGCAAAGCGTTAACATCATCAGCAATATATTTTAAAGGAGATATAATTCAATATCCAGCATTAATAAGTATAGCAAATCACAGCCATTCAAGGTATGTTATAACTAAACTCTTATGATTCTCTTTAGAATTGGTATCGATAATGCTATTAATATGCACCTTAAATTATGGTATATGTGGAGTATAAAATGTGATTGAATTATGTTTATATCTAATTCATAGATTGAATAGAAAGGCTAATGTGATTATCATGAATAAGAATAATTCAGTTTATGTTAATGGAATGAATGTTAAATTCAGATAATACATTCTTATGTTATTGTAATAAATGAAGAATAAGTCATGTAAGCATAGCTGAAATAAATGAATCAAATGCATAGATATGATAAATAGAATGACTTACCATACGAACACATTATGAATATCATATAAATGATTATGGCAAGGGTGATGCCAATTGAATATAAGATAAACAAGATAGTAATATCAAATGTTGATTTATAATTCATGGTTTCATGATATAATCGAGAAGGGGCGTTCGAGCCTCATCCTTTATCATCTTATCATCCTGAGTATGGGGTTAAGTTAAGGAAGGGCGGAAAATTGGACCTCAAGTGGATGAAGAACACCGCATGTGTGAAGTCCCTTGAGCCAAGAGTCGAAGAACACTGCGTGTAGTGTGAAGCTCTTGGGCCTAAGGTAATATGAAGTCATAATTATTATAATGTGCCCAACGGATGGTGACTCTCAAGTAAGTGAGGAATGCCGCGTGTAGCATGAAGCTTCTTGAGCCAAATGGTGAGGAACACCGCGTGTAGTGTGAAACCTTTGGGCCTCCGGATGGGATGGATATACCAGCGCCTTAACAAACCATGCTCATACAGAAATAGGGTTGATTAATGATGGGGCTACTCAAGGACTCCCTCAAGATAGATCATGGGGAACTATGAGTGAAAGAATATGAATATGAAATGCATGAACTTAATATGAATCATGATTATAAGTGTAAATATGAAAAGTATGTGATTATGATTATGAGATTACAATCCTTAAGTGTAAATGTGGAAAGTATATGGATTTGAAATTTGATTATTAACTCTAATTATGATATGGAAAGAAGAATTGAATACTAATGTTCTCTTTTGTAAGTTGAAATTTTTTGCAAGGTTGTGAAATTTTTGACTTGCTAGAAGGGGACATTACAGGCGAACTTATAAACAATACAAAAAAATGTTGAAAATCAGCATAAATTCGTACGGTTATGCTTTTTAATAAAATATATTTTTATAAAGTGTTTTTTTAGGGTTTTTGTCCCCTTTTCCGTGCTCAATGATGATTTGGACAGCGGAGATTGTTCTGGTGCTTCTCAACCCACGTGAAATTTTTTCCGGTTCAGAGCTGTTCATGAGGTGGGCATAGTCGTAGGAGAGATTCATCAAAGTAGACGCTAGTTCATTTCAGTTTTAGGTTTCTTTAAAATAATATTTAATATTTACTAGTGCTTGCACCCATAGGAGGTTCAAGGAATATGCCGATAGGAACAACCGACGAGTTTAGAAAATTTACCGGCGTGAATTTTTTTACGGCGTGAGACAATTTTCGGAGCACTATAATGCGTGACACATATAAAATCCTATCGGCTAATTATATTTTAATTTTTTATAATTTTATTTTTTTTAATATAATTTAGATTTTTTTAAAAACTTTATAGTTAAAATTTATAATGTATATTTAATATATTTTTTATTATTTATATTTTTAAAATAAAATTTGTAATTATTTTATTTTCAAAGTTAAAATATAAATTAAATATAAAAATAAAACTAGTATTTTTTTAATTTGTTTTTTAAAATATATTTTTATTTATATGTTTTTTAAAATAAAATTAGTAATTATTTTATTTAATTTTTTAAAGTTAAAATATAAATTAAACATATTTTTAGTTTTATGTTTTTTAAATAAAATTAGTATCTTTTTAATTATGTTTCTTATGATTTAAAGTTTATCATGGTTTATAAATGTGGCATCTATTTAGCAATGTTAAACTATTTTGACAATTTTGTATATTTATTACTTATATTTAAAAAAAAATCAAATTTATATAAGGCGAATTTAATCACGAATTTTTTTTCCCATAATTTTCCTTGCCGAATTTATTTTGAATTTCATCCTTGCTGAATTCGAATTCGAACCTAGTGACTTAGTTTTAAACTATAGAAATAGATCTCAACAAAAACAAAGATTAAATGTATTGATATTTGATAATCTGAAATCATCATCATGACATAAAAGAGTTTATTTTAAGCTTGATAGCAGTTAAGGTCCAAGGACCAAGGAAGTGTCAAAGGTACATACTACATATTGAAATGATGGGAAGTAGGCATGGAAAAAAATCATAAACATGAATCATAACGGGACAAGGCCAATTAATGCATCAGCTCTATCATCAATCTCTAGGTCTATTTTTGTTCTTACTTGGAACTCTTTGGGCTTTGATAAGAAAATTCATTCCTAGGAAGATCACTAGATAAGACTTTTGTGTGTCTACCTTTCTTCTAACTTGTGCCATTGTTACTCATGATCAAGCCATGATAGAGTATTTGCACATAATTGGGAAACATTCAGAAAGATAGTTCTTATTTTCTTAGCATTTTCTTAAATAATTCGTCCCTTTTTACAAGTTTGTAACTTGATCCAACCTTCAATTCATGAATTTTCTATAGCAAAAAATAAAAAATCCATTGTTACATTTTATATCTGCACCATATATTTTGTTTATTGGATTTGAGTTGTTTGTTAGTTGATGTCAAACTTTCAACATGGTATTCCACAGCAACGAATAAGACCAAAAATATGTAATCATCAAAAGCTAGATTCTTCAATTTTCAAATTCCAAATGTACAAGCAACAATGCTATTTAACTTGACTTTAGTTTCTTGTTAAAATCCCACCATTTTCTAACATTTTTGAATCAGATAAAGAAGGTTGCAATATATACATAATGTTGTTGTGATGGATCGAAACTTAGGGAAGAAGCAGCAATTTTAGAGATGCCTAATTTATTTTTCCTCTTTTTCTTTTGGAGGACTAATCTCGGGAACAACAGGGCTTCTCTGGATGTTTCAGAAAAAGGAAGGGAAGCTTCCATTCTTTTTAGTGAATGGAATGTCTAGGATGTTGCCCACACTACAACAATGTGCCCCATGTAACAATGAAAACCTTATTTTATTATGGTTACTTTTGTTTGGCCAAGGCCCATGTCAAGGAAAATACTAGAGGTGCCCTCCATGTTCATTGAGTCCCTCTCCTATATATATATAGAGCACCTCTAGTATTTTCCTTGACATGGGCCTTGACCATTATTATATGTGTATTAACCAGAGAGCCCCACCCCACCTTTCAGGTTAGGGTAAGGAAAAGCACTCAATACATTTATTGATAGTATTCAACCTTTTCATCAAAACATTGGGGTGCAGGTGCACTCACCTGTTTGCTAGTCAACGTCGGCAGCTTCTGGTCAGCTTGTCTGTAAGAACATAATTCATCAGAATTTGGCTCACCAAGCACCTTGCCAATGATATAGATGTGATCATGGTAGGCTTTTCTGACATTGATGGTCTTGCAGATCAATTTACTTTGAATAAGAAGCGTAATAGCTCTCGCCCCCTCACTGAAGCACACAGAGTTCACTGATCTTTTGGAAAAGAACCTCTGTATTCCAGTGAGCACCGGGGAAAGAATGAATCGGCTGATCCATTTTCACATTCATGATTGTTTTCCACAGTTTGATTTGTTACTCTAGGTCAATTGAGAACCTAGAAACACCTCAGTAGATTGGTAGAACAAAGAAGAATAAGCTAGGGTCTGAATAACATTCAATACTCTTAGATGAATGGGTGATTCAGTTTAGGTTCAATGAAATGATCAGGAAGAAGATTGTTCAATGTTTATGGGAAGAATCATGTTGTGTGTGTGTGTGCGTGCGCGTGCGCGTATATATATATATATATATATATATATATATGATCTTGGTGGATTGTTAGAACAGAGAAAAATAGGCTGGGATCTGAATAGCATTCAACAGTTAGCGTTAAATGAAGTGATCATGAAGAAGAAGATTGTTCAATACATTTTACAGAGAGAGAGAGAGAGAGTTCAATACATTACACATACATACATACATACATATGTATATGTACATATACAATGATATATATACAGAGAGAGAGACCATACTGAAACTGTAACCTAGTAACTTAAGGATTCTATTTTTTTTATATATTACTTGCAACTTTCATGATGTAATAAGAGAGAGAGAGAGAGAGAGAGAGAGAGAGAGAGAGAGAGAGAGATTACACATACATACATACATATGTATATATACAATGATATATATACAGAGAGAGACAGAGAGAGAGAGACCATACTGAAACTGTAACCTAGTAACTTAAGGATTCTATTTTTTTTATATATTACTTTCAACTTTTATGATGTAATGAATTCCAATTTTTATTGTTCATGATATGCTAAATCTGACTGGATCAGTTCTATATATACAGGAGAAACTAAAAAGATAATAGGGTAAAAAAAACACATAATTTTATTAGAAGTTAAGATGGTAATTCACAGGTTTGATGCCTTCACATCGTGTGTCTAGATATAAATTCATTCGTGTCTAAAAATTGATATTCATTTCTTGTGAATGCTAACTATTTTTTTTTCACTGGCTTTTTTTTTAACACAGATAGGTGACATTTGCCCAGATCTTGATGATGTTTCATATCTAGAGAGAGTCTTCAATATGGGCCAAGTAAGGATCTTACTATCATCCACCTTTATGTTGATTGAAAAGGATTCAGTAACTAATCTTCCTGATATTGTTTCTAGGAACTGCTGAGCAAAAATTTTGTTTCAGCTGGTCATGACATCAGTGATGGTGGTATCATTGTATCCTTGGTAGAGATGGCATTTGCAGGAAACTGTGGTATCAAAGTTGATTTAAGCTCAAAAAATACTGGTATATTTGAAGCACTATTTGCAGAAGAACTTGGCCTTGTCCTTGAGGTCAGCAAGAGCAACTATTTGTTATAGTACGAAGATACATGTAATTTTTCAGAACTATAATTTGAATAGCAGATTTGTAACTGATCCTATTTTTATTGTTATGAGCAGGTTAGCAGTGGTAATCTTGATGTCATTACCAAGAAACTTGAAGCTGGAGGTGTCATGTTTGAAATCATTGGACGAGTTACAGCATCTCCTGTTATAGAGGTCTATGTTGATGGGACATTACAGGTTAGCAAAACAACACCATATCTTAGGGATCTGTGGGAGGAGACAAGTTTTTTGCTGGAAAGATTACAGAGATTGGAATCATGCGTACAGATTGAACAAGATGGACTGAAAGGCAGGCATGCACCTTCTTGGAGTTTGCCATTTGTTCCTAGTATTACAGATGAAAAATATATGAAACTAAAATCAAAACCAAAGGTGGCTATAATTCGAGAAGAAGGCAGTAATGGTGATAGGGAAATGTCAGCTATGGTTTTTGCTGCTGGCTTTGAACCTTGGGATGTTTCAATGTCAGATCTTTTGAAAGACAAAGTCACTTTGGAAGACTTCAGAGGGATAGTCTTTGTTGGAGGGTTTAGCTATGCAGACGTGTTGGACTCTGCAAAAGGATGGGCTGCCACAATAAGATTTAATGATTCTCTTCTTCAACAGGTAACTGTTTATTTGTTTCATATTTGGTCAAATCATTCATCTTTTTCATTGGGTTGGCATATGTCTTCAGTTAGTTTAATACGAAAATGAAACCAGTTAATTCATCCAAACAAATACTGACAAGTAAAATCTAACCATGCAGTTTCAAGAATTTTATGAGCGACCAGATACATTCAGCCTTGGAGTATGTAATGGATGTCAACTGATGGCTCTTCTTGGCTGGGTGCCTGGGAAGGAAGTGGGAGGAGTATTTGGCGCTGGTGGTGACAGCTCACAACCTCGGTTCATCCACAATGAATCTGGTCGTTTTGAGTGTCGGTTTATCTCTGTGAAGATAGATGACTCACCTTCAATAATGTTGAAAGGCATGGCAGGTACTACTGTTGGTATCTGGTCTGCTCATGGAGAAGGAAGAGCATTCTTTCCCAGTAAAGACGTACTGAATCATGTACAAGAGTCAAATTTAGCACCAATTAGGTATTGTGATGATGATGGATATGTAACTGAGGCATATCCCTTCAATCCTAACGGTTCACCACTTGGAATTGCAGCTTTATGTTCTCCAAGTGGAAGACATCTAGCTCTTATGCCACACCCTGAGCGTTGCTTCCTCATGTGGCAATTCCCGTGGTATCCTAGGGAATGGGAGCTAGACCCAAAGGGTCCCAGCCCTTGGTTAAGGATGTTTCAGAATGCACGGGAATGGTGTGATGAAATATGAAAGAGTACACCATTCATTTGATGTATTTCTAACCTATAGTCCACAATTTTGTAGAGTTTCTGAGGAATCTATTCTAACAGTCTTTCGAAGTCTTTATTATACATGGATATTAGTAAATTCTCTCATTTTTAACAGTTTTGTCAATTTTCGATTATTTCTAGGATATAAGATTGCGATTATTTCTAGGATATAAGATTGAAACACCTTTACACAATCTTTTATGCTTACAAGATGGAGATAAATTCCTGACAAGATTGTACCTTGAGGTATTTCCGATATGGTATCTCAACTCGTGTTCTTGATTTGGATTTGGAAAAAACATGGTGTGGACAATTGATTTTGATTCTTTAGAGACTTAAAAATTCTTCATTGATTTGGATATTTTCTCGAGACATAGATGTAAGTACCCATATTATTTCCCCCAAAGTATACCTTAATCTTTGGGTTTAATGGATCAAATATGTTGTGCTGTTATTTACATCCTAGAATCCTAATCTAGCTAGATATTTCTTCCCGTAGGGTTGGATCAATTTTTTCTTACAACATCCTTTACACATATTATATAATTAACAATGACACCATATCAAGATGTCTTTAATCGTCCTCGTGGCATACATAGAACATGAATATATTGCATATACATCTTTCTAAGGAACAATTACTTCCAATTCATTTACTTTCATCAAATTTAAGGGCATTATTTTGTCATTAAGGATATAATTACATAAATTCAGATCATGGATGATAAGAGTGAAAAAATGATAGGATATTTTGATTAATTCTTTTCTCATGTAGAATATTCTCCATAGTTAAGTCACTTGCATTCTATTATTGCTCGGTAAACTATAGCATCCAATATACCATGCTATGATCTCCGTAAATCATGTAACATATTGTGCTTTTAATACATAAGAGGTTTTTTAGGTTAATTAGATTGTCCAACCTTAGATTTATAACATATGTTTGAGAATTCACTGCTATCGTGCCCTTAGTTTATTCTAGTTTTTAACTTTTAATAGGGCAATTTTTTTTTTATGCCATGGAATCTTGTTTTTATTTCAAGATGTTGATATCATGCTTCAAAATTCCCAAAATAAAATTATTCTAGAAGCTTATATTATCTTGGATCTAACCCATCTCTTCTTGCTTCAGGAAAATAGATTTGAGTTACATCCAACTACCAAATATTACATTTGATTCTCTAGTTCTTATTATTGAGTAAGAATGTTTAGGATGAGCAACTATAAATACTAACCATTCCACTTATTATTGAGTAAGAATATTTAAGTTGAGCAACTAAAAATACTAACAAGATGTAGTTGTAGTATTTGTCAAGAGGTGTGGATGTTTTAACTCATATTGGAGATGGAGGAAGCTAGTATTGTAGTTTCCTTCAACTAGAAACAAACCTCCTCTAATAAATCAATTGGCAGCTGAATAGTTGAATATTGAAATTCTTTTTAACCATAGAGAATGGTTATTAATCTAATTTATCCTTGGTAAAAGTTTGTACTCCGTAATAGTATCTATTCAAGGAGTTGAGAGGTGTTAATTGGAGGTTATTAATGGTTCTCTATGTTCAATTTGTGATTGAAATCGGTTTGAATCTTATTTTATTATTTGGAATTGAATTTCATACATGGATTCTCACTTACGGTCTAGTGCATTAAGCTTGAATGGTTTTGTTGTTCAAACCCTTTAGTGATATTATTAAAAAATTCTGTGATTCAAGATCGTAATTCATTACCTATTTTTAATTTTAGAAGGGATGACATCATTTTCCTATCACATTTCAATTTATTTAAAATTTTATAATTTTTTACATTAAAAAAAAGAAAAATTGTATCTTTTGATAATAATAATAATAAATTATTAAAGAAGGCCATATAATTAAGATGGGAAGAAGGGTGAAATATTAAAAAATAAGAGGGGATTATGTAAATTTTATTAAAATGAAATAATAAACTTGTTGATTAACAACAAACTTATGAAAACAATGAAAACAAGAACATCTTTTAAGAGTAAACAACAGTCCATTTAACTAAAACAAAATAATGAAACACATGCAATGCAACTAGAATCTCATTCTTAAAACTACACATTTGCATATTCATTTCTAGATGTACGCTATATTATCATCAATTTTTTTGCACACATTCCTTTATGGATCACTTCTATCTTTTAATTTTATTACGACCATGTTATTAAAAATAAATAAGAAATCATTAAAGTGTGCTAATTGTAGTATGCAGCTATGCCATCACTATGCCATCACTGTCTGCACTTCCTCAACAACTAAGTATATTGACCTCATTTTTATTGGACTTAGTCAATTTGAACCATTATGCCATCACTGTCTGCACTTCCTCAACAACTAAGTATATTAACCTCATTTTTATTGGACTTAGTCAATTTGAACCATTAAATTGAAATGTGTGCGTGCTAGTTCTCTATCTTTGATCTAGATCCCAAGAGTACTATGTGAGAGACATACTAAACTGAGGATCCAATGTGTTATGAGAGGAAACGATTTATATTTCTTAAGAATAATAATTAGATTGCCATTACAATTGATGGATACTATAACATATTATAACTAACTAATGCAGTATTTTATTGCTTGAGAATCAACAAGATTCATACTATGATCTAAGAAGTTGGATGTAGAATAAACAAAAACTTAGAAGTCACTCAAGCTATAACTTCATATGATGAATAGATATTTTATGTAGTTATATATATTTGTGGAAGATGAAGAGATGACTTGAAAGTTATAAGAAGACATTGAATTTTATAGGGGTCATATATTGCACATTTGGTTATTTTTGACATCTGTATTCCTCAGATTTTATATTTTTAAGTTATTCAAAAGTGCTTAAATCATCTATATTTGGTAGATTTTCCTTAATCCTAAAAAAATCATTAGGTAATAACACAATGATAGGATCCCCTTTTCCCCCTATTTTTTAGTATTGAGAATAGTGGGCCAAATAGAATCATGAAGATGTGTTCCAATAGTTGTCACATCCCTTGAAAGCACCATTTTAACTCGTTGATGATAGGTCTATTGATCGATTAGTTGATGATATAGTGCTAGATGCAAGTTTTGCAATTTGTTTGGGGGAGTATACTGACGCCCACTTCAAGTCTAATATCATTGGTGTTTGTCAACACCAAGATTTGATACTAGAATGAAGACGTAAATGATATCATCTTTTCATTTAATTGTAGTAGAGATCCCCTTTCAAGAAGACATATTGCTTAGTAATCATTCTTACACAAGGATAATCTAAATTTTAAATAATGCATTTTAACAAATATAAAATATTTAATTTAAATTATAACACAATTATGAGTATATATATTAAAAATAATAAAAGGGTTGAAGGGGAGTATGGCCTGATGGATGGGGAATAGCCAAGGAATGCCAAATATTAATTTCTCTAGAGCGAGTATGGGCAGCATGGAGGAATTAAAACGAGTTAGACACAAAATTGTGGGGAGACAGATGTGGTCGGGAAAATAAATAAAAGATATGTTGAGGAAAGAAATTTGAGGATGGAGACATTAATTTGAAGGCATGAGCATGTGATAGTGGGGGAGGCCACCTCCCATGCCATTAATAAGGTATTGCACTCCCTTTCTTTGCATTCTGTCACCCTTAAAAGGATGTTCAGATCAATTACATTGATATTTTAAATATGGGCTCCTTGATTACCTTGTTTGAAGTGGAAAGGCTAACAAAAACAATAGATTATTTGATCAAGATTCACATTAGAAGATCCAAGATCCAAAAGGAAAGAGATGTTAGTTAGACATAGTGCAGCCTGTTGGGGCTTTCATGCATGCAAGTGCCATTTAATATCTTGTGGTCCCATAGGCTACTTGGCCTCATGTACGTAACACAAACAAGGGTCTCAAAAAGACACCAAGGTAATCCACACAAGGTTGAACATGGGTTCCACACACACCCAACACAACACCAAGGGGATGAAATAACTAGTAGAATTCAATGCACATCGGCACTTGAATACACACATCATGGTCCAATGCATAATTCACCACAGGGTTACTCATGACCCAACCAAGCAAAAGTAGGGAAGAAGTTTAACACAAGAGCATCAATACTTTTAAATTTATACATATCCTTCTTTAATACATCATCACTAACATTCCATTTTATTGCAGTGGAGAAGAGAAGGGAAAACACTCGAAAACCACAATACAATTCATCCATTAATGCATCCTAAAACATCATTTTCTCAAAACATAAATAACACGCAAAACAAGCTATGCCATCATCACGTCAATAAACATACATATAATCATCAAGATCAAACAATGATGTAAGGGTAATATGGCCTTCTACAGGAAACCCATAGGAAGACTAAGTATCCATTCTTAAGTTCAAAAGTCAACTTTGATTGAAAAGTCAACTAAGTCCAAATAGGTCAAAACATGGAGAGATGAGGTCAAAACACGTAACACTCATATCCATGTGGCTAAAAGTATACAATTCCAACATAAGGCCTATACAAAGGTCCACTTGACCAAAAGTCAACTTTGATTAAAAAAGTCAACTTTGACAAAAAAGGTCAAAACATAGGGAAATGAGGTCAAAACACATATACCCATATCCATGTGGCCAACAGTATACAATTCTAACATAAGGCCTATAAAAAGGTCAACTTTGACTAAAAAGTCAAAGCACAAAAAATAAAGTCAAAACATGCGACACTCATCCAATAAGTAGGGAATCCTGTTTCCCTCATGAGACATTTTGTCTCACAAAATAATACTAAAAACTAAGGTTTAAAACATAATTTTTATTTTTCAAAAAGAGGGAAAAAAACCATAAAATCCCCAAATCTACTATTTGGAGACCTCCCTCAAGAACACCAAAATTTCAATCTTCCATAATACGTAAAATTTCAAAAATCTAAAAGTGCCCTTATGGTTCTAATATGCACAACAACCATATTCTCAAAAAAAATTGGAAAATAGCATTCCAAAATTTTTTTGTCATAACTTCGCCTCTTTTCATGCATTTTCAAAAATAAATTTGAATACAATTCAAAAAGATTTTAAATCTAATTTTTACTTGCATCATTCAACTCTATTCATTGCTACAATGAAGAGACCATAAACATCCACCTATTGTGGGCATGGTAAATGCAAAATTTAAATTCAAAAAACACGAAACCACAAGAAAAATACTTCATTCCAATCAAGCTTTGAAATGGAAAAATCTCTTCTTGAGAGGCACAAATGCAACATGAATTTCTTCTTGCATCAAAGCAACCCCAAGACTATTACAATGCACTTCCACCTAAAAGTAAAATCCAATTGTAGCCACCTCCATGAATTTTTCTTTTCAAGGAGGAGAGAGGGAGAAAATTTAAGAAAACAGATAAAAAGAAAATAGAACTCTATTTTGATTATATGCTCCCAAAACCCTTTTATTTTCTTTATTTCCCATTCCTAGATAGCATAAATAATTATTTTACAAAAATTATTCCAAACAAAATTAAATAAAGCTTAGGAAGATACTAACATTGCTAATATATTAAGTAAAGCAATTAAATTAGCTCTATTCGAATTACCTTTCCAAAAATGGCATAAGCGAATTGGAAATTTACCCAAATTAAATTGATGCAACTACTTCCATAAGCCAATTGCAATATAAGTTGATCTCATTCCAAAAATTCCGAACACTCATTAATTAATTCAAATTTCTATTAAAAATGCAATTTCATCATTATAATGCAAAATATGTCATTTCAAAGAAAGAATTAAATTTGCTTTAAATTCCTTGTACTAATATAATATAATGCAATAAACTCTTCTAATAAGGTATATTTAATCCTTTTCAATCCAACCAATAAAATATTCTGAAAACATGAAAAAACACGCTTTTCAAAATAAATTACAATATAATGCAAAAAGCTAAAAGAAACACACGCAAAGGACTCATTCACACTTTACGAGTATAATCACAACACAAGGGTCTAGAATCACAATAGATTCAGATGAGAGGCAAACTGCATAGACACCAGAAACATCCTTCAATTCACAATTGAAAAGGATGGGTTAAGCAACCAACCTACCACAAGAAACATAGGGTCAACAACTCAACCACTAGGACTAGGTAAGGAGAGATGGCTAAACATCCCATGTCAACTTGTCCACATCCCACTCATTGGTCAGGCACTTGTGAAAATATATCCTGCACACTCAAGGAAAAGCATCAAATCCAACAATGGAGATCATAGTCGAAGCAACATAAAATGACCAATGAGGATGCATAATCTAGCAAGGCACATATCCATCTTGAAATTACATCATATAATAATCAATTCAATATATCCTTTAATCTAAGCATAATAAATAATAGGACATGATAAGAGTTGCACATGGGTGGGCACTACAGGTTGTACTAGAAAACCCTACAGATATGGAGTGTTCACCCATACTCTGGTACATAAATTCAATATGGAAGGATCCACAACAATCCTGGGGTAGATGGAGCTCACCTACCATGCCATCGGGCTTCAAAATGAGCAGGAGAACAAGCACCTCCTTGAACTTTGAAGTCCAAAGGAAGTAAAGGCGCCAAAATTACTTATCGAGCTTCGGCAATCAAGCCTCTGCTGAACATGCAACAACTAGATTGGGAGTAGGAGACTCCTCATAACATCTATGATATACAAAGGGAAGGGAAATTCATCGGGCCCTAACAAATCGAGGCTCTGCCAAACATCCTTCCTTAAGATCATGAGAAACACGTACCTCTTGACTCTGTGATCCCGAAAGACTTAGCCAAATATGTAGTGTTGGGGATTGGGTATTGGGTATTGGGGCGACCACAAAACACATGCTCAAACAACAAGGAAAACCAAGGAAGACCAAACCTATGATCCTAAAAGACTTAGGAAAAACAATGAGGAACCAACGTGGAGTTTCTGAGCTGATAGGGATGACATGCTAGCATGGGGAACCCTGAAACTCTAAAAATTTGACAAAAGCAAAAAACCAAGGAAAAGGCCAGAAACATCCCAGACCTGGACTTTTGTGGATTTTGAGTTAATATTTGGTGACCTCTAGGGGTTGTTTGCTTGCTAAACACTAAGATCTAGTAGCCTTAAGCGATCCATTGGGCATAAGAGTCCTAAAGAGCCTGAAACAACCTGTACAAGCACACAAACCAGAAAAGACAACTGGACCTGCCTCAACCAACAAAAAATAGAAAGGACAAACACAAACCACCCAAAAGACAACTGAACATACATTATCCTAATGAGAATGGAGCATGTGCAACAACACTTGGAGGAAAAGAAAACCTACAAAAACATAACCTAACCTAAACTAACCAAAAATAAAAACACTCAAACAAATCCATTGACTAATTTGTCAACATAAATCTCTTTTTTTGATTAGCTTAGAGTGTTTTTCATGCTTGCAAGCAGCGAACTAGGGGTGGAGAAAGGGTGGATGCTTAGCTGACTGATGAAATGCTTCTTCACGGGATGAAAAAGAACTCACTTACCCACTTGAGGTGACCATGAATGTAGTTGTTTTGAAGTGGATAGGTAGGCTGATTTTGCCCTTCTTGGCATTCAACTACAGGCTTAGGAGTAATCATGACATGTGGTGACTTCCTCTTGTTGATCTCCAACTAGGCTAGATGTCTGATATGACATCCTCTTGAAAATGGAATCAAATTGACAACCCCAACCTCATGCTTGTGCTCTAACTCTTCACCATCTTGTTGGTTGGGATGGTTTAGTTCTTGTGACTTATATGGAAACATGGCCTCTTCCTCCTCATTTGTGCTTTCCTGGTGGTCATCTACAATAGGATTTGAAAAGAAGCCTTGAATGCGCTTAATGGTGCAATCTTCTTCATCAAGAAGTTGATATCCCTACTAGATAACCGAGAACAAATCTTCAATTTATTCTCCATCTTGCCCAATCTCCACTATGTCATCTTCTATTAAGTGTGAGAGCTCATCAAATAGATCAATGTCACCATTCCTTGTAGCCTTTAGGATAATTCCCTTTGCAACTTCTTGTTCTAAATGAAATGTGGGGATTTCATCATTCCTCTACAAGCATTTTTTAGCTTCAAGAGTAGTCAAGGAATCATCATTAGAAGAATATTCCTCATCTTCCTCTTCAACTGGTTCCATCTCCATTGAATTTTACACAAGTTGTCTCTGTAACTGATTTTTTTGTCATACAATCTTTGCATTCTACTCTCATTCATTTCATCAAAAGCATGATAAAAATCTTTAAATGAACCATAATCTAGAGGATTCATTATTGAGCATGAATCAACATTACCCACATGTGCACAAAGTTCATAACTTTATGCTTTTTTGGGCTTACAAACATCATACTGTTCTTCCTTTGCCTCAAACACCTCCTCTTGCTCATTCGACCAACTAGCTTGCCAAATAATTGGTCCACATTTTAAGAGTGAAATAGTGCTAGGACAAGAAGACTGGTGCAACATGGAAATTTGAAGGTTTTGTTGAGTTTCTTGAAGGAGAGTAGGCTTTTGAGAGGGTTATTCCTGAGGAATAATAGACAGAGTTTACATAGGTACAGGCTCTTGCAAAGGATGTGTACTTGTAAAACTTGGGATTTTTAAGTGAGGAGGTCTACTTGAAGGTTTAGAGGGATTTCCTTGCTTGAAGCTTGGAATTTTGAATGTAGAAGCCTCCTTTTTTACAGGTCAATCTATAGATGTAAGAGGAGCTTCTATGAAACTAGGAACAAAAAAGGTTGATTGGGCTTCCTACCTCTATGCTTGGGAAAGCACTTGCCTCATCTGCTCCTCCTTAGCTGGAACTTATCTAGCAAGACATTCTTCTTCATGTATTTTTTGTGGCTCCATTTTCTGCTAGTTGAGATAGGCCTGATAAGCAAGATCCTCCTACTACCGATTAGACTCCTGCTCTCTATCAACCTCATCCAACTCTTTTCATATGTTTAGAAAAATATCTCTAAGACTACCAATTCCTATGTTGTCAACATTTTGGGGGGCGACTACAAGGGTAACCATGCCGACTTGGAGCAAAATAGGCTTCTTAAGGCTGATAATAAACATGTGTAGGCTTGAAGGGATGGGAGGGAGGCAAGCACTATGAGAATGTTGATATCTTGTTGTAGCAGGGCTATTTGAGATGAAACTAGGAACATTTTTAGTTTGATATGGCTGGTAGTGAGGCATAAAAACTAGATTTTGACAAAGTAGAGGGGAAGAGACAACTTCCATGAAAGTTTAACATGCTAGAGCATTCAAAAAGCTAGAAATTCATTCAAATATTCTTTAAAACAAGAGCTATCAAATCTGCTTCTTGAGAATTAAGTACATACCAAAAGAGTCACCAAGTGATTGAAAGCTTCAAAATAAGGAAACGATCAAGAATATCACCTAAATCCTGATTCTTGATAGTCTTTGTTATATGTTAAAAGGGGGATGAATGGAATGTGTGAGTACACTAGATCAAAACCTCCTTTCACTACAACATTCAAGGACAAAATCAAGCTTAAGTCACTACAAGACGGATGAGGACTCAACTATAGATTTTGTGCTCTCATTTGTCAAGGAAAGATAAGATTTAGTCAAGCCTTTTTATCAAACCCTAGGCCAATCAATGCACTAAACCCTTGAACAATGATAATCAACTTGAAACAGATGATCAACAACAAAAATACAGAAACCAAAAGTACATAGATGATCAGTAAGATGTCAGAACCTATCTCCCAAAAGCAGAGGTGTCTAAGGAAAAATTCAGCAACCGCCCAAGTCTAGAAGTGGGATTCTGTCGGAGGTTAGAACTGAGAAAATGCTACAAATGTTACAAGGTGTGTGCCCTCGGGCTCCTTGTACTATGCAGTACAATGTTTGGGTTCATGACAAGGCTTAACTGCCTCTTGTGGATTCATTAACTCTAGCAGCTATATCGGGCATTAACAGGTTGATCTTTTGGTGCAACGACAACCGTCTTTGCAACAATTGGTATAAGAGCCTGGGTCATAGGTTTGAACCCCTCACTTGCATTGGGGGGTTGTTGCAAGGTGTGTGCCCTTGGTCTCCTTATGTTGTGCAGTGCATCACTTGGGTTCGTGACAAGACTTAACCACCTCCTGTGGATTCATTAACTTTGGCGGTTGTATCGGGCATTAACAGGTCAATCTTTTGGTGCAACGACAATCATTTTTGCAACAACAAATGATGCTCAAAAACTAGATCTAGAAGCTTGAAGCCCTATAGACTAGGGTGGAAACTGCCCAAGTCCAGTCGGAGGAATATTTTGGAACTCTTTTTAGATCAAAAAACTATAATTCTTGCATTGGCTTCCTGTAGCTCCACTTTTCTTAAAACCTGTACCTATAACCTGCACACAAGATGACAAGAGATGGGTTTGGTGTTTGTGGTGTTTAGGGATTTACCTCGGTCAAATCTTGGGTTAGCATTCAAGCTTTCTCAACACCGTTGTTAATGAGAGCGCAACACCGTTGTTAATGAGAGCGTGCCCTTGCAGGGCAGAGGCTAAAGATAATCCAAATGATGAAATGATTCAAATAGAGTTGATCTCACTTTGGAGGTGAAGTGCTTAGGAGGATGAAAGCTCTTCAACTCATAAGGAGATGGATGATGATGCCATATCTACAACAAACACAAATCTACAACAATAACACAATGAATGCCTTGAATGATCTTTGATCCAATATCATAAGTTCGCGTTATCCATCTAGGTTTAAAATGAAGTCATAAACTCACTTATATATGCTTTCCTGCTAGCATTTACAAATTTAAGTCACAAGAGCTGACAAGGAGAAACATTTTGGAAGGGCCCAAGCTAACATGCCATTAGTTAGACTTGACCAATTAGGGGAGACATGGGCGGTTGGCACTCAAGTCCAGGGGCCCAAATTAGGTCAAGGTTAAGATAAAGGAGGTCCCAAGGGTCCAAAATGTCATGGTTGTCGACAGTTTCCGTCGGGATGATAAATTATAATGTATAATGAAGCAAATAGGACCTAGGAGCTAAACTAGGGGGTAAAAAGGCATGCAGCCACTTTTTACTCTATAACATTTAGCCTCCACTTTAATGTGTGTATGATCTTACGATCCATACATGCATTAAAGTATGGTCAAAGCACATCAAACACATCAACACACCCTAAGTTTGTAGACTATCACTAGCCCCCAAGATTAGGCAAACATAAGAAAACACTTAACAGTCACATAAGACACAATGAATATAGTAAGGAAGCACACACTACACGGAGAAGATAGGGAAAGCATGAAATACACAGAGAAGAAATGAACATAGTCACACAATACATGAAGAAGACATGATTAAGCAACTACATATCCATATATATAAAATGCTAATTAAAGTAAACAAAACACAACGTGGGGAGGGACTCATGGCCGCACAAATTTATACCACACAAGCACACAAAACACATACAACGTGGGGAGGGACTCATCGCCACACAACTTTATACCACGCCAAAAACACGCAAGACACACAAGGAAGACATGTAAAACACATTAAAGACACACGAAATACACGAGCGCCACATAGCATGCCATAGACATCCTATATGTCTTATACAGGGATAACACGAGCAATAGGGAGGAGCTCATCACTACTCCACTATTTAAAACATGCCAAACACATCTAACGGTTGAGATACGATATCACAACTGCCAAAGACATGCTTAAGGGTGAATGACTCAAGATCCAACCCTACCTCATGATGAGGAATTTGTATAAAAGGATGTGCAGTAGCTTAATTGATACACCATCCCGCCTCGCAATGCGGACTTTGTATAAAAGGATGCGCACTAGCTCAAGAGATACATCATCCCACCTCGTGATGAGGGCCTTTTTAATTTTAAAAGGATGTGCACTAGCTCAAGAGATACACCATCCTGCCTCATGATGAGGGCTTTCAAACACGCTTTGTCAGTGTCAAAATAATCAAGCAGATACCATTATATATGCCCCCACCTTAAGGTGGTTGATCCCGCTTGTTAGCATCAAGCACATTAAGGTAGAGTGAAAACATGCAAGGGAACAAGAGCTTTCACAAAGCCCATGCCCCAAAAGTGACGTGCCATGATCACTAAATGTTCCCACAAACATATCAAGATTTGATTTGTTGATAAGATAATGAACAAGATATAAGCCTTGGTTAGAAAATCTTACTTTAAGATAACTACTAAATTAATTCATAGAAGCTATTCATAAATCATGTATTAGATCACATCAAAGACCAAGGCTACACTTACAGGTTCGGAACCGAGTATAGCCGTTGGGCTATACTACAGGTATCTCAGAACTGAGTGTAACAACAAGGTGAGATATAAAACAATCCAAAGTGCGTTGAAGCAGATTGAGAGTATTGCAAAAGTTTGTTACAAGAGATTTTTACAACACGAATCACAACACAGATTGATTCTACTAGTCAGATATATATATATATATATCAACCCCATCTTCAAAGATAGACTAGGTTCATTTTTGCTTTCTTGTTGAAGGGACACATGATCCGTATCAGTATTTATTTAGTTTTCGTCATCCACCGACTATTAGAGCCACTGAAGAATGTAAACAATAAATGAGAGAGGAGACAAGAGTGAATTGGGTTTACAACATGGGAGGATGCCCCCAAGACATCCTCCACGATGTTATTCCCCCAAGGCACAACACAACAAAAAAATAGAGGGGAGGAAAGTAGAAGAATGTAGAGACAAATAGAAGAATGGTCACAACAGGGGCAGTCTCCTTGTATCCTTGACCTTACAAGAGTATCAAGGGTCATCCAAAGAGACCTAAACAACATATAACACAGCACAGGGGAACACATCACGACATTAGAGGAGGCCACGTAAGCGAGCAACTCAAAGTAGTGATTTTTTTAGTGGCTAATATTTGCCAATTGGCTAATAGTTGAAATTGGGAATTCAAAATTTGGCTAATAGTACAAGATGTAATACGATGTGAATCGCCACATTTTTACAACAATTTATTTTAGTCCTAGCTAAATTACCAGAACATTTATTTTATTAAACTGTTAAACTCAAAGATTCGCCACAATATTCGATACCTGATTAGATTAAATTCGCCTATTTTATAAGTTACAGTAGAAAATGAAATTAATTAGCCAATAATATTATATAATTATTGGTTACTTTAGGGCCATATAATTATATAATTGTATTTGGGCTGTTGATCTCAATTTATAATATAATGGATGGGGTTAAATTCCATTGGCCAAATTGTACCTGTGGAGCTCTAATGCCCATGGGACCTAAAATTGCATTTCGGCCATTGATCTCCATTGAGATCAACAACCTAAGTGCAATTTCAGGCTCCATGGGCATCAGAGCTTCACAGGTACATTTTGGACCATGGAATAGAACCCAACCCATTAGATTATAAATAAAATCAAAGGTGATGAAAAATAATTTAGGACCAATTTAAAATATTCAATGTTTGATTTAAAATATTAAGGAATTAAGGAATTATAGACACAAGCATTACACCATAAACTAGTCAATCACTGCCACCCTCAGTCACTTGCTTTTCCATAGGAATTTATTTTTTTAAAAAAGGAAGGATTCACCATAGTAATCAATGCATTTACTTATTTTTTGTCAAGATTCACCAGGATTTTCTATAAATTTCTAGTGATGTAAATAAATTCACCAATAAAATTAATATGTTTTTCAAAAAAAGGAAAGATTCACCAATAGAAATTAATATTTTTTTCCAAAAAAATGAAAGATTCACCAGGATTTATATCTTTTTTCAGGGGGGTTTTTTTAAAGTTATCACTGACTCAAATACATGCTACAACAAAGGTGGCTAAAAAGGGTTAGAAATACTTGTTTACATAACCGAACTAGAGATTGTCATCGAGTAAATCATCTTCCTCCTAATCTCAAATGCAAGAGGAAAGAGGTACATAAGGTATAGTTTCCCAACTTGAATTATTGTCCTTTAACTCTTCAATCTTTAGCTCTTCTTTGTTTGATTCAATAGTAGTTGGTAGAACATTTTCTTGTTGAGGCGTTGCTTGTCGAGCTAAGGCTTGTCTCTTCCTCCTTATTTCTCTTGCTTGCCTATTCCTTTTTGTTTTTATGGTGATGTTTGCAAAAGGATTCTCATGATTTTCCATAGTTTTCAACATTTCAGAGGAGGAAGCTGGCACGAAGTTGATTTTATGTGATGAAATGCTTTGTTCTTTATGGGCATCTCTCGATCCTTGTAAGGATGACGGAGGAGGAACCTCAGTGAAGAATTTCTTACCTTGTGGGCCAGGGAGTTCATTCAATTCAGGCTGAGTTTCACTTATGATTTGTTCCATAGGAGGTCCAGCCAATTTTGTTATTAACTTTGCTTTGTATCTTTGATATCCTAGGAAGAATTGATCTTGTCTTGGTTGAGGAGGCTCAGTAGGTTATGGCCAAAAGTAGTCTAGGTTGAAGTCTCCACAAGTAACCATAGGTTTCCATATACTATGGTGAAAAACCTATACTCTCCCTTGGTGAGGAAATTTTAGACTTTTATGAATTGTAGAGGGGACCGCTTTCATGGCCTTGAGCCACGGATGGCCTAGTTTCACACGCAATAGGTCGGATGTAGGAATTATGTCGAATGATTGTTCCAAATCTTAATCCTCTACTTTAATCAATAGTGTAATATTCCCTAGAGTCAAGAGGAAAGCTCCAACATGTATCATAATCATCATTTGTGTAGGTTCATAAGATTCTTGTATCAAATCATGTGCATAGAGGAACTCTTCAGTAATCACATTTGTCATACAATTAGGATCAATAAGGACCCCTCTTGTAGGATTTCCACTTATACGTGTGGTGATGTAAAGAGGTCCCTTAATGTCTCCAATTGTTCTATCATGTGGTGTAAATGTTATTTTGGGTTTAGGAATCTTTCTCTTCCCATAAACTCGAGGAGGGACCATAGCATTATTGTTGTGATGAGAAGCCATGTATATGAGACTATCTCACACCAAAACACTTGTGTGAAAAAATCAAGTTTTTTAAAGAGCAAAAACACATGAATTTCACAACAAACCAAGTAAGTATGATGGAAATAGCACTACCCAATAATACAAGATGAAGGATTTAAAAGTTTGATTAAAGATGTGTGAAGAAGGTATGTAAAAACCCTTGATGTTGAAATACACACTATGTAATTGCAAAATTTGAAATCTAAATGAAAGAACACACAATGAAGCAACACTACACATCAAAATCAAATATGAATGAGTTTTTAAAGGAGAAGAAAAATTTGAAATAAGATTTTGACCACTAGCCCTAGCTTCTTGTGAAAACTTGGTTATATGAAAAATGCCAAATTTCAACAAAACCCTAACAAATGAGATATGCATATGCAAGGTGTGAGATAATGGAATGGTTAATTGCTGTAATTTATTTCAAATCTGATGTAAAAATTAGAAAATTAAGTGTTTCCAATGATATGCAAGGAAGATAATGCGAAACTATGCCTTTATGCAAGCCTAGAATGCTTATTTTTTTAAAATTTTCAAATGTATGCAAGATTTTTCAATGAAGAATGAGAAGTATGATAGGATGTAATGCAAAGTCTGATTTCAATTCTCAACAAGATGCAAGTTCATTAAAAACGTGGGTTCACCAAAATGTTTTATGTTAAAAGAGGGATGAATGGAATGTGTGAGTACACTAGATCAAACCCTTCTTTCACTACAACATTCAAGGACAAAACCAAGCTTAAGTCACTACAAGATGGATGAGGACTCAACTAAATATTCTATGCTCTCATTTGTCAAGGAAAGATAAGATTCAACCAAGCCTTTTATCAAACCCTAGGCCAATCAATGCACTAAACCCTAGAACAATGATAATCAGCTTGAAATAGATGATCGACAACATAAATCTAGAAACCAAAAGTATAGAGATGATCAGTAAGATATCAGAACCTATCTTCCAAAAGTAGAGGTGTCGGAGGATAAATTTGGCAACTGCCCAAGTCCAGAAGTGGGATTCTACTGAAGGTTAAAACTGAGAAAATGCTACAAATGATGCTAAAAAACCAGATCCAAAAGCTTGAAGCCTTGTAGATTAGGGCAGTGATCTCTCAAGTCTAGTCGGAGGAATATTTTAGAATTGTTTTCAGAGCCCAGAACTATTTTCGGATCCCAGAACTATTTTCGGATCCCAGAACTATTTTCGGATCTTGAAACTATAATTCTTGCACTACCTTCCTGTAGCTCCACTTTTCCTAAAACATGTACCTATAACCTGCACACAAGATGACAAGAGAGGAGTTTGGGGGTTTTGGTGTTTATGGATTTGCCTCAGTCTAATCCTAGGTTAGCTTTCAAGCTTTCCCAACACCGTTGTTAATGAGAGAGTGTGCCCTTGCAGGGCAGAGGCTAAAGATAATCCAAATGATGAAATGATTCAAATAGAGATGATGTCACCTCAGAGGTGAATTCCTTAGGAGGATGAAATCTCTTCAACTCATAAGGAGATGGATGATGATGCCATATCTACAACAAACACAAATCTGCAACAATAACAGAATGAATGCCTTCAATGCTCTTTGCTCCAATATCATAAGTTTGTGTTATCCATCTAGGTTTAAAATGAAGTCATAAACTCACTTATATATGCTTTCCCACTAACATTTATGAATTTAAATCACAAAATCCGACAAGAAGAAACATTTTGGAAGGGCCCAAGATGACACACCATTAGTTAGCCTCAACCAATCAAGGGAGACTTGGGTGGTTGGTGCCCAAGTCCAGGGGCCCAAATTATGTTAGGGTTAAGATAAAGGAGGTCCCAAGGGTCCAAAATGTCATGGGTGTCAGGCAGTTTCCTTCAGATGATACATTATAATGTATAATGAAGCAAATAGGACCGAAGAGCTAAACTAGGGGTAAAAAGGCATGTGGCCACTTTTTACTTCGTAACAATCTTTAAGCACTTAAACTGTGTAAACTAGTATATTTGATCTTGGAGTCACCATGGTGTGAAGAAGCTGACCTAAATGGCAAGATACATTGAAGAACCAAAAATCTCCAATGGATGATGTTAGGATCATCAAACCATTCTCACCTGGCGTGTTAAAAATTGTTATCGCTTGAATTTACACCCTTTGTTGAACCTAGTTCAACAATCCAAAGATACCATGGGAACGACCTCAAGGTGTGGGACCTTGTTGTTTGAGGTCAAACCTCCAGAGAAGGCTTGTTCCTCTCTAAGCCTAAAGATCAAATAACAAAACTATAACTAATCATATTTTAACATTCACCAAGGAAAAGGGATAGAGGGAAATGATTGAACTACTTGCGGTGATGCACTGAGATTAGTTGAAGAACTCTTGGATTGGTTTCCATGCACAAGATGATCTTAGAACCACTGATATATATGCACAATACTAATGAAACTTATGCATAGGCTAAGAAAGATAGCTGAAACTACAAGGAACTAATGGTTCACAAGATAAGTCCATACACTTTCAACAATACATAGTGCAAAGCATATGATAAAGGAAGAAGATCAATGACTTTTATTGATCATAGAGGAAAAATTATAGCTGATACAAAGTCTAGAGAGAATAGAGAGCAAGATTTGGTATAGACAAGAAATAGAGCACATAATGATAGTTTTCCATTCATTGTCAAACTGAAAATGAAAACATGAGAAGACAACAGGAATAGTCCATCAGATTTGTTTAGGTCTTTGGAAAATGGCAGAAAAGCCCGAGCCTACTACTAAATCTTCCCTTAATAGCTCAATGACCAATTCCCTTTACATATTGAGAACATGCATATATAGTATTACAAATTCACCATTGAAGCTTGGATGTGGGTTTGGAGTATTCAACACATTTGTAGGTCACCCATAAATGCTACATCAGGACCACATGGGTTGTGTTAGGAAACCTTGTATATTCAGAGTGTTTTCCCATGCCTTGGTACACAAATTCATTATGGAGGGGTCTACAGTAGCCTTGGGGTGCGAAGAGCACACCTACCATTCCATCAGGCTTTGAAATGATCATTAATGGTAGCCTAGAGTCACTGAAGCGTCTCATCATGTATTGAAGTGCTAATTCCTTGGGAGGGAAATTTTGTCAGGCCTCGACAAATCGAGCCTTTGCTAAATGTCCTACTCTATCAGGAGTATGAGACTCCCCGTAACTCCAACAAACGTATAGGGCATACCAATCAAGAAGACCAAACTATCAAGCTTCCTTAATCAAGCCACTGCTAAACATCCATCCATCTTTGAACCAGAGTGAGAGTCTCCTCGATCTTGGAAGTCTAACGAAATACAAAGGAAAAGAAAACTTATTAGTCTTCGATAATTGAGCCCTTGCTAGACATCTAAAAATTTGAGCAAGAGAATAAGCGCATCCCTAAACTCTGAAGTCTGAAGGAAACAAAGGTACCAAACTTACTTGTTGGACTTCGGCAATTGGGCCTCCGTTGAAAATCCAACAACTAGATCAAGAGTAGGAGACTCCCCATAACCTTGATGAAATACAAAGGGAAGGAAAATCATTGGGCCCTGACAAATCAAGGCTCTACCAAACATCATTTCTTTAGATCATGCGAATCACACCTCCTGACTCCATAATCCTAAAATACATAGGCAATTATGTAGTGTCAGGGATTGGAGATCGGGGCTACCACAAAACACATGCCCAAAAAGACAGGAAAACCAAGGAAGGATGAACCTGCAATCCCAAAAGACTTGGGCAAAACAATGAGGAATGAATGCAGAGTTTAAGAGCTGATAGGAATGGCATGCTAGCATAGGGAACCTTGAAACTTTGAAAAACTGACAAAAGCATAAAACCAAGGAAAAGGCTAGAAACATCCCAGACCTAGACTTTTGTGGATTTTGAGTTAACACTAACCATTCATCCAATTATCCTAATCATTCTAATCATCTTATCCATCTCAATCTAATCCTTAGTCCATCACCCATTATCCCTTATCATCATTTTAATCAACATCATAATCCACTTTCATTAATATGATTTTATCACCCATTCTAAGCCTAATCAAATCCTATCCATTATCCATCCCCTAATCATAATAATTTCATCCACAATACTAATCCAATCCATTCTCTCTAATCATCCCATCCTACTAATCATCTCCATCATCATTCTAACCCAAATCCATTCTTATCCACTAATCCACTTCCCAATTACCATAGTTTTCCTAATCAAATCCCATCATTTAAGCTTAATCAAGTCACTCATCATTCTAATCCACATCATAATCCACTTCCCCTAATCCAATTTCCTCATTGATCATCCAATCATAATCCTCTCATGATCATCCTAATTTGATCCCCTTTCACCATAATCCTAATCTAATTCACTATCCCTAATCATCTCATCCATTAACCAATCCTAATCATAATCCCATCATTGAGTTTAATCCAATTATTATCCTTAATCCACATCATAATCTACTATCCCTAATCCTAATCATTTCATCACTTAATCCTAATTACCTCATCCACTTATCTATTGGTCCATTATCATCCCTAATGCAATTTCATTCATCCCTAATCTATCTAGTCCACCTCTCTAATCAAACCTATCATCCCAATATCATCCATTACCATCATTCTAATATAATCCCTTCATTCATCTAATCCTATTCACATTTATCCTAATCTAATCCCATTCCATCCAAATCCTCATCCAAAATCAATCATTCATTATTTCTCTATCCATCCCCAATCAAAATCCAATCCCTCATCCTTATTCAAAAATCATCCTTTGAAAATAAAAAATTGGTTAAGGACTTAACCTCTTTAAACCCCATCCAATTTCATCCAAACTTAATCATTGTTTTCTCCAAATCATCATCCAAACCATCATCTAAGAATCCTTGGCCTAATCAAAATCAATCCCAATCAATCCAAATCCAACCAAGATCAAGTGTCATACATTGTTGACCTTGATTAATCAAATCAAATCAAATCCATCCTAGTATCAATTGTCATATATCGTTGGGCTTGATCAATCCAAATCCAAATCAATCCAACTCAATTGAAATCCCCTCTAATCCAAAATCCAAATTCAAGAGCATTAAGTCATCCTACATCACATCATCCCAAATCCAAGTCAAACATCATGAATCCATCCTAAAATTCTAATGATGATGATAGTCTTGTTGACTAAGATGATATTAAAAATCTTGATGAAATCATTAAAAACAAGCTTTCCATAAACTACCCTTGCCCATCTATAAGCATGCAAGCACCTGAAGACCATGCATTGGATAGCACAAGCTATGCCCCTATGCTTGATTGTATATGTTATGGTAATCCTTACACTACCCTTGACAAGGGAAATACATTCCATCCTTCATATCCTCATCCATCACATCCTTCTTATCCTTATCTTGCTTATCCAAATCCGTCATATCACTATCCATCAATCCCACTATCCATGTCACCATCCAATTCTCCTCCTAAATCCAAATCATCCTTTTCAGATTTTCTCCAAGGACTCCTAGCTAAGGTGTTAGAACATAATGTTATTAGGATTCATACCCTTATAATATTGATATATTGTTATAAATAAGGTTATAAAACCTTATGTTATAAAGCATATATCATTTAATAATTAATAATCTAATAACTATTAGATTATTAATTATTTACAAATGGTTGCTTTGAATGGGTGTGACTAATACCCTTTCAAGTATTTTGGCACCCCTTCTATATTTAAGGAGGTTCTCTCTCATTTGAGAGGTATGTGAATTTGGAGTTTTATAGCGAATTATATCACTATGCACCTATGATATTATTGGCCATGTGGAAGTATGTAGAGCAGTATAACCCAATGTTCAGTCTATTTTTTAATAGACTAATTTTTGTAAGTGTTTTAATAAAATGATGCTTTATGGGGCTTTTTACCCGAAAGGGTTTTCCCCATGTATATCTTGTGTAATGTGTTAAACTCATGCTTGTATAATTCTCATTTATATTTATTTTATATTTAGGTCATAATGATTAGTATCCTAAGATCCTAATTTCTAACATGGTATCAAAGCAGGTTAGGCTATACTAATTATTTTTACAGGTTATACTAGAAGACTTGTAGAACTTGATGGGAAACCTCCTTGTGTTTAATCAACACCCATACAAGGCCATTTGTGCAATAAATCTAGTGTGCCTTTTCTATTGTTTTAAAATCAACTCATTGGAGCCAAGTTAGGTAATTCTAATATTTTTTTATTACAAGTGATATCTGAAAGAATTTTCATACTAATCTTTCAACATAAGGATAATAGTCATAAGTCATGATCTTTATCGCCCTCCTCCCACATGGATTGAATGTTTGTTAAAAAATAAAAACTACCTCTAATCATATTCAATTTTTTTTAGTTTATTATTTTAAATACTTAAATGCTATACAAATAATATTGTTATGGATATTATACATTCAACTTTACTTGGCCTTTATAGCTTAATTAAGAAAATGATCGATATCCTTCTATCACCAAAAGTGGTCATAGTTTTACGACTCTAAATTTAACATGAAAAGGTAAAACCTTTGGTGATACCTTTTTTGGATTGAATATCAACCACAAATATATTAATCATAAAATAGTTACAAAATAAGCTGATCAAGATGACCGCCATAACATCAGTCTATCACTATATCATCAATCTAGAAAACAGGACCTATTACATGATTCAACTTTAACAATAGGTCCTCAAATCAAGACAAAATAGAGTATGTTAACTACATATCAGAGTATAGAGTATACTCAAAATCTAACTATATGTCTTTAGATACATAGCATTTACAATATCATTTGTAAATCATGAATTTACTGCTCCATATCTACTTTGTCTGTCCCACCTACCGTGATCTCTGCTCCTTTTGTTGCTGTGTCTCTACCTGTTTCCATCAAGTCCACTTGCATCTTTGAATACCTATCCGGTTGTTCTCCTTTTGTCTTCTGTTCATCACTTTCAAAACTCTCATCCAAGTCTGTCCCATCATATTCAAGATTTGTCTTAATCATCCTTTTTCTACCTTTCAGCTGGTTGTCCTATATGTTCTTGTCATAAGCCCTCACATATGTTTTGTTGTCACTATTTTTGAATGAATCTATGCCTTTGAAAGTACCTATTGGAGGAGAAACCTCTAGTAGACTACTGTTTACATTATAATTATGAAAAATGATCTCTAAATACCTCTAATTCTCATTCCTTAACTTTTCTATTTGATGATGTCTACAATACTCATTTTGGAAGTCAATGTATTCATTTTGAAACTTCTCATTTACCTTTCTTAAGTCCTGTGGCCAGAAAATTATTTTTTTGATGTCTTCTTTGTAGATCATTGCTCCTTCGTTCATTATCTCCATAAATTTGTCCACTGGCAGCTCCAAAGTCATCATAACCTGCCCTAGGGATTAAATTTAATAGTTGTATAGCTGTATTTAGACATTTTAGTTGTAAAATACAACTGAAATTTTGAAAAGACCATATCATATGAAAAGAGATATTTTGGACAAACTGTCAAAATTTATATAGGATTATGATGATATACATATTTGCTTTTTATATAGTTTACTTATACTAAAGTATGTCATAGTATTTTAAAGGCACCATTGAATATATAACTATCATTAAAAAATTTCTTGATAAGCAAGGTTGACTATCAAATTTACGCCCTGACCTACTCAATCAATTTCAAATTGGTGAGTTTATTAGTTAACTCAGTGAGTGATCTCTTCTTGCCTTGGAACCTCTCTTCATTCCTCATCTTCCATAGAAACCATAAGATCTTAGTTGATAAAATTAACCAAAACTTATTATCTTTTCTATTTAAGCCACTAACATAACCACATAGAATTTCTTTCCAATTGGTACAATTCCTAGGATTCCAATTAGAGACATTTCCCATAAATATAAACCAAGTGGCTTTAGCATATTCACAATAAAAAAAGACATGTTGACATATTTCAGTGACATCACACATAGAACAAACACTATTGTCAAAGCCTAATGCCAACTTTTTTAAAATAAAAAGCCATCTAAAACATCCTTTTTTTGGTTCAATGTTTCTAGACCATATTAAACTGAAGGCTTTGGACAATAGTTTTTGTTCTATTTTATGTTCCCAAACAATATTTATATGCTCGAAGATCGCCTGAGGATTGGTCAACATTCTGTATAATCTCTTTGAGTCAACTCTCAAGAACTTAGTTCCATCCTTCCACTTTACCTTCTCAATGCACTCTTTCCCAAGAACAGTAACCTCTTGAGGAATCTTGCACAAGGACATATTTAGAATGGAGAAAGTTCTTTTGTTTTCTCCATATAATTTGAACTCTTCTTCAATTTATAGCCAATTTTTAGCATTGTTTCCATCTACCAGATCACTCAGCACACTTAACCCATTTCCATTCTATTTCCTAGCTAAACACCCTTGCAACATAGCCAAGGGTTTCCCTTTATGGAAGATGTTCCACCAAATGGATCTATGACATGATATTACATTTTTCCTTAATTCAATTGCATTACCATTCACAATGATTGTTTTAGCTTGTTCCCATGCTAGCCATATAATGTTGAAGACAAAAGATCCCATAGGTTTAGCCTTAAAAACTCCGAACAAGAAATCCTATATATGCAATTCTTTCCATCCTTTGGCTTTAAGAGGCACAACATTTTCAATGTTATTTTTTATTAGTATTTTCTAGGGTTCATTGTCTACCAATGACCCAACAATCCATTTTGTAGCAAGAGCTATACCCTGAAACTTTAGGTCTTTCAAACCCAATCCCCCCTGGTCCTTCCCCAAACAACACCATTCCCACTTAACAGAGTGCTTCTTATTGTTGTCTTTGCCATCATACCACAAGAACTATCTAATAATCTTTTGGATTACCTTAGACTGGTAATTGTGGAACAACCACATAGAGGCATAGTAGATTGAGTAGGCTGAAAGAATCTTCTGGAAGACCTGTACCCTACCAACCAAGGACAAGAATTGCCTATTCCATTTGTTCAAATTTCTCTCAATTTTAGAGTATAACCATTCCCATACGTTTACAAGGAAGGACTGACAACAAATGGAATGCCCAAGAATCTAACCTACTTAGAGCCCCCCCTAACACCACTTTGACTTGTCCCACCAAATAGGAGATTCATCATTCCAACTCAACATAATGGATCTAGATGCAGAAACTTTGGCTCAAGATGCCATACAAAAGACATCTAATCTATTTACCATAACTTTTATATTATTTTCCTCAATTCTTGGGAACAATGCAGTATCATCAGCAAATTGAACATTCAGCAACATATCTTTATTCGATAGCAATATTCCTTCCATTTCCCCTTCTAAAACATCAATTCTTAACAAGTATTACAAGACTTCAGATGCAATAACAAATAAAGTAGGTGCCAATGGGCAGCCCTGCCTGATGGATCTCCCAATGGTAAAAGGTTTAGACAATGAGCCATTTACTTCAACTTGAGCAGAAGCATCCCTAAACAACATCTTGACCAAATCACAATAGTATTTAGGAAATTCAATAGTTTCTAGCATCACTAAAACAAATGACCATTCAATCCTGTCATATGCTTTTTCAAAATCTAGGAGTAGAATGCTTGCTTCTTGTCCAGTTTCTTTAGCCCAGTATAAGGCTTCCCAACTTGTGATGAGAATTTCTAAAATATATCTACCTTTAATGAACCCAGTTTGGGTAAAATTAATGATTTTAGGTAGAATATAATTCAATCTCAAGGCTAAGACTTTGGCTAAGGTTTTGTATGAAACATTTAAAAGTGTGATAGGCCTCCAATTTCTAATGTTTTCCTTGTCCCCATCTTTAGGCAGAAGTTTGATGATCCCTCTATTTATGTCCTTTCCTAAAGTCCCATTCTTAATTGCATCCTGATATACATCAAACAAATCATCTACCACCCAATGCAAATTTTCCATGTAAAACTCCACAAGCAGACCATCCACCCTAGGTGATTTCCCATTTTCCATGGATCTGATGGCTTCCTCAATTTCTTTCTTTGTTATCCTAGCTTCTAATTTTTTCTGCATTTATGTGTCTATCCTCTTTCGACAAATTCTCATGCAAAGTTCCTGTGCTTCTTTACAACCTTCCTTACTATCTTATGATTTAAACAAGTTCTCATAAAACTTCCTATACACTTCCTTTATTTCATCATCAGTGTGATACCACACTCCCCCCTCAAGGATTAGGCCTATATTTTCTTTTAGATTTTTATACTTCAGCAGCTCAAAAAAGTATTTTATTCCCCTATCACCACCTTCCAACTAGTTAAGTTTTGCTCTGACCTTGGCTCCCTGAGCCTTCCTGAATTGAAACTGTCTAAGCCTATGTTTTTGGTGCAGTCACAGTTAGGAGGGTCCACAAAGTGAACTGTCCAGGTCATGCAGCTAGAGTAAACACAATGGAAACAACACAAAGATATAAAGCAAATGCAGACTCAGTCATTCAGTATATCATAGAATTCAAATACAAATTGGCTGACAACATGCGAGCTTACATTTAGGGCTCACATGCCTAATTCCATAGTTACAAAATATACACAAGATATAGCTTTAAAGCTCCTTCTTAGAGAATTCAAACTATCAAACTTAGACTTATCAATCATTGCTTTCCTAGGCATCTATTACACCAATATATATCATCCCTGGAACATAAGATTCCTCCACGTCAGCCAAGGAAGATCACAAACTCCAATGAAGAGCTATAACATGTGTACATGGATAGGATGGGTCTAATCATGTAGATCTCCTCCGCAAATGAATGGAATGGTGTGCAGATCTTAGGGAAGGTTGGCCACAAACCAAACAATATTGAGTGATATGTTATTTTGCTCCACAGGTCTTCTCCTTTAGCTGATTGTCTGAGACTGTCAGGATGCTCTGTTATGAGAAAACTGTCAATCTTCTGATAGAGATATCTTACCGGTACCTAATCCAAATGATCTGAAGTTTGGATATGATGTGCATCAATGTGTTTAGATGCTAAGTCTAGCTCCGCAAGGTTTGAAATACAACTGCAGTAGAATGTAGACCAAAATATAGAAACTGCTACTGACTAAACTGACAGTACTAAACTGGAAAATGAAAAGAAACAAACTGAAATGTAAATGTTTTTGGTTGATACAAGATTGCTCTTGAACCGGGGATGCTCCTACATCAGACATCTGGGGTTTTTGAAAAAAAGTGAGTCCCTCACTTTGCTGGAGATGGAGGAAAACCAAGACAGTCCACCTTAGCCTGAGAAATCTAAGATGAGTCTTCTTCTAGTCTACCTTTCCACTTCACAAGATATTATTTATACTATTGTACTCTGGTGCTGCGTCCAACTCTGCTATCCAAAATGTCCTCAATCTGCTCCAGTGCTTGTTGTGGTAACTAATTCTTCAAGTCTGTCACTGAACTTTGCTTCATGATACTGATATAGGTTTGCAATGTTGAAAATAGGTGATATACCCAATGTCTCTAGTAACTCTACTTCATAGGCATTTCTTGAATCAAACTTTCTGAGTACCCTACATGGTCCAAACTTCTTCATCTTCAACTTGTTATATGTTCCAACTGGAAATCTTTCTTTTCTCAAATACACCATCAATTCATCTCCTACTGCAAACTCTTTGTGTCTCCTTTTCTCATCTTCTTGCTCCTTATACTTACTATTCATCTCCTCCAAATGCTTCTCAACCTGATTATACACTGTCTCCATGTGTCCTACAAATTCTTCTACTTTTACACTCCTCTTCTCTTCCATGTTGATATCTCTCAACTCTGCTACTCCTCTAGGGTTAGTTCCTGTCACAATCTCAAATGGTGTTCTTCCGATACTCCTGTTCACTGAATTATTATATGCAAACTTTGCTTGTGATAGAATCAAATCACAATTTCCTGCCTTCTCTCCAACCAAACATCTCAACATGTTTCCCAAAATCCTATTCACTACCTCTATCTGTCCATCTATTTGTGGATGAAATGCTGAACTAAATTTCAAATCTATCTTCATCTTCTTCCAAAGTGTCTTCCAAAAGTACCCAAGAAATCTTGTATCTCTGTCTGAAATTATGCTCTTAGGTAATCCATGCAATCTCACAAACTCCTTGAAAAATAGGTCAGCCACATGCATTGCATCATTTGTCTTCTTACAAGGTATGAAATGTGCCATCTTTGAAAATCTGTCCACCACTACAAATATTGAATCATGTCCCCTCTGTGTCTTTGGCAATCCCATTATGAAATCCATGCTTATGTCTTTCCAAGGTCTTTCTGGTACTGTCAAAGGTTTATACATTAATCCAATATTTAACTACTCCCTTTTGCAACTTGACAAACTCTACAACTCTGCACAAATTTCCTAACATCCTTATGTATCTGAGGCCAAAAGTAATTTTCACTTTCCAAACCCACTATCTTATCAATGCCAAAAGGTCCTACTAATCCGCCACTATGCTTCTCTTTGAACAAATTGTCTCTCATTGAACTCCTAGGTATGTATAACTGGTTTCCTTTGAACAACATATCTTCCTGAATGAAATAGTCCAACCACTTACTCCTATCTATCACAACAGGTTCCTTACATGATTTCCAAGGTTCTACAAAATCAAGGTCTTCCTCATACATGTTCCTTAATTCTTCAAATCCCAACACTTCAACTCTCATCTCTGTCAGCAAGTTCCTTCTCCTACTCAATGCATCTGGAACTTTGTTTAATTTTCCACTCCTATGCTTCAACACAAAAGTATAACTCTGCATGAACTCTACCCATCTCATATGTCTCTGATTCAATTTTCCTTGACTGTTCAAATATTGCAAAGCTTGATGATCTGTATACAACACAAACTCCTTAGGCAACAAGTAATGTCTCCACTTCTTCAGGGCTTGAATTATGGCATAGAACTCTTGATCATAAACTTAATATCTTCTCCTTGCATCATTCAACTTCTCATTGAAATATACTACAGGTCTACCTTCTTGATTTAAGACTGCTCCTATTGCATTGCCACTTGCATCACAATCTACTTGAAATACCTTATTGAAATCTGGTAATGCCAATATAGGTTGCTTTGTCACTTTATGCTTCAACAATTCAAAACTCTTATCTGCTCTCGATGCCCACTTAAAGTCCTTTCTGTCACCTCTTATTGTCTCTGTCATAGGGTTACATATTGAACTAAAATTTCTGATGAACTTCTGGTAGAAACTAGCTAGTCCATGAAATGATCTGACTTCTCCAATTCTCTCCGATGTAGGCCATTCAACAATTGCTCTCATTTTCTCAAGGTCCATCTTCAATCCTTTCGCAGAAATAAAAAATCCCAAGTATACCAATTCTTCCTTCATGAAACTACACTTCTTGATGTTTATCAACAATTTCTCTTCTCTCAGTCTCTGCAATACTTGTCTCAGGTGCCACAAATGTTCTTCTTTTGTCTTACTAAAAATCAAAATGTCATCCAAATATACAATAACAAACTTACCCAAGAATTTTTTCAAGACTTAATTTATCAATCTCATGAAAGTACTCGGTGCATTTGTTAATCCAAAAGGCATTACTAACCACTCATACAATCCTTCATTTTTCTTAAAAGCATTCCACTCATCTCCTTCTCTGATTCTAATATGATGGTATCCACTCTTCAAGTCTATCTTTGTAAAATATTTTTCTCCACTCAAACAATCCATAATATCATCCATCCTAGGTAAAGGAAATCTATACTTAACTACGATCTTGTTTATTGCTCTAGAGTTTGTACACATTCTCCATTCTCCATATTTCTTTAGTGCTAACACTGCAAGTATTGCACAAGCACTCAAACTTTCCTTGATCAAACCTTTCCTCAACAACTCATGTATCTGTCTATTCAATTCTTCATTCTCTGTCGGTGTCATTCTGTGTGTTGCTTTGTTAGGCAAACTAGCTCCAGGTATAAGATCCATGTGATGACTGATACTCCTGATTGGTAGCAATCCTTCAAGTACATTATCTGATATGATGTCTTCATACTCTGTCAACAACTCAGTTATCTCCTTTGGTTGTGATTCTTCAGACTCCTTCAATGTGTCAGGCTTCTTAGGAATCAAAGCATAACACATATTCTCATGTCGCAAACCATCCAGAAATTTTCTTCCATCTACCAAAAAGATTCTAGCATTCCCACATACTTCACTCTTAGGATCATCTTCCAAAGGAATCAAGGTAATTCTCTTTCCATTTGATTTTATAGTATGTGTATTCTTCCTCCCATCATGTATATCTTTCTTATCATACTGCCATGGACTACCTAACAAAATATGACATACATCCATAGGCATAATATCACACAATACTTCATCATGATAAGATCCAATATGAAATTTCACCATACATTGTTCACTCACCAGTACCTTATGATCATCCTGAATCCATGCTATCTGATATGGATAGGGGTGTTTCAATCTTTCCAACTTTAGCTTAGTCACCATCTCCTCTGAAACTAAATTATCAAAACTACCACTATTAATTACAACTTTACAACATTTACCTCCTGATTTGCATCTGGTTCTAAACAAACTTTTCCTCTACGGTGGTTCCTCATTTGTCTCTACTTGAAATAGTGCTCTCCTCATGACAAGTGATTCTCCCTTCTCAGGTTTACCAACTGAACTGTGTGATCTAGCGGGTTCTTCCACATAGGTTGCTCTTCCATTGTTCTCTATTCTCTTGCTTGTACTCCCTTGATTACATTAAAATGCTCTATGTCCTTCGCCTCCACACTTAAAACAGGTTCCTCTGAATGTTTTCCTATCAGGTCCTCTTCCTTCTCTTATGTGTCCTTCACTCTGGTATGGACTAGGGTTTCCTCTGCAGTAGAAAGTTTTGTCATCTCTCCGGTATGCATTGTTATCTCTGTCCTCCTTCTTGTATGTGTTTTCTTGTCTATTCTGCTCCGCATATGATCTTTCTCCTTTGGAAAATGTTCTGCCTTTTGAAATTTACCTCCTCTACCTCTTTGTCTCTGGTCATGCTTCTTGTTCAAGTTCTCTTCAACTTTCAAGGCAAACTGATATGCTTCTTCCAATGTTGTCATTCTCACCAAACTCAGTTCTTCTTGAATGTTCAATCTCAGTCCATTGATGTATCTGGCCACTTTATCCTTGCTTGCTTCACTATGTCCTGTCCTTATGATCATCTTATGAAATTCTTTAGTATACTCCTCAGATTTCTCCTTTTGTCTCAGGTTTTGCAATCTCTTCAATAGTTCCAACTTATAGTCAACAGGTATGAACTGATTCTTCAATTTTGTCACCATCTTGTCCCACTTTGTAATCTTTTCTTTTCCTCTTTTATTTCTATCCAACTGAACTTATTTCCACCATATAGCAGTATGCCCTTTTAATTTTGTCTTTGCAAATTTCACCTTCTCCAGATCTTAAATTTCTTCATACTCAAAGTATTCTTCTAGGTCATTTATCCAGTCAATCAACTCTTTAGGATTCAAATTGTCAGTATAGTTTGATACATCAACTCTAGGTATTTTCCCAATCTTTGAAATAGTTTGCAACATCTTGACTTGATCTAATTCCTCTTCTCCTTCATCTCCTAGGGTTTTACCATTTTGATCAATGGATTGAAATTCTTCATCATCATCACTTTCAATATTAGGTTGAGGTGTAAGTCCTCTTCTTCAATCTTCTTTGACAGCATCCAAGTGAACTCACATTGTTTTCATCATCTCCATCATCTCATCCATTCTTCTAGCCATTGTTGTGATAGTAGGGATTCCCCTCTGCGACATTCTTCCTAGGATCAAGTGTAACTACCTCAAATTCGGTGATCGAGCTATAAGGTGACAACTACCTCACAATCAGAGATCAGTTGACAACACAAGTAACCTACCTCAAATTCGGTGATCGATTCACAATAAGATCTTATGGAATTCCTTCACCAGCTTTGCTCAATTCACTCCCAAAGATTCAAGCTTTCGCTTTGATACCACTTGGTGCAGTCACGGTTAGGAGGGTCCACAAGGTGAACTGTCCAAGCCGTGCAGCTAGAGTAAACACAATGAAAACAACACAAAGATATAAAGCAAATGCAGACTCAGTCATTCAGTATATCATAGAATTCAAATACAAATTGGTTGGAAACATGCAGGCTTACATTTAGGGCTCACAGGCCTGATTCCACAGTTACAAAATATACACAAGATATATCTTTGAATCTCCTTCACAGAGAATTTAAACTATTGAACTTAGACTTATCAATCATTGCTTTCCTAGGCATCTATTACACTAATATATATCATCCCTGGAACATAAGATTCCTTCGCATCAGCCAAGGAAGATCACAAACTCCAATGAAGAGCTATAACATGTGTACATGGATAGGATGTGTCTAATCATGTAGACCTCCTCCGCAAATGAATGGAATGGTGTGCGGATCTTAGGGAAGGTTGGCCACAAACCAAACAATATTGAATGATATGTTATTTAGCTCCGCAAGTCGTGAAATGCTCCGCAAGTCTTCTCCTTTAGCTGATAGTCTGAGACTGTCAGAATGCTCTATTTTGGGAAAATAGTCAATCTTCTGAGAGCGATATCTTACCAATACCTAATCCAAATGATCTAAAATTTGGATATGATGTGCATGAATGTGTCTAGATGCTAATTCTTGCTCCACAAGGTCTAAAATACAACTGCAGTAGAATGCAGACTAAAATATAGAAACTACTACTGACTAAACCAACTGTACTGAACTAGAAAATGAAAAGAAGCAAAATGAAATGCAAATGTTTTTGGTTGATGCAAGATTGCTCTTGAACCACGGATGCTCCTACATTAGTTTTATACTTCCCATCCTTTCTACTAGATCTGACATGTTAGGTTCTAGCTAAATAGCCTCCTCATCCTTTAAGAAGTCTTGCTGAAGAGTGTATTCCAACTTTCTTCTATCTAAAAAATACTTCTTTCCAACAGTTTAAAAAATTATCTTACAAGAGTTAATTAATATATTCTAGTATTCTGTGGCATTTAGCTTTCATGTTAAATCTTTGTTGTCTCCCTTAAACTCCTAATGCCTTCCATGCCGTCATTATCTAGCAACAAATAATAGTTAAGCTTAAAGTTGCAATCTCTCTTGGATTTAATTGTTTTGTTTTGGTTCTTCAAAGAAATGATTGATTTAATTGGTTGGTGATCTGATATTGTATTTGGGATAAATTGAACCATATTATCATTAGCAGAGCACTGAAATTGGAAAGTATCCTTATCTGCATAAAATCTATCCAACCTTCAGTAAATTCTCCTATTTCCTTTTTGGCTGTTACACCAAGAGAACCATATTCCTTTATTGTTTCCTTTTTTCCCCTCTAATGGATAATATAATTTTAACAACTTCTTCATCCTATCCCAAAAGAATTTTTCATTCCCCTTCCAATCATGAGGGATACCTCCTGATTTATCTTCCTTTTGTTCAATCATATTGAAATCGCCTCCCACTACCCAAGGTACTCTAGGGAGCTCATTGGCCATCTAGTTCCACAATTCTGCTCTAATCCATACTCATTTGGAGCATAGATGAAGCATAGACCAACTTTTGTGCCGTCAAGGTCTAATGTGACCCAGAGACACCTATTACATGGAGAGCTCCCATCCCGAGTGATGTGTTTTAACCAATTTCTATTGATAAGCATGATACTTCCACCTTTCCCTTTTTCATGCTTAGAAGAGAAGGCAATTGCACCTTTCCATATAAATCTTAGATTGTTTTCTAAATGAAAGCCAACAACTTTAACTTCCTATAAAAACAAGAAATCCATCTTTTTATTTTTATTACAAAAAATTCTAACTATGTATTTTCTATCAGGGGATTTAAGTCATATTACATTCTAGCTATATCAATGAAGTCCTTTCATCATTCAAACTTTCAGGTAGAGTTGAATCTATTCCCATTGTACAATCTATCAAAACATTTGAGAATTTGATCTTCTTTACCTTTTTTATGTGGTTTAATAGAACTATTAGTTCTACTAACTTGCTTCCATTTCTTTACCTCCTCTTCTTTTTTATTATTGAATTCTTTGGGTTTTCCAGCAAAAACATTCATCAACATTGCTATTTTGACTGGAGTCACTAACCTCTACAAGATTCACAAGACTTGCATCAGGGCTATTTATTGCTATCCCTTTGGGATCTGTTGTCTTCTTATATTGTAATTTTTCTTTCAATAATTGAAGTTTTCTTCTTTGTTCTTGGACCATTCTTTCTCTAATATTTTCTAGAGCCAATTCCTGGGCATTTTTAATTTTTTCCTATGCCCTACAAAGCTATTTCGATTGTTAGAGACTTTAACTTGATTCCTAGATTTCAAATTCTCACTGCTCTCAGGGGGGTTAGGGATACCCTCATTATCCTTAGGGGACTCACCAGGAGTTCCAACATCAACTGTGTCCTCAAACATAGGAATATCCTTCCCCTCTAGGGAAATCCTGCTAGGGCTAGAGCTTACAACTTGCTCTTCATCTATCCTAAAGAAACTATCTTCACTCATAGTTTCCTCTACCCTAGAATCAATTCTAATAGTACTTGGAATTACACTATTGAAGGAACTCAACAAGGTTTCTTCTCTCAAAATAACCTATGGATGGTTTTCTTTATTAGTACCTCTAATGGGCAGGTTATCCAAACTATGATTGAGGTTCACTTCTACATGCTCATCCATAGAAGGTGTGGAACCAAAAAAAATGTTCTCAGAGGAAGGCCCAATGTTTTCATTACTCCTAACCTCAAGGCCTCCAATGGACATGTTTGTTTCAAAGTTAACACCTTGTCTATTTCTCCTCCTATTTAACATAGGGCAATCCTTTTTTTGGTGCCCTTCCATTTTACACATAAAGCATGAGTTTGAACCCCCTAATCCAATTAGGTCACACAAAAACTTTTTATTATTCCAACAGATTTCAGAAGTTTCAGGAATTTGCACTCCTGTTTTAAAAGCTACTAGGACCCTAGCATTCATATGGGGTAGTGTAACCCTGGTCTCATCTATTTTCAACACTTTTCCAATTGGGTCAATTATCTGGGGCAAGAAGCTCCACATTTTTTCTGGTACATTCTTGATAAGTATCCATTTTGGAACCGAGCAAAACATTATTTCATTATAAGTAGTGTTCGGGGCCCAAGGGAAAGCCTTAAATAGGGTTTGTCCTATATTCCAGTAACTTCTATCCAAAACCCTCTTCTGCATATTGTGTGTCCGTAGGAAACAAACAACCCATTTTGAATCATCCTACAGAAGGAAAAATGTATTCCCAACTTTTTACCCCAAACTAAAATAAGCAAGTCATCAAAGAATCTTCTAGATGGAAGTTTCTCAATGTTTAAGAAAGAAAAGTAAGTTGCAATATTTTTTAATCTAACTTCTTCAGATTTTAGCACATTCTGCATATCAAGATTAAGGCTTAAAGAGAGCTTTCTAGGTAGGTAGGGATCCTCACCTTTTTCATTTCCTCCTCCCTCACTCCTTTCCTCCCCATCACCGATGATTCCACCATCTCCTCTGACTCTATTGTTGACCTCGAAGCAAGCATTTTGGGGTGGTGCTTCGATATCTTCACTTTGAAGCGCTTCTCTGTAGGTTTTACTAGTTTCATTAGAACCATCCTTCATATTTTCTTTTACACCTTATGGACTATTGAATGTACAAGACAACTAAGAGGGGCGAGGGGTGAATCAGTTGTATCAAAAACTTTAAACCCTCACATAGATAATCTCATTCACATCAGTTCACTTAAACCCTTATTCTATTATGAAGATTAAACATGAAAAAAAGACAATAAAAACTTAATCACATCAACACCATGCACATGAGAACACTAGATTTTTACGTGGAAAACCCTAAAAGGGCAAAAACCACGGTGAGGATTAGCTCACAATATATAGTAGTATCAATACCAAATTACAAAGAGGCTCACTACCAAAGGGCTCATTGCCCAAGGACTCACTGTCCAAAGAAATGCTCACTGCAAAAGGCTCACTGCCAAAAGGGCTCACTACCAAAAGAAAAGGCTCACTGCCATGAACTGATATGATAGAATCTACCACATGCCTGAGTTTAGTTCCATTGAAGCACAATGATCATCTTCTTTGTAGCCTCTCTAAAAATTATAGATGACTTCTCCTCACTGCATTAGGTCTTCTACCACATGAAAGTCCTTGTTGCCTCTAATTCAAACTTATAAGACAAACATCCTCATCTTTGCACACACACACATGCACACTTAATCACACGAATCCTTTATACTTATTTATATCAATCATCAACCTTGAAACATTCACCAAGGTCGGTAACACATTCTACAACTTTTGACACCATCTCCAAGGTTGGCAAACATATAGAATTCAAATTAGGTGTGGACCTAAACATTTCCACAGAGAAAAGGAATGAAGGTAGAGCACTTCACATTTTAGCTTGGACCTAAAAACATCTCCACACACTTCAACACCCTTCCACAATCCACGAAGCACATCCACAAAGAGTGTTAGCACTCAAGTCAGCCAAACTAGTGCAAACACCAAGAACACTTAGGCACACACTTCCAAGAAAACAACCAGAACTTGTGGATCAATAAAAAGCCTTTAACATAGTCTAGAAACATCTACAAACAACATGAAATCACTTGGGAGTCAACAAATTCATCTACAACAAATCTCACTTGAAGACAGATCACAAACTGCTCACAACCAACACTACCAAGCTCTGCTACTCATAAAAACTACATTCTGGAGCACCAAATCACAATTCCTTTGGATGGAACATAGATATGGATCTTAGGAATACTCATCTAGAACTGCAAGACCTGAAAGAAAACTATGGAGGAATGCAGAGCAAAATAATTTCTCCCAATCACACTACAAATGCTGCCAGGTACAGTCTTCAAACTGGTGAACATAACTATCAATCCACAACATTCTGGAGCACTAAATTCTAGATCTAACATCTTCAACTACTTCTCTAAAACATATCAAAACCTCACACTCTAGTCTTCAACATAGGAGAAATGTGGAGAAAAAACTCGAGCAGTATCCTGTAAGCCAGAATACTTCTTCACAACATTGTCTTCATGATTTATCAAATTTTCTCAAAATCACTTGGAAACCCAGTAACAAGAGCAATATACTAACATCATCAACACTTATGCAAGTCATTCAAATCATATTAACACAATAACAACATTAGAAGATACAATTGACACCAATGACAACACAAGCATGTTGACATCAATGACAACACCAATTAGCACATACTTGCAACAATCTCCCCCTTTGTCATTGATGGCAACATATGATGTGAAAAAGCATCATGACACAAATTTGTACTGACCTCACTCTCCCCCTTTCTTTTATACATCTTATTCTCCCTCTATTTTTCACATGAACTCTATCCCCCTTTGACATCAATGGCAAAGGGTGACACCTTTCTCAAGGTTTCTCCCCTTGAATATGATACTACACATACTTGCACTATTCTTAACTGCTATGAATACCTCCCCCTTGGCTGCAACACTCTTCAATGCCACTACCTGATCCCCTGAGAGGTAGCTATTACCTATTTTCACTAACAGCTCAATCAGGAAGAGCTTTGATTCAAAACTTAAAAGGTACATTTTATGTAATCTTTCCCAGATTACATTCAAGTCCATAAATGAAATAATTTAAAATGATTATGTTTATAAAATTACTATATTTATCCAAGTGCATGTAATATAAGAAAGATTTACACAAATCTTTTCTAAACAAAGAAGTAATCTTTATTGAATGTAAAATGTACATTATCTCACACAAGCCATGAGATTAACTTTCTTATTCAATGAAATTGAAGAACAATCTATACATGAATAAGTAAAAGTAAATAAATGTACATGTAGGGTTAGAGGCCAGTCATTGCCTGAGAATGACTGGTTTTGGTTCTGGTGTGTTGTCCTTTTGTCCAGAGTTGTCTTTGTCTCTCCAAACTCCATGTGTTCCTAGTTCCTGCATCTGGCAAAAATATTGATGTTAGAGTAATACTCTAAGAAATGAATGGTCCCAAACCTGACATGAACAATTACCTATGCATGTATAAATTGATCCTCAAATGCATTAAACAAGAAATGTATACCTTGGATGTCCTAGAGAACAATCAAGTCATCAAACACATCCAAAATATCCATTTATTTTCTAACAAGTTTGTTTCATGTGCAGATACATGTGTAATTATATTTCTGTGTGATTCATCAAATTACATCATGAGTGGAGAAAATGTGGCTCCCACAAGGGTTGAGCCTAGCTCATAGTCATTACAGAACATTTTATATGTATTTATGAGATGTAAGAAAGATAGAGTGCAAAAAGAGAATCAACAGTATGCCAACAGGGTATGAACAGTCTAGAATAATTGTATTCAATGAGCAGAATAACCTTCAGAGGAACAGTCATAAAGGATTGTATGAATTGTTGAAGATAGTCATGCCATGTATCAGTTAGTGGCAGGTTAGTCATGTTCAAAGGAGCAACATTGATGAAGAAAAGATGATGGAAAAGAAGCATCTACAAAAGCATGACTAACATTGTCAAACAATATTAAGATGGAGGGACTCTGCACTTCATATAGTTACAAACTTGAGAGGCAATGTTGGTCCAAGTGAGTAGAGGCATGCAAAGGACAATGAAGAGGGATCTCAAACACTACAGTCATAAGAAATAACAACATACAATACAAAGGAAACAATCATCATTTGTTATAGAAGATAGTAGAAATAGTCATTAATGACTATGATAAAAGGGCACAACAAGCATCAGTCTTATTTAAAAGTCATTTGGGTGTCTTTTCATGACAGTCAACAGCCATCTAAAGATTTAAGATACATCAGATTATTGCAAGGATTGCAAAGATTTGTGAAAGAGTATCAGTCATATCTAAAACAGAGATCCTTAAGACTAAGAGTTTGTGATACAGGTTAAGGAAGATTGCAATAGTGAGAAAATAGTGTATGAAGAGATCATGATGTTGCAAAACAAGAGATGGAGGATCAAACATACATTAAAATCATAAATTATTCTAGGTTTACATATCTTTAATGGTCTGTCAGTGTTAGTGTGAGGTCTGTCAAGAGTTTTAAGAGCCTATATTGCATATGTATGCCTTTCCATGGTATAGCAACCATGAAATATGAAGATTGAGATCAAATAGGCAATGTGAGTAGTGAAGGAATAGCCCAATGAAAATTAAACAAGAAGACTGTCACCAACCTAAAGGAGCAACCATCTCTTCTAATCAAGAGCAACACTGTTGCAAAGGAATAGGATGACTGTGCACAGTCATAAGGAAGAAATGCTGACTGTCAAGAGGCTTCCATAACAGTTATCAAAGACATTAAAAGGTAGTATAATGCATGATGACTATAATCAAGAGGTACAGTTGATGATGTCCAAGGCTAGTAGATAATGCATGATGGTTATAGTCATAAAAGAATAGAATAACGACTGTCAGAGTGCTCAGACAGGAATATAATCAGATCTCTGCATTTTTGTCTATTTTGAACAGTTATAGAAAACATATATTTTTGAGATAGCTACAGGAGGAACAAGAGCATCTCAAAATAATGGACAGTGTATGAGCCATGAAGCAGTCATGACAATCATAAGGGACAATTTACACTTTCAAGAACAGTGAGATAACAATCTGGAAATGAGAATGAACACTTAAGAATCAATGAAGAACAATAGTGCATACATGCTACAGAATGCCATAAAAATTCATTGATACAAGATACCATGAAAAGCTTATACACAGAGGAGTTCCCAAGCACAGCGATAGGAGGCAGTTTTTGACAGAGAAGCATGTCCAGATCTCATACACTTTATCCATTTTGAAAAGCTATAGGAACATTTTTGCTACTACCAAGGCATATTCTAGAAAAATGATAGTGTTCAACATATACAACAGAATATGCTCAAAATGAATAAAATGTATGAGATTCAGCTATAGAAAAGGGAGTTAAGAGCAAAAATATGTCTTCCTGAAAAATACAGTTATGTATACCTGAAGTTTCACTTTAGCATCATGGCCATGGCAGAAAAATGAAGATATCTAGCAGATACAGTGTTACAAAGCAACAAAATATGGTGAAATTTCAAAAATGCTTTAGAGAAATGAGTTTGTTTTACTCACCTTCAGCTACAAGAGAGTTAGATATCAAATATGCCAGTGAAAATGCCTTGAGAAAATAGTAGAAGTCATCCACAGTAGAGCTCAAAAAGGAAACCCTCATGGCAGCGCAAAATGGGTAGAGCAAGTTTTCAAGATTGCAAAGTGCAAAATGAAGGTCAAAAAGTGCCTTTTGTGTCTTAGGGTTTCATAACCCTAAAGACCTGATAGATTTTCTTTTTGTCTTTTATGTTTTTTGCATATCATTTTAAAAGCCCATGGTCAGGACTTTACAACATGTGTTGCCTAGGAGTATGCCACGGGGTGGCTGAGTATGTTAAGACTTTTATGTTAAAGTCTTCTATTATGAGCACTTCGGTGCTATTTCCTCATTCTTGTATTTATTTTTCCTTGTATACTTTATTTAATGTAAAACAAATAACCTCAAAATGATGACCTTATGAATCTTTTGAGGGTTATTATTACCTTTTAATGTAAAAGAGAATAATATGAGAGTGACTGTGAGATTTTTTTGACTTTGAGGGAATATAGTTGGGGTGTAGAGGAGTTGGCAGACACATGCCAAATATGTAGCTTCTTGTTTTGCTTTGGAGGAGGGAAGGATTGACTAAGTCTTGGTGACAATTAGTAGTTGAGTTGATTGTTAGAGGGTATCTAGGAGTGATTTTATTGCTCTTAGACTCCTTTTTGAGTTATTTTCATGATTCATTATGATTGACTAGGTCATGATAGACTTTTTCCTTCATTGTGGGCTCTTGTAGAGGAGATATAGGAGCTAGATTTTAAGATTTTTATGGGCATCTGACACCAGTTAGTTTCTAGCTCCTTGTATTGTGGAATCACTTGTATAGTGGTGGATATAGTCACTTTTATGACTCTTTTGTACCCAGTTCTTACATACAGATTTTAGAGACTTGTGATTTTTATCCTTGCTCAGATTTTGTGAGTTTGTAATTCATTCATTTTGGAACATGTATACCAGTGGTGACCTCATCAATGATTATGAGTATTTTTGCCTTCCCACTTTGTGCTTTATTGTGTGTATCTTATTGATTGATCGAGTTACTTGTGAAGTTTTGTTTATTTCCTTGTAATTCTGTCTCAAGCCAAGCACCTTTTTACAGAAAGGTATGTTTTTTGTAGGTTATAATCTGTGTTAAGAGTGTAAATACTTTTAGTTGTGAATTTTTTTTTCCTTCTAAATGTTTAAACATTTTAACCTCTTTATAAATTATTTATGCAAAGACATCTGAAAGTGAGTTGTGTAAGCCAAATTCAGTCATTGTTGAAATTGTGTATGCAAGCTGTGTTTACAGGTTCTAGTTAGTTTTGGTGTATCACCTTAGTTGTAGGTTTCATTTTGTGCAATCTCTTCTTTATCCTTTTCCTTGTCAAAGTAGTAGGATAGAAAGTATTTTAGGTGATAACCATAGGAAGCCAACCTTCTGCGAAGGTTGACCTCTGCTTTTAAAGTTACCCACAACTTTAGAGGTCTTCCCATGTTTCAATAGATTGTTGAACTTCACATTCAACAGGGTGCAAATCTCATTGATAATAGTTTTTGGCACACCCGGTGGGACCAGAACTAATTTTTAGTTCTTTTTGTACATCATTTCACTGTTGTTTGGTGTGTACAATAGATGATTTCTATCTTTTGGGGTGTTTTAAATACATACCTGGCGACTTCGAAGCTTTGGTTTAGTGAAAACCAGTGTAGACCAGTTCATGCATTGCGGATATTGGTATGTATGTCAGGAAAACCTGCCTTGGGAGGCAATTTTCACACACCTGGTGACTCTACAAGTTATTCTACTGGTTTCAAGAAGACCAAGTGCTGGTATGTTATCAAATTCTTGTAAAAAATTAGTCTTAGTAATTCTGATTTTATTGTCTAGTTCAATGAGTTTCCAATTTTCTTGAATACTACATAATGTCTTCATTTTATGGAGATGTCTTTCATCACCCTCCATTTGATGAAAAACTGGCTTATATCTCTTCTTACCATCCATACCAACCAGAAGAGCTTGTTGGTTTTGTTCCAAATGACCCTATAACAACAGTGTATCAACATCTTTATCATGCTTACCACCCACCCACCCATGCACAAGCTCTATGGTAGCCAGTGTATGCCCATGACTAGCCTCAAGAGTCCCATTTTATGCCAAACCAGCAATACTACTTTCCCAATCAGCTTCAAAATGATGAGAGACTGGAGATTGCAAATATCAAAAACATATGGTTTGACTGGAACAAGCAGCTGAATGACATAAAAAGGCAACAAGAATATTCTTTACAATAGGAACCCATGAATGAACAAAATCAATCAAACTAGTCCATTAATCCTTAGTTTCACTCATATCAAGAACTTGAACCAAGCCATCAAAATACTAAAAAAAAATGGCAGCCTTCTTGAACTAGGTATCCTGGTTATAAAATGCCAAATCTTGCTAAGGCTATCCCTTCCATACCTGTCCAAGATCAGGAAGATGAAGAATCAGATTTCTTACCAGGAGGTAAGTCTGAACATGAAACTCTATGGCAAGAGGAGTAGTCGGTTGCTGCTGTTTGTACCATGTCCCCAGCTAAATATGAACTTAACGCATGTGAAGAGGATGTAGGATCAGGCTTTTCACTGAATCCCTTACATTTTCATTCATTTGAAGAATTTTCTAATGCTGTCTATAAAATGAATGAAAGCAACGTACAAAGGTTGCAAGGCAAAGATCTTTAATTGCAAGGGCAAGATGCCCTAGTTCCATGGGAGAAGGCACCACATGAAGAGGAGGATTTGGTCTTTTTGTTTGATCAATTACCTTCTTTTGTTGACCAAGATGAGGAAAGCATTCTGGTACCCAATTTACCAACAATTTCAGACCAGCAAGAAGATGCTCAACGATATGAGAAGTTGCGGATTGAAACTAAGGAGTCTTTCCTATTTATGCAAGGCTTGTTTGTACATTTTATACACTCTCAATATATGATAGACATACTTTTGTGCTCTATTTTTTACTAGTGTAAGGTTGTTATGATGTCGCATTTAAATCTTGGTTGCTCCAACAAATACCACTCCTTTATTCAATGAACTAGATGAAGATTCAATCTTTTAAACAAAAGTACTATTGCACATGACAACATGCATCAAGCTAAAAAAAAGTGCCCAATCTCTCACCTTTAGCAATCGCCATAGAACTTCTAACCATCTTACATCATCCATCCACAAAGACAACCTACACACCGACATTAATCAATTTTCTTATAGATAATAGGTTTTATACTAACCCACGGATATGAAACACACTACTAATTCCTTCAACTCTACGATCAAGAAAGTTAATTTGTACTCTACTACGAGGTCAACAATTTTTAAATTAAAATCATCACCCAAGTGCACCTTAGCTCCATCAAATTATTCATATTATGAAAACTAATCTCTATTAGAGGTCATATAAAAGGATGCACCTAAGTCAATTAACCATGCAATGTCACTTGCATGCATTACCAAAGTTGCAATAAAAGCATCACCATCTTCCTTTTTGGATTCAGAATCAAAGTCAACTTTCTTTTTCTTTTTCTTCTTCTCCTATTTACATTCTTTCTAGAAGTGACTAGGTTTTCCACATTTCTAGCATATCACTTTGGACTTTCCAGAAGACTTTGATCTCCCCTTGGACTTATATCTTGACTTCTCATGATGTTTCTCATTCTTCTTGCCTCTTTCTTTTGATCTATCATGAACACTCAAGGCCTCTTTGGCAAAGATGGAAACCTTCCTTCTCATCTCTTCAAAATTAAAGAACCAACAATGTCTTCAACCTTCTAGGTAACATAAGTACTCCCAATGGCCATCACGAGACTATCCCATTAATTAGGCAAAGAACATAGCAAAGTTTGGCATCTTTCTTCCTCATCCATTTTCACACCCACTCAATTTAACTAAGCCACCAATGTATTTAATGAATTTAGGTGGTCTGCAATATGTCCACCTTCATTCTTAAGGAATACAATTTCTTTTGCATAAGTAACTTGTTAACCAAGGACTTAACTTAGTAGATTTCACCCATATTTTTTGATAACTTCTTTGTACTAGGTTTTTCATGGACATTAATCAAAATAAAATTTTTAAGACATAATCTTATGATACCCTTTTCTTTTTGGTCCATAATGTCATATTGAGTAGTTGCAATTGCATTTGTACCTCAATCTATGAATATTCTCATCAATGGCACCCCACAAATCGTGATCTACCAATAGATCTTCCATTTTAATTTTCCATAGCTCAAAATTTGTACCAAATTTTGTTTCAATCTCTATCCTCTCAGATGTGCTTGCCATCTATAATTCCTGCTCATAAAGTATACTTCTGCACAAGCTCCCACTCAAACTAAATTAGCTCAAAAACCCAACAACCCAACACTAGAACCAAAATTAGATAGGATTTGATACCACTTGTAAGGAAACAAAAGTAGTAGAATCAAATTCCTACACTAAACCCTGAGAAGAGTAGTGCATAAAATTTTTAAAATCTAATCTAAACTATTATAGAAACACTAAAATTAAAATAAATAATATAACACATATAACACCAGAATTATGTGAGAAAAATTCCACACTCCTTGAAATATAATCAATGTATTATCAAATCAACAACAAGATTACAACACACTTATAGAACACAATTTCACATGAGTTTCACTAGCATATAAACTTAGAGTGATTTTGGTAGCACCTACAAATTCTCAATACAATACAACTCCTCAAGTACCCAACTTATAGACAAAATGAACAACTTGGAAACCATAGGTGGTTTTCTAAACCATGTGCAAAACCTCTTATAGGTATGGTGCTGAAATTGGGACCAAATTACAATGTCTCCTAGAAGATTGCTCATATAGGATAAAAATAGTAAATACTAATTCCACCTTACAACTATCATAACTAACCAATTTTAATATCCATCCAACATGGGTACGAAAGTTTATCATTATTCTTGTCTAAAAATAACCACTTTATGACAAATAATAATGAATAGCATAGCTGGTCAAGATTCAAAAGGAACTCCCTCTATTCTTATCTCTTATGCATCATAGAATTTGCCAAAATGCTATCATAGGATCCCACAAAAGGAGGGTGTCCCAAATCTACTAAAGATAAGTAATTTAATGACATTTTACAATGTTATACAAAGTACCGACACTTGGAAAAATATGCCACCTCAAAATCCCATGCCCCATTTTCATGTGAGGCTAATTTAAATAAAATAAAATAATAGGAAAATAATAAATAATTTAAAAAATGCTAAAAATTTGCAAAGGTTGAGACACCTTAATTCTCAACAATATAGTCTAAGGTGAAACATAGAACAACATAAGATTATGAAAAGTGTCTTAATATTATCAATTAAGACATAAAGTGATAATGCCCTAAAATAAACTAGTGTGAATAGGACCTAAGAGGTAAGCTAGTTAGGTAATATACCCCGTTCACACCAACAAGCCATTCCTCTTTCATTTTGGGCACCAATGAGGAAAGGAAGAAGTTTTTAAGCGCAAGGAAAACATCATGAGAAGAATTTGGACCATTGGGGTCACTATGAGTGATATAGGAGCATCCCTGGGTGTCAAGGCAATATTGCATCACCCAAAAATAGTTTCTTTTAGTTTATTTCAGTTAATTTGTTTGTTGGTTGGTTTTTGGTTGTCAGACAGATGTAGAGGAAGCCACCACATTTTGTTGCAGTTTGAAATTAGCTTTGTAGTTTTGAGAATGTATTTTAAAGTAAGAAATGGATGTATTATCCACATTTGAGGAGAATTAGATTGACAAAATAGTATTATTTCATTTGTGCTCACCTACCAGCTGACAATTTTGTACAATTGTAATTTTCCCACTTGCATTGAATTATTTGGAGTTTGTACCAACCAAAGAGTATATGGGAAGGTTTATTGGACCCTTGATAATGTATGTTGTGCATCACATGGAGATTGTCCACTATTGTCACCGTATGGATCTAGAAGCTTGTTAACACTAGCCAACTACACATTTCATGTGGCATAAAACTTTACACCACCTTGTAGCTAACACAAATCATCTTTGAAGTTTTGGATTTCTATATAAACAAGGCGTACATGATGGAATAAAGGATCATCGAGGGAAAAAATGAGAGAATATGGAAAATTGAGAATAAGGATGTTGAGGAAATAATCAGTTAAGAGCCAAGGAGTAGAGTTTGGGAATTGGGAGTAAGCATGAGGTTGAGAGTCTTAGATGGAGTTCAAGAGTGAGAATGAAGATATTGGTAATGCAACATGTAATAAGTTTGTTCTAAGTAGTTTAGTTTTATGTTACTAATCAAATGGTCATGATCTAGCGTGTAGGAAGCCCATTGTAGTAGATTGTAATCATTTTGCAGTTTGAATTCAATAAAGATCATGTTACTATTTCATTAATCTTTTTTGTGAGTGTTGTGTGTTTTGAGTTTTTGTTGCATGGTTGGACTATCCTTCATTTGATCCTCCGTCCATGACTACATTAATAAGCTTCATAGATTACAAGTTTGTTGTAGGCCCAAAAAGATCATCAAATGACATCAAAACCTAAAAGTGCTTATATATTTAGATTTATCTCAAAAAGTGGCTCACTTTCAAAAAATTGTGCTTCATTTTAAGTATATATGTAAAAGTTATGGATGTTGAAAGTTAAAGGTTTGTGCTAGTGATGAGATTGCTACAAGCCAAATTGTTTTACCTTTTCAACACATTTTTACACTTGTTGCATGTGTAGTAAGGGTTTGATTTTATTTCTATGGGTCGTGTTTGACCCATAGACAATGATCAGGTTATTTCTTGTGTTTATTAGATTGATACAATCATTTTTCTTCTACCTAAACTATTTGACATGCAACAAAATATTCCAACAATCATTTAAATATCTTGAAAGGGCATAATTTGTTAAAAATACCCAATGAAAGTATCTTTTAGGTTCATTTTTTTGATGTTCCATATTCCCATTGGAGTGTAAGGCAATGTATACCATTTCATAATTATAAAATAAAGGAAAAAGAGAGAAAGACACTCTACTTTTTAGATTGAAAACACCACTTTTATTACTGCATAGTTGCTAAAGTAGAACAATCACATTAAGAATATATTGAAAGTTTAGTTGAGTTCTACGAACATGAGGGAGCTTGCTGCAACCATATTGGATTGTGTAAGCATCTATATTTAATTTCTAATAATGGAACACAGGGTAGTTGCTCTCTAGGCTAGAGTTTTCTCACATGAAGTAAGTTTTCTCCAAGTAAAATATGTGTTTCTTGATTTAAGAATGCTCATAGTGTTCATTATATATGTATGCATGTTCATATCCATGTTTATGTGATTTACACTTAACATAGTTGTTAAGACAATGATTGTTGAATGGATTTAATGCGAATCATTGTTTCATTAAGGTCTTTGTATTAATTAAATCTATTTTTTCAAGCAAAATGTGGCATAGCCACCTTGTTTGAGGATCAACTATGGTCGTAAAAAAGATCAAAGATGACACTCTTCAATCATGCAAATGCCTTAAAATGATGATGCAAAATTAGGCTCCTCCGGGTGCTCCAAATTAGAAGATCCCTAGAATGATTCCCTTCTTTAATGCTTAGGATTTTGGATAGGTAGTGGGTGTTAATCTATGATGAATGAATGCACATTGAATACCCTTAAATACCAAAACATAGCAACTAATCATGTGAAACATGCACCAAGTCAACTCATTGTGGGAATGAAATAGGTAGGAGTTGACAAAATTTAAATTTGAGCTTTTGAAATTTGGAGGTCAATTTCATGTAGTATGGAATTGATCCTATGGGATTGACCTAAGATAAGAAAGTTTTAATACCAAACTAGGAAAAAATATCCTAGAATAGATGCAATTATGGGTGTAATAAATGGCTAATTTATAAGAATTTGTTTATAAATATAGATAAAATAATATCTAATACGTGAAGATAAGTGAATAAAGAGAGGTGGTAGATTTTGGGAAATGAACCCAAGTTTACACAAGAATATGCCATTTATTAGTAAATAATTGTATTAAGTCATTCCATAAAAATGGACCCATAGCTAAATAGGAATTGACATGGGTATGCAAATTTCACCATTACAATATTGTTATGAACCTTGAGTAATGGTGTATGGGCCATTTCAAAGAGGTTGGAACATACAATAAGTTCATTCATGAGAGTTTTCGTTTTATAACTGAAGTCATAGATAACCTTGAACTAAAGGGCATCTAAAGCTAGTGAAGACCCTACTTATATTTTGGAGTGATCTTTTACAATCCATTGTCTTTATCATGTGCTTATTATGCTTATTTGTTTGATGCACTTTAAAAAATTTATCGACTTCCCTTTTTTGTGGCATTGGATAAACTACATCGATATGTGTTATTGGTTAGAAACTTAGGTATTAAATTATACTCAATAGAGCTATGAATATCTCAATTGTAATTATGTTGAATTAAAAGTGTATTTTCATCATGTTATGTTTATAAAATGACACATCCTAGGAGATGCATTCTACTTCTACTCACCAATTCTCTATATTCTTTCGTATAAGAATAAAATAAAGTTAAAACATATAGTTAGTTAACATTATTTTCATGTTTTATAAAATTGTTTCTCAAAAATGATCAAAAATATTAGATAAGATGATTGATGCTCTTACACAAAGTAAACTAATGTGGGTGAGTAGAAAATTTGGCTAACACTTAACTTTTTACATAGTACAAGAACCACCATCTTTTATACTATATGTGTTTTTATATAAACAAACATTTGCATGCTTGGTATTCAGAAAATATAAACAGAAATCCATTAGAATTGATCCCATTTTGCTTCTTTTCTCCAACACGTTTCAAGATTCAATGTATTTTATTATTGTTTTTCTTTTTTTAAGATATACAGTGTTCAAGATCTAATGTATTTTATTGTTGTTTTCCTTTTCTGTAAGATATACAATGTTCAAGATCTAATGTATTTTATAACATTTGAACTAAAGATGTGGCTAAATTGTTCATATTGTGAAAGGGCTCTACTTAAATGTCATCCACTTCCATAACATTGAGTCAATGCTGACGTAGAAGTGGCCCCCACTCATCCTCTTCCATTCCGTCCCCATTCCTTCCCCCAATCTTAACCACTTAACGTTAAGCCCTTCACTAACTGCATAACAACATAATAGGTTAACTTTCAAATATTCCCTCTTTCAACTTTATCTTTTTCTATTTTTCTTATATCCTTTTGGAGATCTCATCACTAACACTTTTTGATTTATTTTTTCATTTACTGTGATGTGTGTTATTCTCTTCGTAGCTGTTCATCGTTCTTGTTATTATTTGTATGTTGTATTGCTTTCAGATTTCACATTTCAGATTTCTTGTTATTCGTATGCTATATGACTGTTTCTTCACATTGAATTTCGTGTCACTTCACGATGGAAGGTTTTATTTCTTTTTCCTGTAGTGTGATGATGAAAGAAAGTGTGAGATACAAAGTCGGGTTTCTACCAAAACCATATACAATTTATACTGTTTGCTTTTGTCTATCATAATGAAGTTGCCCTTGTTGTACACTTATTTGCAACTGCCATTACTGGTTTCAGGTTAGAGAACTAACAAATTTTTTTATTTCTGGGTTTATAAAGCGTATTTTGCCATGCATACTGTGTGCAACCAAGCTCAAACTCTCTTAAACAATGACATCATCACTAACTATTAGAATTTTATTAAAGCATGTATGAGACTATTGGACGAAGAGGAAATTTGTTTCCAATTTATTTGGCCATGAGTACAACATTGATAATTTATGCCCTTCTGTGGATGGAGATGTTGAAATTATTTAGACAGATGAGAGTGGAGTAGGGAGCAATGATAACACTTGAATGAAACAAATATTTGATCATTCCTCACCTGTATTACCAGAAATGAGAAATGGAAATGGCAACTGACGAGAATGGAATATTTAGAGGTTGCATATAAGAAACAGATTTTAGATACATATATTTTTTCAAAATTTTGGAATTAGTATAAAGTTTTATCCCATAAATATTTTGGGAAAAAACTAAACAAAACAACATTTTTATATAAATATATATTTTTTATGAATTTTTTTTTTATAGAAAAAAACTTAAGTTTCCAAGCCACCCATTTATCTTTTTTGGTCATATGCCATGTGTACACCATGTGGAATTGCATGTGAAAGTGCCACTCGCACTTTTATGCATGGAAATCTTTCTTCAAAAAAGAATTGTTTTCTACATGTATTTTTTTCTGTGGTTATTTAAGTTCGTCGAGCTTAAATGCGAATGCATGAATTTTTTTTTTGTAACACCGAATTTTCTTCTGAGAATAAATTTGAGAGATCTTTGCCCATGTTTTTTCCTTGGTACATTACCAGGTTTTCCACGTAAATCTATGTTGTCTTTTTGTTCATTTTATTGCTATTTCACTATTATTTTAATTCTACATTGCATATTTCTCTAATAAGACGGAGCACAAAAGAACAAACTATCACCAAGAGAGAAAGGAGGAGAGGGGAACCATGAGGCTTAAGATGGCCTGGGCATTCCCCATTCAGAAAAATCCACAACATCTGAAACAAAAGTCCAAAAAATGATTTGTATTTCAAGGAAAGAAAGACAAACCACAAAAAATAGACCATCACCAAGAGAGAAAGGAGGAGAGTAGAACCACATGGCTTAAGATGGACTAGTAATTCCCCATCCTACTTGCTATCCTCTAGCTGGTGTAAATGAACACCATGAAGTACTTCCTTGTGTTTGGCCACCCTAATTAGAGAACCATCTTCAAAGTAGGGCAATGTGAAAGAACTAGTCACTTCCAAGTGCCTCTTGTTTTGAGTAACCATTGAGTGCTTCATAATCATAGATAGATTCAAATAAAACTCACGCAATGTTTTTAACTATTGATTAGAAGCGAGAACTTCCTCAGTCTCTACACATAGGTCTTCCATGTTGACTGAATTATCAAGATCCTCTGCAAACATAGGAGCCAAAGTTCTCTCCACCATTATAGACAATGCTGAAGAAGAGTCTCCTTGAGAAGGGGTAAAGCACTCCCAATTTTTAGAAGAAGAGTGTTGTCGAGCTCTCCATAGAAAGTATAAGCCAACTGCGAAGCCAAGATTTTTTTTTTCAACCTCTATCCTTTCTGATGTGCTTTCCATCTATAATTCCCACTCACAAAGTTTACTTATTCACAAGCTCCCACTCTGTAATAACCTGCACTTATTATTCTTTTGATTTATCTTTTTTATAATGATATATATTTTTTAGTTTTTTCTGTGATCTTTCAGAACTAGATAGAAGATGCAGAAGGGGGTTTTCATTTTCTTGAAGTGTGTGTGTCAGAATACAAGGAATATAGCATACATCTGAAAACCCAGAAAAACTATAACATATATGAATTAAATAATGAAGACCCAGTTCATAGAATGGCATAAAATGAATAACCATCACATACCCATGTCAAAATAAGCATCTTCATATTTCTGCTGTTGACAGACCAACAACATGACAATAGAGTTTTGCATTGAAGGTATCAACAAATGCAAGGAAACAATCTACAACTATCAGCATAGACCCTTAGTCAAAAACAACCACTAAGCAAGGAAGAACAACCCCAATAAACTCCAAATGACTGCTCCAAAAAGTACGACCAACATATGAAGTGGTACGGCCTACACATGAAGGGGTACGGCCAGCAAAATAAAGTACGGCCAGCAATGAAGAAATGGCAGTCCCAACCCTTCTCAAATCTGCAATACAATCCGTCACTAATACTCTTCCTCAGCTGCAACAAAACTACAATAAGATATATCTTGTTATTTCCATCTCCATCAATGGTGGTATCAAAATGAAGTTCAAATATAGCCACTGAGTATGGCTGCTCCAAAATCCCCTTGGGTGATCTTTCACACCTGCGGAAGATTGCTACCAATGGTGGTTTCTGTCACCAAAAGCCCTGGCTGGAAGAAATCCCCCAAACCCTCATTTACAGAGCAAATAGAAGCATAAAATGTAATATCAAGAATGAATAAAATGAACTTCAAATGCCCTTTTATAATTCTTAATTTGTATTTGACTTTCATTTCATTTCATTTACTTTCATTTCCCACCTTTCATTCTTTTAATTTTGGTGCACAACTTTATAAAATAAAGTATACTTTAAAAGTCACTTATATCTCCTCTTTTAAAATGACACTTTATCTTATATTATAAAGTATACTTTAAAATCACTTATATCCCCTTTATAATAAAGTCTCATATTAAATAAACATTAATAATTTACGGACTTTAAAATGGAGGCTCAAAATACATCGGAATCCCGAGATCTATAGACCGTTGGAAAGGTCTTGTTGAAACGCTTCACATCCAACTTTGAGATTCCCGAAACAGATAGAAACCCTAACTTACTAAAAATAGTAAGTATGACCCAAAAGTCTGAAATCACCTGGAAAGACATCACCACAAACCATCTAATATCACTGAGCTCAATGCAACATCTGAGATAACCAATGGCTGTCTACCAAGTCATCAAAATAATGCCAGACTGACACTTACTATAAATAGCAGTGTTCTCTGAGGACCAAAGAGAACAAACCCAAAAAAACTTGGAAAGATTGTTGCCATGCAAGCACTTACTATAAATAGTAAGTACAGACAAATTGTCTGAAATCTCTTCAGAAAGTGCCATAGAGCTCCACTGGATCACATGAACACATTGGTGACATCAAAATACTCCTCTGATCAGGTTGTCACCAACCCAGAAAGTTAGCTCCAACTACGCTGCAAGAGGACCCGAAAATGGGGACATTGCAGTCCGCCCTTCCCAAAGATTGCTTATCCTCAAGCAATGCCAATACAACCTCTGATCAACCCACTGATCCAAAATGGAATCAAGAATGATCTCAGGGTCCCAAATCAATCTATGGACATATCCATCATGCTGTCGTTGCGCTACTCTGATAAAAACTGTTAATCCATAGCACCAAGTCTACACTCTCTCCTCCAGTAACCCCATAATGTAATCATCATCATCATCCAAACTGAAATATCTGCGAGGGTTAAAATCTATATCATGAAAAGTCTCCTACCAAGGTGCCATAGTGAGGTCCATATCTGAAATCCCACTGCCTAACTCGATCCCGGTCAACAGAAAAAATAATCTACTCATCCCCAAAGAATAACCCTCAGCATAATCCCTCACAGCATCCTGGAAGTGATGCCAATCAGTCCAAGATCGGAAGCCGATAACAATAGTGTCATCCCTGGAATCATACATCCTGACAATGCCATCCCGATCATAGACTGTTAACCCCTCATTGACACCTAATCTTTGAGTGTCAACATGCCCATATTAAGCATACCAACTCATCCAATTGACTGTAACCATCACAGTAACATCTGTAGATATATATATCAACATCTCGAACTGATTGTAGTAACCATCACTCATATTGGTGGAAGGTAAAAATAATGGCTCTAACTCTGTAAATCCTCCCACAACCTGCTGCCAAGAAGCCTGTAAGTACTCAAAGTCCATATGCCTATAAATTGAGGTTGCCATAATCAACGCTGAAATACTAGGGCAACATCTATCATAAAAAATTACCTGAGAAATCATAGGAAATGTGAATGTGGGAATGACCAAAGGAACTCCAATAACCACATTACGTCTACTAATCAACACCATCTGACAATTATTCCACTGCTGGGCTAGAGGTATAGGCCAATCCATTTGCATACTATCTTTCAAAGTCCCATGTTGGCTAATCGGAAAGTGGACAGTAGTACCAACTCTAAAGTTTTGCCCACCACTCCAATTTTGAATCAACATCACACCCCAGGTAACTGTACCTGGATCCCAAATCACTCTGTCATCACATCCGTCAAACATGAAGAGTTGGAAGCATCCCAAAATGCTAATGACACAAAACCAATCTCTGACCCCTGTAGATCTCCCACGGAGGTGAAGAATACCCAACATAGGTGTAAGAAAGTGTATAACAACTTCTTCCAAGTTGCTAATATAGAGTAGAACAACAACCTCATGACTGAAAATCAAACCTATGTGGATGCACCTAACACAGCCAAGGCCATAGGATGATAGAGTATCAACCCTATTGGTGCAGGAGCACCTTGACAAATTGATGCTTTCATAGGAATTTGATTGAACTTTGATGATTCAACAATGTAATGAGATAAATTAAGTCATTTTTCTTTTTATTAAAGTCACTAAGAGAGGTCTAAGTTCAAATTTGTGTAAATGATGCAAATTTGTAAAGTTGCAAATGATGCAAACTTGGAATATGAAAGGTCATTTTGGTTCTAGGCGTTGATAGGCAGTTAGAAATCAGTTGGAATGTGAGGAGTCATGATGTAATGCCTTTAAAAGGCCTTGTATCCATTTGTGAAGGCAGAGGGGAGAAGGTTGGAGAATGTGGGTTGCTACATTTTGATGTGATATCAACAAAAGATACTCTTGTTTCTGCATTTCTGAATGTTAAACTACTGTTTTAGAGATTGGTACGGATTGTATATGACTAGAATGTGGTATAGATGGAAAGAGTATTGAGTCTACTTTCTATTTCTTTTTGTTGTATCAAATTTCATTAAGATTTGAATAAGTTATGGCATTTTTATTGAGGGTAGGTCTATAGAGTTTAATTTTCTGAAAATGCAGTCTAAAAATATGCATGGTACGGCCTGGTACAGCCTCACATTGATGCATATAATAGATGGATGGAAAGATATGTGTTTCTAGTTTATAATTATTTTAGTTTGGTATAACTTTATTAAGTTTTGTGAGAGATATTACAATTTTGGTGAGGGCAGGTCTGAACATTGCTTAAGGTTTGCAGTTTTGGGAAAAAAATCATAACCTTCTCCCCTACCATTGGATCTTCATGAAAATTGGAGGAAAAATATGTATTAATGTTCTCTTCAACCTGACCAAAGCAATTGGATTAGTTCTTTGATTTGTTAATGTTATTGAGGATAGTTTTGGTCCTCCTACCTCTACATCAGATTGGTATCAGAGCTAGCGAAAGCTCTGGGAGGAGATGTTATATATTTGATTTCTAAGATGAAGAACTGAAGGAAAGATTGTGTTGGTGACCATTATTTTGTTGCTAAGTTGTCAAATGGTTGCAGGTGCTTCGTCCATCTAGCTGCAGAAGGATGTTTTCTGAGGTTGTGTGTGTGGGCAGACAGGATGAGGTTTGTCATGACCATTCTCCAATGGAGATTAGGTTGGATAAGGGTGCAGAGAGAGGCCACTGAGGAGAGAGTGGTAAGGTGCATCACCAGGATCTGTTGTTAGGTAAGATGGATGGTTTGGTGAGTTGGTGTGGTAAGGCAGTAGAGAGATAGATACCTGACTGAAGAAGCACTTCAGGTTGCAGCCTGAAAGTACTCCACTGATGGGAGTAGAAGGAGCCTGAAGAAGCTCTAAAATTGATGGTAGTTTGATTTTGTTGGTTGGTTGGTCACTAGCCATTGATGTGAAGATTTGAAGCCTGAAGCTAAACATGAAGAGACAGGCAGAGATGCTGAAAAATGTAGTTTTGTTTTGCATATACATTTCTAAGGGATCTTTGTTGGTTGGTTGTATGGTGCAGGAGCACCTTGACAAATTGATGCTTTCATAGGAATTTGATTGAACTTTGATGATTCAACAATGTAATGAGATAAATTAAGTCATTTTTCCTTTTATTAAAGTCACTAAAAGAGGTCTAAATTCAAATTTGTGTAAATGATGCAAACTTGGAATATGAAAGGTCATTTTGGTTCTAGGCATTGATAGGTAGTAAGAAATCAGTTGGAATGTGAGGAGTCATAATTTAATGCCTTTAAAAGGCCTTGTATCCATTTGTGAAGGCAGAGGGGAGAAGGTTGGAGAATGTGGGTTGTTACATTTTGATGTGATATCAATAAAAGATACCCTTGTTTTTGCATTTCTAAATGTTAAACTGCTGTTTCAAAGATTGGTATGGATTGTATATGACCAGAATATGGTATGGATGGAAAGAGTATTGAGTCTACTTTCTATTTAGTTTTGTTGCATTAAACTTCATTCAGATTTGAATAAGTTATGGCATTTTTATTGAGGGTAGGTTTGCAGAGTTTAATTTTCTAAAAATGCAGTCTAAAAATATGCATGGTACGGCCTGGTACAGTCTCACATTGATGCATATAATAGATGGATGGAAAGATATGTGTTTTTAGTTTATAATTATTTTGGTTTGGTATAATTTCATTAAGTTTTATGAGAGATATTACAATTTTGGTGAGGGCACGTCTGAACATTGCCTAAGGTTTGCAGTTTTGGAAAAAAAATCATAACCTTCTCCCCTACCATTGGATATTCATGAAAATTGGAGGAAAAATATGTATTAATGTTCTCTTCAACCTGACCAAAGCAATTGGATTAGTTCTTTGATTTGTTAATGTTATTGAGGATAGTTTTGGTCCTCCTACCTCTGCATCAGATTGGTATTAGAGCTAGCGAAAGCTCTGGGAGGAGATGTTATGTATTTGATTTATGAGATGAAGAATTGAAGGAAAGGTTGTGTTAGTGACCATTATTTTATTGCTAAGTTGTTTGGTTGCAGGTGCTTCGTCTATCTAGCTGCAGAAGGATATTTTCTGAGGTTGTGTGTGTGGGTAGACATGATGAGGTCTGTCATGACCATTCTCCAATGGAGATTAGGCTGGATAAGGGTGCAAAGAGAGGCCACCGAGGAGAGAGTGGTAAGGTGCATCACCAAAATCTGCTATTGGGTAAGATGGATGGTTTGGTGAGTTGGTGTGGTAAGGCAGTAGAGAGATGGATACCTGACTGAAGAAGCACTTGAGGTTGCAGCTTGAAGAGTACTCCATTGATGGGAGTAGAAGGAGCCTGAAGAAGCTCTAAAATTGATGGTACTAGTTTAATTTTGTTGGTTGGTTGGTCACTAGCCATTGATGTGAAGATTTGAAGCCTGAAGCTAAAAATGAAGAGACAGACAGAGATGTTGGAAAAGGTAGTTTTGTTTTGCAGATACATTTCCAAGGGACTTGGAAATCTTTGTTGGTTGGTTGTATGGTGCAGGAGCACCTTGACAAATTGATGTTTTCATAGGAATTTGATTGAACTTTGATGATTCAATAATGTAATGAGATAAATTAAGTCATTTTTCTTTTTATTAAAGTCACTAAGAGAGATCTAAGTTCAAATTTGTGTAAATGATGCAAAATTGTAAAGTTACAAATGATGCAAACTTGGAATATGAAAGGTCATTTTGGTTCTAGGCGTTGATAGGCAGTTAGAAATTAGTTGGAATGTGAGGAGTCATGATGTAATGCCTTTAAAAGGCCTTGTATCCATTTGTGAAGGCAGAGGGGAGAAGGTTGGAGAATGTGGGTTGTTACATTTTGATGTGATATCAATAAAAGATACCCTTGTTTCTGTATTTCTGAATGTTAAACTGCTGTTTCAGAGATTGGTACAGATTGTATATGACCAGAATGTGGTATGGATGGAAACAGTATTGAGTCTAATTTCTATTTCTTTTTGTTGCATCAAATTTCATTAAGATTTGAATAAGTTATGGTATTTTTATTGAGGGTAGGTCTGCAGAGTTTAATTTTCTGAAAATGCAGTCTGAAAATATGCATGGTACGGCCTGGTACAGCCTCACATTGAGCATATAATAGATGGATGGAAAGATATGTGTTTCTAGTTTATAATTATTTTGGTTTGGTATAATTGTATTAAGTTTTGTGAGAGATATTACAATTTTGGTGAGGGCAGGTCTGAATGCTGCCTAAGGTTTGCAGTTTTGGGAAAAAAATCATAACTTTCTCCCCTACCATTGGATCTTCATGTAAATTGGAGGAAAAATATGTATTGATGTTCCCTTCAACCTGACCAAAGCAAATGGATTAGTTCTTTGATTTGTTAATGTTATTGAGGATAGTTTTGGTCCTCCTACCTCTGCATCAGATTAGTATCAGAGCTAACGAAAGGTCTGGGAGGAGATGTTATGTATTTGATTTCTAAGATGAACTGAAGGAAAGATTGTGTTGGTGACCATTATTTTGTTGCTAAGTTGTTTGGTTGCAGGTACTTCATCCATCTAGCTGCAGAAGGATGTTTTCTGAGGTTGTGTGTGTGGGCAGACAGGATGAAGTGTGTCATGACCATTCTCCAATGGAGATTAGGCTGGATAAGGGTGCAGAGAGAGGCCACTGAGGAGAGAGTGGTAAGGTGCATCACCAAGATTTGCTGTTGGGTAAGATGAATGGTTTGGTGAGTTGGTGTGGTAAGGCAGTAGAGAGATGGATACCTGACTGAAGAAGCACTTGAGGTTGCAGCCTGAAGAGTACTCCACTGATGGGAGTAGAAGGAGCCTGAAGAAGCTCTAAAATTGATGGTAGTTTGATTTTGTTGGTTGGTTTGTTACTAGCCATTGATGTGAAGATTTGAAGCTTGAAGCTAAAGATGAAGAGACTGACAGAGATGCTAGAAAAGGTAGTTTTGTTTTGCAGATACATTTCCAAGGGATCTTTGTTGATTGGTTGTATGGTGCAGGAGCACCTTGACAAATTGATGCTTTCATAGGAATTTGATTGAATTTTGATGATTCAACAATGTAATGAGATAAATTAAGTCATTTTTTATTTTATTAAAATCACTAAGAGAGGTCTAAGTTCAAATTTGTGTAAATGATGCAAAATTGTAAAGTTGCAAATGATGCAAACTTGGAATATGAAAGGTTATTTTGGTTCTAGGTGTTGATAGGCAGTTAGAAATCAGTTGGAATGTGAGGAGTCATGATGTAATACCTTTAAAAGGCCTTGTATCCATTTGTGAAGGTAGATGGGAGAAGGTTGGAGAATGTGGGTTGTTACATTTTGATGTGATATCAATAAAAGATACCCTTGTTTCTGCATTTCTGAATGTTAAACTACTGTTTCAGAGATTGGTACGGATTGTATATGACTAGAATGTGGTATGGATGGAAAGAGTATTCAGTCTACTTTCTATTTCTTTTTGTTGCATCAAATTTCATTAAGATTTGAATAAGTTATGGCATTTTTATTGAGGGTAGGTTTGCAGAGTTTAATTTTCTGAAAATATAGTCTAAAAATATGCATGGTACGGCCTGGTATAGCCTCACATTGATGCATATAATAGATAGATGGAAAGATATGTGTTTCTAGTTTATAATTATTTTAGTTTGGTATAATTTCATTAAGTTTTGTGAGAGATATTACAATTTTGGTGAGGGTAGGTTTGAATGCTGCCTAAGGTTTGCAGTTTTAGGAAAAAAATCATAACCTTCTCCCCTACCATTGGATCTTCATGAAAATTGGAGAAAAAATATGTATTAATGTTCTCTTCAACCTTACCAAAGAAATTGGATTAGTTCTTTGATTTGTTAATGTTATTGAGGATAGTTTTGGTCCTCCTACCTCTGCATCAGATTGGTATCAGAGCTAGCGAAAGCTCTGGGAGGAGATGTTATGTATTTGATTTCTGAGATGAAGAACTGAAGGAAAGATTGTAGTGGTGACCATTATTTTGTTGCTAAGTTGTTTGTTGCAGGTGCTTCATCCATCTAGCTGCAGAAGGATGTTTTCTGAGGTTGTGTGTGGGCAGACAGGATGAGGTCTATCATGACCATTCTCCAATGGAGATTAGGCTGGATAAGGGTGCAGAGAGAGGCCACTAAGGAGAGAGTGGTAAGGTGCATCACCAGGATCTGCTGTTGGGTAAGATGGATGGTTTGGTGAGTTGGTGTGGTAAGGCAATAGAGAGATGGATACCTGACTGAAGAAGCACTTGAGGTTGCAGCCTGAAGAGTACTCCACTGATGGGAGTAGAAGGAGCCTGAAGAAGCTCTAAAATTAATGGTAGTTTGATTTTGTTGGTTGGTTGGTCACTAGCCATTGATGTGAAGATTTGAAGCCTAAAGCTAAACATGAAGAGACAGACAGAGATGTTGGAAAAGGTAGTTTTATTTTGCAGATACATTTCCAAGAGACTTGGAAATCTTTGTTGGTTGGTTGTATGGTGCAGGAGCACCTTGACAAATTGATGCTTTCATAGGAATTTGATTGAACTTTGATGATTCAATAATGTAATGAGATAAATTAAGTCATTTTTCCTTTTATTAAAGTCACTAAGAGAGATCTAAGTTCAAATTTGTGTAAATGATGAAAAATTGTAAAGTTGCAAATGATGCAAACTTGGAATATGAAAGGTCATTTTGGTTCTAGGCGTTGATAGGCAGTTAAAAATTAGTTGGAATGTGAGGAGTCATAATGTAATGCCTTTAATAGGATTTGTATCCATTTGTGAAGGCAGAGGGGAGAAGGTTGGAGAATGTGGGTTGTTACATTTTGATGTGATATCAATAAAAGATACCCTTGTTTCTGCATTTCTAAATGTTAAACTGCTGTTTCAGAGATTGGTGCAGATTTGTACAGATTATATATGACCAGAATGTGGTATGGATGGAAAGAGTATTGAGTCTACTTTCTATTTCTTTTTGTTGCATCAAATTTTATTAAGATCTGAATAAGTTATGGCATTTTTATTGAGGGTAGGTCTGCAGAGTTTAATTTTCTAAAAATGCAGTCTAAAAATATGCATGGTATGGCCTGGTACAACCTCACATTGATGTATATAACAGATGGATAGAAATATATGTGTTTTTAGTTTATAATTATTTTGGTTTGGTATAATTTCATTAAGTTTTGTGAGAGATATTACAATTTTGGTGAGGGCAGGTCTGAACGCTACCTAAGGTTTGCAGTTTTAGGAAAAAAATCATAACCTTCTCCCCTACCATTGGATCTTCACGAAAATTGGAGGAAAAATATGTATTAATGTTCTCTTCAACCTGATCAAAGCAATTAGATTAGTTCTTTGATTTGTTAATGTTATTGAGGATAGTTTTAGTCCTCCTACCTCTGCATCACCTATGCCACTCTCCAAAGGTGAGGAGATGATGCAAATATCCTCCAAACTCCCGAACAACCGCTATTGTCCCAAAGTTATGTAAGAAACCCATGTTCCAAAAAGTAGAACATCCATCTCCTATCAATGTAGGGAGTAGATTCTCACTAACTAAGGCTGGAACACCAATGCAAACATGTTCACCTCTACGCCCAACACCATAGTCCAGCCATAAAGCAAACAGTAGTGCCCCAAAACCACAAATCATAGTAATGTCTCCATACCTCGGCTCAAAAGCCAGCTACCATCTAAAAGTATGCCCATCAAATGCAAGTGCTTCCATACTATGCATCACAAAACTCTGAACTAGAGGAAGTACATACTCTACCAAAGAGTCATCAACAAAATGAGATTCATCACAAACAAACTCCTCAAGTGCTCCATGAATGGTCAAAAGCCAAACCAAATCTGCACCACCCATATCTCCATCTACATATGTACTCATAACACTAGTGGCTGATCCACAAAGTGTATGCTCCATAATGCCATCCAAGTGTATGATACAACTATTCAAATGGCTCTCCAAAAGAAGTGACACCAACTGCCGATGTGAACAAACAAAGAATTCTAAATCATACTTCAAACCTGATTGGTCCACATCCAAATCATAAGTGCCAATCTTGAAAGATTCTTCTACTTCATTCTCTTCATGTGAAGTGGCTGTTATAAATGAAGGAATAGAACTGTTGTCATGAATCAGAAAATCTAACCTACTATCACATCTTATCATGCCATCCTCTAGCTCTTCAATCATGTCCTCTTCCTTGGCTCCCTGTTCTCCTACAAGTACAGATCCAAAAGGTGGTTCTAACTGAAAATCACTTACCTCCAATTTGAATCAGACCTCTATCCCTTTGGCTGCCATATCCTGATATTGTGAAGGTAGGGGACTGCTGTTACATAGAAAATATGTCCTTACCTCCATGTCTCCACTCTTTGTCAACCTCCAACCAAACTTATCCTCGTGCTCTTCCAATTCTTGAAGAGCCCTTTGAGTGCTCCTCAAAGAATCCGTTGTATCCTTAAGCTCAAGGGTGAGCTTGTCTACCTCTTCTTCTTCTCTTTTCAAAGTATCTGAGTATATCTCACCAAGTGTGAGGAGATGATCTCTATCAGCAAGTGTAGGTAGTTTGACTTCACTCCCACCAAAGCCTTCTTGAGTTCGTGCAAGTCATCAAGAGATATACCATCTTCAGAACCTTCACGTTCCCTTAGTGCCTTCCAACACAAATCTGCCATCAACTTATGAATATCATCAAAGTGTCTAATGGCTGCAATAACCTGGTCTTCATTTACCTTCAGCTATCCTATTAAATGATAGGACTCCTGAGACCTATCAACCTCATCCAAATTTTTTGATTTGAAATCAACATCATGCAATACAAAATCAGATTTGTTATCAGCATTCATAACCATACCGCCAATGCCACTAATGCCATCCTTCATGCATAACTACGGAGATGAGGTTAGATTGGCACTATAGTCAAAAGGAAGTTCATCCCAAACCAGATCCTCATCATACTTAGGTGCCATCACACCCGGATCCCAAGTGCTAAAACACTGATTGCTTTGTTTGGAAAAAAATGTGCTCACTGTACTCCTTATGATTGGTTGCCTCTGTGAATAAATCACTATCCAACTCCCTAGTACTGGCATCATGATTGTGACTCCCCTGCATAGGCTTAGTTTGGTTTTCAAACCAAACACCAACTGTGTCAACATCTCTGAAATTGAATGTTGAATCGTCATCATCAACTGATTTGAAGGTGTCAACATAACTGCTCACAATATGCCCATCATTAGGTCCTGACCCATGAGGTGTATCACACTGAAATCTAATCTTATCACCTGCTGCAACATCTGTCCCATGATTAAAAATTGCACTCTCAAATGACGATTTCACTTCGGATGTAGCCGCGATAGATGACTGATTTTTATCTTCCCCACGATCACCTGTAGGCTGCGAGTCACAAACCAGAACTTCTTCCACATGCTCTAACCCTTCTTCTTCAAGTGTAACTTCTAAATTTCTATCTTGACCATTCAAGTTCTCATGCTCTACTGGTGTGTAAATTGGAAAGGCTACCAAACAATCTTCTAATTTTTTAACATTCTTCGCTTCAACAAAACAATCAATGCTCTCATTAACCTTTACAACATCTTCTCTCGAACTTGATTCCCTTCATTTACATCTTGAAACCATCTGTAAATATGTCTCTTTCATGTCTGGTTCCCCCATTAGAGTATATAGTTCTTGCATCAACTCATATATAGACTTGTCTGTAGACATCTTTTAACTCTACTCCTAACAACTGCAATTTCTGATTGCAATTGAAGAAACTGTGGCAAATGTTAGAACTTCCACAAGCTAGCAAGAAAACCAGCTCTGATACCACTGTAATAACCGGCACCTATTGTTCTTTTGATTTATCTTTTTTATAATGATATATATTTTTTAGTTTTTTCTATGATCTTTCAGAACTAGAAAGAAGATGCAGAAGGGGGTTTTCATTTTCTTGAAGTGTGTATGTCAGAATACAAAGAATATAGCATACAACTGAAAACCTAGAAAAACTATAATAGATATGAATTAAATAATGAAGACCCAGTTCATAGAATGACATAAAATGAATAACCATCACATACCCATGTCAAAATAAGCATCTTCATATTTCTGCTATTGATGGACCAGCAACATGACAATGGAGTTTTGCATTAAAGGTATCAACAAATGCAAGGAAACAATCTACAACTATCAGCATAGACCCTTAGGTCAAAAACAACCATTGAGCAAGGAAGAACATCACAATAAACTCCAAACGGCTGCTCCAAGAAGTACGGCCAGCATATGAAGTGGTACGGCCTACACATGAAGAGGTACAACTAGCAAAATGAAGTACGACCAGCAATGAAGAAATGGCAGTCCCAACCCTTCTCAAATCTGCAATACAATCTGTCACTAATACTTTTCCTTAGCTACAACAAAACTGCAATAAGATATATCTTGTTATCTCCATCTCCGTCAATGATGGTATCAAAATGAAGTTCAAATACAGCCACTGAGTATGGCTGCTCCAAAATCTCCTTGGGTGATCTTTCACACCTACGGAAGATTGCTACCAATGGTGGTTTCCATCACCAAAAGCCCTGGCTGGAAGAAATCCCCCAAACCCTCATTTGCAGAGCAAATAGAAGCATAAAATGTAATATCAAGAATGAATAAAATGAACTTCAAATGCCCTTTTATAATTCTTAATTTGCATTTGACTTTCATTTCATTTCATTTACTTTCATGTCATTTCATTTACTTTCATTTCCCACCTTTCATTTTTTTAATTTTGGTGCACAACTTTATAAAATAAAGTATACTTTAAAAGTCACTTATATCTCTCCTTTTAAAATGACACTTTATCTTATATTATAAAGTATACTTTAAAATCACTTATATCCCCTTTATAATAAAGTCCCATATTAAATAAATATTAATAATTTACGGACTTTAAAATGGAGGTTCAAAACACATCAGAATCCTGAGATCTATAGACCGTTGGAAAGGTCTCGCCGAAACGCTTCACATCCAACTCTGAGATTCCTAAAATAGATAGAAACCCTAACTTACTAAAAATAGTAAGTATGGCCCAAAAGTCTGAAATTGCCTGGAAAGACATCACCGCAAACCATCTAATATCACTGAGCTCAATGCAACATCTGAGATAGCCAATGGCTGTCTGCCAAGTCACCAAAACAATGCCAGATTGACACTTACTATAAATAACAGTGTTCTCTGAGGACCAAAGAGAACAAACCCAGAAAAACCCAGAAAGATTGTCACCATGCAAGCACTTACTATAAATAGTAAGTATAGACAAATTGTCTGAAATCTCTCCAGAAAGTGTCATAGAGCTCCATTGGATCACCTGAACACATTGGTGACATCGAAATACTCCTCTGATCAGGCTGTCACCAACCCAAAAAGTTAGCTCCAACTGCACTACAAGAGGACCCAGAAATGGGGACATTACACACTCAAACTGGATTAGTTCAAAAAATCCAACAACCCAACTACTAGAACCAAAATTAGATAGGCTCTAATACCACTTGTAAGGAAGCAAAGATAATAGAATCAACTTCCTTCACTAAACCTTGGGAGGACTACTGTACAAAAACTTTTAAAATCTAATAAAACTATTACATAAATTATGCCAAAACACATAAATTAGAATAAACAATATAACACATAACACCAAAATTATGGGGGGGAAACTCTTTCAAGAGAAAAACTCTACACTCCAAAACTTGCTCAATGTATTATCAAATCAATTAATAAAATTACAACACACTTGTAAAGAAATCTTTGGTAGGAGTTTCACTAGCATATAAACTTGGAGTGATTTTGACAACATCTAGAAATTCTCAATATAATACAACTCCACAAGTACCCACGTTATAGATAAAATGATCAACCTAAAAACTATAGGTGGTTTTCTAAACCATGTGCAAAACCTCCTAGAGGTATGATGCCCAAATTGGGCCCAAATTCCAATGCCTCCTTGAAGATTCCCTCATATAGGCTAAAAATAGTAAATAATACAATTATCATAATTAATCAATTTTACCCACCTAACATGGGTGCCCAAGTTTATCATTATTCCCATCTAAAAATAGGAAATTCATGACAAATATAAATGTTTGTCATAGCTGGTCAAGATTCAAAAGTAACTCCCTCTCTAGTTGGCTCTTAATTCCAAAGTAGCTCCCTCTATTTTTGGCTCTTATGCATCATAGAATCTATCATAATGTTGTCATAGGATCCCACAAAAGTAGGGCATCCTAAATCTACTAAAGATAGGTAATTTAATAACATCTTACAACATCATACAATGTACCTACACTTGGCAAAATATGCCATCTCAAAAACTAAGCCCCATTTTCATGTGAGGCTAATTTAAATAACATGATAGCAGTAAATAATTAAAAACAAATGCTAAAAATTTGCAAAGGTTGAGACACTTTTAACTCTCAACAATATAGACCAAAGTGAAACATAGAACAACATAATATTATGACAAGCATCTCATTCTTATGACTTGAGACATAAAGTGACAATGCCCTAAGTAAACTTAAGTAAACTAGTGTGAATAAGACCTAAGAGGTAAACCAATTAGGTAATATACCCCATTCACACCAATAAGCTATTGCTCTTTCATTTTGGTCACCAATGAGAAAATGAGGAGATTTTTAAGCATGAGGAAAACATCACGAGAAGAAGTTTGACCATTGGGGTCACCATGAGTGATATAGGAGCATCCATGTGTGTCAAGGCAATCTTGCATCACCCAAAATAGTTTCTTTTAGTTCATTTATTTGTTTGCTAGTTTTTCATTGTTAGACAATTGCAGAGGAAGTCACTGCATTTTACTGTAGTTTGAAATTTGACTTTATAGTTTTGAGAATATGTTTTAAAGTAAGAAATGGATATCTTATCCACATTTGAGGATAATTAGATCAACAAAAGAGTGTTATTTGATTTGTGAACACCTACTGGACTAACAATTTTGCACATTTGTAACTTTTCCCACTTGCGTCAAATTATTTGGAGTTTGTACCAACCAAAGAGTATATGGGAAGGTTTATTAGACCTCTAAAGATGTATTTTGTGCATTACATGGAGATTCTCCACTATTATCACCATATCAATCTAGAGGTTTGTTAACAGTCAATGACTATACGTTTCATGTGCCATAGAACTTTACACCACCTTATAGTTGACACAAATCATCTTTGAAGTTTGGGATTGCTACATAAACAAGACTTGTGATGGATTGAAGGATCATAGAGGGGAAAAAAAGAGAATATGGAAAATTGAGGATAAGGATGTTGAGAAAAGAATCATTTAAGAGCAAGGGAGTGGGTTTTGGGAATTGAGAGTGAGCATGAGGTTTAGAGTCTGAGATGGAGTTTGAAATAGAGAATGAAGATATTGGTAATGTGGCATGCAATAGCTTTAATTTGAGTAGTTTAATTTTATGTTAGTGATCAAACTGCTATGGCCTAGCATGTAGGAAGCCCATTGTAGCAAACTATAATAATTTTTTAGTTTGAATTCAATAAAGATCATATTATTGTTTCATTGAGATTTGCTATAAGTTTTGAGTGTTCATTGTATGGTTGAGCTATTCTTCATTCGATCCTTTGTCCATGACTACATCAATGAGCCTCATGAATTACAAGTTTGTTGTACGCCCAAAACACCTCAAATGACATCAAAACCTAAAGGTGTTTATATATTTGGATTTATCTCAAAAAGTAGTTCAATTTCAAACAATGGTGTTTCATTTCAAGTCTATATATAAAAGTTATGGATGTTGAAAGTTAAAGGTTTGTTCTAGTGATAAGATTGCTACAAGCCACATTTTTTACTTTTTCAACACATTCTTACACTTGTTACATGTGTAGTAAGGGTGTGATTTTAATTCTATGGATCATGCTTGACCCATAGATAATGATAGAGTTATCTTTTGTGTTTATTAGACTAGCACAATCATTTTTCTTCTACCTAAACTATTTGATATGGAACAAAATATTCCAACAATCATTTAAATATTTTAAAAGGGCATAATTTATTAAAAATATTCAAGAAAGCATCTTTTAAGTTCTTTTTTCTAACATTCCATATTCCCATTGGAATGTAAGGCAATATATACCATTCTCTAATTATAAAATAGAGGGAAAAGAGTGAAGACACTGCTTTTTTAGATTGAAAACACCACTTTTTACAATTGCATAGTTGCTAAAGTAGAACAATCGCATTAAGAGAATATTTTCTCCAAGTAAAAAAGGTCTTTCTTGATTTCTGAATGTTTGTATTGTTCATTTTGTATGTATGCATGTTCATATCCATGTTTATGTGATTTACACTTAACATAGTCAAGTTAGGACCATGATTGTTGAATGGATTTAGTGTGAGTCATTGTTTTGTTAAGGTATTTGTATTAATTAAATCTATTTGTTTGAAGTAGAATGTGGCATAGAAACCTTGTTTGAGGATCAAATATGGTCGTAAAAAAGATCCAAGATGACTCTTTAGCCATGCAAATGTTTGTAAAGATGATTGAAATTAGGTTCTTTTTGGTGCTCTAAATTGAAAGATTCCTAGAATAATTCCCTTCTTTAATGATTAGAATTTTGGATAGGCAGTGGATGTTAATATATGATGAAAGAATGCACAATTGAATGTCCTTAAATACCAAAACATAACAACTAATCATGTAAAATGTGTGTCAACTCATTTTGGGAATAATATAGGTAGGAGTCAATAAAATTTAAATTTGAGCTTTTGAAATTTGGATGTTAATTTTACAAAATATGGAATTGATCCTTTGTAGTGTGAGCTTGACCCAAGATAAAGAAAGTTATAATACCAAAGTGGGAAAACATGTACTAGAATAGGTGCAATGATGGGACATAATAAAATTGACTAATTGATAAGAATATATATAAATATAGATAAAATGATTTCAAATACATGAAGATAAGTGAATAAAGAGAGGTGATGGATTGGGAAGTGAACCTAACTTTACATAAGAATATGTCATTTATTACTATATAATTGTATTAAGTCATTCCATCGAAATGAACCCATAACTAAATAGGAATTGGCATGCGTATGTAAATTTCACCATTGCAATATTATTATGATCGTTGAGTAATGGTGTATGGACCATTTCAAAGAAGTTGGAACATACAATAAGTTCATTCATGAGTTTTCCTTCTATAACTAAAGTCATAGATAACCTTGAACTAAAGGGCATCTAAAGTTAGTAAAGACCCTACTTATATTTTGGAGTGATCTTTTGTAGTCCATTGTCTTTATCATCTGCTTATTGTGCTTATTTGTTAGATGCACTTTAGAATTTTTGTCAACTTCCCTTTTTTGTGACATTGGATGTGCTACATCGGCTCACGTATTCCTCATAATGTAGTTGTATTCAATAGAGCTATGAATATCTCAATTATATTTATATTGAATGAAAAGTATGTTTTCATCGTTTTATGTTTATAAAATGGCATCCTAGGAGATGCATTCTACTTCTATTCACCACTTCTATATATTCTTCCATATAAAATGGAAAATTTTTAGAAATATATAGTTAGTTAACTTTATTTTCATGTTTTATAAAATTGTTTCTCAAAATTGATCAAAGAATATTAGATAAGATGATTGATGCTCTTACACTAAGTAAACTAATGTGTGGAGAAATTTTGGGTAACACACTTTTTAGATAGTACAAGAACCACCATATTTTATACTATATGTGTTTCTACATAAATAGACATTTGCATGCTTGTTATTAGGAAAATATAAATAGAAATCCATTGGAACTGATTCCAAAGTCTCGTAGAGCATTGACATAGAAGGATACATTCCCTGCTGCTTCTTTTCTCCAATAGATGTTTCAAGATTCAATGTATTTTATTATTGTTTTTCTTTTCTGTAAGATACAGTGTTCAAGATTCAATGTATTTTATTGTTGTTTTTCTTTTCTGTAAGATACAGTGTTCAAGATCCAATGTATTTTACAACATTTGAGCTAAAGATGTGGCAAAATTATTCAATATTGTGATACTTTATTCAACTTTAAAGTGAATTGCCACCTTGCTACAATGTTAAGCTTTGATGCTCTAATTTAAATGGTATGTACCAATGTTATAAATCATAGTTGGAAAATTCAGCAATAAATCAAACTCGCCCCTAGGTTGATTTTTTAACCTTAAAGCTTGTCATTTATGCAAGAAATCAGACCAAATCAAAAACCTTTTTTCTAAATTATAAAATATAAAAATAAATTGGTTTGCTGATTTATTCCCAAGAACCATTTTGCAACATGTTCTAAATGATTCAAGGGTCCATCTTCCAACAGTAATATACAACACTTAATTTTCTAATATTCAATGTTTATTGTACTTCCTCCAAGTTTTAATACTATTACAAACTGATTACATTAAAAGCCAACCATATAATAAATTGATTCAAACTGAAACAGAAGCCTCTCACAGGTCACCCGAAGGGTCAAACAAAATAAAACAACCTGCACTAAGCCACAAATGAAAGAGCTTAAACAGCTGGTAAGTTGTCCAAACAAAACTCACGTAAAGTTTCCAATTGTCAATTAGCAGCCAAAACTGTTAAACAATAAATGGCAGAAAAATAAAACTGAGATTCAGAAAATAAGAACACAACACAACACAAATTTACAGTGGTTCACCATAAAGGCTACGTCCACTCTCAAGCAGGGCAATATTATTATTCACTATCTCAGATACATTACAATACACAACAGCATGCTTTATATAAGTAAGCATTATCCAGAATGTGAAGAGCCAAGAGACATTGGAGGGAAAAACCAAATGACTGTTGGGTTTCACATTCAACAATCGCCCACTTGAAACCCAACAGCTGCTGCTACGAACAATGATATCCCCTGCATTTCCATTCCTATCATCACTTTGAAAATTCTACAGGTCTATCCCATGGCCTGCCTCCCTCAATAGCACCATCAAATACTTTACCAAGCCTGAACCAATCAGTTTGAAGCACCTTATCAAGCATACTGTTACTCAAACTATTTATAAATCCCATAGCCACATCATGAGTCAAAAATGAAACAAACCCAAAGTCTCTATGCTTAGCAGTTGACATATTCTATGCCATCTGAAGTTTCTCAATTTCACCATAATTTTTAAATTGTTGTCTCCCTCGATCCTCATCCCAAGTGACTGGCAAACCATTGACAAATACAACATTAGTAGCAACCTCTTGTCTTGCCCTCTCTTCTTCTATTGATACTCGGAGAGCTAGAGCTAATTCTGGATCCAAATCATCATCCTCATCACCATTATAAGCAATCTCATCTTCAATCACCTTCAAATCTTCACTCTCATTACCATTAATTTCATCTGCCCCAGGTTCTCTGGCATCAACTTGCTCACCATCATCTAACTGATCCCTGAAACTTTCACTATCAAACATACTAAGAAAATCATTAATAACAGAATTAGTTTTAGCATCTAATTGATCCAAAAACCTTTTCTGGGTAGTCCAAATTTCACACAATGATGAATTTGAAGTAGGATGAACAACTCCCACTTCAGCAAAACTCTCTAATACATACATGGTGCCTAATTTGCTGCCCTTTGCAATTACCAAGGCCCCCTTTTTAACTTTACATCTATTTGATCCAAAACTAATCCCACAACCTTGAGAGCCCAATTGTCCAGCTGAGATTATATTTTATTTGAGCTGGGGAACATATCTAACATCATGTAACAACCAACTATATCCATTTTTTCAGTTTTAATGAAATATCCCCTTTGCCAATAACATCACAAGATTCATTGTTACCAAGAAAAACCTTACTGAAGCCACCAATTTGCAGATTTTTGAAATACTCCTTGCATGGAGTGACATGAAACGATGAACATGAATCAAGCACCCAAACATTAGTTGGAATTTCTTCTTCGGTTAAAATTAGAACACCTGCATCTTCTTGGTATGCTACATTGGCTTCAACTTCCTTTGGATGTTCTATTGTTTTCTTGTAAGACCAGCAGTTCCATTTTATGTGACCTTGCTTTCCACAAAACCAACAAACACCATCTCTACCTTTAGATTTTGATCTTCCTTGCGACTTTCCACACTCTGTTGGATTCTTCTCTCTTTCTCTTGATCTTCCTCTGTCTTCTACATTCAAAGCACTACCTGATATTGAGGTCTCACCCATGCTTTTCCTATGCATTTCTTCACTCAAAATTACTCGAACAACATCATCAAATTTTAACTTATTTGAACCAGAAACATAATTACTAATAGCCATAACCAAGCTATCCCAACTTTCTGGCAAAGAGGACAAAAGTAAAAGAGCCCGAACTTCTTCATCAAAACTTATTTTCATAGAAGCTAACTGACTGATAACTATATTAAAATTATTTAAATGTTCAGCTACAGAACTACCTTCAACCATTTTCATATTAAACAACCGCCTTATTAAAAATACCTTATTCGATGCTGAGGGCTTCTCATACAACTTGTCCAAAGTACTCATTAACTCCATGGATGTGGTTGCTTTAGATATGTTAAATGCTACAGATGGAGACAAGCACAATCGAATCACTCCCAATTCTTTTCTATCCAAAATATCCGAATCTTCATCTGGCATATTAGCTAGTTTCTTTACCTTACCATGTAATGGTCTCCACAAATCTTTCTGGTATAAAAAATTCTCCATCTGCATCTTCCACAATGGATAATTATGGCCATTAAACCTTTCGATCCTTTCTTCTTCAATCGACATTACTCCCACTCAAACTCGAATCTCTCCCACCACACGATCGAGCACAACTAGCTCTGATACCAATTATTAAAGAATAAATGGCAGAAAAATAAAACTAAGATTCAGAAAACAAGAAGACAACGCAACACAAATTTACAGTGGTTCACCATAAAGGCTATGTCCACTCTCAAGCAGGGCAATATTATTATTCACTATCTCAAATACATTACAATACACAACAACATGCTTTATATAAGCAAGCATTATCCAGAATGTGAAGAGCCAAGAGACATTGGAGGGAAAAACCAAATGACTGTTGGGTTTCACATTCAACAAGAACTCCCTCCATCTCTACACACAGGTCTTTCATGTTGACTGAATCATCAGAATCCTTTGCAAACACAGGAGTCGAAGCTCTTTGCACCATTGCAGATGATGCTGAAGAAGAATCTTCCTCAGAAGAGGAAAAGAACCCTGGATTTTCAGAAGAAGAGCATCGTCGATCCCTCCATAGCAAGTATAAGCCAAATTTTAGTGGCAGAAAACAACAAATTGATGTTAGTCCAAATCACAAATTTCAAGAAAATGATAATGTTTTGTTACAAAAATAAGTGTTGAACTAAAATAGAAATGCTAATTTAAAACAAAAAACACTAAAACTAGGTTCATATGCATTGAAACATGTAGTTACTTAGTATTGAGGTGCTGATTCATTCAACGGAGGCAACGATTCAGAAATGTAAGTGTTGATTCTAGATGGAGGCACTAATTTATGAGATCTACATAGAAAATGACCAAAAATTAGGGTAAATTGATCAAAATTGATAACATGCACAAATAGCAATTAATTATTGATAATTTTGATAGCATAATCCCCTATAAAATTAGAAAAAGTTAGAAATTAGAGAGTTATATGCTTTAAAATAGTGGATTTTAAAAGGTTTTGGGCTGAGAAAAGATGTATCAATCCGTAGGTGGATGTGCCATAGATTTATAGGTGCACCAAAACTAGTTTCAAGTGTGCTAAAAAATGATAGGGGTAGAAAAGTTGGTGAAATCTACAAAAAGATGGTCAATCCTGCATGCACAAAGGATTAAACAACACCAAAACTAATTATATTAAAAACCCTACAAAAATAGAAAGATGAGAGGCCCTAAGACTTGCAAAATGATGAAAAACAAGTTAAATTTTGTTAGACACAGGGTTGGACAAAATAGACAAGGGTCCACACTAAAGTGAAAATGCATGCGCCAAAGTGTGATAGGCATGCCAAAGTAGTACCACACATGCTAATCTATGAAGATGCAACACAAAAAGATACACGAAAGATACAAGAGATATTAGTTAGGGATGTGGGTCCCAAAAGGCATGCCAAAAATATGTACAAGTGAATGCAAACCTATACAAACAAGCTATACTATGCATAACCTATTCAATTTACACCTACATGCAACCTCTAGATTAGGCATAAAGAAACTTGCAATAAAAAAGATGAAAACATAAACAAAGTTTTCACCCACAAGCTTTTTTGTTACACCAACAATGGTGGTTGTACCCAAATATCAGTTATGGTTGACAGAAGATATGTTAAGTGCTTAAATTGGTAGCCTTTAACATTATATTCAAGAGTTCTATGAAAATAACTTATGAGGAATCCAATTTATTGATTTTTGGATAGGTAGATGGAGGACTATGATTGATTGGAAATATCAATGGATGAGAATACTTAAGAGGATTGGAGGTATGAGGGACCTCCAAGTGGCACCTTATGGTAGGTGCACAAGTGGAGGTCTAAGATTTAAGGAAAATCAAGGGTGGATGATTCTCTTTGAGAAAGTAGATGGTGGAGATCTAAAAAGTAGATTTTTGGAGTGATTTACAAATCCCTATCCATGCCTAGGTACCAATCATATACAAATCAAGGCCATACCTCTAGCCCATGTACACTTTAGGAACTTGTGTAAGATTTACCTTGATTAGTCATGTTTTAGAATATGCAAATGATTAGGAAGGTTAATGATTGGATTTAGTCAACTAATGATTGATGGATACAATAAGAATTAAATAAATAGGTATATTTAAATGTATTTTTTGGGATGGGGTGATGATTCTAGTTAAATAAGTATTTAAATTTATTTAACTAAGGTTGGACTATAGATGATGGATTGATTAATTAAATAGATACTTCTGATTTATTTAATAAATGTCAGAGGAATAGTTAGTTTATTAATTAAAATAAAAAACTTAATTAATATTGGAAGGAGAATTGAAGTAATTAATTTAATAAATAAGATTTATTTAATTAACTATAGTAGGATGATCAAGTGATGAATTGGTGATAATAGAAATGGTGTGAGATGATTTCAGGTGTCTACACTATGTTTTGGATCCACTTTGGTGTTAGTATCCCATAGCATGTTTATAGGCTCATTTTACCCTTTCCTTAGCCTTTTACCATCTATGGTGCCATGGTCACACCTATGTTTGTGCTTTCCTAAACTTCTTTTATGTAAAATTAATATTTTTCTACATTGACCTTGCTTTTTCCTAGTGAGTAGACATTTTAGGAGTCAAAGTTGCCTAGACTTTAGTGCAATGAGTGGACATCTACATGACACGTTAGCATCCACTAACTTCTTGTTGTATGACAGCTATTTCTAGAGTGTTTCACCACAGTTCTATGTTCTCAAGTCTTTGGTAACTATTCTAACACAATTCTGATTGACCACCCCTAACCTTGGACCTTCTATTTTCTCTCTCACCTCATTTTTAATCTATCTTTGAAATTTGTGGCAAGTTCTCAAGCTCTATTAATCTACCAGCACTCCTCCAACTTATTCTTTTTCTCATATAGCAACATTCTCTTCGGTTATTGGCATTCAACTCTCTTATATGAACTTAGAATATTATCTACAAACATTCTCCAAAGGTCTTGAGCAATTTGCACCCTACTAGGGTTTGTCTTTGGCATTTTACCTTGCACAAGATGATTGTGTTCCAACCTTCTTTTTGACTTCTATTTCTATTTGTAAAATCCATATCTATGTTTTAGGCATTTCTTGGGTTTTCATCTCCTTTTGTCTAATCTATCATACAAAGTAGTTTATTGCTTTTTGTAGACTTGAGAGTAATATTCATAGCATTTGTTACTGCTTTTAATTCCTAGACACATGTAGGATAGGAGCATGCACTTCTATTTTCAATCTCTTTATCATTAGCTATTTGTGGCTCGATCAAAAGACTAACATAGGGGCTTCACCACTCTTGGAAAGCCCCAAAACAACCCCAACCTTTCCTCTTGTTTTAGCTATAGGTTTATTGAAGCTCTCAATTGCATTGGGGTTTATAGCTTCTTTTTAATTTCTCCTTGTCATTTTCATTTCATTTTGATAATCAATAGACTATATTGTTTCTTTTCATTTCTGTATCACCTAGGTTTCTATTGTTTTCATCTATATTTTGTTGATGTGTAGATTGACATCAAGATCTAGGAAGAAAGTCACATTTTACCAGTTTTTAACTCGCAAACACCATACAAATGACAATACATCATGCAAACATCTACGCACCATGCTAGCATCCCTGCCAATTAGCTCCAAATTTCAGTGTTAGGTTCCGCTTTGCCTATTATTTATAGCTTTGTATTTATTTTATTAAATTTGTATTTTAGATTCTTTAAATCAACATCTTTTCTATTAGCATTTATGTTTTATCTTTTTGAGAAATGTCATTTTGCAAGTGTAAAATATAGTAGGATAATCTTTGTTCTTTTTGGTTATAAAACAATAAATTATTTCTTTCTAAAGAACTAGTTTTATCTTAGTGTGGTGCCTTGAAAACATTTAACTTTGAACATGTAGATCATTCTTAGTTAAATCAAAATTTCAGAATCGGCTTCAATTTTTTGTTGTAAGTATAGAAAGCAAAAATTTAGGTAAAAATGCTAATTTAATTGTCCTACATAGGTCAAAAGTGTGACACTACTATGGGATCACCCCAATCCCTATCCTTCCTTATTCACTCTCACTTACACACATTTCTATATGTTTGTCCTTATCTTTGCCATATCTACACTTATTTCCATATATATGCATCAGTTATTAGCCATGATTCCCACTCATTCATTCTTGATATTAAGATTACACATTCCCTATCCCAAGTTGTTTCCATGGTGCATGAAAGCAATCTTGCATGGTACAAAGTTTACCCAATTTTTAAAAAAATTCAAATTAACAACCTTCACCCTTTCCTCATAGTTGTCGAGAGCCAACTTATTACATGTTTGTGCTATGATTTGTTATATCTTGGTATTTAAAGACATTCATTTGAGCATTCAAACACATCCTATAGCATTGAAACTCTATAGCACTAAAGGAGCACTTTTTAGAAATATTTGGAATTGGAATAGTAAAAGGAATAGTGCTTTGCATTAGAAACATTATTTGCATGCCCACTTGCTATTTGTTTGTCTCTATCATGATTGTATAGCTTGCACAATTAAAGGGGTCAACTAAGGATAACTTGGCCTTTGTGATTTGATAATTTTCTTAGAATATGTTTTAAATAGCACTACTACTTAATCATCAAGAGAACAAAGAATACAATGAACTAGATAGTAGAAAGTGCACAGTATACTAGATTACGACCACATATTAGGGATCAAACTTACATGATCTAGAACAATAAAATCATCTTACAATTTTTTACTGATTGTTATAGTTAGCCTCTTAATACTGGAAGAGCTTAAACAGCCTGTACATTGTAAACTACTGGCAGTCAAATCCTGCCGAATGATCAGTTTTTCGATTTTCAATGGACAAACAGGAGGGTCAAAAACATATAGGATTGTCGATTCAACACATCGTTAAAAGAAGTCAAAATTTTAACAAGCCGAAAATGGAGAAAAACAGTCCACACCAACTGTTTATGGTGAATGCTTAATACTAGAGATAAAATTTCCATAGTCCATGAAAATGATAGCTTCTCGAAGAAAAAACTGTTTGCAGAAGAAACTCACGAAATGACATCTTCTCGAAGAAAACCAGTTGCAGAAGAAACTCACGCGAGAGAAACATGAGTTTAGAAATGACAGAGGATAAGCGTTGAAGATGCTACGATATCTTAAATAATTGTGATGACCCAACATGATTCCTTTCACAAACCTCCATGAAAATGATAGCTTAATTAATAGAAGAGCTTGCAGAGTCACGCGAATGAAAGATGAGGTTAGAAACAAAAGAGGATAAGCGTTGAAGATTTTACGATATCTTTAATAATTGGGATGGTCCAGCACAACTCCTTCCTCGGCAATGTGAAGGGCAGTTTGCTTCTGCATCCTCATCCCTGTGCTTTCCCTGCAAAAATCATATTGACTCATTCTCATGAGGTTTACGCGCTTCTTTACCTATTTATTAATTGCTAAGCCTTTGGCTTAAATTTGCTCCATTATGCTTTCCACATGTTCAATGATGAGCAGAGGGTGGTGAAGAATTTAGTGAATCATGTATGGCAAGAAATGGACCAGGTGAAGCTAAAGGTTGCTAAAAATCCAATGGCTCTACAAGAAATCGTAGAAGAATTTATGCAACAATTGTATTTCAATCTATTGGCCTAGATGGTGAGAATGTACAAATTGTGGGGATTTGGGGTATGGGTGGTTCCGGTAAAACTAACCTTGCAAAGGAATTCTATAAAAAGAAATGCTCTACCATGAGGTTGAGTTTTCTTTTCGATGTTCGAGATGTCGCAACAAGAGGGTTACTGCATGAGAAACAAAAAAGGCTTCAAGAGGACCTTGACCTTAAAGGCAAACTCTTTGACAATTTAGAGGCAAGTGAAAGGATTGTAAAAAATAGTTGTGCTTATCATTTTGGATGATGTGGATCATACAGACCAATTAGATGCTCTATTGCCAACTAAGGAGAGTCTTGGCCAGGGAACTTTGATTATTATTACCACACGTGAGTTGGATGTTCTTAAAGCCCCGGGCATCTCTACCATTTATCAAATGAAATCTTTAGATGCCACTAGTGCCCAACAACTTTTTGTTGTAGAACATTCTTACAACCCTTTCCACTGTCAAGATTTGAGGATTACGTTGAGGAATTCTTAATTGCTTGTGATGAACATATTGCAAATGCTTACCCAACAAAACATGATAGTGAGGGTATTTTGCATAGGTGAGCACTTCATTTAGGCTTAGTATGTAGTTATTTTCTCTCAACAATGGTGAACTTTCTAAGAGTCAATGGTCTTATCAAGGCCACTTATTTTAGAGGTTTTTACAGCATACTTCAAATGTTTGTTTGTTTTTATATGTTCTTAATATTTTTAAATGGATTGTGACCTAAAGAGGTTTCAGTCTCATGTGTCAAATAGCTAAATGATTATTTGGGTTTGATATAAAACCTTAAAAAAAGTTAATTGTTAATGATGTCTTGGTCATCCATAATCATGAGGTGAGACTTAGGTTGTAATAAAATAAGTGGATAGTTAAAAAATTAAAATAAAAGGGTTAAATAAATAGATAATAAAAAAATATTTTAAATTTGTATTATAGTGAATTGTTATATATAATTACAAAAATAATATAACAAGATTATGATGAATAGATAAAAAGAATATATCATATATATAGGAAGGGTTTAAACAATTGATGCATTGGAGCTAATGCACTAGTTGTTTAAGTGTAGATCTCTAACACATCAGTTATTTAAGTGTGGGAGCTACTCCTATGTAAGCAATTGGTACGTTAACTCTTATGCCCTTCTTATGTGTGTATGTTGGGTCAACGTATTGGTTGTTTACATGAGAGTGGATCCCAAACTTAAGTAACCATTGTATTGACTCCAATTCACCAAATATTTTAGCTAGGCATGTGTGTGCATAGATATACATCTACACAATATTTATGTTGAAAGGTGTAACTACAATAACAACAAAAGGAATATTGTAATAGAATGAGTGTGTTAAAAAATTCCTTAACATAAATTTGATGACCATATGTGTGTGTGTGTGCGCGTGTATTTATGTATGTATGTATAATCTTTTTACATTTGTTATGAAGAAATTTGCAAAGCCATGCCAATTCCCACTTAGTTTTGGCCCATTTTGATAGAATTACTTATTACAATTACATATGAATAAGTGGCACATTCATGTGCTAAGTTTGGCCTATTCCTCTATCATTGTAGTTGTCCATTTACTACTCCCACTTACACATATTTCTGCAAATTCAACCTTATCCTATTTCTATTTGCACAATTTGCACCTATATCCACACATTTTCCATATTAGCAACATGTACAAGTGCATACTATCATTCCTTGGCTTGAGATCTCCATTTTCCTAACTTGAGTCAATCTTGAATGTCTTTGGATTGATCCTATGATGTGGCTTAAGATTAACCCCAATATTTAAACTTTCAAATTTAAACTCCTATTTTCTCACCCTCTTCTACTAGCTATTGTGGGACATCTTTGTACATATTTGTACAACATGTTATGTTTTTTATTTAAAGACATTTAATGTGCAATTAATTCATGAGGATGATATGGGACTATCAATGGGTCCAAAATATGACCAACTTAGGTGAGTGGAGAAATCTCTTGGAAAAGGATTATAAATCCTCTAAGATTCAGGATACCTACATGTAGACTACTAATTTGCTTCTAAGAGTTGGGGCTAACACTCACAAGCTTCGAGATCCTACTTTAGGTTCAGAAACATGGTCGTATTATCATGTATAAATGCACTTAGAAATTGATAAATCTTGATTTAACAAACTATCCAAAAATGATATAAATGATTGCACACATACACTATATTCAAACATCCACACTATTCACTTGCAAATATTTATCGAGTTTTACAAACCTACACTTTATCATGATTCAATCAAAGATGACTTAGTTCATTTTAAAATTTACATCACGACTTATCAAAACTAACATTACTCCTAAACTAACTTGATTTATAAAAAAATAAAAGAGGGGAAGGGGTAGGGAGAAAGAATGAGCTTCCTTTGATATATAGCTACAAGAATTAACAAGTCCTATCATTTCACAACCATCAATTAGTATGAGGTAACTAGGAGAATCCATAGTATAGCTAATATTAATGCAATCTCCTTATGTATAACATAATCTTGTGTATGCATGTCACAAGTGTGCAAGCAAAAAATGAAATTCCATTAAGCATAGAAGTAAAATCCTTGATTCAACACATAAGTAAACCAAGGAATGATGCCAAGATTCATACTCAAACTTAATTATATTGCATATTATAATTATACGTAGTTTGGGATTTTCACAAAAGAAAATTCTTAGACTGTATAATTATAAGCTATTACAAACCTATGAAATTCTAAAATATCCAAACCCTTAGAAATGGCAAAAAACTAGGTATAAATAGATATTTCTTATTTAAAAGCAATATACATTTCTCATCCAAATTTTTATATCTAGCTAGTTGCAATAATTAATGCCCAAGACTCCTTAGGTGCCAAACTGATGCAAGAGAATCTTAGAGAACAAGAGAAACTTGCATTAACCAAAAATATTTTCTCACTTTATTTGTTGGTTTGCAGGTTTTCATTTACTAGTTAGTTGTAGAAGAAGCCATTGCATTTTACCACAAGTTTACATTTGGCCTCACAGTTTTGAGATTATGTTAAATTGTAGAGATAAATCCATGTCATATTCATTTTCAAAAGACTTAGATCACCGAATGGGCATAACTTTAATTGTGAACATCTACTAGGTTGACAAACTTGCATAGTTTCATCTTTTCCCACTTGTGCTAGGATTTTTGGAGTTTGTTCCAACAAAGGAATACATATGAAGATTCATTGGACCTAGCAAGGCATACGTTGAGCACGCACAAAGATTTCCCATTCGGTTATCACTACAATTGATCAAAGGACTTGTTTACATTAGTTGACTACATGTTCCATGTAGCATTGAACTTTGTGCCACCTTAGAGCTAATACAAATCATTTGAAGGTTGTAAGATTGCATGGTTTACCAAGGAACATGATTTTAGTCAGGGATACTAAGTTTGTCGGATACTTTTACAGGACCTTGCGGAAAAAGATGAATACATATTTGAAATACAATTCAAAATATCATCTTAGACTGATGGTTAAATAGAAGTTGTAAACAAGAGCTTGGAAAATTATATGTCTGATTGGAGGGAAGACAAGAAATTGGGAGATGGTTCTATCTTAGATAGAGTTTGCATTTAACAATTCAGTTAATAGAAGTACTAGAAAAACACTATTTCAGATTGTGAGCAATAGTATCCTAGAAGGAATGTGTTAGAGTTGAAGGACATTAGCAAGGAAGATGAAAGGAGTGCAGAGGCAAAATATTTCATAGAACACATGACGAAAATGCATGCAAAACTAAGGAGTCACTTAGAGAGGATGAACGATGGATACATCAAGAAGCTAATAGAATAAGAAGTAGTGGGAGATGAAGTAATGGTGTAGGTCTTAGAAATAAAATATTCTAAGTTGGAACATATAATAAGTTGAAGATCAGTGCGAAGTTTGGTCCCTATGGAATTGTAAGAAGATTTGATTTGGGAAATGCATATGAAGTAGAGTTACTAGAAAAATTGTGCATATATCTACAATTTTCAACATTATAGACCTATACCAGTAACATGAGGGAGGTTCAGTAGACAAAAACAAAAAAGAACAATGGTAAAACCCCATACTTCCACAACCAAAAGAAGAAACTAAAGAGACATTGGATAGCAAGGTTGGGAGGAGCACTAGGAATTGGAAATATGAGGAATATTTGGTGAAATGGAGAGGAAGGCCAAAAGAAGACTCAAGCTAGATTTCCATGGTTGAGGTAGACTATCTTGGTTTCCCTTTAGTCATTAGAAAGTGAGGGACTCATTTTTTAAATAACCTTGGGTGTCTGATGTAGGAGCATTCTAGGGAACAAGAGTAATCTTGCATCAACCAAAAATATTTTCTTTCACTTTATTTGTTGGTTTATAAGTTTTCATTTACTAGTTAGTTGTAGAAGAAGCCATTGCATTTTACCACAAGTTTACATCTGGGGCATCATGGTTTTGATGTTATGTTTTGTAGATAAATCCATGTCATATTCATGTTTTAGAAGAACTATATCATCAGACAGGTGTAACTTGGATCGTAAACATCTACTAGGTTGACAGACCTACATAGTTTCATATTTTCCCACTTGCACCAAGATTTCTTAGAGTTTGTCTCAAGAAAGGAATACATATGAAGATTCATTCAAGATAGCAAGGCGTACATTGAGCACCACATGGATATTCCCCATTCCATTATCATTGCATTGATCAAAGGACTTGTTTACACTAGCCAACTACATGTGTTTTGTAGAGATAAATCCATGTCATATTCATGTTTTAGAATAATTGGATCATCAAACATGCATAACTTGGATTTTAAACATCTACTAAATTGGTAGACTTACATAGTTTTATCTTTTCCCACTTGCACCAAGATTTTTAGAGTTTGTGCCAACAATGAGATACATATGAAGATGCATTCGATCCAGCAAGTCATATTTTGAGCACCACATGGAGACTCGCCATTGTATTGATCGAAGGACTTATTTACACTAGTTAACTACACATTCCATGTAGCATTGAAATTTTCCCACCTTGGATTCGATGCAGATCATTTGGAGGTTTGAGATTATCAAGGAGAGTTAGGAAAAATATAGAGATAGTTGGAGGTCTAAGTGCCAACATAGGGACATCTGAAGGTTTAGGATGGAGTTTAAAAATTAGAATGTAGATATCATAGATTGTATTGAATTTCATTTTAATGTCTTAATCTCCATATTAGTAATCAAATGGATGCAACCTAATATGTAGAAAGCCCAATGCAGTAGATTGTAATCATTTATAGCCTATGAATTCAATAAAGATCATGTTGTTGTTTCATTGAGTTTTTCTATGTGTTGTGTGATTTGAGTTTCACTGCATGGTTCAACAATCCTTCATTGAATCCTCCACCCATGACTGCATCACAAACATTTTGAAGAAAATCACATTTCTTAGGCAAATGATGAAGGATCACTTTAGTAGTGTGGTGGCATTCAATTTTGGCCCCACTTAGCACCTTGAGGCTTTTACCTCCAATTTTTTAAAACAAAATCCCTTTCTAAAAATGTTTTATTCTTTGGTAACATAAGGCATTCCCCTCAAATTATGTGACTTCTAAGAACAATGGAAGATTAAATGAAAGTATGCAATCATAGCATGTGATTGATGCTATTTAGATGCAAATAGGGAACCACTACTCCAATTAGTCATTGAATTACTTTGGGATCTATAACCAAGAAGATGTTGGTATGATTTTTATTTAATTTTCTAACTACTATAACCAACTATGAATCTCCTTAAATCAAATTTATATAATAGATGTAGACCATGTTGGATCTTTTCCCAACTGGATGCTTCCCAGTTATCCCTACAAGGTAGCCATCATTGATCAATAGGATTTCCGGGCCAAGGGCCAATAGTACAGGAGATAGACTCTATAAATATCTCCTCTTCTTCTTTAGGCTCTGCAGAACCAAGGGGGTGTTGGCAAGAGACACTATATGGATTCATGGTTGTTGTCATTGATGGCAACAAAGGTCATCCCACATATCCGCAAGACATGATGTGTCTCTACCGGAAGTCAGAATAAAGAAAGTTGTGGTCCGGTGAAGAAGAACAGAGCATGTGGCAAGGTCCGACAGATTGGTCCGGACCTCTCAGAGGAAGTGTCTTGGTGCAGTGCGGATTTGGGGAAGTCAAGAGGACTACCTTTAGTAGTATATTCCAAGGATTTAGCCTCCGGTGATGGACAAGGAAAAAGATATGAATGGTTAAGTACCGGATTCCTAAGAGACAGTGAAAACAGAGAAAGAACTGACTGACAGAGTATCAGACTGCTTTCCGGATGGGTTACTGTTGATAACAGAGGTTGTGAAGGCATGAATCATGTTTGGCCGACATGATTAATGATATCTACAAGTATATGCTTGATCCGCATTGCTTGGTGAGGAAGGATTCAGCCGACAGAATGAGAGCTTGTAAGAAACTAAGACTGTTCCGGATGCCGACTAGAAAGGTGATGAAACTACTTGTGCGGATATATATAGAGGATGGATTTAGTTGTGAAGTGGTGTGTGGATGTGGAGAGATATGCGAATAAGTCCAGAGAAAGAGCAGAGGTAGCAAAAAGGATCCGGTATGTGAAAGATAGCAGAACAAAGAACAGAGGAAAGATGAAGTGCAGCAGATCAGTGTACTGAGCCTAACCGGAACTGAACTCCAGCATATGCAGATGCTTCCAATCAGTTCAAGACTGTGATTATCATCACTTTGTAGACAGTGTGTCTTCTTGTAGGCAGTGGGCCTCTTGTGAGCAGTGTGCTCGGGCAGTGAGCCCTAATTGGCAGGTGCCATTTTTGTAATTTCCTATTCTTCTAACAGAGAATAATTCTTGGGTTAATCACCCCGTGGTTTTCTCCCTTAATAGGGTTTCCACGTCAAAAATACTGTGTCATGTGTTTCTTACTTCATGGTTAATGTTTTGTGTTTGATTTTATGCTGCTTTAATTAAAAGGAAAGTTCAATAAGGGAAATAATTAGGATAACTGATTCACCCCCCCCTCTCAGTTATCAACAATTGGTATCAGAGCTAAGTTCCTCCTAATAGAGCCTAACAGCTTGAGGAAGATCTGGGATTTCAAATGGATGCATATGGTTTAAGGGAGCAACTCAAGACTGCCCTTGAGGATCTTGAACAGGCAAATTCTGAAGTCAGTGAATTAAAGGAAAGACTCAAACAGGCTGATGAATTCATGAGAGAATTAAAAGACAAATTAAGTCTCTCTATGAAAAAGAGAAAGGAGCTGCTTCAACAGTTGGCAAGACAAAGTGAAGAAAGCAATACAAATGAGGAATTGACTGAGCAAACCAAGTTATGTGAAAAGTTATCAAAAGAAGTCATTATGTTAAGACATGAAATGGAATCAGGAACTATAAAGTTTACTCAAGAGATTGAAGAAAAAAGAAAGGCTGAAGACAATCTAAGACAATCTCTTAAAGAAAAATCAGAAGAATGCCACCAGATGGACAGGATTATCAGACACCTTGAATCTGATCTTGAAGATGCCAAAGATAATGAAGGAAAACTTGAGGATCAAATTGCCTCTCTCAAAAGAGACCTTCAAACAGCAAATGAATATAAAGAGAAATTCAAGATAAGTTCTGCTCAACTTGAAGTTCTTCTTGGAAGTCAAAAGAGGACAGATGACAAGTATGGTTTGGGATATGAGAAAGGAGAAAGCTCCGGATCCGGTCAGAAGAATCTTGGATCAGAAAATCCAAGGAGCAGGCCTAGAAGACCTCCGGTAAGACAGCCAAATGCTCAAAGATATCCATCCTTCAATGGATACTGCCACAACTGCAACCACTTTGGTCACAAAGCTAATCAGTGCAGGATAAGAATGAATCAGATTAATTCATCCTTCTCCGGACAATGCTTCAACTGCAAAAGGTATGGACACAAATCCCATGAATGCAGAAGTATGCAAGTAAACAAATCATTCAAAGGTAGATGCTTCACATGCAATAGAGTAGGTCATATGGCTAATCAATGCAGATCAAGAAGATATCAGTCAAATATGCAAAGAAATGTTATTTGCCAAATCTGCAATAGGTCCGGTCATAATGCTAAAGTTTGCAGAAACAAGAATCAGGACAAAAGAGGTCTGGTGTATAATCAGAATCAAGACAAGGGTAAACAAAAGATGAATGCGGAAGAGGTTAGGAATCAGATGAGCAAGATATGGGTGAAGAAAAGTTCAGAGAATATAGAGGTTGGATCCGCACCAGACTCTGGTGCTGATATTTCTTCCAGAAATTAAAAGGTGAGCTCAGGCTCAGGGGGAGACTCAAAGAAAATCTTGTTCCCCCAGCCAAACAAGTGGTACCGGATGTGGCACAAGATGCGGATCAAAGGGTTTGTAGATATGAGTCTTGAGATACTTCAGTCAAGTTTTCAGAGGTCCGCATGAAGTTATGAAGAAGCTGTGATCAATCAAATAAGACCTGTTCAGGGAGATGCTCCGGTATGATAGAGGATTACAAAAAGGTCCGGAAAGATCCGGAAATGCACTATCTTGTTCTGCGGATTGGACAGAGTGTTTGAGATGATCTTGTAATATGCTATCTCGATTTATTCATGATTGAAAGATCCGGATGATATCCACAGATCAGGACTAATCCGGGATACTCCAAGCTATCCAGACAAGGCAAACCGGAATGATATAGGTGAAGCATTTATTGCAGACAGGTATTAGGGTTCGCGGAGCAATTTAAGGGATTTCTCAAAGGTCATTTGCTCATTCTGCACTCGAAAAGAAGTGAAAAGTGGAGCTCTGCAACAAGGTTCTTCAAGCACACCAAGGATCTCCTGCCGAAGCTATTGGATAAAGAAATCAATCCAACCACTCCGTGCAAACCGAAGGCGCATAAGGTATTCTCCGTTTTTCATTACCTCACTGCAAATCTTTGAAGAATGGCTACTCCAAACATAGTTAAGATCTCTGATAGACCTCGCCCCTCATTCAAGAAACATCCCTACAAATCATTGGAGGTAGACCCACTAGGAGCCTTCTCTAGTGTTCCTCACGGAGTTTTACACACCGAAGACATTAGGGTTTACATACATGCAAACATTGAGGAATTTGGGGAATTCAAATTAAGAGACCTCTATCACAAGCAGCTGATTGACAATGCCTTTGAGCTTAAACCAGAGTATAAGGATATTCAGAAGAAACAATTTGAGCAATTTATTCATTTCCCCTGTTTTGAAGAGGATGAATGGGTCCGGTATGTACTGAGCAGGATGCATGACAACTTTTTATGGCTAGATAGACCCTGCAAGATCACAAAAGAGGCAATTAGAGCAGTAACTGGCCTATACTCTTCCGGAGGAGTACCTATCCTCAAATCTGTCAAGAACAACATTGTAACTGAGGCCACCGGATCAAAATTTGACAAGAGGGCAATGACCATTGAAGATATTTCGGATCCGGATATCAAATATGCATCAATGATAATAGGATACAAGATCTATCACTCCAGCAGGGAGAATTCTGTATCCGGAACTGCAGTATACACTGCTTTTGAAATGCTAAGGAAAAATGCAGAATATGACCTCTGCGAACTACTGCTAAGCCAATTAATGGAAAATATACAGAAAATCAAGAAGGATAAGAAGAATTCCTTCAAGTATGGTACTCTTATTGTATGTCTATTCTTCTACTTCATGAATGAGCTACCCGGAACAAGTGGATGGGTATGGCAGAATGACAAACCTGTTGCAGTCCAGATAAGAGACTACTTGCATGGACTTGGGGATGCAAAAGCAAGAAATTCAGCTCTATGGGGATACTTCAAAAACTTTCAGAGCATGATGCAAGCAAGAGAGAGAATTCCCCAGTCTCTCATTGAGAAATACAAGGACTCAGTGTGCTTTATGGTTGACACTGATCAGTGCCTGATGGAGGCAGTGGAGCCAAGGACTGTCTGGATCATGCCCATGGGGTATGAAGTTGATGAACAGATAGTGGAGCTGCATGTTCAACACATGCTAAGTCAGCCCAAAGATCCTAAGGCAGAAAGGTTTGGAACCTTTGAGGAGCTGAGTATAAAGTTACATGTAGAACTCAGGGAACCTGAGATCAAAAGAAAAGTGAGAAAAGAAGTAGAGCACATTGCTCAAGGTCTTGGAATCTCAAAGGAGGCACTTGATGCCAGTCGGGAAAAGAGAAGGAAGGCCGAGGAAGAAGAGAAAAGCAAAGAAAGTGCTCCGGTTGGAGCTCCCACCCGGACCAGATCAACAAAGAGATCTGCACCTCCTTCAACCAAAAGTTCAAAACTGGAAGTCCAGGCATCCGGTAAGAGATCAAAGGCAAAAGCCACAAGGGCTTATGGAAGCCAAAAGGATGAAGAGGAAACAGAATCAGATGAAGGAGTAAGAGAAGTAAAGAAACAGAAAAAGAAAGGATCCGGTAAGCCCTCCACAGGCCAAGACAAGGAGGAAATGGCAGAGGTAACTGTTGAAAAGCCCACTCTGTCACTAGAGAGCATAATCAAGTCGGTCACGGTGGATGGAAACCTTCAACCAATGACTGAATCCTATGATGACTTCAGTGAGGCAGACCAAAAGACTCTGCAGGAAGCCACAGTTAAATATCTGAACATATACAATAAGGCTTTCATTGAGATCATATCTCTCATTCCTAAAAGCCTAGAGAAGGAAATGGAAGTAAGAAAGAATAATGCTCATGCCAAAGATCTTGAGATCCGGGAGCAGATAGCTATTCAGCTATATCCTCAAATTGATCCCAAGACAATGAACATTATCTTCAAGGACTGCAAAGATGAGTTCAGAAGCAAAGCCAGGATGAATCAACTCATGCTTGGTGAGACTGACAAAGTGGCTCAAGAAACAGAAGAGATCCTCCGGAAGGCCTTCAAAAGGTTCAATCTTCCTGTTGTAGAGGACTTAGGTGCAGAAACAGCTGTTGATTTAGAATCTTCTGTTCCGGAAGAAGTGAGCCCTGAACAGACAAGTGAGGACTTGGGACCCTCTGCTCAAGAAGAAGTGGCCCATGAACAAGTTAGTATCTCTCCTCCGGTTTCCCCTACAGTCTCCGGATCCAAAGAAGGAAAGCAACTACAGGAGAAGGAAGCAGTGGTGAAAGACAAAGAGGTTGACAGTTCTAAGACTGCAGAAGAAAAGAAACATCTGTCTCCGGCAAGAGACACTGCACAAACTGTTCAACAATTTTTGAGTAAAGAAACTCTAGAGATTGATGAACCGGAGCTTCTAAAAGGCCCATTTGATTTTGACTCTCTCTCTCCGGTACAAACAATGAAGATAGCTTCATTTGCAAATGCCAAGGCAAATGAAAAGCTCCTGAAGTCTCATATGGAAGACTGTGAGTTGATAGAGGCTGCCTCCGGAGTACTTGTGAAGATCATGCCATCAATCCAGATAGATCCGACAGCCTCCACTTCCAGTAATCTAAAAACCTTAGTCAGCAGTGTTGATACACATTTTGATTCTTTAGAAAAATCAGCTGAAGAAAAGGTCCGGAAGGAATTTTTGGATAAGAGATTTTCAGAGATATTAGAATTAATCTCTAAAGACAAAAAGATTGTAAGCATTGGAATAAAGAGCTTAGAGAATGCTCTTAAGGATGGCGGTGATATCTACAAATTTTGTATATCCTGGTCAAAGGCAACAACAGCATTTGACAAGAAAATAAAAGAGGAACAGGATAAGCTACAAAGCTTATCTCAAAGTTTTGATCCTCTCTCTTCCTCTATAATAAATCAAGAATGTCAGACTATTGCAGTCTTGAACGAAATAAAGAATCTTGAGAAGGAAAGGAAGAACATCACCAACCGGATGGGAGAACTTAGAAGGATTATAATCCCTAAGTTGGAAACCATGCATGAAGCCATCAGTGATGCTAGGACCACCGCCCAAACAAAAGATCCGACAGATCTCAAGCGGGCAGAAGCGTTTGCATTTTTGTTAAGTGGTCACATTTCAATTTTGGACAGAATGAAGCAAAGTTGGGCTACCGAAATGATTCAATTACAGACATCCTTTGCAGACATTCTTCAATATATGTGAGTATGTAAATATGCGGCTAAGTATAAGAAATTTTTGAAAATTTTGATATGCGGACCCTACCCTTTGCCATTGATGTCAAAGGGGGAGTGAGGAGCAGTGAAAAATGAGGAATCCAACTAAGGGGGAGTTCCGGAAATTGTATATAAAAACAGAGCATCAGCAAAGGGGGAGCATAGTGAAAACACTTAGTCATTTTTCACTAAGTGTTGCCATCAATGCCAAAGGGGGAGATTGTTGGCAAGAGACACTATATGGATTCATGGTTGTTGTCATTGATGGCAACAAAGGTCATCCCACATATCCGCAAGACATGATGTGTCTCTACCGGAAGTCAGAATAAAGAAAGTTGTGGTCCGGTGAAGAAGAACAGAGCATGTGGCAAGGTCCGACAGATTGGTCCGGACCTCTCAGAGGAAGTGTCTTGGTGCAGTGCGGATTTGGGGAAGTCAAGAGGACTACCTTTAGTAGTATATTCCAAGGATTTAGCCTCCGGTGATGGACAAGGAAAAAGATATGAATGGTTAAGTACCGGATTCCTGAGAGACAGTGAAAACAGAGAAAGAACTGACTGACAGAGTATCAGACTGCTTTCCGGATGGGTTACTGTTGATAACAGAGGTTGTGAAGGCATGAATCATGTTTGGCCGACATGATTAATGATATCTACAAGTATATGCTTGATCCGCATTGCTTGGTGAGGAAGGATTCAGCCGACAGAATGAGAGCTTGTAAGAAACTAAGACTGTTCCGGATGCCGACTAGAAAGGTGATGAAACTACTTGTGCGGATATATATAGAGGATGGATTTAGTTGTGAAGTGGTGTGTGGATGTGGAGAGATATGCGAATAAGTCCAGAGAAAGAGCAGAGGTAGCAAAAAGGATCCGGTATGTGAAAGATAGCAGAACAAAGAACAGAGGAAAGATGAAGTGCAGCAGATCAGTGTACTGGGCCTAACCGGAACTGAACTCCAGCATATGCAGATGCTTCCAATCAGTTCAAGACTGTGATTATCATCACTTTGTAGACAGTGTGTCTTCTTGTAGGCAGTGGGCCTCTTGTGAGCAGTGTGCTCGGGCAGTGAGCCCTAATTGGCAGGTGCCATTTTTGTAATTTCCTATTCTTCTAACAGAGAATAATTCTTGGGTTAATCACCCCGTGGTTTTCTCCCTTAACAGGGTTTCCACGTCAAAAATACTGTGTCATGTGTTTCTTACTTCATGGTTAATGTTTTGTGTTTGATTTTATGCTGCTTTAATTAAAAGGAAAGTTCAATAAGGGAAATAATTAGGATAACTGATTCACCCCCCCCTCTCAGTTATCAACAGGGGGGTATTCCCTATTCAACATCTATAACATATGCCTGTGAACTTACTTGGATGTTGATACAAAGCAGATAAATCCTCTCTTATTCAAACCAAAATTGTAAAATAAGTACAAAGGGGCTATCTTCGGGCCTATGCTCAGTTGTGAGAGAGAGGATTTTGGTCCTAAAACTACTTCTAATGTCCTAAAGGTTTGTATTTGAAGTTTGAGTTTGTATTTTATATTTGGATGCAAGACAAGGAAATTGGGTTGTAACCTCAATACAAGACCAGACTGGTGCCTATCTTGGGCTTGGAGTCAATAGACATACACATGTGAATGATTACCATAAACTTGAATCAATAACTAGGTTTCAAGGGGAGGTTTTTAGTGTCTGCCTTACAGATACTTCCCAAGATTGAGTACTTAGTCATTCATACTTAGTGATATCCCTGTTGCAACATACCTTTCCCAATGCTTAACCTAAAACATTCAATTTGTTCCTTGAACAAAGGTAAGAGATTAAATAATCAACACAGAAAATTTGTATTCTTGAATCCCAAACAACCCTTAGCTATTTAGATTCAAAAGAAAAGATGGCCACAACTTGGAGACAAATAACCAAACACATGCAATAGAGCATTTCTCATATTAAAGCAACATGAAACCAGTAGTTTATGCATAAAACATACAACACATGATTCATAAACTCACAAGGCACAAAACAGAGCCACTAGCAAGGCTGTATCTTATTACTCCACCAAAATTTGCCAAATCTTCAACAACCTAAATGAGTAACACAGTTTGCCTTTTATAGCAAGAATGTGCACTCAGTATTCAGTACAATGGCACTTTAAAAATTTGCTAGATACATTGCACCAAAAAATGGCACCTAGAATCATTCAATGCAGCAGGCAGGAGAAGAGGCAGGGAGTGGTTGAACTCGGGGAATGCGCTGCATGAAGAAATTCCCATTAAAATTGGTAGTTGGCCAGTCTACTCATCGGCCATGCCTCTATAACCCTACCATCAATGGCCAACCTACCCACGACCTTGGAAATGCAGCACACTGCGTGTTCTGTGGCTTTCCCGCCAAGAAATGTAACTAGAGATGCTTAGGAAACCGACCACTTGAACAGAGCCGTTGATTTCCTTCTATTGCCAAGATCTGTGGCCTGAATTTGAATGGGCAAGTTGTTAGCCAATCAGATCGCACCACGTAGGCACCCCTTTCTATCGCTAACTTTTCCATAGCGAACATACATTTACCTTTTTGCCCCTTGAAACATTCTAATGTATATGCAAATAAGATTGTATATACATACAATCGCAAACATACAAGGCAGACCCCAAACCATTATAGAACAAATTACAATTGCTACCGGGTCCGGGCCTTGCATCTCCCCTTTGCATGTCACTATGTATATTGTATATACAAATGCAACATACATGCCGCGGACCTCAAATTTTATAAAGCACATTGAAAACATATTCGGGTCCGGGCCTTGCATCTTTCAACTTTGTACATAACCAATGTATGTCGCATATACAATGCGAACATACAAGCAAAACATACATACAAACAGCAGGGTTTATCTTTTATCAACCGAAATGTATGTTTACTTCAGATCCAGCTTGTATATTAGGAATGTATGTTCGATTGCATGTGCAACATACAATCGCAAATATATGCAATCGGTGGGCCCCACATGCTTTCAACTACTTTGACTTCAACCAACCTTGTATATTTCTTTGTATTTTCACTTGTATGTCGCCGATGTACCTTTTGCTTGCATGTTTCCTTTGTATCTAGCCGTTGCATGTCTGAACACACAACACAAATATACACGCAAACCCTCACATACAAGCAGGGAATATTCCCAAAATCTGCGACAGATTCCTCAATGCATATACAAACCCAATATGCATTCAAAATACGTACAATCAATTTTTTCACTTTTCAAAGGTCGATTGAACATTTTTGGCCTGCCAATGTACATTTACACTTGTACATACAAAGACACATACATTCGACAAACCTCACCGCCACATAAAGTGATTTTAAACTTAGCATTTTTTCTTAAACGCGACAAGAAAAAGCAGTAATGCAATGCATAGTGGCCGGTCAACCAATGAATGCTAAGGCATGAAAATACAACTAGTGCAACCAAGATCCTGCTATAGGAGGTCAATAACAAAACAAAAGATACAACACAGAAGGCTGAGGGAAAAAATAAAATCTATGGCATCAAGGGTTTGAGGGAATAAAACATAAGCTTGCAGACCTGACTCAAAACCCTAACCCTAGGTGGGCACCACCATTGGCTCCGAATGGGGACGCGTAGGCGCAAGGTTGCAGCGAGAAACAAACCACTCCGGGACAGACCAGACAAAATGCAAAACACAAAACACCACCGACTATACAAGACATGTACAAACTATTTACACCTAATTTACAATGTGCACATAGGACATTCATTTATGAAAAGTAAGGTTTTAGGAACTGGCCGTGCACAGGCAATTCTAGTAGTTCACCATTTAGGGCCTGGAGAAAGTAGGAATCTTCTCCATGAGTATTGCTGATTTGATATGGGCCCATCCATAAGGGCTCAAATTTACCATGTTTGCCCTTATCCTGGTTCTTTGCATTCCAAACGAGGACCAAGTCACTTATCTAAAATTTCCTTTTTGTAGCCCTTTTATCAAACAAATATTTTACCTTTTGTTGTTTCTTGATGTTTGTCTTCTATGCCTCTCTTCTGATTTCATCCAGTGCAACCAGTTGATTTATCCTTTCATTCATTGAGTCCTCAATCTCTTCAATATTTTCTTGTATGAATCTATAAACTGGCAAGAGATTATTCACAAGTAACTTAGCTATTGTGCCATAAGCTAGCTCAAAAGGTGACCTTCCAATCACTTTCTTCACTGTTACCCTGTCAGCCCATAATGCCATCTTTAACTTTGAATCCCAAGCCTTTTTGTTCTTATCTACCATCCTTTTAATGATTTTCATGTTACTTGACTTTGCTTGATCATTTCCCTGTGGATGATATGGTGATGCATATGACAAATTAATCCCATAATTGTTGCAAAAATCAACAAATTCACCAGATCTGAAACACATGGCATTGTCTGTGACCACTTTGACTGGCACTCCAAATCTGATAATAATGTGTTCCAAAATAAAATCCATCACCACCTTGCTTGTAGCTTTCTTAGTTGGAATGGCTTCAATCCTTTTAGTAAAATAGTCACTAGCAACCAAAATCCAACTATGTCCTCCACTTGATTTTTCTAAAATTTCCCCTATAAAGTCAATTCCCCATTGCTGAAATGGAGCCTCCACAGTTACAATTCTAAGGGGTAATGCACCTTCATAATTTAGTTTTCCTGAGAACCTTTGATAGGGATCGCATTTTCTTACCATCTTTTGTGCATCTGAGAAAAGGGTTGGCCACCAATAGCTTGCTCTAAGAATTTTGTGAGTTGTGGTTTTGGCAGTGTAGTGTCCACCACACATTCCTTTGTGCATGTCATTTAGAATATCTTTAGGTTGATTTTCATCTACACACCTAAGTAATACACCATTAGGATTTTTCCAATACAACTCTCCTTGAACAATGGTGTATTTGATAGCATGTAACTTTAAAGTCCTTTTCTGACTATCACTGAGATGGGAAGGACAATTCAAATTTTGCAAATAGTGCACAATATCCTTGTACCATTCAGATTCTGACATATTAACAACTTCATTCTGAACTACATTCACTTGGCATGCCTCTAGATTTGATTGTGTCATCATCTTAGCCAAACCTTGTCCTCTTACCAATTTTGTGATTTGTATCTCAATGTTGAACTCTTGTAACTTGTTTATCCACCTACATCTTCTTCCTGTTACTTCCTACTGAGTGAAAATATCTTTAACTGCTGCATGGGGCACATATGCAACTATCTAAGAGACTGCTAAATATGGCCTGAAGCTTTTGACTGCTCTAACCAATGCATATGCCTGCTTTTCCATGATATCATATTTCAATTCAGCTGCCTGCAACGACATGCTAAAGAAAGCAATAGGTTGCTCAAAACCATCTTCATTTTTCTATAATAAACATACAACAACAGTGTGAAAAGAAGCAAATGAGAACAACTGAAGTGGCTTAGAAAAATCAAGAGATTTCAACACAGGAACCATCTTTATAGCTTCTTTGATGTTCTGAAATGATTTAGTTGCTTCACTTCCCCATTTGATGGTTTCACCCTTCTTCAACATTTTAAAAATATCTTTCGTAGTCTCTGCAAAGTTAGGAACAAATCTTCTAACAAAATTAATCTGTCCAAAGAAAGATTGAATGCCTTTCATTGTCTTAGGAATTTGAATTCTGTCAATTGCAGCAACCCTTTCAGGATCAATCCTAACTCCATCCTTGGAAACAATGTGTCCCAATAGTTTTCCCTCTATTACCCCAAATGTATATTTCTTTGGGTTAAGTGAAATGCCATATTCTAGTGCTCTAATAAAAATTTGTTCTAGGTGCATACAATGTTGTTCCTCTTTTTTTGAATAAGCAGTTAAGTCATCTTGATATACAACCAAAATTGAGTCAATCAATCCTGCAAAAGCAACATCCATAGCCCTCTGAAATGTAGCACCTGCATTTGTTAGTCCAAATGGTATTCTTACATATACATAAGTCCCCCATGGAGTGGTGAAGGCAGTTTTGTATTGTTCAGATTCTTTTACCTTCACCTGATTTTATCCTAAAAACCCATCCATCATGGATAAAAGCTCACAACTAGTTACCTTCTGCAACATAGCCTCCATGTTAGGCAGTGGATAATTATCCTTTAAAGAAGATACATTTAGATTTCTAAAATCCACACAAAGTCTTATATCACCATTTTTCTTTCTAATTGGGACAAGATTGGACACCCAAGTTGAATGTATGATAGACACAATTATTCCAGCCTCCCTAAGCTTCATAAGTTCTTCTTACATTTTTGGAGCCAAAGTTGGGTTAATAGGTATCTGCTTCTGTCTGAATGGCTTAGCTCTAGGCTTCAAAGGAATCTCATGCTGGAATAAGTCTTCTCTATAAGCTTTTAGGTCCTCATATGACCAAGCAAAGACATGCTTATATTTTTTTTAATAAGGCAATCAACATACTCCTAATGTGTGGCTTGAGTTGTTTGCCAATATATACCTTTTGGGGGGCATGGCATGTCCCCAAGTTTATCTCCTCCAAGTCATCCTTCTTTGTAGGAGATGCCTTTGTAACAAACCGGTCTCTATTGTCAAAAGCTCTTTCTAAAGCAACTAACCCCCTGGGGATTTTATTTGTTTTAAGTTGAATTACTTCTTTCCCCAAAAGAGTCTCTTTTCCATTCACAACTTCTACAAAGTTTTGAAAATCAATCTCCTGGTTCTCATATTCATCTATGCAGTGTAGGAACTTCAACAAATCTTTATCATCATCAGACACCTGCCAATTGCATATATTTTCTGGTACTGCAGGTCTAGTTTTAACTTCAACATTTGTAATATCTGACAGAGTGATATCATCTAGCCTTATGGCCACATTGGCCAAAAAATTTGCCATGACATTCTTTGATCTTTCTACCCAATTTATATAAAAAAACATCAAATAATTCAATTGTGTCCCATATAGCATGCTTATACTGTTTTAACCTCTTATTTTTTGAAGCATACTTATCTCTCACCTGTGAGACAATTAACTATGAATCCCCAAACACTTTTAGCATCTTGATCCCATGCTTCAAAGCTACATTTAATCCTAGTAACAGAGCTTCATATTCTGCAATATTATTTGTGCAGGCAAACTTTAACAGGAAAGAGAATTTCAGAAGCTTACCTGCTGGAGACAAAAATACAACTCCAACACCAGAACCCTCCTTTGAACAAGCTCCATCAAATTACATAATCCAGAGACCCTGTTGGTCAAGCTCTTGAATGCAAATATCTCTCCTTTTACCTCCTTGATCATCTAAGACAACTATGAAATTCTCACAGTTAGTGTCCACAAAATAGACATGCTCATCTGAATCTTGATCTTCAACTATTCCTGGTGACCTTTCCTCTCTGACCAGTTTGACATCTCTACCATTCATTGGGATCATGGCATATGACAAATCTAGCTACATACTTCCTCCAACCAATGTTGCCCATCTTCTTGACAACAACATACCATACTGTGGTTTTATGTCAACCACTATTATGTTCATTCTGTATGTCTTTTTTGGATATGCTGCTAGCATAAAATCCACATCCTTCATGATTCCAATAACTGATACTTCCCTGGCATCCATTGCATAGCATTTTCCACATGCCTTATCTATTTTCAATCTAGCTTGTTGCATGATAGCTAGCGGCATAATATTTGTTGATGCCCCTGAGTCAAGCATACAATTCTTGACTACTTTTCCATTGATAACAAGGGAGACATAAAATGGTTCAACCTGTGAAGGGCATTTTGTCATCGTCATTCCTAGATATACTTTAGGAACCTCATCCTCATCAATACACAAGGCTTGTTTCTTTCCCCGAGTCTCAATACTCTGCTCGGCCTGACAAGCTACTCCTGAAATTAAGGACAATGCCTTATTCCTGATTTCTTCAATTTTCATCATCTCCATCAATGGAACAGAGACCTTTATCTGAGATAAAACCTGAGTTATGTCAAAGGGAGCATAATTTTGTATAACAGTTGTAGCTTGAGCCATGGTTTTGTTCTTATCCTGAGCTGATCTAGCCTTAGCTTTAATGGCCCTTTGATTGTCATCCATAATCTGAGAATTCTTACTTTGATCCTCATTTTGGGGAACTTTATTTTCTGGTCTTTGAGAATCATGACTTGATTTTTGCTTAGAATTCTTCTTATTACTGTTCCATTGTGTCTTTTGTGGTTCAACCACTTTTATGATTATGCACTGGTTGGTTCACAAAGGTATCTCTTGATTGACGTGGATCACTTACCTGAGCCTTACCTCTAAGGTTATAGTTTCTTTTGACCTGAGTTACTGCTGCGGCTGTGAGAGCTCTAATCTCTTCGTTAGAAGGCCTTATCAAGTTATTCAAAAAAATGTGTCCTGAGCATAAGCATAGTTATCTTCATCATCGTCATCACAAGAAACCTGTTGGCAGACCTGAGTTCCATAATTTGTGCTTTCATCAGCATCACAAGAGGAGTATTCCCTATTTGTGAACAGCATATTGACACTATCATCCTCCATACAATGTGGCTCATTGCATTCATCACAGGCAACATCATTATTATATAAAGATTGAGCAATCATACATTGCGACTGTGAGTGAGGCATTTGACATATTATGCACCATGGGGTCTCATCAACAATATTAACAGCTTTTTTTAGAGGATCAGGAGTCTCCTTGACATTTTGAGTTCTTTGATTAGTGTTGCTATTCGGGAGAATGGGTTTACCATTATGCCAGTTAGTGTTATATGGCATATCATGCAATGATGGTCTCTTTTCTTGTCTTTGGTAAACCTGCCTGTTAGGACCTATCCCCTTTTCATTTTTAACAAGTCTATAACTTAGGTCCTTGACAATAGTTGTCAACTTATCTAATTTATCCTTAGAAGTAGATGCATTACCTTGAGTACTTTGAGACTTATTATTTGGATTCTACAGAATTTTTACATCATCCCTTCTATTTGTCTTACCAGAGGCTTTCCTATTATTTTCAATGTTAGTTGCAATTCTAAAAGCATCCCTGAGGCTAGCAGGACCCTTATCTCTTAACCCATAAGCTGTTTTAGCATCAAAAGCATTTATGTATAACACTATGCACATTGGTTCATTAGGCCTCATGTGAAGTGGCAATTTGTCCAGTACTTTAGTGAACCTAGCATTAAAATCTGCAACCTGCTCATTTGACCCCTTAGTAATACCAGTGAACTCATTTATAAAAAAGCTTGGGTCAGTCTTATCACCATATTGTTCTTTAAAAATCCTTCTGAAGTCTTCCCATGATGAGATACTCTGGTCAGGCAGAGCTTTATACCACTCTCTAGCTTTATCAACTAAGGATTGCATAAACAATTTCATAAAAACATCTTCATGCTCAACCTCAAATTTGTCCATGACATTCTGAAAGGCCTTTAAATGATCTTCCCCTGACACAGTATTGTTTCCTAAAAACTTTGGTACCTGCGGCCTCACATGTTTGTCAATGGGATTAGGGTAGCTAGGAATACCATAAAAAACAAGCTATCTGAATCTGTCCAGCTGCATAGGCTGTCTACCAAATTGATTAACATTGGCATTCCTATTGGCATTCTGATTTCTCACATTATTTAATGGTACCCTAACATTGTTTACATTTTGTCTCTGATCATTCTGCTGATTATGGATTTCATTTCTTTGCTGGTTTCTCAGCACATCTACATTATGAAGGGTGGGAACTGAATTATGTTGAATAATTTTTAGAGCTTGTACCCTTTATCTCATATCATCTCTAATCTTCACCGCCTATACATATTCTAATTCAGCCCTCAAGTTCTTGATTTCTTCAGCTAATTCTTCATCTCTAGGCATAGAAGAGGATGGTCCCATTCCATTTTGGTCATCATCATCCCTTGGGGATTCAATTTCTTCAAACCTGTCAGGGGGATCTAAGAAAGGGCGTTCTTGAAACACCTTTGATCTCATTCTCAATCCACCACCCTATTGTCTCTCATATACATCCTGGATTTCAGCCTCTGTGTTTTAAAAAAAAGGTGCCTGCTACTCTGAATATCTTGGATTATCTTGGATATTATTTCTAGGGCTGGGAGAACCTTCTTGACTGGCTTGAACAATCCCTTTTTTCCTGTACATCATTTTTCTGGGTAATTCTTCAAACAAAGGGTTACGCAGGGATCTTGTCCCTTGCTTACAAATTTCACTTTACCGGTTGGGAGATTTGTTCAGAGTCACCACCTACAGCTAGGAATTAATTTCTTTTAAAGCCAGGGTTCTTACACAATGCTTCCCCAGCGGAGTCGCCAAATTTGTTGGATCTTTTCCCAACTGGATGCTTCCCAGTTATCCCTACAAGGTAGCCATCATTGATCAATAGGATTTTTGGGCCAGGGGCCAACAGTATAGGAGATAGACTCTATAAATATCTCCTCTTCTTCTTTAGGCTCTACAGAACCAAGGGGGTATTCCCTATTCGACATCTATAACATATGCCTGTGAACTTACTTGGATGTTGATACAAAGCAAATAAATCCTCTTTTATTCAGACCAAAACTGTAAAATAACTACAAAGGGGCTAGCTTCGGGCCTATGCTCAGTTGTGAGAGAGAGGATTTTGGTCCTAAAACTACTTCTAATGTCCTAAAGGTTTGTATTTGAAGTTTGAGTTTGTATTTTATATTTGGATGCAAGACTGGGACTTTGGGTTGTAACCTCAATACAAGACCAGACTGGTGCCTATCTTGGGCTCGGAGTCAATAGACATACACATGTGAATGATTACTATAAACTTGAATCAATAACTGGGTTTCAAGGGGAGGTTTTTAGTGTCTGCCTTACAGATACTTCCCAAGATTGAGTACTTAGTCATTCATACTTAGTGATATCCCTGTTGCAACATACCTTTCCCAATGCTTAACCTAAAACATTCAATTTGTTCCTTGAACAAAGGTAAGAGATTAAACAATCAACACAAAAAATTTGTATTCCTAAATCCCAAACAACCCTTAGCTATTTAGATTCAAAAGAAAAGATGGCCACAACTTGGAGACAAATAACCAAACACATGCAATAGAGCATTTCTCATATTAAAGCAGCATGAAACTAGTAGTTTATGCGTAAAACATACAACACATGATTCATAAACTCACAAGGCACAAAACAGAGCCACCAACAAGACTGTATCTTATTACTCCACCAAAATTTGCCAAATCTTCAACAACCTAAATGAGTAACACAGTTTGCCTTTTATAGCAAGAATGTGCACTCAGCATTCAGTACAATGGCACTTTAAAAATTTGCCAGATACATTGCACCAAAAAATGGCATCCAGAATCATTCAATGCAGCAGGCAGGAGAAGAGTCAGGGAGTGGTTGAACTCGGGGAACGCGCCACCACATGAAGAAATTCCCATTAAAATTGGTAGTTGGCCAGTCTACTCATCGGCCATGCCTCTATAACCCTACCATCAATGGCCAACCTACCCACGACCTTGGAAATGCAGCAGACTGCGTGTTTTGTGGTTTGCCCGCCAAGAAATGTAACTGGAGATGCTCAGGAAACCCACCGCTTGAACAGAGCCGTCAATTTCCTTCTATCGCCAAGATCTACAGCCTAAATTTGAATGGGCAAGTTGTTAGCCAATCGGATCGCGCCACGTAGGCACCCCTTTCTATCGCTGACTTTTCCACAGCGAACATACATTTACCTTTTTGCCCCTTGAAACATTCCAATGTATATGCAAATAAGATTGTATATACATACAATCGCAAACATACAAGGCGAACCCCAAACCATTATAGAACAAATTACAATTGCTACCGGGTCTGGGCCTTGCATCTCCCCTTTGCATGTCACTATGTATATTGTATATACAAACACAACATACATGCCGCGGACTCCAAATTTTATAAAGCACATTGAAAACATATTCGGGTTCGGGCCTTGCATCTTTCAACTTTGTACATAACCAATGTATGTCGCATATACAATTCGAACATACAAGCAAAACATACATACAAACAGCGGGCTTTATCTTTTATCAACCGGAATGTATGTTCACTTCAGATCCGGCTTGTATATTAGGAATGTATGTTCGATTGCATGTGCAACATACAATCGCAAATATATGCAATCGGTGGGCCCCACATGCTTTCAACTACTTTGACTTCAACCAGCCTTGTATATTTCTTTGTATTTCCACTTGTATGCTGCCGATGTACCTTTTTCTTTCATGTTTCCCTTTGTATCTAGCTGTTGCATGTCTGAACACACAACACAAATATACACGCAAACCCTCACATACAAGCAGGGAATATTCCTGAAATCTGCGGCAGATTCCTCAATGCATATACAAACCCGATATGCATTCAAAATGCGTACAATTAATTTTTTCACTTTTCAAAGGCCGATTGAACATTTTTGGCCTGCCAATATACATTTACACTTGTACATACAAAGACACATACATTCGACAAACCTCACCGCCGCATAAAGTGATTTTAAACTTAGCATTTTTTCTTAAATACGACAGGAAAAAGCAGTAGTGCAATGCATAGGGGCCGGTCAACCAATGAGCGCTAAGGCATGAAAATACAACTAGTGCAACCAGGAACCCGCTATAGGAGGTCAACAACAAAACAAAAGATACAACGCAGAAGGCCGAGGGAAAAATAAAATTTAAGGCATCAAGGGTTTGAGGGAATAAAACATAAGCTTGTAGATCTGACTCAAAACCCTAACCCTAGGTGGGCACCACCAGACCAAACTACCATGATATTCTTATAAATGGTGCATGTAAAGTCTCTTCACTAGTTGAACATAAATGCTCCATTTGATCCAAGGTGATTTGATTTTTAATTGAACCCTTGCACACCAAGAAAGAATTAGAATCAAACAAATAACTACAAAACATCAAATAGTTACTCCATATCATTATAAATATAATCAATAACATACAATTGGATAAAATAAAATAATAGATTACTCTTTAATTAAATCCTTGACTTTATGTCCATCAAATTATTTTTAAAATATGAATATAAGACAATGAAAGACAATAAAAGACAATAAAAGATAATAATTTACTTTAAATAAGAGAAAATAAATATTTCTCTTTGATTTAGTCAAAAAGGTTGAATTCCCTCTTTAAACTCATTTTCTTATTTTTTATGGTTCCATTTCATGTCTTTTATAACTTTGTGTATCCTAGGATAGCATCCTCAAACCTTAGTAATCATGGCTAGGCTTAAAAATTACTAATCAGGCCTTACAATTCATAGTTAGGCTTCATAGGCATTCATTATATCCTTATCATAGGAAGAATGGGCTTGGACACAGGCTAGAAAGCAGTTTTGTGTTCAAGGATTGGCTATCAAAGTTGAATGGACCTTAGGAATATATGTTGGCCTTGAGAGAAGATACCACCTCTCATAAATATGTGAGGTGGTGGGCTTGGTCCATTGTATGCTAAATAGCCATAGAGATCAATGACATGGGATAAGCATGTTCAAGAAATTAAATAGGAGGGAAATAGCATTAGAATAATTGCACAAGGCTTATTTACCCATTATGTTGCACAACTAATAAAATTGTTCCACATATAGCCTCTTGAAAATATGTTAAGCACTTAAGAAATGGGCCCATGGGGAAAGCCAAAGGGGATATGTATAGGTTTTGTCCTTTTACTAGGTAGGCAAATGCCAATGAAATGAAATGAAAGATTTTAATAACATCTATGAGACCAATTAATTTAAGAGACCAAGAGCTATAGCCCTAAGACATTTTCAAACTCTTTTCAATGTTAGATCTTCTACCATGGATCTTGATAAAAAACTTATACTTTTTGTTAAGCCTCACTTCCTCAAATAAGGCAGTTAGGTTGTCCACTTTTAGTTTGTTTTCATATTCGATACAGATATCCTTGTAGGCTATGCAATCCATGATGAAGTGCCATTTTGTCTCCAACACCACCTTGCTACATAATAGGCATAGTCCATCTACCATTCTTGCACCTTAGATGATGAGATCCAATCCACAACTGAGCAATTAACAACTTCACTTTCCCCTTAATTGTATCTCTAATACATTAACAATAGCCCAAGTGCAAACAAAAATGATGGGCCTCACCAATATGACATCTCAATGGGATACGTGGTCACATTTGACGCATTCTCTAATAACACATGCCCACATGAGTGCTTAGGTGCATAGGTTTGGACAATAAAAATGTAACACACTAGCTTAATTAAATTAAACAAAGCCCTCGCTTTCATTTTCTTGGCATATATTGATAGTTAAAAGGGGGCACGATCAAATGGAAAGGAACAAACCATTAAGATCTAATGGTGGGGATAAAATGCAAGGTGGAGATGCTCAACAGTTAACAATGTTGTTTGACTATTGGGCCACTAACATAGCATGGAACGATGCCCAATTATTAGGCCTTTTAGCACATTACTTTTGAGTGCATAGTGCTTAACATATCTAGTGCTAACCATCAAGTAGGTGCTAAAGGTGCTTGGCATTGGCTTAGTTGATGAATTAAGAGTAATAGAAATTAGCTACACACATAAAAAGATCAAGACTTTGTGGGGCCTCTATAAGGAGTATTACTTTGTAATGCCCCATTTGCTACACAGGAGTAGTGAGCACAAATAGACACATTCAACCATAATGAATTAAACCAACTCACATAAAATTGTTTAGTAATGTATGTTACTTTGATAAAGATAATAACCTTTCAACCCACATTCACAAAACTACCTCATAGAATTAGTTTAGTAGAGCAGTTGTGGTTTTTTATGAAAGGAAGCTAGGTGTGTAGAAATCGCTTCCTACACTAATCTAATGAGGGGAGAGCTATACAAATTCAATTTATTCCTTATCACTACAGCAACATACAACATCTAACAGAGTTATTACAACAATACACAAGAACAAGAAAGAAGCCAGAAGAAGAGAGACAAAGATATACGGTGGGGAAAACCCTTATCGGGTGAAAAACCCCACACTCAAAAACCTGCACAATGTATTAACAAATCTGAAAGTTGTTTACAATACACTTGCAATGCAAGCTTCAATGGTCTTCAACACTCATGTTTGGAGTCAATCTGACAGTATAACAGTACCTGTAAACCTGTGATACCAACTCCATCTCTAAGCACCTGTTTATATAGTAAATACAAGGCAATATTGGACCTATCTTGGGATGGGCATCCAACATGGCTTCATGGACCAAAACCCATGCCTAAGGACACTTGGTCAACATTGTAGAATGTGCCTAACACTTGTCCACAGCTCCCATCCCAAAGAGGTCACCTATTTCCAAAATGGGCTATGACAGATGCTCTTGCGACACTTACGACCGTCATAGAATCTGTCATAGCGGTTACAACTTATAGCTGTAAGAGAATCTGTCATACACATGCTATAAATAGCATATTCTTGTACAACATGTCATATTCCACCTCGGGGCGACCAAATATGCCTTATTCAAAGATGCTTCATGACACATGTCATCAGCTATCTTACAAACTTCTATTTCCGACTCTTACATGTCATAGATTCTGTCATAGGAATCCGTCATAACCATTTCAATCAATATTCCCTTACACAACATGGAAGATGCCGACACATGGAAAAATTCTCCTACCACAAAGTGGGACGCCTATCTCCTCATGTGAGGACAAAATTACAAGTTGTCATATTCCATGTAGGATTGACACATCACTGTGCCACATCCCACAATATGACAATATGGAATTTACAAATATTTACAACATAGTAGGCATGAGTTTTCCACAGTCCATGAATAAATTAGAGAAGTACTTTTGGATTAAACTGTGTATGTTTTTGCTTCAACATTTCGGATCATGCTCAATGATCCATCATCAGGAAGAGGACAATGATCACATTGTCCTCTTCCTGATGATGGATCATTGAGCATGATCCGAAATGTTGAAGCAAAAACATACACAGTTTAATCCAGAAGCACTTCTCCAATTTACAACATAGGCAATTAAATAATAAATGCAAACATTACAAATGTAAGGAATTACCAAGGTTGAGACACCTTAATTCCCAACATTCTCCCACTTGTTGAACACCTTGTAAGAGCCAATAGAAAAATAGGATTTAACTACTATAGGTCGAGAGGCCCATAGACTTCGAACACCATCTGAACTTCTCTGTGCCCATTGGTTTCGTCAATGCATCTACAACATTCTTCAAAGTATCTACCTTCTCCAAATTTACCTTTCCATCCTCAACCATGTCTCGCAAGAAGTGAAACTGAACATCAATGTGCTTTGTTCTAGCATGGAAAGTTAGATTCTTCGCAAGGCAAATTGCAGTCTAAATGTCACAACTGATTGTGATTTGACCTGCATCAACACCAATATTTGAACACAATCTCTTAAGCCAAATGGCTTCCTTACAAGCATGAGTTGCTACCATATACTCAGCTTCTGTCGTGGACAAAGCAACAACAGGTTGTCACTTACTCATCCAACTAATAGCACCACCAAACAGTGTAAACACATAAGCACTGGTGGATCTCTTGCTGTCAATGTCACCTGCCCAATCTGAATCCACAAATCTATGAATATCAATAGAATGAGGAGGTCTTGAAACATTACCATGATAACAAATGGAATAATCGGAAGTACCCCTCAAATATCTGAACACTCGCTTAACTGCATCCCAATGAACTCATCCAGGATTAGCCATAAATCAACTAAGGACTCCCACTGCTTGGGCAATGTCTGGTCTTGTGTAGACCATAGCATACATCAAACTACCCACAACACGCTACATAAGGTACTCTGCTCATGTCCTCCACCTCACTAGGAGATTTTGGACAATCCTCAACAGACAACTTTATCCCCAAGGAAACGGGAACACACAATGGTCTACAATCTGCCATGCTGAACCTGTCCAACATAGTCTTCACATACTTACTCTGGCTTAACCAAAGTTTTCTGTTGGTTTTGTCTCTTCTGATTTCCATTCTTAGAATGTACCTGCTGCCCCTAAATCTTTCATTTCAAACTGTGCTGACAACTGAGATTTAAAATCAGAAATCATATTTTAACCCTTCCCAATGAGCAACATATCATCAACATACAGTGCAACAATGAGAATACGATCACCATCAAATTTATAATACACATAGTGATCCGATTTCGATCTCACAAATCTAATTGACAACACAAAGGCATTAAACTTCAAGTACCATCTCCTAGGGGATTGCTTCAAACCATACAAAGACTTTTTAAGTTTGCAACCCAAATTTTCTTTACATTTCACCGTGTAATGCTCTAGCTGTGACATGTAGATTTCTTCCTCCAAGTCACCATAAAGGAAAGTTGTCTTCACATCCATCTGCTCTACCTCCAAGTCATAGGCTACTGTGAGAGACAACATGAATCGAATGGATGTCAGCTTTGCAACGGGAGAGAAGATCTCACCATAATCTATACCCTCCACTTGTGAATACCCCTTCGCAACCAATTTGGCCTTATACTTCTCAACACTGCCATCTGCACCAAATTTCTTCTCGAACACCCATTTGCATCCAACGGGTTTCTATCCAGGAGGCAAAGGCACTGAGTCCCAAGTTTGATTCTTTTCCAAAGAAGCCATTTCATCCTCCATGGCCTCGTTCTAGGAACCTGCATCTTTCATGTCCATAGCCTTTGATACAGTTCTAGGTTCATCACTGTTAGTAACCAAAGCATAAGCACAACTAGAATCAAGAAATGTAAAACCAAATCTTTCAGGTTGCTTTCTTAGCCATGTAGACCTCCTCAAGAGCTAAGGTTGAGGTTCAACTTCTTCATCTGAGCTTTCAGAGCTGCTAGAGCTCTCCTCATCATCAGGTCTAACATTGTCTTTCTGTTCAGTCTTCTCAGGGGTAGTAGAAAACTGAACAACATCCTCTTTCTTTACTATTTCTTCTAGCTGCAAAACAATGGAAGAAGGTGTAAGCTCTCTGAAGATGACACTTCTTCTATACAACACTTTTTCAGCCACAGGGTCCCAAAGCTTGTATCCTTTCACACCAACACCATAGCCAATGAAGATACACTTAACATCCTCGTTCTCCAATTTTGCCCGCTTCTCCCTAGGCACATGTGCATATGCCTCACAACCAAAAACATGAAGATGCCTTATTGAAGGCTTTCTACCAGACCACACCTCCATGGGTGTCTTTCCAACAAGAGCTGATGTAGGAGATCTATTAACAAGATAGCAAGTAGTGGCAACAACTTCAGCCCAAAACTTTTGTTCTAGGCTAGCTCCACTAAACATATCCTAGCCTTCTCCATCAGTGTCCTATTCATCCTCTCTGCAACTCCATTTTGCTGTGGGGTGTATGGAGTTGTCTTATGTCTTTCAATCCCAAGTTCCTTGCAATACTTATCAAATTTTGTAGAACAGAACTCACCACCGTTGTTAGTTCTCAAACATTTAATCTTTTTACTAGTCTAATTTTCAGCAAAGGCCTTAAACTCCTTAAACTTGCTATAGACTTCAGATTTGCTTCTAAGAAAATAAATCCATGTCCTGCTATAATCATCTATAAAAGATACAAAGTATACATATTTTGATTATGAAGGAACATTAACAGGACCAAATACATCAGAATGAACAAGGTCCAACACACCAGAAGACTTGTGAGAACTCGAATAAAACTGAACACGATTTTGCTTTCCATAAATGCAATGTTCGCACAAGTTGAACTCAAGATTACAATCATCTAACCCCTCAACAAGGTTCTTATTTTTCAGGGTACGCAGACCCTTCTCACCAATGTGGCCAAATCTCTTATGCCATAACATTGTCTTTTCAACAGGAAGTTTAACTTCCAATGCACGATTATAACCATCAAGACTAGAAACAACAGATTTCTTCACTGCTCATTCATATGGTGGGGATGAAGTGACTACTTCCCTCTTCCTTGAGTTAGAAGAACTATTGCATTGTGAAATGCATGCTTCCAGCTGAAACAGAGTACCTCTCCTAGTACCCTTAGCAAGCACCATAGCTCCTCTAGTCATCTTGCATCCTTCTTTTGAAAAGACAACATGCACACCTGCATCAGTCAAACTACTTACAGAAAATAGGTTCCGTGCTAAGCCTAGGATGTGCATAACCCCAAAGATCCCCTTCACTCGACCATCAGGGAATCGGATAGAGACTCTTCCACGACCAACAATCTTCAGATGAGAGTCATCACCCAGATACACCTTTCGACCATCAAACTCCTCATACTTAGTGAACCAGTCTCGATGTGAGGTCATGTGGAATGATGCACCAGAGTCAATCAACCACACATCATTAGATGCATGGGTTGCTAGGGCTGCAATGAAAGAATCACCATCATCTTGTGACTTATCAGAATCTGAATCAGGAGCTTTCTTCTTCTTCTTCTTCTCCTCTTTGCATTCCTTTCAGAAATGCCTAGTTTTGCCATAGTTCCAACAAAGAGCCTTGGACTTTCTAGGAGATTTGGATCTCCATTGGGATTTGGATCTACCCTTCTCAGTTTTCTTGTCCTTCTTCTTCCCTTTCTCTTTGGGTCTTCCACAAACTGCAAGGGCCTCTTTGGCTGCCTCAGAAGACTTTCTCTGAATCTCTTTAGACAACAACAAAGAAACCACTTCTTCCATTTTGAATGTGGATGTGGTGCTTCCAATAGCCATGACAAGATGATCCCATGAGTCTGGCAAAGAACAAAGCAAGGTCATACATCGATCCTCCTCCTTCATCTTTACACCAATAGATGTCAATTGTACAACCAGCATGTTAAAAGCATTCATATGCTCAGTAACGGATCCTCCATCCTCCATTCGAAGAGAATACAACTTCTTTCTCAGGAAAAGTTTATTAACCATGGATTTTGCTTGATACACATCTCCTAACTTCTTCCAAAGTAGTTTTGCAGTAGTCTCCTCATGGACATTTAACAACACAGAATCAGCAAGACTAAGTCTTATGAGACCCTTAGCCTTATGATCCTTGAGATCCCACTCATCTTGTGACATTGCAGCTAGTTTAGTTCTATTAACACTTTCCCAAAGGTCTCAGTCAACAAGCATGCCTTCCATCTTGAGCTTCCACAGCTTAAAATTACTGCCATTGAAATTCTCTACTTCAAACCTTCCTGATGTGCTTGCCATCTCCTTGCTGCAATAGAAATCAAAATACTTTGCACAGACTCCCACTCAACTGAAGATCAGCTCAAAAAACCCCTACCCAACAACTAAGACCAAAACTGGCCAGGCTCTGATACCAACTAAAAGGAAGCTAGGTGTGCAGAAATTGCTTCCTACACTAATCTAATGAGGGGAGAGTTATATAAATTTAATTTATTCCTTATCACTATAGCAACATACAACATCTAACAAAGTTATTACAACAATACACAAGAACCAGAAAGAAGCCAGAAGAAGAGAGACAAAGATATATGGTGGGGAAAACCCTTTTCGGGTGAAAAACCCCACACTCAGAAACCTACACAATGTATTAACAAATCTGAAAGTTGTTTACAATACACATGCAATGCAAGCTTCAATGGTCTTTGACACTCATGTCTGGAGTCATTCTGACAGGATAACAGTACCTGTAAACCTGTGATACCAACTCCATCTCCAAGCACCTGTTTATATAGGAAATACATGGCAATATTAGACCTATCTTAGGATGGGCATCCAACATGGCTTCATGGACCAAAACCCGCGCCTAAGGACACTTGGTCAACATTGTAGAATGTGCCTGACACTTGTCCACAGCTCCCATCCCAAAGAGGTCACCTATTTCCAAATTGGGCTATGACAGATGCTCTTACGACACTTACGACCGTCATAGAATCTGTCATAGCAGTTACAACTTACAGCTATAAGAGAATCTATCATACACATGCTATAAATAGCATATTCTCTTAGAATATGTCATATTCCACCTTGGGGCGCCCAAATATGCCTTATTCAAAGATGCTTCATGACACATGTCATCACCTGTCTTACAAACTTCTATTTCTGACTCTTACATGTCATAGATTCTGTCATAGGAATCCGTCATAACCGTTTCGGTCAATCTTCCCTTACATAACATGGAAGATGCCGACACATGGCAAAATGCTCCTACCACAAAGTGGGATGCCTATCTCCTCATGTGAGGACAAAATTACAAGTTGTCATATTCCATGTAGGATTGACACATCACCGTGCCACATCCCACAATATGACAATATGGAATTTACAAATATTTACAACATAGGCAATTAAATAATAAATGCAAACATTACAAATGTAAGGAATTACCAAGGTTAAGACACCTTAATTCCCAACATTTTATACAAAGTAACTAAACTTTAAATTAGAAGTGGAGGTGTAACCTAGATAATCAACATAATCATAGCATGACTATATTCACCAATGCTTATTACCAATTTGATCACTTATCTAATTACATTAAATTGTTCAACATAATCCTACTATATCACTCTACAGTAACACATCACTTTATTGAAAGATATCATTGTTCATTTCAAGATTAGAACTAACATACCTCTCAGGTAAACCTTCAAGTTATATCTTTCAGTAATCCAAAAAGAAATATGATTAAATGTTTACCTCTTGCCTTAGAAATTTAAGTTTCAAATCAACAATTCTTTTCATTGATCATACTCGAAATTAGATTATCTAGATTAATACCATATGGTAAGAATAAATTTCAATTACCTTAGACCTTTCTCTTCACCTTGCATCAATCCCAGATAGCTCGTCCTACTCCAATACCTGTTATGTGAAGTTGTGATTTCACCAAATTTGATTAATGGGTTAGTCTTTTTAACAATAAAATAACCGTGTTAGGTTTGATGGATGTAAGAAATAGAAAGGAACAGGGCCTAAGGGCCAGACCTATGCCTTGGGGGCTCATCCTAGATGGCCTTGCCTACATACGTGCAGAGGCTTCGTAGTTCAACAACTTGAACTTGCACCACAAGGTTGACTTAAATACATATTTTTTAGCAAACAATATGAGGTCTAAAGTATACATAAGATGAGCTCCAACAAGAAAAATAGATCTAAGGGATTTTCATGATTATTGATGGAATCCCAGGTCTAAAAAAAATACAAGGGTATCTCGTTTAATATCCTAATCCTCAATAATCATGCATTCACAAGAATATTCTAAACCATAATGATGTTCACTCCAAATACAGTAATTTGTACTATATAACATGTATTCTGAACTATATAAAAGAGTACTTGTAAATACATATACATCAACATTTAATATTCAAATAAAATAAAACTATGTTATATAAACTGGTTTTAACACAAGTTAAATATAGCTACTATCTCCTTACTAGATTGAGTTTATTAACATTTCTAAGGTGGAACACATAACCTGATAACCCCAATTTCACTAAAATTGATAGTCTTACCAAATTATGGAATAGATTCTAAGGATTTTTCAACAACTCGTTAATGAACTCGTTTATGCAGATCCAGTGGCCTTGGTATTCGAGAACATGTTTCTTCAAGCATTCAGACAACAATCCTTCACCGTTACTTAAACATTTTTAAATCCTTTTTATCCCACCATTTTATGAATAGATCTTGCATTCTGGTGCAATGGAAAGAGCTCTTTGTTGAAGCTGTCTCTTGAAAGAAGCCTGGCATACTCTAGTATCCTCTATTCTTTAAATTGACACAGTACCAACTAAATCAAGAGGGGCAAACTTGTAATGACCTCACTATGCTTCGCTGGGACTCCTGACATAGAAGAAAGCTACATACAAACAAAGCATAAGCTATCCTAAAAAGATCGATCAAAATGGCATGTGGGTTTAATAAAGGAGCATCAACATACATTCAAATCCACAGACTTTATATGCAAGAAAACATCTTTGAAGACATCGTTATTGCTAGTAGAAAACCCATATATTATTGCAGGTAAAGTTGTTCTCAAGTTAGGTTGTGGTTAGATAGGAATATGCTCCATGCTTGCAGTTATAGTCTCACCATGTAGTTGTTACTGATGGTGATCCAGCAGTGATGAATTTATTAAATAAATTTTTAAAAAAAGGCAAATACCCAACACTCTTTCCCTAGCAAACTGGTTTGTGAGAGATTAACTCAATAAACATGGTACATCTAATGCACTTAGGAGTTTAGGTGTACAAGGATTTGATGTGATCGTAATGACAATGTGACATACATGGCAAATGCTATCATCCCTCTACTTATAAACTACTAAAGTGCCAATTTTAGTGGTGGAAATTGGTAATACAAGTCCCTCCCATCATTCTTCGTCCTGTAATTGGACCAGTAGATGAAAGATGCATCATTTCAGTTGTAAAGCGCCTAATTTTTGTCTTGAAGATAAATGGCCTTGGTTGGTTTCACGTTCCCTTGCAAGCCTTGGAATTAAATTGTCACCACCCTCCACTATGCCAAATTTCAGAATCTGATCTCCTAGTTGAAGGGTTATTCTTAAATATCATCCACTTCAACAGTCAAAGGTCAATTTTGGCCAATAAAAATAGGACAAATATTTACCACTTTTTGTTGTGAATGAGGTGTAAAATTGCTATTGCTTGTTTGACCATTGAAATAGATAATATTTAAGTAAAGTGTAATTGAAGTTCATCTAACACTGTTGGAGACCCATCAAATAATTCATCAACAACAGCAAATGGAAACTTTGGAATTGCATCTTCATCCATGGATGAAATTTCTGAAGCAATAGGAAAGGAGATAGAGAAGATACTGTTCGACCCAGATGAAATTGGTAAACCTTAACCAGCCGGTGCGTTGCAAACGACCGGCTGGTCGAGATTTGTATGTCACCAAGTAGTCGATAGAAACTCATGTACAACAGGCCACTGACGGGTTGGTCGAAACAAATCCAGTTGAAACATTAATTAAATTCTTTCGACTGCTCCCTGGTCGAAGATGCCGTATAGTCGGTGAGTTACAACTCACTGGTTGTTTACAGTTGGCAGATGAAATTTGGGTCGGTGAGTTACAACTCACTGGCTGTTTATGGCTGGCGGATGAAATTTGGATCCCTAACTCTTCCCCTTCAACTGATCATTTCTATGGTAGAGTTTGATAATCCTGAACAAGACCACCTAAAAGAAGGATGTGACGATTTTGCTATATTTTTGTTGTGATATCCTTATGATCATTGAGAGTCGAGGAGGTTGCTAGTGAGACCAGGTCCATTGAGACCCGCACACAACTGAGCAATAATTACATTCATCTCTTGTTCAAGACCATTCCTCCTATCAATAAGCTCTTTGGTCTCTGCCAGCTATTCTTAACTATCATTCACTTCAACAGTCAGGTTAATTTTGACCAATAAAAATAGGACAAATATTTACCACTTTTTTGTTGTGAATGAGGTGTAAAATTGCTATTGCCTATATGACCATTGAAGTGGATGATATTTAAATAGAGTGGTGTTCTTAAATATTATCCACTTTAACAGTCAAAGGGCAATTTTGGCCAATAAAAATGGGACAAATATTTACCACTTTTTGTTGTGAATGAGGTGTAAAATTGCTATTGGCTGTTTGACCAGTGAAGTGGATAATATTTAAGTAGAATGTATTTTGGTCTATTTAAGATTTTAAAGCAAAATAAAGCATAAAATATCTTTTATCTTTATTAGCTTTAATCTCTTTTATTTTTAATAAATTCTTATTGATAAAGCATGGATAAATTCTTAAATATTTTAGCACCTCTTAACTTGATTTTATTTAAAAATCAAATCTTTGCTAAACAATAAAAAATATTCCTTCTTCGAAATCTTTCCTTTGTTTTAAAACTTTAAAGCATATATTCTTTTTCAATAAAACCAAAAGTATATCCACACATTCATTAATCATGGATAAATAAAGTCAATTAAAGCAATAGTTTTAAAGTATACACTTGTAGATTAGAAAGAAAGTTATAAATTTAATATGTGAGGTGTGTGTGTGTGTGTGTGTATTCAATAGGACCATGTTATATAAATCTAATATGTGATTCGATAACACAAATAAAATCTATACTCCTAATTCTAACTAATTCATTGTTTAATCCTTCTTGAAAATTATTCTCGAAAAAGTCCTAACATAAAAAATATCAATACATCTATCTTTGGAGTTTTTAGATAGGGTTTAGATCAATGGTGGAGGTTAAAAGGACTACCATTAAAAACATCTTAACCACACAATTTACAATCAATATATGATTGTGGCATGAAAAATCTCTAAAATTCAAAATCCAATTTAAGGGAAGAAAATTATATTTCATTTGGGACTTGGTCCTAGCTTGACAAATAAGTTAGAGGCTGTCTAAGTAGTTATACCTTTGAAAGAGTCAACAACATGGGAACTTGTCTCTCTGTTTGAGGTGGAGGAGATTTACATCAATAAAGATTAAACAACTGGTACATTGTAAAATGTTCCAGTGTTGAAAATTTTGTCGACTGGTCGATTTGTCAAAGTTTGATCAACAAAAAGGTGGGTCAAAAATGTGCAGGGTAGTCAATTCAACTAGTCGACACTTCTATAGGTTGAAAATTTAGTAAACAATCACATGACAACATATTGGCTGTTTACGGTGGATGATTTATTGATGTCGGAGCATCCCGGGCAAACCAACTATCCGGCATCAACCAAAAAAAAAATTAGTTTGTTTTATTCATTTTTGGTTTGTGTATTACTTTGATGGCATCTCTCAGCCTTGGAGTACAAGTGGACTGATCAGATTGAACAAAATTGAGTTTTCACCAGTTGTCAGTTTTGACGCATAATAAGCTTGTTTCACAAAAATAATTTTTCTAGTGAATCTGAGAGGTTTGGTTGCAAACCCTCTTATAGGCAGATTGTAGAAGACATTTTAGAACTGATGCCAAAGATTTTGTGATCCAATTCTTTCTGGTTTTGGAGAAACAATTGTTTTACGACTTACGATGGAAGATCAAGGTGAAACATTAAAATCTTGAGTTTCGTAAGGTTTCATGCTGAATGACTTAACAGAAGACTTCAAAATGTTCAGTTCCACGCCTTTGTAAGTTTTTGTGAGATTATGAACTCCTTGCAAAGAGTTATGGCAAATATCAGTTGTCAGCTCCCGGCGCGTCATGACGAAGTCATGTAATGAAAAACTTGAAGGATATTCTGATGGTTGGGACATCATAGACCACATCTCATATGCATGTTGGTTTGGAGTCTCACTACATGTGAAAATTATTGCTTGTTTTTTGACAGTGAAGGTGCAACATCCTTGTTTGCTTCGTCATGAAACTGACCACCATCCATGAAAGAATCCAGAAAGAAAAGCTCTGGATGAGTAATTTTTGATTGAGTACAACACCCAATAAGCTAGGAATGCTTTGTAGGATTGAATTTGTCATTGCGGGTGCCACAAAATAGTTATTTCTGATGGAGTCATTCTTGAATATTGGGAGGCGTCATTATCTTGTAAGTCCATTTCATGAAAAGCATTAGAATAGGGAATCAAGATTGGATTCAATGTATAATGAATGAATATAATTGATCCTTGGTTGGACCTAATTCCAAAGTATTTTGGATGACATCTTTTGTTTAAAAATTTCCCTGTGACTGACAATATGTTTGATGTTTGAGGAGGCGGTTAGATGTCATTTGAGATAGCCCTAAGGTAGATGGAAGGTGGAAATGCCATTGTGGCATTTGATCTTAACCACAAATTCAATCTATAAGATAAAAGAGGCAACACGACATATGCGGTAAGGTATAGAATTTGAAAAGTTTTAAAAAGAAGAATTCAAAGAAGACTTGGGGTGTTAAAGGGAGAGGAAACACCTCATAGAGGCAGCATGGGGTTTCATTGAAACAGAGGAAAGTAAAAGGAGTCATATAAGGAAGGATGTCTCATATTTCCTTCTTAAGGAATAGAAACTATATATGTAGAAGTCTGAATGGAGAGATCGCTGCATAAGAAAAAGAAGAATAGCAGATGGAAAGGGAGGCATGGTAGCCCAAGAGGAGATAAAAAGATCACATAGCCCTTAACCAAGGAAAAACACAATAATAAAAGAGGTCACTGTCAAGAGATTGAGGGGTGCAGTCCCTTTTAAAAGAAATCATGAATTTGAAAACAAAGAAAGGTTTTCTACCCATAGGAAAATAGAAGTCATTGGTTTGAGATTTAGTTTGCTATCAAAAGGATGGAGAAGCTAGAAGCGTTGAATAGAAGCGCTGAATTGTTGTCTGAAGTGTTCACTTCCTAAAAATTGAAAAGTCTTCTCGTTGTGTAGAATATAGGATTGGCCTGTTGAAGGAATAGAGGGGCAGATTGGGATGTATGCATGAGAGTGGCCACTGAAGGCCCTGATTGTACATAGTTTGTTGCAAATTTAAATTGAATAACTTTGAAATGAATTTATTGTTTCCATATGTAATTAAAATTATTGTGTTTTGAAATTGAAATGTGATTTGGTGATTTGTGCAAGTGTGGTGAGTTTGTGTGAGTGATTGTGAGCAAATGCGGGGTTTTGTTGTTCTATGTCAAATGGTATCAGAGTTGGAGTTCCTAAGTGCATAGGCAGAGTGCCGAATGTGAGGCTGCCTATGCTAGGACATGCGAGTAGAAGAAGAGAGTGAAGCAGTGAAGAAGATCTCAAAAGATTGTTGTAGGTAGAGAGGAGTCCTGAGCAAGTGAGAGCTAGGAAGCCACGAAGAGAATTTTGTTTGCAGATTGCAAAGCATGAGAAGTGATGATGTAAGATTGCAACAGATGAGATGGGGATATTGATGAGGAAGAAGCTCGTGATATGGGAGGGCTGGAGACAATATTAAGAGAGGAAAATTTTGGCAATGATGGCTGATATAAACATGAGATTGGATCGATTGGAAGTCTGGCAGTGTGATAAATTGGTCAAGCATGATGAGGAAGATGAAACGTTGTGTGCAGTAGTGGTTGAAGATAAAGAGGTGGGCAGCGAGAAGGAAGAGGATGAAGATACAGTGATAGAATACGAAGAGGTTGCAGCAGTAGAGCGTGGCGAAGATGATGATTTGTTAGCACAAATGTTGGCGATTGGAGAAGAGTGGATGTCAAAGCTCGTTGTTGCAGCAATGGGAGAAGAACAAAAAGTTGCAGGTGACAAGGATGTGAAAGATATCGCAGTGGAAATTGATGTTGTAGCTGAGGTAAATTTGTTTTATGATGATGATATTTTGTTTTCAGATAAGATGGTAGAAGAAGAGATGGATAGAAAACAAAAGTTTGTTGTAGATGCTACATATTTGTTAGTAGAGATTGTGGAGGATGATGCTGATGGATTTTGGTGGAGGTGGTCAGTCTGCGGTGGGTTGGATCCCATGAAGAAGGAGAGGAGAATAGAGAGCATTTAGCGGAGGAGGATGGTATATAGTGGATGTGAATCCACGAAAGGAGGAAGGAATGGTGAATGGAGTTATTGTAAGAGGATGATGATTGTGTTAGCGAAGTGTTGGAAAAAGAGGAAGAAAAAATAATCATGTGCACATTTTCCCAGCGATGGAGTTCGCTGCAGGTTGGTTGCAACCTAAAAGGGTACTTCGACTACTCAACTCTACTATGTGAGCATATGCTCACAAACTTTCTACCCTGTGTGTCTGATGCAGGAGCATCCCGGGCGAACTAGCTATCCCACATCAACCAAAATAATTTTTAGTTTGTTTTATTCATATTTGGTTTACGTATGACTTTGATGGCATCCCTCAGCCTTGGAGTACAGATGGACTGATCAGATTAAACAAAATTTAGTTTTCGCCGATTGTCGATTTTGGCACACGTAATAAGTTGGTTTCACAAAAATAATTGTTCTTGTGAATTCGAGAGGTTTGGTTGCAAACCTTCTTATAGAAAGATTGTAGAAGACATTTTAGAATTGATGCCAAAGATTTTATGATTCGATTCTTTTTGGTTTTGGAGAAACAATTGTTTTGCGACTTATGATGGCAGATTGGTGAAACATTAAAATCCTGAGTTTCATAAGGTTTGATACTAAATGACTTGACAGGAGACTTCGAAATGCTAAGTTCCATGCTTCTGTAAGTTTTTGTGAGATTATGAACTCCTAGCGTTCAGAGTTATGGCAAATGTGAGTTTTCAGCTCCCAGCGCGTCATGATGAAGTCACGTAAAGAAAAACTTGAAGGATATTCTGATGGTTGGGACATCATAGACCACATATCGTATGCACGCTGGTTTGGAGTCTCAGTATGTGAAAACTGCTGCTTGTTTTCTAACAGTGAAGGTGTAACATCCTTGTTTGCTTCGTCATGAAACTGACCACCATTCATGAAAGAATCAAGAAAGAAAAGCTCTGGATGAGTAATTTTTGATTGATTACAGCACTCAATAAGCTAGGAATGCTTTGTAGGATTGAATTTGTCATTGCAGGTGCGACAAAATAATTATTTCTGATGGAGCCATTCTTGAATATTGGGAAGCATCATTATCTTGTAAGTCCATTTCATGAAAAGCATTAGAATAGGGAATCAAGATTGGATTCAATGTAGAATGAATGCATATAATTGATCCTTGGTTGGACCGAACTCTAATGTAATTTGGATGATATCTTTTGTTTGAAAATTTCCCTGTGACCGCCAAGATGTTTGTTGTTTGAGGAGGCAGTTAGATTTAATTTTAGATGGCCCTAAGGTAGATGGAAGGTGGAAATGCCATCATGGCACTTGATCTTAACCACAAATTCAATCTGTAGTAAGATAAAAGAGGCGACACGACATATGAGGTAATGTATAGAATTTGAAAAGTTTTAAAAAGAAGAATTCAAAGAAGACTTGGGGTGGTAAAGGGAGAGCACTCTACTTAAATATCATCCACTTTAATGGTCAAACAATCAATAGCAATTTTACACCTCATTCACAACAAAAAGTGGTAAATATTTTTCCTATTTTTATTGGCCAAAATTGACCTTTGACTGAACTGAAGTGGATGATATTTAAGAATGGCCAAGAGAGAGAAAACGCCTCAGCATGGGGTTTCATTGAAACGGAGGAAAGTAAAAGGGGGAGTCATATAAGGAAGGACGTCTCATATTCCCTTCTTTAGGAATAGAAACTATATATGTAGAAGTCTGAATGGAGAGCTCACTACATAAGAAAAAGAAGAATAGCAGATGGAAAGGGAGGCGTGGCAACGCTTCTCATTTCAAACGACATGTATATATGTCATATCCTGGCTCTAACCTTCAATATTATGCCCATACACATCGTGAAATATAATCCATGAACATATAGCATCGCAATGGGACCCGCAAGTACGGTTGTTTCATCTGCTAGTTTAAACGATTTTGATGCACAAATTAAAAGCGCCAATTTTTTAAAACAATAGTTTCGCTGCACTATTGTTTTAGATTAAAAACAATAATTTCACTACACTAATTTTTAAATTATTATTAAAAATGAAAAAAAAATTAAAACATTAAAATAAGCTCTTATTGTTTGTAAGCGTACAATTTTTTTAAAAGGTCCATATTAAACAAACAATAAGAGCTTATTTTAATGTTTTAATTTTTTTTTCATTTTTTATATTAAAAATTAGAATAAATTTTTGGGCCATTTCTAATGTTAGGATGTTGTGTAGTTTTAACAAAATGAAAATGAATTTTTATAGTTTGTTTTGGATATTTGTGTGGTGTAATAATATGTGATGGAAAAAAGATTTATTAGACTTAATAGTGTTGCTCCATTCTTATTGTTGAAGATAAGACTTTGTCACATAACCTAATTTAATTTTATATCACAGTTTATCCTACCATGTGATTAGTGATCTGTACAACCTTTCTATAATATGTGTTTATTTTTTTATAAATTACAATAACTCACTTTATTATTGCATATACATAAATAAAATAGAAGATTAATAATCTAAATATAAACTAGTATAGATATCAAACACATCTAGATATCTGTACTAATTTATCTACAATTTCAACAAATTATTTACACATATTTTAAGTACATCAGTATATCAATAATGTCAAAGTTTTATAATTGAATAATTTCAATAAATTATTTAATCCATATTTTAAGTGCATCACTATATCAATATAGCCAAAGTTTTATAATCTACAATTTTATTAAATTACTTAATCTATATTTTAACTATATAACTATTATATTTATTGTGGAAATAGATTATTTCAATAGTTTTATATGTTATGTTGTTTTAATGCATAACTTTTCTAATTACTTTATATAACTTATTAAGTATATATCTATTTTTTAAATAAGAGATTTATCTAAAAAATTATAAAGGAAACAAAAATGGCAAGAATACAAAATAATAATATGTAGCTGATTTTTCTATATAAATATTTAATATTAAAATCTATTTAAACTAGTAAAAATTACACAAATAAATATGTAAATAGATGAAAAAGAGACACAAAGATATTTTATTTATGTAAGAGTTATTTTATTTTACTTTAAAACTATTTTATTCACTATATACATGGACACATAAATTTTAATTATTTAACCACTGTTTTATTTTATTTGAACTTAGAGCTATTTTTTGTTAATACTGTAACTTTTAATTTTATTTTGAAATTGTTTTGTTTTTATTTACTTTGAAAAGTGTAGTAAATCTTACATATTTTCATTGTAGGTATATATATATATGAATTTTGATTATTGTAATATATATAAATTTGATGTTAAATTATGTATTATATTATAAATATTATGATAATAATATATTCATTTTATTATATATTTAAATAAATAAATATTGTAATATTTAACTCAAAGAAAAATTTAATAAATTAGTGTAAATTTTATATTTTTCAATAGAAACAAAATATTTAACCTATGATTATTATTATGGAAATGTGTTTTGTAAGATGATTATTGAGAAAATGAATATTGTTGATTGAATGTTGGTCCAGAAAATAGTAGGTTAAAAAACACAATGTATATTTCAACTACACATGTCTACATTATGATTTGTAAGATGTAGTTCAAAATTCTAAGCTTCTTAGGTCATTTATAATTTATTGCATGTTTCAATTTTTTTTTACCTTTTTTAATTTATTCATTATTTTTTGTCTTTTCAATGCTATGACTCCTTAAGTAAAATGTAGATTTCAACCTACACATTTAATTCATGATTTGTAAGATGTCTTTCAAATTTCTAACCTTCTTAGGTGATTCATAATTTTTTAATTTTTTAAATGTTGAGACCCATCCAATAACAAAGAGAATATCATGTAATTGATTGTTGGTGAAGAGAATTGTAGCTTGGAAAACATAACCTGCACGTATTTAATTCATGATTTGTAGGATGTCTTTCAAATTTATGACCACTTTAGTCAATTCATAATTGTTTTTGAAATGTTGGGATCCAAAAATTATTAAAGTGAATATTATGTAATTGACGGTGAAGAAAATTATAGGTTGAAAAACATAATTTGGAAGACATCTTACAAATTTGAAAGATATTTATGAATCATTCAAATTTAAAAATCACAGGTTGAAAAACACAATTACACAATATTCATTTTCGAATCATTCAAATTGGGAAAATGAATATTGTTGTAATATAAAAATGAAAACATATGAAAGACATTTAAAATTTTATTGTATTTGAAATTTTTTGATTCATACATTGGAAAAATTGAATATTTTATAATTTGAAAGACATTTATGAATCATTCAAATTTGAAAACTATAGGTTGAGAAACACAACTTGAAATACATCTTTTTTTTAACTTGCAAATAGATTACTAATAAAATAGATGAGTACAATTTATGGCTAAGAGGGCCACTCCATCAAAATATATGTCTATAATATGTTTCTTCATAATATAGCTATTACAAGTTAATACTATTGGTGTATATTAAGCTTGCTTAGGAGTGCATATTTAGGAGTCTATGTTTAGCCTTGAGCTATACTTGGCATGCCTAGATTAGCTTTGTCTAAGTTAAGTGGTTGTTTTTTTCTATTCTTGGGGCACCACTATTCTTAGTGAGCTTTTCCTATTATTGGCTCAACTATTCTTAGTCGATTATGCCCTATATGTACTACATCTTGTAAGCTAATTCATTATCCCATATTTTTCATTCCAATTGTCCATTGTTTGCAATACTTATTTTCTTGTAGGTTGAGCGTGCTCCTGTTTATCTTGGGTGGCTTGAATCAATACTCGCATTCATTCAATGTTCCTGGTTTCTACATGGTATAAGAGTAGGATTATGTGGAAGTTTGTTTAAATTTTGTGAGATCTTCATAGTGTTGTTGAAGGACGAAATTCAAGGAGGTTGAGGGATCCCTCCTCTATTTCTCCTCACAGTGATTGAAGGTGTCTAGAGGTGTTTTTGCAAATTGGAAAGGTGCTTTTTTAAGTGTTTTGTTCTTAAATTTGGAGGAACTTTTTTAAGATTAAAATTTTATTTCTTTCTAAATTAAAACACTTTTTTATAAAGCTTGGAGGATCTTTTCTTTCTCATGGAGGTGCTTTTTTTGGATTAAGTTAATTTTAGCCTCCATCCTCTAATTTTGGATGTACTTTTTAGAAATTGTTAGTGCCAAAATATAGAAAATTCTTGTAAAAGGTAACTTTAGAGTGCCAAAATTGAAGTGAGTTTGTAAAAAGGCTAAGTATTAGGGTACAATTTTAATCAACCCACTTAGACCTAACACACTACATGATAAAGTGTCAAATTCAAGGGGGGATCCAATTATGAATCAAGGGGGGTATCCTTTATGTTGTGTCTTGTACACTTCTGCACTTTCTTCCATATTTTTCAGTTTGGGGAATTACATAGTATTTTGTAATTAATTAACTTAGATAAAGTTCTGAATTCAAGGGGTACATAATGGATTCTGGTATCTATTTCCATCCTTCTATAGTTAGGCTAACCTCGGAGAAGTTCTATTTGTCTTGGAAACAAGGGATAAAGAATCAATGTCTTGAACATGATCTATTGCCCTATCTCCTTGGACTCATTCCTAAACCAAGTGACTATAAACAAAAGAATAAATGGTTTAACAAAAAAGACATGGTCTATGGACTAATAGGTCTTACTATTTTTGTAGATATTTTACATCATATAGAGTACATTGAGTGCCCTTTCATTGCTTGGACCATCATTTGATAGTTGTATGGAGATCTTGATTCTTCATCTGAAAGTGATGTTTCTATGGATAACCAGGCTCTTGTGGATGATACCGAGTCTTCTATTTTCCCTTCTTGTATGGACACATCCTCATGGGATGATCAGTCTATTTGGTGGACATATATTGATACCCCATCTACATTGGAGGACATTCCATATCCTATAGTACCTATTGCTACTTCAGAGTCCAATGTTGCTTCTTTGAGAGCTTCCAGTGATTCTCTACAATAGGGCCATTTATGTATTCAAGATTCACTTCATTGGGACACACTTCTACTAGACATCTCTTGGTTGTTTATAGAGTCTCACATTTTAGATCTTGATGACACTTTGGATGATATTATCTTTCTATTTGATGATAGTATACATACACCTTCTATTACTACAAAGTTTCGTGAGGTTTTATCAAGGGCTTCCAGTGATTCTTTGTAGGACATCTCATGGGATTTACATTGTAGCCACATGGCATGCATTGACATTCCATGTCCATTCATCAATTCTTTGGATCTTGCTCTTCATCAGTTTTCACATGATTTTGAGAGGTCACTTATCTCAGTTAGGCCCAGGACCCCTGATTTGATTGTGACTCATTTTGACATTAGTATGATGACATTTGAGTAGTATTCTGAGACAGGGTACTTCATGAGACTTACCACCTCACCTTGCTTCTTTGAGCATTCACCATTGGAGTTGTTTCTTCCTAAGGAGAGAAATGGTATTTGCCGCAAATGGATTATTTTCAGCATTCATACACAGGCATCCTTTTTTTGCATAGGATCTACTTCATTGTGGGGGTTTACATAGGCTCGGTGCAAACTTTTCTTTTTCTTTTCTCTCTTTTGGAGGGAAGTTTTTTTCCCATAGGGTTTTCTTCCTTTCTCTGTTCTATGAGAGATTGCATTATACATGGGTACCTAATCATGCCTAGTTATTGGGACCATCTTTATTTAGCCCATCGAAGCTATGCTTAAGGGAGGTCTTGGTGTATGTTAATCTTTCTTAGGAGTGCATATTTAGGAGTCTATGTTTAGCCTTGAGCTATACTTGGCATGCCTAGATTAGCTTTGTCTAAGTTAAGTGGTTGCTTTTCCTAATCTTGGAGCACCACTATTCTTAGTGAGTTTTTCCTATTATTGGCTTGACTATTCTTAGTTGATTATGCCCTATATGTACTACATCTTGTAAGCTAATTCATTATCCCAAATTTTTTGTTCTAATTGTCCATTGTTTGCAATACTTGTTTTCGAAAGAAGCTAGAATGCAGAAGCTATTAATGATTACCAAATTTGAAGTATATTAAATAGGCAAAAGAGTGAATACATATAGGAGACCAAATGTAGTTAGTAGTTGAGAGAAATACTCCACAACTAAGAGTGGTCATCAAGTTGACTCCCTACAAACTAGCATGAGTGGCTAGTTTAGTGGGAGACTTGATGACTCCTCAACTAACCTCCTAACAACCTTGACATGTGTCAAGAATGTAAAATAACTCACCTAAGTAGGCTTATGCCTATGTGTATAATATATATGAAATATATATATACACTAACAGTTTTCTTGTTGGTTGAGCATGCTCTTGTTCGTCTCAGGTGGCTTGAATCAGTATTCGCATTCACTAAATGTTCCTGGTTTCTACAAATACCATATAATCAAAACTAGTATATACAAAAACTATATCATACTATATAAGCATAATTCTAGTCTATCATATCCATTTGATCATCATTGTCCTGTTTCTCTCTAACAGTCTCTGGAATGTTCTTTTCCTTTTCAGTATGATGGTCAACTTGGTCTGTGTCCATGAGCTCAATTACCCTCATTGATGCCCTCTAGCGTTGTCCATCCCGAATCCTTCCCTCTTTTCTTAGGTAACCTCTGTTATCACTGCTCTTGAAAGAATTACATTCCTTAAGAGCCCCTATTGGAGGAGAATTCCTTAACATATTGTTATCTATATTAAAGTTTTGACAAGTGAATTCCACTCCTCCAATATCTTCCTCTAATCTATCCTCAACCATATGATGATTGCTATACCTGTTGTGATTTTTCATATACTCTTTGTGAAAGCTTGGATCAACCTTCTCGTACTTGTGGGGCTAGAGTTCTGTTGTCTAAACATTAGATCTAAATACCATTGCAGACCCTTCATCCACTATCTTCATGAGCCTATCTATAGGAATCTTCAATGTTGTAGTCGCATGTTCACAAATAGAGTTAAAGGCGAGCCTAAAAAGAGACTCACTAGAGGCCCTCTCCCTTCTCTAGTATACTTCTTCATTCCTAGCCTTCCACAATGACCACAAGATCTTAGTAGAAAATAAAAGCCAAAAAAATTAGCATTGGCATCTAAATTACTGACAAAACAACATATAATATCTAGTTTTCTTATATTAGTTTTAAAAGACCAACCTTCAATCTTTCCCATAAAGTATTCCAAAACTTCACATGCAAACTTACAGTCAAAAAACACATGATCACAGGTCTCATGTTGGTTGCAAAAAGAACACAAATTATTGTCATATCCTAAAGAAAGCCTTTTAAGAATTAACAACCACCTAAAACAACTATTTTGAGGTTCAAGAACTTTTGACCAAATAATAGCAAGGGATTTAGACAACTTATGTTCTAAATTGACATTCCAAGAAGAATTAATGTGCTCATACACCACTTGATAATTTGTCATTAATTCTTATAATCTTTTAGGTTTCATCTTCAAAAATTATGTTCCATCCATCCATTTTATGCTAACCCACTCATCTTTGTTCACAACAACAAACTGAGATATATCTACACTGATGGCATTACAAAGAGATGTATATGTTCTTCTCTGTGACTCAAGTATTCCAAAATCTAACTTTATTTGGACCCATCTTTTCAAAGAATTGTTCACAAGGATATCATTGAATGTATTAATACTTAATTTATGTCATTTCTTAGCAGAACAACCTTGAAGAAGGGATAACAATTTGCCTTTATGCCTTAGGTTCCACCATAATGATCTATAGGCTTAAACATTTCTACTATTACTATCACTAGTTGGTGCATTGTTAGTCCTGGCTAACATGCAGGTGAAGCCCACACTAAAGTCAAACTTCTTTGTTTATTTTTAACTTTTTGTTGCATTTGAGAAGAGCATCTATTCTCCATCCAAAACAACATGTCTTTATGTCAATCATGGTTCTAGCATACAATACCATTACATATTTATGTCTTTATGTCTTTCAAATTTAAAAACTTCTTAATTGATTCATATTTACATTCACAAAATGAATATTGTCAAAAATGGACAAAGTAACACATCCAACCTATACGTTACTTTTATTTATTAAATAATTTTTTATTTATATTTCTCATAAGAATGGTTAAAATAATCATCTTACAAACACATTTTCAACTAATAATTATAAGTTAAATATTTTGTTTCTATTGAAAATCCAATATTTTGTTTCTATTAAAAACCCTAAAATAATCACAAGGATATAACCATACCAACATCCCTCAAATGAACCCTCCAGAATGAATAACTATAGCTCAAGGGCAATAACCATGAGAAGATAAAGCATAAAGAGAAATGCATCTAAAAAATAGGATGGACAATACCTATTAGAAGATAATCTATTGAGCAGATCAAGAGTGGGGAATGAGAATGCTCCTCTAGGATACACCAAGTCATAATGACTCTCTCCAAGAATAATCTCCTCTAGGTCCATAATGAACTCACGTTCATATCCATGTGTAGGCTCCTTAGTCTTCCTATTGAAACCTCCAAAGAGTCACCATCTCAAGAAATGTCTCTAATCCCAAAAGACTCTAGCCTCACCCAAGTCTCCAAGTATCCATAAGCACCTCCATGATCAATCCATGCTAAGCTCCAAATGCAACACTGCACCATCATGAAGCTCTCTTAGCAAATAACCAATGTACTTAGTACCAAGAGAACCAACAAGACCATTGTCAAAGATCCCACTGCATGTCTGCATATTTTAGGAACATTGTTGATTGTCAGGAACACTAAGAGGGGGGGTGAATCAGTGTTCTATAAATCTTTTCTTGAACTCTTACTTTTAACCATTTCAAAAGAACATCCACAAAAGCATGACACATAACACCAAGATTTTATGTGGAAAACCCAAAAAAGGAAAAACCACGGAGAGGATTAGCTCTCAAATATATATTGCAATCTTTACAAAAATGATGTTCAAGCTTGATCACTCCATGGGCCTGGAACATGCTGGCTTACAGCCACGATGTACAACTAAGTTTAGCAGGCTCACTGCCTCAACCCTAAACCTAGCAAGATTACAATAAGGGTTGTTAAACCCTACTGGAGGCTCAATACCAGCTTACTGATTTGATGACAACAACATTCTTCCAATCAGATCACACATGATAATTGAATACTGCTTAAGCATTTGTCACTATCCCAAGGTGTAGTCATTTAACAACTGTATTCTGAATCCCAATTCTTCATCGTTGCTGATCCTCTAACTCTTCTCAACTATTCGAAACTTTGTATCACACACATACTTCTCACACAACTCAACCAATTTTCATCACCTTTATATATCCACGTTGTGATTTACTTCATAATCAGGTTAGCATCCAAGAAGTGAAACGTGTACATAAAAAGATGTACCTTGTCGCTTAATCCAATGTACTAAGTGTCGTGCAGACATAAAACTTCTCCCAAGCATATTCATATAGGTCAGCTCTAATCTTTCAATTGCTTACATAAATCCTCCAATCATTAACTCTTCTCCGCACAATGATTTATCTCACCAGTCAGCGTGTTCCTCAAGAACATGCTTAACAACTTCATCTGTTGTCTTACAACTTCTACTGCTGATCACAAAAAACTTCCAAAATCATGTCAAGGACTCTTTACACATTCCCAATCTTACCCTTAGAACCGCAAGGCATGATATCATCTTGCAGAGAAATGTGGACCATCAGAACTCAGACTTTGTCTCTATCAAACACTATGTCAGTACTTAGCAGCTTGTAGCTATCCTTCTAGTGAACTTCAGATCTCCTAACTCTGGAATAAGACACTTCATATAAGTGTTTACAACACCTCAAAACTGCATAAAGAAATACTTGTCTGCGGAGGAATGTGGACCACTGCACTAGACCTTGTTCACTATTCCTTCTATACCTTTGCTTGCCCAGACATACACATTTCTTCAAGATGACTTTCGAAGAGGATCAGGACTTAATCTTAGAGGTATAACACTATCAAACACCAACTGACATCATACCTGAACCACATTACCGGATCATTATCTGTGGAGGCATACTATCTGACTTTCTGTCTTCTACTCTGCATGCTTTTAATACTTAGCCATTTTCTGTCAACCAGACCTAGAATCTCATATGTTCTTCTAGAGATATCTCTTCCTATCATGGTGATAGGATCTCTAAGCCTTGTTTCCATCAATGACAACATACAGATCCATACCGAAGCAGTTTATTTTGCCAATAATCTCCCCCTTTAGCATTGATGGCAACACTTAGTGAGAAATCCCTGACTGCTCCCCCTTACTATATACAATGTACTTTATTTCTCCCCCTGAGATGATTATCTATTTTTCACTGATCTACTTCTCCCCCTTTGACATCAATGGAAAAGGGTGTGATTTGGACTTCAAAAATTTGTCAAAATTTCAAAATTTGATGTATTCAGCCGCATATTTACAAGTGCAATCTACCTCTTTGTATTACATGTATTTGAGAATGCCATTGAATAAGTTCTTGATCTGAGACCACTCATTTTCCCAACCTTTCTGAGCATTATCCAAAATTTGAATGTGTCCACTGTAAAGAAAGGCTAAAGCCTATGCCTTGTTGCGATCAAAAGGTTTGCCTGTTTGTGCAGCTACCCTAGCCTATGCAATAAGATTTGTCATTGAGTCCAATTTAGGGCTGACTAGTCTCCTTAGTTGTCCCATTCTACTTTTTATTTGATATTTTTGATTTAATAACTCAGTCAGATCATTGTGGATGGGGATGACTTTTGCTTCCTTATTTCTAACTAATTCTGTTGCCGGATCAAATTTGTTAGAGATGTCCATCATTCTCTGTTCCAGATCTTTGATCTTTTCTTCAATCTTCTGAGTAGATTTTGGCTAGGATAGGCAAAATTTGTACACATCTCCAGCTTCTTTCATAGCTCTTTGAATGTTGGATATGTAATTATCTAATGAAATCTTATCCTTGGCAAGCATTGTCTTTAATTCTTCTAGTCTTTTTCCTTCAAATTCCTGCCTTACTTTTGTTTCTACAGATTTTTCAAAAGATTCAAACTGATTACTTACTAAATTTATTAATCCCTTCAAATGACTTACTGGGGGAATGGATGAATCCCTCTTGTGGGTGGGTAGTAGTTTCTCCAAGATCCCAGATGCTTCATCAATCAAGTTACTATTCTCAGTAAGTGATTTCAACAACTCTTCTTGAGCCTTTGCTTGAACAATTGAAGCCCACTTAAATTTCTATGTTAGAGACATTGTGTCCAAATTTATTTGGTCTTGTAGTAATTCTGGTTCATCCCAATCTTGTTTCTCCTTTTCGAGCACTTCTTTTGCTAAAGCAGCAATGTCTTTTGTCACCTCATCTTTACAAAGTGAGACTTTCTTTTTCTTTTCTCCTTCAATTGTGGCTTATGTAATGGATGAGATCCTTATTCTTTTTCTGGGACTAGATGTTGGTCTCTCCTCTTCAAATCTCTTATCTTTCCTTTCTAGAGTGCTTGTGAACTCGGATCCTCCTAATTTGGTTTCTACCTTACTTAATTGTTCATCTGATGTTCTTTCTGACTGTTCAAGTTCCATCCACATTCTAGAAGATAATTCTGAGAAAGTCCTAAATCTCTCTTCTTTGGGATCAGTAGGATTACTTAGTAGTGTATCAACTAACTCAGTCAGGACATCTTCTGCAACTTCATAACCTAGTGCAAGGACCCATACAGTTCTTGGTTCCACAGCTTCCATAAAGCATTTATCTTTATCCATCATGAATACAATGTCCTTTTCATACTTTGTCACCACTTTTTTATGTATCCATAACCTTCTTACCATTTTTTATTGAAAATCTCTAAAATAATTCCACAAGATTTTATTTTGCATATTTGCATTACCCAAACTCTGTAAATGATTTCTTATTTGAGCAGGTATAGGAATGTGGTCGAGCCAGATAACATTTCCTAGACCAGGTAGCTCTTTTAGGAAGTAAAAGAGTAAACATGTAATCAGTGTTCCAAATTTGAAAGGATAATTAGTTTCTTTTTCCCTTTTCAAATTCTCCATAAGTTCATTTCGAAGAAATCCACAAAGATCATAATCAATATTGTTTTTGATCATGTCATATGTTGTGTATATGGCTAATGCAGACAGAATTTTCTTTGTTGGAGAAGTATATTTTGTATCCTATAATCATTGATGCAAATTTGACAGTTGGATCCCTTATGTCATCCACTGTAAGGCCATTCTTCTCAAGTTTATCTTCTGTTAGCTACATTACTACATTGTTCTTCATTTTCTTTATGCCTGGAACCCTTCCAGAGGAGCTCATATCGGTTAATGCTTTAATGGCTTCTTTGGTTATCAAATAAGGTTCATCAAGACATAAAAATTCATCATGAATTCTTCTTAGAACAAGCTTGACCCATGCATCAGTGGGAATTGTGGGAAAGTCCAACCAGGTGTCAATTTTCTTTTCTCCTAGGACTTTGTAATCATCTTTTAGCACAATGTCCGCAGTAGTCAGTTCGTCCAAATATAGTTTGCCTAATTTCATATGGTCATATTCTTCTAATCCGGTATGAATGTATGCCCTGATATCTTCCATATGCAAGACCCCATGTGGAGTAATTGAGAATGCCCCTGACAGATCATTTTTCAGTAATTTGAAGAATTATTTCTTAAACTTGGGGTGAGACAATTTTCCTATCTTGATTACATGAGGAGTAAACATTTTTCCATAACAGTTTAATTTTCACAGTAGGGTTTCAAGTTACAAATACCTCTTTCGCTAGAGTAGGAGCCGAAATTCTCCAAACCCTTCAAATCTTGGTTGTTTTGGCTTAAAGTTTGTTCTGATCTCTCTGAGTATTTGATAGCTTTGAGTGTAAAGTGATTTGTGATTAAACAAGTTTCCTCCACATGATGTGACCTAGATGTCATTAAATGCATATTTCCAAAAAGCTGTTAAAACCTTTCACTGTAGAACATAGTTGATTAGGATTGCTCCGCTATAAGCCGCATTGACTCTTTTTGTTTTGGTTTTTCATCCAAAAGTTGTGTCATATCAGATTTCATCATATGCCTTCGTGCTTGATTCTGGCACTCACTTTCTGGCTGGGGGATTTGGATTTTCAACATTGCTCCCCCTAAGCCAGAGCTCTCAATTTACTTCCCGGAGGAAGTATATCTGCACCGGATACTAGTGTAGTTTGATCCATGACTCCAATTGCTTCTTTCTTGATCCATACCTTGTTCATTTCTTTCTTGATTTCAATTGGATTAACTTTCTCTTTTCCCTTCTCACTTTCTTCTCTATTTTTCTTTCTTTAGAATAGTGATTTCTCATCACATTTCTGCTTTTGCAAAACCTTGCAACATGTCCGAATTTGCTGCAATTGAAACATACCACGTTCTTTTGACCTTGATTCCTTCCATTAATTAAATTTGATCTGCATTGATTAACCATGTGTCCAAATATATTGCATGCAAAGGACTCTCCATTAAATGATTGCCTATTCCTGATATTTTGAAAATTTGTTCTTTCTAAACTTTTGCATTCATATGATCTGTGTCCCATTTTATAGCATGTATTGCACCTAATAGAATTCACTTATTTTACTTTTGCAAACAACCACTCTATGACCAATCCTATTGCAAGTGAAGCATTTACCTTTGAATGACTGTTCATTCCTTCCATTGTTGAATCTTTTCTTGAACTGATTTCTACATTCATTTGCTCTATGACTAGTTTTCTTGTAATTGAAACATTGACCAGAGAATAATGGAGTCTTTTGATTTATTCTAATTCTACATTGAGTATCCTTATGACCAAACTTATTGCATGAATCGCAATAACCATTGAAATATGGGTACCTTTGAGCATTTGGTTGTTTGACCTAAGGTTTTCTAGGTCTTCTTCCTTGATTTCTAAACTGGTATCCTTTGATTTGCCTTGGCTCAGTGCTTATTTGCCCAGAGTTTGAACTTTATCCTTTCTCAAATCCTAGACTATGTTTGTCATCAACATTCCTCTAGCTAGTAATCATTTCATCAAGCTTTGCAGTACTTATCTTGAATTTTTCTTCAAAACTTCTTGCCTTTTCCAAATCTATTTTTAAGCTTATAACTTCTTTTTCAAGTTTTGCACAATCTTCTGATCTATTTTTCACAATCAAGTTTAGATCATCTTCTGCTTTTGTTATTTCTGTAACCTCTGCTTCCAAATCATATAGGGCTTCATTTGCCGATAACAATTGGTCACTGGCTTCTTTGTATTTGTCTTTGAATTTCTTGACTTGCTCCTTCAGCTTTAAGATGCATTCAACTTGTTTTAGATTTTCCTTTAGATCTCTAACCTCTGCTTCAGAATTTTCAAGATCCATAAGAGCTGCTTCCATTTGGTTGTATCTCTCATAATTTCCATACCTTCTTGCTGCCATGATCACACTATCCCAGATCTTCCTTAGGTTATTAAACTTCTTTCAAGGAACTTTGCTCTAATACCAATTGTTGATTGTCAGGAACACTGAGAGGGGGGGTGAATCGGTGTTCTATAAATCTTTTCTTGAACTTTTACTTCAACCATTTCAAAAGAATAATCAAACAAAAGCAAAATATACAACTAAACAACATCCACAAAAGCATGACACATAATACCAAGATTTTACGTGGAAAACCCAAAAAGGGAAAAGGGAGAGGATTAGCTCTCAAATATATATTACAATCTTTACAAAAATGATGTTCAGGCTTGGTCACTCCACGGGCCTGGAACATGCTGGCTTACAGCCATGATGTACAACTAAGTTTAACAGGCTCACTGCCTCAACCCTAAACCTAGCAAGATTACAATAAGGGTTGTTAAACCCTGAGGGCTACTAAACCCTACTAGAGGCTCACTGCTGGCTTACTACCTTGATGACAACAACATGCTTCCAATCAGATCACACATGATAACTGAATACTGCTTAAGCGTCTATCACTATACCAGGGTGCAATCATTTAACACCTGTATTCTGAATCCCAAGTCTTCATCGCTACTGATCCTCTAACTCTACTCAACTATTTGCATCTTCACATCACACACATACTTCACACACAACTCAATTGAATTTCATCACCTTTATATATCTACATCATGATTTACTTCATAATCAGGTCGGCATCCAAGAAGTGAAACGTGTACATAAAAAGATGTACCTTGTCGCTCAATCCAATGCACTAAGTGTTGCGTGGACCCAAAACTTCTCCCAAGCAAGTTCATATAGGTCAGCTCTAATCTTTCAATTGCCTACATAAATCCTCCAATCATTAACTCTTCTCTGCACAATGATTTATCTCACCAGTCAGCCTGTTCCTCAAGAACATGCTTAACAACTTCATTTGTTGTCTTACAAATTCTACTACTGATCACAAAACACTTCCAAAATCATGTCAAGGACTCTTTACACATTCCCAATCTTACCCTCAGAAACACAAGGCATGATATCATCTTACAGAGAAATGTAGACCATCAAAACTCAGACTCTGTCTTTGTCAAACTCTGTCAAACACTATGCCAGTACTTAGCAGCTTGTAGCTACCTTCTGGTGAATTCCAAATCTCCTAACTCTGGAATAAGACACTTCATATAAGTGTTTACAACATTTCAAAAATGCATAAGGAAATACTTGTCCGTGGAGGAATGTCAACCACTGCACTAGACCCTGTTCATTGTTCCTGCTATACCTTTGCTTGCCTGGACTTAGACATTTCCTCAAGATGACTTTCGGAGAGGATCAAGACTTAATCTTTGAGGCATAACACTATCAAATACCAACTAACATCATACTTGAATTGTATTACTGGATCATTATCTGCGGAGGTATACTATCTAACTTTCTGTCTTCTACTCTGCATACTTTCCATACTTAGCCATTTTCTGTCAACTAGACTTGGAATCTCATATGTTCTTCTAGAGATATATCTTCCTGTCATGGTGATTGGATCTCTAAGCCTTATTGCCATTAATGACAACATACAAATCCATACCAGTGAAGTGTCTCTTGCCAACAAACACATCATGACATCATGATCTAACATCTCCATAAAGGAAGACCACATGCTCCAAAGAACATATCATGTATCAAGAGAACCTATATCATGCCAACACTCTAATCTAGAATCAAGAGTCCACCATGGTACAATAACAAATATCATGTAAACAAGGATCAACATCTAAAATCACATGAAGATAACCATCTCCTAAAAATAGAACTAAAAAATGTCAAAGAACTCTCACTACCAAGAGCTCCTCTATGACACCAACTACCACTATAGAAGATCATCCATCACTAGGTGATGAATCCACATCATTACCAAAGCTCCCATTAAAATGTGATACTAAGCTATCATGGTATAGCAATAAAAATGCTACAAGTCTAATAGATGACTATCCAGGAAATCTAATCATCCATCCTCTCATCGCAAAGCAACATACCAATGCATAAATGACCACATACAAGGACAACTAATAGAATTTTCATGAACATTTCAAATCAATCTCATGGATATAGACAATCCACATCTGAGTCATCCCACTATAGCCAATGGGTAGCTAATCCACATAACTTCATAAATCAAATATCCCAACCAATGAAAACATGCAAACTCATCATCACATTAGTAACCCGCAAACTAAAATATCAAAGAGGATAACCTATAGACCTCAAGACTCAAACACTAGATCAATGTCAGAACTGATTTTCCAAACAAATTTTGATAGAGTCTCATCAATTCACTATCAAATCTTACTTCCAAAGAGAGAAAATGGTAACCCTTTTATAGATGATCCACCATACCGAGTTTTTCAATGGACGGTGGAGATTCACTCAACACCAATGGCTCAAGTTACATGGCATTTAACTTTGGTTGGTGGGCAATTACAATCCTGGATTTGCTTTTGTCTTTTAGGAAAAAGATGAAATTACAACATTTTATCTCATGAGAACAAGATGAAATAACTTTTGGAGTTGTCTAATGGGACAAATCACTTTTCCAATGAGTTGACTAGTCAAGAAGAGTATGTGGCAAATTTTTTATGAAGGCACTCCAGCTGGATGCTTGTCGGGTTGACTTGTTGACTGGAACAGGTGCAAACAAAACTGAAACTGCACCCAAAACCGAGTACATTCTTCATCTCTAACAATAATTTCTGATAGCAACCTGATCTTCTTAATTTTCTAACACATCTTCTACATGCTGCATCATCCAATTGTCATGCTTAATCTACAGGAAAAATAAATACATAATGAATAATCTTTTATAAACATAGCTCATTCAAGTACATAAATCACATTTAAGCATTTTAAATTTATTGATGTTCAAACCACATATTTGAGCCAATCTAAACTCTTTAGTATTAACATACACTTCCCTTTTATGTCTTCAAATTATCACCTTCATCAATAGTGATTGATCCCTACCAATGGTAATTCAGTGTTCTATGATCTTTGTTATTGGCATGTAACCCTCTCTCACATGATATATGCACCATTTAGCAATGATGACTATCCATCCTATTCATTATTGTCCTACTCCAACATTATGATTTGTCATGTGCCTATTCCTTGATATCCATTCATAACTGCCTATCCCTTGAACTACATTAGGATCATCCACTGATAAAAAAGGCATATAAATTGTAAGGTACAACAACCCTCAGCGAGCTCATACTTCTTTGACCTTTTTCAATGTGTATTATGAAATCATGGCTTTCCTTCATCCTCCACATAAATTATCAATGTCTAATGCTCATCCTCTGCCCTTTCATTCTTGTGAGAACTTTAAATCAACGTTGTGTAATAGTGACTAGTTCTCTATGTACTTTGAATCCATTATAGAAGCTACAATGTCTTTGATCTCCCTGAAGTAATTGGTGTTCTTTCAACAAGCTACGGGTATAACTATCCTCCTTAGCTCAAGATTAGGGTTCTTGCGATGACGATTTAACTCTATAGCATGCACAGAGGTATGCACCAACTGTAAAAGTCAGTCCATTCATTAATATCAGTGGTTTGGAGGTTTCTCCTTTCCATAAAATTTTGCCCACTTCTTTCACTCATTCCATGAGCATTATAATCTTTTGCTTATTTCCATCCAATAATCAAAACCCCCTTTTATGATACAGTCAAGATAAACCTCCGTCATCAATACAACACCTTAGTTATCACAGGTGACAACCATAGTTTGTTTAAGTGGGCCAAATCATTATAAGGGAGACGCGAGAGTTGACAAGTGTGTGTTGGAACATCTCCTTTCTCTAAGCCTCTGCCCATATACAAGTCACAACCTTGTATTTAAGGAAGTCACACATGCAATAGAGTGCCAAGGAAGTGTCTTTGAATCAGAGAGTAGGAGTTTTAAGTGCGACCAGATATTGCGAGGAATGAGGAAGCTACAGGATATCATCCTATCCAGCAAAAAAACCCCCACAAAATGATGAATATTCTACCTTCATTTCCCAAAATACCAAGTTGTAAACTCCATTAGTTTATTCATGGTTCTTCAAAACCTTAAAGTTTTGCGTAAAAATCTTAATTCCAACTGAGATATCATCTTCAAAAGCCCATAAAACAACTTCACATTTTTCAAGTTCAAATTTCACGGGAGTGCTGGATAGGCAGGAGATAGGGCGATAACTAGATGCAGGGAATTCAAACATCATAAGACATTGCTAGAATATGGTATTGTACGCTCAAAATCAAGACTACGGTTGCTTGGGGCTGTCAGGTCAAATTTTGGCACAAACATGAACCCTTTCCTCCATGGGGCAATCCGCCACATCACTCTCGCTCACGTGGAAGTAGCCAGTTGAGAGGAGGCAAGACACAGCGGGGTTCTAGCTCATTGGAGAGCTGGACTTTGCAAAGAGGGGTTGACAAGTCCCGTGGCCTTTGTTGTTGTGTGCTAAGTTGAATGTTTCGTTTGATTGTAGTTGTTGTTGAGATAACCCTATGACTTGAAGGGTCACTAGTTTCTCTTCTTCTATTCCATCTTTGTGCGGGTAAACAGTTTCTTGCATTTATGTCCTCTTGTCTCTCAATGCGTTGAATAAGTTCTTGTTGTATTTGCAGTTGTCTTTGTTCTTCTATCAATAAGAGGACAAATGGGTCTTGTTGTGGTAGAGTAAATGTCTCTTGTTGTTCTCGTGGATTTATTTCCTCAATCTCATCATGGATAACCCTCACCCACTCTCCTCTCACTCCTAGGCACATTCATGAACCAAGATGGAGGTAGATGTGTGATGACCGATCTATAACTAGACTCAGGGGTTTTGACCTAGGGTTTGACTATGTTTTGACTTGTTTTTACCTTGTGATGTGATCAAGGGTTTGATTGAATCATTTATCATGGTTTACCTGGTGATGGTTTGAGGGTTTGCAAGTTTGTCTATTCTAGGGTTTCTATATGCATGCAAAGCTAAATGATATGCAAACATATTTTTGTGCTTTTTTAGTATTTGGAAATGAAAAGTGCTATTTCATCTATGAAAGGGAAATATGAATGCAAGCTAATATGACTTTTCCTAATGCAATCTTAATCTATGTTTTTGGGTTTTCGATTGTTTTGAAGTAATCTAATCTAAAAATGGAAAATGCTTCTACAAATAATCTAGATCTAAGAATATGAAAGCAATTATTCTAACATGCAAGATCTAACTATCAAGGAAAAAGCAAAATTTTACTATTCCCAAGAGCAAATTTGGTTTTCTAATTACTATGAATTGAATAAAGCAATGGAGGAACCTGAAAGAAATGAATATTTGTGTGACTCCACTACCCTCAGAAATCCTTGATAGTGGCAACCTCGAGTCCTTTTGAAGCAGCGGGAGATCCTTTTGACGACAAAATGACACAAAGAAACAAAAAGAAGCTTGTTGAAGCTTGAAAGAGCTCAATGAGAGCTTTGGTTGAGCACAATGGCATAGAATGAAGCAGCATATTGATGCTTGGTTGGACAATGAATAAAGCAAAAGGCTGTTGGAATTAGAGGTGACAACTGAGAGGGGGTGAATCAGTTGTCTCAAAACTTTAAATTTTTTTGTAGTTAATTCTTTCTTTTTCTTTTAACAACAAATCAATAACTTAACCATGAAATCAACAATCATAAATGTAAGAGCAGCAGCACAATAACACACTTGACACCAAGATTTTTGACATGGAAACTCAGTTAAGGGAAAAACCATGGTGGGGGTTAACCCACAAAAATTAATACCCTGTTAAAAGTATTTTTACAAATGAGAACGCACATGCATTCGGGCTCACTGCTCAAATAGAGGCTCACTGCCTACAAATGATTATAGAAGAATATAGAGCTTTTGAACTGATGAGAAGCATCTACTAATGCATGAATTCAATTCTGGTTAAGCACAAAACACTAATCTTACACATTTCATCTTCACTCTGCCCTGTTTACTGTTCTGACTTCATTCGAATCTTAGATCTCTGCTCCTTTCGTATTTTCTCCATATTCACACCACACACTTAATTCATTCAAATCCATCAGGTATATATATATCCATATCTTGATCTTCAATCACTTTTCAGTCAGCTTCAAGAACACTTAGAACTTTATTGAATACTTTGCTCTGTCAGCTAGATCTGTGCATAACTTGAGTCACAGACCAAACCTGCACTTACAAATCATCAACCAGGTCATCCACTATCAATGGTCATCACTAATTGCCCAATCAACAACTTCCATACATTTGGAACCAAGATCATTTACAAGGTTGGCATGTTCTTCTGTCTGCTCTGTCAAACTGTTAACCTGATACTCAGATACTAATAATTATTGAATCCTTCATCACTGGAGGCCAAAACTCTGAATTTAGATTATTCAGACAATGCTTATGACTCCCTCAGATCCACAGCAAACTATGATCTACCATTGGAGAGATCCGGACCAAGATACCAGACCCTATCACACACTCTATTCTTGACTCCCCAGACTTAGATAAATCTTCAATCTGATTTCTAGTATGGGAAAAATATGCAATGTGGATGAGTAGTAGAGACTTAGTTGTCATCAATGAAAAAACTTATCATGCCTAGCAATGTCTCTTGCCAATAAAGGCATCTTATGTTGCAAGTATGGGCCTAACCGGTGTTGTCATTGATGTCAACATACTCTTGTTACATTGATGTCAAGGATTGGATGAGTTGTGTACTGAGGATATTAAGAAAATCAAGCCCTAACAGAAATAGAGAAAAATAGTAAAGACAGTGAAGTTCTATGAAGTAAAGATTCTAGTCAGTTGAAGATCTGAGTACGCGCATCAAAGGGTTTGTAGATATGTGTCTGAAGGTTCTCCAGTCAAGATTTTAGAGGTCCACATGAAGATTAGAAGAAGTTATGGCCATATGAGTAAAACTAGTTCTAGCAGTTGTTCAATAGTGACAAAGTGGCTCAAATAGGTCCGGCGAGAACTGGTAATGCAATATCATGCTCTACGGATTTGGTGGCATTTTTGGGAAGCTAATTTGAATTGACAACTCGATTGGATTGTAGTTTGGAGGGCCACAAGTGATTCTTCTAGTGTGACAGTGATGAGCAACTGTGTTCTTGAGGTTCCGGATGAAGATGTAAATGGTTGTAGTAAGCAGAAGTGGTGCGGATGTTCTTAGTGATTCAAGCAAGCTTGTGGAGGTCTCTAGATTCTGTCCAGTTTGTGTTGTTGGTCCGCATTAAAGATTGAGATCGTAATTCTTTGGGTGATGGTGTTCTTCCTAGTCCTAGCCGACCAGATGATTTGCACATATTGCAGATGTTCTTGAAGGTGTTTTGTGAAGCCTGGCATGTTCCTTGAAGAAGATTGAAGTCTTAGATATGCGTGGCCGATAGGATAGTGACACACATGAAGTTTTTGTAATAAGTCAAGTTGTATTTTTATAATTGCTCTATAATAAAATAAGTGTATGTTGTCCCAGCTTTGATGATCATTCCAAAGTCAATGTCATGTATAAATAAGAATTGTGAAGTCATTCAAATGCACCCAATTATCGTGATGAGGAAGTGATAGAGAAGAGCGAAAAGTAGAGCAGAGGTGTTGAGCTTAAATGGAACTGATTCAGGCATAGTAAAGATGCTAATCTCGAGTTCAAGTATGTAATACTTATATTCTTCTGTAGATAGTGTGTCTCCTGTAGGCAGTGGACCTCTTGTGAGCAGTGTGCTCAGGCAGTGAGCCCTAATTGGCAAGTGCCTTTTTTCTTTTTATTCTTTTAACAGAGAATATAATCTTAGGTTAGTCACCCCATAGTTTTTCCCTTAACCAGGTTTTCCACATTAAAATCTTGGTGTCATATGTGTTGAATATGTTTCTGCTCTTGAGTTATTGCATTATGCTTCCATGATTAAATCATTATTATGATTTTGAAATATAAGAAGTCTTTAAGAATTAAAGAACAAAAGTTTTAATGACAACTGATTCACCCCCCCTCAGTTGTTTGTCCTAAAACCAACAATTGGTATCAGAGCTAAGTTCCTCTAAAAGAGCTTAACTACTTGAGGAGATCCAAGATGTCTTCCTACAAGAAGGATAGTCCAAGGTTTGATGGAAAAAACTACACTCTTTGGAAAAGCCGCATGGAATGTCACTTGCAATGTATGGGATTTCAATATTGGAACATGACTATAAAAGAGTATATTCCTCCAAAGAATGGTCTGACAAATCTAGATGAAATCAGAAATGTTGAAGATAATATTCAAGCTAGAGAAGCCTTACTAAGTAACTTATCTGATATAGAACTGACAAATGTTATGGATTTAAAAACTGCATATGAAATTTGGTCAAAACTAGAAATTCTGCATGAAGGAGACAAATATGTTAAATGTGCCAAGATACAAAGTCTGAAAGGAAAATTCAAAAACCTGAAGATGAATGAAGATGAGAATATCACTACATTTATGCCAAAAGTAAATGAGATTGTTTGTGGCATTAGATGTGTTGGTGGAACTTTGGATGAAGATGAAATTGTTGCCAAAGTTCTCAGATCCTTACCTCCTGCCTACAAACACAAGGTTGTCGTTATTGAGGAATTCAGATCTTTATCATATTACAAGGGATCAACTAGTTGGGAAGTTAGTTGCATTTGAATTGGCTGAGTTTGGAGATGCTCCTCCCAAGACTGAATCTGCATTCAAACCTAGTGCCTCTACAAAAGGTAAACAAAGGTATGATCCAAGAGATAGTTCCTCAAAGAAATTATCATGGTATGAAAAAGCAAGAAAAGATCTGGAAGAAGATGAGGCAGAAGCTACTCAACTTGAAGCTCTTATTGCAAAAAGACTGCCAAGAGGATCTAGTAAGTATGAAGGAAAATTGCCCTTCAAATGTTTCAACTACAACAAGATTGGTCATTTTACCTCAAGATGTCCAGAAATATTTTCAAGGCCAAATCCTAATAGATCAAAATTCCAAAAGAAATGTTACTATGTTCAAGAAGATGATGATGAAAGAATAACAGATGATGAATCTGAGATAGGAAACAAATCCAGAAGTGACTGGGTGTTTATTGCCATCAAGGAAGAAGACCCAATGCCCATTGAATTTGTTAATCATAAAATGGTAGAAAGGGCTTTGGCTTCTCAAGTTGAAGAAAAGGATGAATGGGTCATTGATAGTGGATGCTCTCACCATATGACCGGTGACAAGAATAAGTTCATAAATATGGAAAGATATGAAGGAGGAATTGTAAAATTTGGTGATAATTCTGCTGGCAGAATTAGAGGCAAAGGAACTATTTCTTTTGATGGAAAGAACAAAACCAGTGATGTTCTGTATGTTGAAGGTCTGAAGCATAATCTTCTCAGTGTTGGACAGTTGGTGGACAAAGGCTATAATCTCCATTTCAAAAATGGAAAATGCAAGATCTTTGAAAGCTCTGGAACTAAGATTGCATCTGATACTCAGACAAAAGGTAACATCTTCCACTTGGTTGGTACTGACAAAAGTTGTTTATTTGTTCAAATTGATTAGAGTTGGTTGTGGCATAGGAGAATGTGTCATGTAAATTTTGATAATATCATCAAGATAAGAAACACTCAGGCTGTAAGAGATCTTCCAAGATTGGTGAAACCTACTAACAATTTGTGCAAAGAATGTCAGTTGGGTAAGTAGAACAGAGTCACTTTTAAAAGAAAGGAACAATCTTCTATCAGATTGTTGGACTTGGTACACACTAATCTATGTGGACTGGCAAGAATCAAGAGTCTACAAGGTGATAGATATTTCATGTTACTAATTGATGACCACTCCCAGATGATGTGGGTGACTTTCCTAAAAGAGAAATTTGAAGCACTTCAAAAGTTCAAAATATTCAAGGCTATGGTAGAAAATGAAACTAGGATAAACATAAAATGTCTCAGGTCTGATAGAGGTGGTGAATTCACATCTGGAGAGTTCATAGAATTCTATGAGAAACATGGGATAAAGAGATAGTTATCTACTCCAAAGACTCCATAGTAGAATGGAGTAGTGGAGAGAAAGAACTGGCCCATCCAGGAAGCATCTAGAACCATGATGATGGAAGCAAATGTCCCTTAGATCTACTGGAGAGAAGTTGTAAGCACTTCTGTCTATACTCTTAATTGAGTACAAATCAGAAGCAATACTGGTAAGACTCCTTATGAACTCTAGTTTGGCCTCACTCCTACTATGAAGTATTTCAAAGTCTTTGGTAGTAAATGTTATATTAAAAGAGATGAAGATCTTGGTAAATTTGATGCTAGAAGTGATGAAGGAATATTCTTGGGTTATTCACTCAAAGCAAAGCATACTGGTGTTATAACAAGAGATTGAGAAAGATTGTAGAAACTACAAATGTGAAGGTTGATGAAGGCATTAAAAATCCCTCAAGGTTTTATGAGTGTGAAGTAGATGATCAGAATGATGTTTTGGTCTAAGAAGATCAAGCCCCAACTATAGTTCAGATTCAGACTGATCAAGAGAATCCTGAAATACAGGAAGAAGAGATAAGTTTGAATGAACCTGTCTAAGAAATAGATGTGCAAGAAATTCCCAAAACTCCCAGGTATGAAAGACTGAATCATTCTAAAGACCAGATCATAGGAGATAGAAGCAAAGGTGTTCAAACAAGAAGAAAGATTGCTCAAGATTTAGAGAAGTATTGTCTGATTTCAAAGGTTGAACCAAAAATAGTAAGTGAAGCATGCAATGATGAAAGCTGGGCTAAAGCAATGGAGGAAGAATTGATACAGATTAAAAAAATTCACACTTGGGATCTTGTTCCCAGACCTAAAGACAAAAATGTGATTGGGACTAAGTGGGTCTTCCAGAATAAACTGAATGAAGATGGTGAAGTAGTTAGAAACAAAGCTAGATTGGTTTGTAAGGGTTATTCTCAAGTAGAAGGAGTTGACTTTGAAGAAACTTTTGCTCCGGTGGCAAGAATTGAAGCAGTCAGATTATTTCTTGACTTTGCTGCCTTCAAGGATTTCAAAGTATATCAGATGGATGTCAAGTCTGCCTTCCTAAATGGTGATTTGGAAGAAGAGGTATACATTGAGCAACTGGATGGATTCCAATTGTCTGATCATGGTGATATGGTCTGCAAGTTGAAGAAAGATTTGTATGTACTCAAACAAGCCCCAAGAGCTTGGTATGAAAGATTGGATAAACATCTTTCAAAGATTGGTTTCAACAAAGGTACTGCTGACAGTAACATGTACTTCAAGATTGATCATGAAAATATTTTAATTGTTGAAGTATTTGTTGATGATATCATTTTTGGAGGAAAAGATAGTATGTGCAAGACTTTTGCAAATCAAATGAAAAGTGAATTTGAGATGTCTATGTTTGGGGAAATAAATTTCTTCTTGGGTTTGCAAATCACTCAAACAAAGAAAGGAATCTTCATTTCACAGACCAAATATGTGAAAGAATTGTTGAAGAAATTTGGGATGGAAGATTCAAAGCTAATGAATACTCCCATGGCAACTAGGTGTAAACTGAGAAAAGATGATGAATCTCCTAAGGCTGATCAGAAAAAGTATAGGTCAATGATTGGAGGACTACTAAACCTTACTCAAACTAGACCTGACATTATGAATGTTGTTGGTCTTGTTTCCAGATTCCAAGTTGATCCTCGAGAGTCTTATGTCATGGCAATCAAGAGAATTCTTAGATATCTGAAGGGAACAGTTGAGTATGGTTTATGGTATCCTAGGGATTATGATTTCTCTCTTCATGCATATACAGATGTTGATTGGGTAGGAGATGTGGATGATCGGAAGAGTACCAATGGTGGTGCATTCTTTTTGGGGAAAAGATTGGTTTCTTGGCTGAGAAAGAAACAAGAGGCAATATCTCTGTCCATTGTAGAAGCAGAGTATATTGCAGCAGTGGGTAGTTGCACTCAAGTATTATGGATGAAGCAAATGCTAAGAGATATCAAAGTGGAGTATGAAGAACCTATCACAATCTTCTGTGACAATTCAAGTGCAATAAATATATCAAAAAAGCTAGTGTTGCATTCAAAGACAAAACATATATCCATCAAGTTTCACTTTTTGAGAGAGCAGGTGAACAAGAATGAATTCAGATTGGAGTTTGTGCCCTCAAAGGATTAGATTGCAGACATTTTTACTAAACCTCTACCTAAGGACTCTTTTGAGTATCTCAGGGAGAAGTTAGGGGTTATTACCCCTCCGATTCTGAATTAAGGTGCACTGATGTGCATTAGTCCGGTGGATCTCACAGTCATATATTGTGGTCTGGATAGATGATAGGAAGCTGCTACTCAGGGGGAGTAGTTTGTATGATTCTAAAGTATTGATACAAGTATGTGCCCTTTGCCATTGATGTCAAAGGGGGAGAGAAGACATGTGAAAAACAAAAGAGATTGTTGATCAAAGGGGGAGAAATGAAGAAATAAAAGATATGTGAATAATTTTGTTAGGGGGAGCCAGTGAGGAGAAGTTCTTGTCTTGATGGTCAAAATAGTTTTTCACATCATATGTTGCCATCAATGACAAAGGGAGAGATTGTTGCAAGTATGGGCCTAATTGGTGTTGTCATTGATGTCAACATACTCCTGTTACATTTATGTCAAGGATTGGATGAGTTGTGTGTTGAGGATATTGAGAAAATTAGCCCTATTAGAAATAGAGAAAAATAGTAAAGATAGTGAAGTTCTATGAAGTAAAGATTCTAGTTAGTTGAAGATCTGAGTACGCGCATCAAAGGGTTTGTAGATATGTGTCTAAACGTTCTCCAGTCAAGATTTTAGAGGTCCGCATGAAGATTAGAAGAAGTTATGGCCATATGAGTAAAACTGATTCTAGCAGCTATTCAGTAGTGACAAAGTGGCTCAAATAGGTCTAGTGAGAATTGGTAATGCAATATCATGCTCTGCGGATCTGGTGGCATGCTTGGGAAGCTAATTTGAATTGACAACTCAATTCACTTGTAGTTTGGCGGTTCGCAAGTGAATCTTCTAGTGTGACAGTGATGACCGGTTGTGTTCTTAAGGTTCTAGATGAAGATGCAAATGGTTGCAGTAAGCAGAAGTGGTGCGGATGTTCTTAGTGATTCAAGCAAGCTTGTGGAGGTCTCCATATTGTGTCCATTTCATGTTGTTGGTCCGCATTGAAGATTGATCTTGTAAATCTTTGGGTGATGGTGTTCTTCCCAGTCCTGGCCAACCAGATGATTTGCACATATTGTGGATGTTCTTGAAGGTGTTTTGTGAAGCCTGGCGTGTTCCTCGAAGAAGATTGAAGTCCCAAATATGTGTGGCCGACAGGATAGTGATGCGCATGAAGTTTTTGTAATAAGTCAAGTTGTATTTTTGTAATTTCTCTGTAATAAAATAAGTGTATGTTGTGCCGACTTTGATGATCATTCCAAAATCAATGTCATGTATAAATAAGAATTGCGAAGTCATTCAAATGCACCCAATTGTCGTGATGAGGAAGTGATAGAGAAGAGGAGCAAAAAGTAGAGTAGAGGTGTTGAGCTTAAATGGAACTGATTCAGGCATAGTAAAGATGCTAATCTCTAGATCAAGTATGTAATACTTATAGTCTTCTGTAGACAGTGTGTTTCCTGTAGGCAGTGGGCCTCTTGTGAACAGTGTGCTCAGGAAGTGAGCCCTAATTGGCAAGTGCCATTTTTCTTCTTATTCTTTTAACAGAGAATACAATCTTGGGTTAGTCACCTCGTGATTTTTCCCTTAACCGGGTTTTCCACATTAAAATCTTGGTGTCATATGTGTTGAATGTGTTTCTACTCTTGAGTTATTGCATTATGCTTCCATGATTAAATCATTATTATGCTATTGAAATATAATAAGGCTTTAAGAATTAAAGAACAGAAGTTTTGGTGACAACTAATTCACCCCCCTTCAGTTGTTTGTCCTAAAACCAACACCTTCGTCCTGTAAGAGCATTTGAATGCTAAGTTGGAGAGCAAAAACTGGCAAGAGTTGTGTGCACAATGAATTTGCCTCCCTTTGTGCTTGAGGGAGCAGTGTATTTATAGGTTTGAGGAATGGGATTGATTTATAAGTTAACTCATTTGATTGATGAGTTAACAATGATGATTGGGGAGTTAACAAGGTTGATTACCCAATGAACTTAGCTAACTATGGAGTGATAAATCAATAATAGCTTATCACTAAAGAGGAAATGGAGATGTGAGGATGCATGAGATTGATTGAGGAGTTAATTTTAGATCAAATGGAGTTAATTATACATGTGTGGGTGCATGAAATATTCAACTCCATATTAGGCATCAAAAATCATGTGAACAGGAAGAAAAATGGGTGAAAACGGAGCTAAGATGAGCGAGAAACTCGAGTTTTTCTGTAGCTGAAAATACGACAGGGTTGCCCCTTGTGCTAGTAGGTTTGCCCTTGGGCAACCATGGGTCACTCGAGGGGAGACCCTAGGTTGCCCAAGGGAGATCTGGGTTGGACAGGGTTTTCTGAAGAATTGCAGGGGGAAATGAAAGAAGAGAAGAAAAGGAGGGGTTCTACCTCCAGAAACAGGTCAGTCATGCATGCAAGAATCCAAATCTCCACTTGCACCTACAAGATCTCCTAGGGGAGATCTAGAAATAATAGGGGGATATTTGGATTGGTTGAGCAGAACTGAAAACCGAATGTGGGAGATGAAAAGGGGGACCTCTAGAAGGCTTCTAAGGGGTGCAGAGGATGAAAAATACAAGGGAAAGGTGAAAACTCACCTACAAGACGTTTACAAAGCTTAGGAGCAAGGTTGAAAGCTTAGAATACGCAAATCAACAAGTGTCACAAAAAGGTGCCGAGAAGCATCGCAAGTGACGAGAGAGAAATCGACAAAGAGGAATCAACACAAGACAAGAAAGAAGACATGTCATCAAGAGATTTATCGCTAAAGGACATTATTTCATGGTTACATGTATGTGACAAGGATTTGAATCATCATAAGGGTCCTCATGGAGGTTGTGCGTGATTTTTGTGCTTACATATTTGCCCCCTCAGGGACGGTAGCCTACATGAAAGGTAGGTACCGTTCCCAAACTAGGCCTTACCTATTGTCGATTTTCCTGCAATTATACCTGCAATAACTAGTATTAGTCTGGCATTTAAATATATCAAAACAAATAATGAAAATTGAAATGATGAACTTACTATGGATCGTTCAAGTTTGACTAGTTGTTTTGCCTTTGTCAGTTTAGACCTGTAGAAATGAAAGCATGCAAAATGATGCACGAAAAAGATGCATAAAAGCAAAGAACTAATCTAAAATGCACAAATGAAACTAAGCTAAGGGCAAACAAAGCAAGTCAAATTGTGAGATTGGAACAAAATGGCAACGAAATTGATCGTGTGAGCAGTCATTGGAAAGGTATCACTGAGGAGATCGCAAAGATAGCTGCCTCTTCTTCAGCCATAGAGAATTAGGTATTACTCTTCTCTAAGCCCCAGTTCAAATTTTGTGAAAAAACTCTTGAAATTGTTCATTTTTGATGATTTTCTCTGTTGCATTGTATTTGTCTCGTCGTTCAGAGCAAGATAGGTTTTTCATTTTCTAAAATTGGCCAAAAAATGAAGTTTTTAGAGCAGTGTTTGATTGAGGGATCTCCCTCTAGGGTAGCCCCTTTTGTTAGGCAGGTCTCCTGGTGGAGATCCTATCTGACAGTAGAGTCGCCTGAGGGAGATCCTGTCTGACAGCAGGGTCACTCGAGGGAGATCCTGCAAAATAGCAGGGTCGCCCAGGGGCGACCCTATTAGGCTGATTTTGACTGAAATTTCACTTTGTTTGATGCTCGTTTTACTTTGATCTGACATGTTTTGGCTACTATATTCACCTGTTTATTGCAATCTTGAAGGTTTATATGCTTTTTTTGTGTAAGGTTTTTCTGCAGTTTTATGATTTTTAGGGATTTTTACGGGTTTACGAGATCTAATCTAAAGTTCTCTTCTAATTTTGCATGATATGCGTATCCAATGGAATGCCTGTCGAGACCAAGGATGGCTCTCAGGGATGCTTGCCTCATTGAGTAATGAGGATCACTCTATTTTGAGGAGGGTAGTCTAGCTAGAGTTTGTCACGTTCCTGTTATTCATCATGTGTCTCGTATATGCTATGACATTCTAACTTACTGGGATGCAGACAGGAACATATTTAGCTTCCTGCAAATCTCTGGAGAGTGGAACATCACTCTGTATGATGTGTATCATGGTGGTGTTCACCTAGGATTAGGGCTCTGAATTTGCGTTTGCAGGCTTCTGTGTTTTTTCCTTCAAGCCCTTAGTGCCTTGGATTAGGTTGTTCCTCGACCCACATGCAATGTTTTACCGCTTGTTCCTGTCACACTTAAGAAAAATGTTAAGTTTTTGTATGTGCAATTCCAAATGTATGTTGGCGGGCTTGTGAAATCTCTATTGGCCTTCAAAAAATGGTAAAAAAATGAATTATATGCATTTTTGAATGCATATCAGGCTCAAGAAGGTACATATACAAGGGGGAATCCATCGCGGATTCCTGGGAATATTCACCGCTTGTATATTGGGCTTGTATGTCTAAACATACATCGGGCACATGCAATGAAAAATATACAAGGGTGGAATATTCCGGAAAGGATTCCTTGTTGGTATATTCGTGGTTGTATGTGCTATATACAAAGGGTATATACAAGGAGGTGAACATACAATCCGGATGCGATGAGGAATGTGTTTTGGTGGATTTCAGGTTGAAGTCCATGGGTTGCATGTTGTATGTTGTATGTGTGATATACAACAAAAAGATACAATGAGATAGGTACAATGTGGACTCTAATGTATGTTCCAATCTAGCAAATAAAGTGTTGAGATCCATCTTGCATGTACATGGCATTGTATACGCTTATATAGAAACAAAGGGAATATACAAGCCAATGTGCAATAAGAAAGATACGAGCTGGACCCGAATGAAATCTCAATTTGTTCTATAAGTATTTGGTGTTCGCAGCTTGCATATATGTATGCTTGTATATGCGCTGATATACAAAGGTAATGAGTTACAAGCCAGATCTCAAAGCGATTTCAATTTGTTCTATAAAATTTGAGATCTGACTTGTATATAAGGTGATTGTATATGCTTTTGCATATACAAGGGCAAAATGGATAGCAGAAAAGTCAGCGATGGATGTATAAGGTCCTGACGTGGCACGATATCATTGGTGGGCTACTTTTCAGCATATTTTGACGTTGTTGATCTCAACGGTAGGGAGATAGGATCGACGGCTATGTTTTAAGCCCATAGCGATGGATTTTCCTGTGCATATGTAGCCATTTGGGCAGGAAAAACCTCAAGGTGAACGCAGCAGCTGCATCCCGTGGGTTGGTCGAATATTAATGGCAATTGCAGAGGCATGATGGATGGAGTGACAGGCCAGCTACTCGATTGAAGAAGAAAATCCTTAGGTGGTAACGTGGGGCTCGAGTTCAACCACTCCCAGCCTTTCTTTCTACTTGCTGCATTAATTGTTTTGAGTGCCAATTCAAAAATGCATTGAATCTGGCAAAATTTTGGTTTGCCTTGTAAATTTTTTTGAATACGCAGTCTGGGTATAAAAGACAGACTGTGCTATTCTTTTTGGTTGTTGAAAACTAGACAAAATTTTTGGTGTTGTAGTAAGATACAACTTCATTGGTGGCTCTGTCTTGGCTATCTTGTGAGTTTATGAGTCTCATGTTGTATGTTTTTCTGCATAAATTTACTGATATCATGCTGATTTAAATGAGTAATGTTTTATTGCATGTGTTCTGTTATCTGTCTCCAAATTGAGTGTCTTCTTCTTATGAATCTAAGCATTAAAGGGGTGTTTATGATTCTAGAATATAGGTTTGCTGTGTTGAATACTTGATTTCTTACTTCTGCTCAAGGAGTAGATTAAATGTTTCAAATCAAGTGTTGGGAAGAAGACATTGCAATAGGGATATCAGTAAGTAGAGATAACAAGATACTCTATTTTGGGAAGTATCTGTAAGGCAGATACTAAAAATCCCTTTGATATCCAGTCTTTGGTATGTGTTCATGCTGGCCATTCACATGTGTATGTCTATTGACTCCGAGCCCTGGATAGGCACCGATCGAGTCTTGTATTGAGGTTGCAACCCAAAGTCTTAGTTTTGCATCCAAACATAAAATCAAACTTAAATCTTCAAAACCAAACCTTTAGGACTTTAGAAGTAGTTTAGGACTAAAATCCTCTAATTCACAACTGAACATAAGCCCAAAGCTAGCCCCTTTGCTCTTATCCCACAGTTTTGGTCTGCATAAAGGAGGATTTATCTACTTTGTATCAACATCCCAGTCAATCCACAAACATATCTCATGGATGTTGAATAGGGAATACCCCCCTTGGTTCTGCAGAGCCTAAAGAAGAAGAGGAGATATTTATAGAGTCTATCTCCTGTACTGTTGGCCCCTGGCCTGAGAATCTTGTTGATCAATGATGGCTACCTTGTAGGGATAACTGGGAATAAGCATCCAATCTGGGAAAAATACCAACAGATTTGGCGACTCTACTGGGGACTTTGTGAAAGAAGCCTGAATTTTAAAAGAAAACAATTCCTAGTTGTAGGTGGTGACTCCGAACAATCTCCCAACTGGTAAAGTAAAAATTTGTATGCAAGGGAGAAGATCCCTGCGTAATCCTCTGTTTGAAGAGTTATCCATAAAAATGATGTATAGAAGAAAAGGGACTGTTCAAACCAGTCGAGAGGGTTCTCCCAGAAGTAATGATAATATGCAGGACAATCCAGGATCTTCAGAGCGAACAATACCTTATTTTTCAAACACTGAGGCTGAGATCTAGAATGTATATGAAAGACAGCAGGGCAGTGGATTGAGAATGAGGTCGGAAGTGTTTCAAGAACACCCTTTCCTTGATTCCCCTGATAGATTTGAAGAAGCTGAATCCTCAAGGGATGATAATGATGATCAGAATATAATAAAACCTTCTTCTTCTATGCCCAGAGAGGAGGAATTAGCTGAAGAAATCAAGAGCTTGAGGGTAGAATTAGAATATTTGCAAGTAGTAAAATTTAGAGATGACATGAGATAGAAAGTGTAGGCTCTTAGAACTGCTCAGAATGATTCAGTTCCCACCCTTGAGAATATAAATCTGTTGAGGAACCAACGCATAAATGAAGTTCAGGATCAGCATAATGATCAAAGACAGAATGCAAATAATGCTAGAATACCATTGAATAATGTAAGAAATTAGAATGCAAATAGAAATGTAAATGCAAATCAGTTTGATAGGCAGCCTATGCAGCTAGACAGATTCAGACAGCTAGTTTTTGATGGCATTCTTGGTTACCCCAATCCTATTGACAAACATGTGAGGCCACAAGTGCCAAAGTTTTCAGAAAACAATACTGTGTCAGGAGAAGACCACTTAAAAGCTTTTCAGAATATCATGGACAACTTTGAGGTTGAGCATGAGGATGTTTTTATGAAATTATTTATGTAATCCTTAGTTGATGAGGCAAGAGAATGGTACAAGGATCTGCCTGACAGGAGTATTTCATCATGGGAGGATTTTAGAAGAATTTTCAAGGAACAATATGGTGACAAAACTGATCCTAGTTTTTTCATAAATGAGTTCACTGGCATTACCAAAGGATCAAATGAATAGGTTACTGATTTCAATGCTAGATTCATGAAGGTATTGAACAAATTACCACATCACCTAAGGCCTAATGGACCAATGTGCATAGTGTTGTACATAAATGCTTTTGATGCTAAAACAACTTCTGGATTAAGAGATAAGGGTCCTCACAGCCTCAGAGATGCTTTCAAAATTGCAACAAATATTGAAAATAATAGAAAAGCGTCTAGTAAGACAAACAGAAGAGATGATGTAAAAATTTTGCACAATCTAAATACTAAATCTCAAAGCATTCAAGGCAATGCATCTACTTCTAAGGATAAATTAGATAAATTGACAACTATTGTCAAGGACCTGAGCTATAGAATGGCTAAAAATGCCAAAGGGGTAGGTCCTGACAGATAGGTTTACCAAAGGCAAGAAAGAAGACCATCATTACATGATATGCCATATAATACCAGTTGGCATAATAGTAAACCCATTCTTCCAAACAGTAACACAAATTCAAGGACTCAAAATGTCAAGGAAACACCTAATCCTTTGAGGAAGGCTGTTAATAGTGTTAATGACACCCCATGGTGCATAATATGTTAGATGCCTCACTCACAGTCACAATGTATGATTGCTCAGTCTCTATATAACAATGACGTGGCCTGTGATGAATGCAATGAACCACATTGCATGGAAGATGACAATGTCAATATGTTGTTTACAAACAGGAAGTATCCTTCTCATGATGTTGATGCAAGCACAAATAATGAGATTCAGGTCTGCCAGCAGTTTCCCTGTGGTGAAGATGATGAAGATAATTATGCTTATGCTCAGGATTCACACAATTGTTTGAACAACTTGAGAAGACCATCTGATAAAGAGATTAGAGCCTTCACAGCTATAGCAGTTGCTCAAGTCAAAAGCAATTACAATCTCAGGGGTAAAACTCAAGTAAGTAACTCACACCAACTAGAGAATACTTTTGTGAGCCAACCTATGCACAGTCATAAAGGGACAGAACCACAAAAGAAACAATGGAGCAATAATAAGAAAAATTTTAAGCAAAAAATAGGTCATGATTCTCAAGGACCAGAAAATAGAATTCCCCAGCTTGAGGATCAGAACAAAGATTTTCAGATCAAAGATGACAATCAAGGAGCCACAAAAATTAAAGTTGGATCATACCAAGATAAAAGTAAAACTATAGATCAGGCTACAACTGTTATACAAAATTATGCTCCATTTGACGTAACTCAGGTCTTGTCCCAAGTAAAGGTTTCTATTCCATTGATGGAGCTAATGAAAGTTGAAGAGTTCAAAAATAAAATATTGTCCATGATTTCAGGAATACCCTGTCAAGCTAATCAAAATATTGAGACTCAGGGTAGGAAACAAATTATGTGTATTGATGAGGATGAGACCCCTGAAGTTTATTTGGGGATGACCATGACAAAATGCCCTTCACAGGTTGAGCCATTCTATATCTCCCTTGTCATAAATGGAAAAGTGATTAAGAATTGTATGCTTGACTCAGGAGCATCAATGAATATCATGCCTTTGGCCATTATGCAACAAGCTGGGTTAAAGATAGATAAGACATGTGGGAAATGCTATGCCATGGATGCTAGAGAGGTACCTGTCATTGGAATTATGAAAGATGTGGACTTCAAACTGGCAGCATATCCTAAAAAAAATTTACAAAATGAACATAACAGTTGTTGATATAAAGCCACAATATGGTATGTTGTTGTCAAGAAGATGGGCCGTATTGATTGGTGGGAGTATGCAACTGGATCTGTCATATGCTATGATCCCTATGAATGGTAGGGATGTCAAACTGATCAGAGAAGAAAGGTCACTAGACACAGTTGAGGATCAAGAGTCAGAGGAGCATATATGTTTTGTGAATACCGACTGTGATAATTTCAGAGTTGTCTCAGATGATAAAGAGGGTAAAGGGAGAGACATGTGCATTCAAGAACTTGACCAACAGGGTCTCTAGACCATGTATTTTGATGGATCTTGCTTAAAGGAAGGCTTTGGTGCTGGAATTGTATTTCTGTCTCTAGCTGGTAAGCTTCTAAAATTCTCTTTCTTGTTGAAGTTTTCTTGTACGAATAATATTGCAGAGTATGAAGCTCTGTTATTAGGATTGAATGTTGCTTTGAAGCATGGAATTAGGATGCTCAAAGTGTTTGGGGATTCAGATTTAGTTGTCTCCCAAGTCAGAGATAAGTATGCATCAAAAAATAAGAGATTAAAATAGTATAAGCATGTTGTTTGGGATACAATTGAATTGTTTGATGCGTTTTCAATAAGCTGGATAGAGAGATCGAAAAATGTCAGGGCAAATTTTTTAACTAATGTAGCCATAAGGCCAGATGATGTTACTCTGACAGATGTTACAAATGTTGAGGTTAAAGTTAGACCTGCAGTGCCAGATAATGTATGCAGCTGGCAAGTGTTTGATGATGATAAGGATTTATTGAGATTTCTACATTGTATTGATGAATATGAGAACCAAGAAATGGATTTTTAGAACATTGTAGAGGTTGTAGATGGAAAAGAAACTCTCTTAGGGAAGGAGGTAATTCAACTCAAGACAAATAAAATCCCTAGAGGGTTGGTCGCTTTAGAGAGAGCTTTTGACAATAGGGACCAATTTGTTACAAAGTCATCTCCAACAAACAAGAATGATTTGGAGGAGATAAACTTGGGGACATCTCAGGCCCCCAAGAAGGTATATATTGGCAAACAGCTCAAGCTGCACATCAGGACTATGTTGATTGTATTGCTAAAAAAATATGAGCATGTCTTTGCTTGGTCATATGAGGACCTGAAAGCTTATAGAGAAGATTTATTTCAGCATGAAATCCCTTTGAAGCCTGAAGCTAAACCATTTAGACAAAAACAAAGACCTATCAACCCAACTTTAGCTCCAAAAATGCAAGAAGAGCTTATGAAGCTTAGGGAGGCTAGAATAATTATGCCCATTAGACACTCAACTCGGGTGTCTAACCTTGTCCCAGTTAGAAAGAAGAATGGTGACATAAGACTTTTGTGTGGACTTTAGAAATCTGAATGTATCTTCTTTGAAGGACAATTATCCATTGCCAAACATGGAAGCCATGTTGCAGAAGGTGACTGGATGTGAACTTTTATCCATGATGGATGGATTCTCAGGGTATAATCAGGTGAAAGTAAAAGAATCAGAACAGTTCAAAACTACTTTCACCACTCCATGGAGGACCTATGTATGTGTGAGAATTCCATTCGGATTGACAAATGCAGGTGCCACATTTCAGAGGGCTATGGATGTTACTTTTGCAGGATTAATTGATTCGATCCTAGCTATATATCAAGATGATTTAACTGCTTATTCAGAAAAGGAGGAGCAGTACTGTATGCACTTAGAATAAATCTTTATTAGGGCATTGGAATATGGCATCTCACTCAACCCAAAGAAATGTGCTTTTGGGGTAGTGGAAGGAAAATTGCTTGGTCACATTATTTCCAAGGATGGAGTCAGGATTGATCCTGAAAGGGTAGCTGCAATTGACAAAATTCAGATTCCTAGAATAGTGAAAGGTGTTCAGTCCTTTGGACAAATTAATTTTGTTAGGAGATTTGTTCCTAATTTTTTAGAGACCACAAAAGATATTTCCAAGATGTTGAAGAAAGGTGCAACTGCCATATGGGAAGATGAAGCAACTAAATCATTTCAGAACATAAAAGAGGCTATAAAGATGGCTCCTGTGCTAAAATCTCCTGATTTTTCTAAGCCATTTCAGCTATTCTCATTTGCTTCTTTCCATACTATTACTGCATGTTTATTGCAGAAAAATTTAGAAGGTTTTGAACAACCTGTAGCTTTCTTTAGCAGGTCATTGCAGGTTGCTGAATTGAAGTATGGCATCATGGAAAATAAAGCATATGCACTGGTTAGAGCAGTCAAAAGTTTCAGGCCATATTTGGTAGGCTCTCGGATAGTTGCATATGTGCCTCATGCAACAATCAAAGATATTTTTACTCAACAGGAGGTAACTGGAAGAAGATGCAGATGGATGAATAAATTGCAAGAGTTCAACATTGAAATACAGATCACAAAATTGGTAAGAGGACAAGGTTTGGCAAAGTTGATGACAGAGTCAAATCTAGAGGCATGCCAAGTGAATGTAGTGCATAATGAAGTTGTAAATATGTCAGAATCTGAATGGTATAGGGACATAGTACATTATTTACAGAATTTGAACTGTCCTTCCCATCTCAGTGATAATCAGAAGAGGACCTTGAAGCTGCATGCTGTTAAATACATCATTGTTTAAGGAGAGCTGTATTGGAAAAATCATGATGGTGTATTACTCAGATGTGTGAATGAGGATCAGGCTAAGGATATTCTAAGTGACATGCACAAGGGAGTGTGTGGTGGACACTATGCTACCCAGACTACAGCCCACAAAATTCTTAGAGCAGCTACTGGTGGCCAACTCTTTTCTCAGATGCACCAAGAATGATAAGAAAATGTGACCCTTGTCAAAGGTTCTCAGGAAAGCTAAAGTAAGAAGGTGCATTGCCCCTCAGGACTATAACTGTAGAAGCTCCATTTCAGCAATGGGGAATTGATTGTATAGGGGAAATCTTAGAAAAATCAAGTGGAGGACACAGTTAGATTTTGGTTGCTACTGATTACTTCACTAAATGGATTGAGGCCATTCCAACTAAAAAAGCTACAAGCAAAGTGGTGATGGATTTTATTTTAGAAAATATTGTTATCAGATTTGGAGTACCGGCCAAAGTGATCACAGATAATGCAATTTGCTTCAGGTCTGGTGAATTTATTGATTTTTGCAACAATTATGGAATAAATTTGTTACATGCATCACCATATCATCCACATGGAAATGGTCAAGTAAAGTCAAGCAACAAAAGCCTCATGAAAATTTCAAAAGGATGGTAGACAAAAACAAAAGGGCTTGGGATTCAAAGTTGAAAATGGCATTATGGGCTGACAGAGTAACAGTGAAGAAAGCAACTGGAAGATCACCTTTTGAATTAGTGTATGGTGCAGCAGCTAAATTGCCTGTGAACAACCTCCTACAAGTTTATAAATTCATGCAAGAAAATGAAGAGGAAATTGAGGACTCAATGATTGAAAGAATAAATCAGCTAGTTGCACTAGATGAAATGAGAAGGGAGGCACAAAAGACAAACATCAAGAGACAACAAAAGGTAAAATATCTGTTTGATAAAAGGGCTACAGAAAGAAAGTTTTAGATAGGTGACTTGGTCCTTGTATGGAATGCAAGGAACCAGGATAAGGGCAAACACGGTAAATTTGAGCCCTTATGGGTAGGCCCGTACCGAATAAGCGACACTCATGGAGAAGATTCCTATTTTCTCCAAGCCCTAAGTGGTGAATTATTGGAATTACCTGTGCACAGTCAGTTCCTAAAGCCCTACTTCTCATAAACACTTATCTTGTGTTCACAATGTAAATTAGATGTAAATATTATGTACATGCCTTGTATAGTCAGTTGTGTTTTGAGTTTTGTGTTTTGTCTGGTCTGCCCCGGAGTAGTTTGGTTCTCGTTGTAGTCTTGCATCTACACATCCCCAATCAGAGCCACTGGTGGTGTTCACCTAGGACTAGGGCTCTGAATTTGAGTTTGCAGGCTTTTGTGTTTTTTCCTTCAAGCCCTTAGTGCCTTAGGTTAGGTTGTTCCTCGACCCACATGCAGTGTTTTACCGCTTGTTCCTGTCACACTTAAGAAAAATGTTAAGTTTTTGTATGTGCAATTCCAAATGTATGTTGGCGGGCTTGTGAAATCTCTATCGGCCTTCAAAAAATGGTAAAAAATTGAATTATATACATTTTTGAATGCATATCAGGCTCAAGAAGGTGCATATACAAGGGGGAATCTGTCGCAGATTCTCAAGAATATTCGCCACTTGTATATCGGGCTTGTATGTCTAAACATACATCGGGCACATGCAATGAAAAATATACAAGGGTGGAATATTCTGGAAAGGATTCCTTGTTGGTATATTCGCGGTTGTATGTGCTATATACAAAGGGTATATACAAGGAGGTGAACATACAATCCGGATGCAATGAGGAATGTGTTTTGGCAGATTTCAGGTTGAAGTCCGCGGGTTGCATGTTGTATGTTGTATGTGTGATATACAACGAAAAGATACAATGAGATAGGTACAATGCAGACTCCAAGATATGTTCCAATCTAGTAGATAAAGTGTTGAGATCCAACTTGCATGTATATGGCATTGTATATGCCTATATACAAACAAAGGGAATATACAAACCAATGTGCAATGAGAAAGATATGAGTTGGACCCGAATGAAATCTCAATTTGTTCTATAAGTATTTGGCGTCCGCAGCTTGCATATATGTATGCTTGTATATGTGTTGATATACAAAGGTAATGAGTTACAAGCCGAATCTCAAAGTGATTTCAATTTGTTCTATAAAATTTGAGATCTGACTTGTATATAAGGTGATTGTATATGCTTTTGCATATACAAGGGCAAAATGGATAGTGGAAAAGTCAGCGATGGATGTATAAGGTGCTGACGTAGCACGATATCATTGGTGGGTGACTTTTCAGCGTATTTTGATGATATTGATCTCAACGGTAGGGAGATAGGATCGATGGCTATGTTTTAAACCCGTAGCGATGGATTTTCCTGTGCATATGTAGCCATTTGGGTGAGAAAAACCTCAAGGTGAACGTAGCAGCTGCATCCCATGGGTTGGTCGAATATTAATGGCAATTGCAGAGGTACGATGGATGGAGTGACAGGCCAGCTACCCAATTGAAGAAGAAAATCCTCAGGTGGCAGCATGGGGCTCGAGTTCAACCACTCCCAGCCTTTCTTTCTGCTTGTTGCATTAATTGTTTTGAGTGCCAATTGAAAAATGCATTGAATCTGGTCAAATTTTGATTTGCCTTGTAAATTTTGCTGAATACGCAGTCTGGGTATAAAAGACAGACTATGCTATTCTTTTTGGTTGTTGAAAACTGGACAAAATTTTTGGTGCTATAATAAGATACGACTTCATTGGTGGCTCTGTCTTGGCTATCTTGTGAGTTTATGAGTCTCATGTTATATGTTTTTCTACATAAATCTACTGATATCATGTTGATTTAAATGAGTAATGCTATATTGCATGTGTTCTGTTATCTATCTCCAAATTGAGTGTCTTCTTCTTATGAATCTAAGCATTAAAGGGGTGTTTATGATTCTAGAATATAGGTTTGCTGTGTTGAATGCTTGATTTCTTACTTCTGTTCAAGGAGTAGATTAAATGTTTCAGATCAAGTGTTGGGAAGAAGACATTGCAATAGGGATATCAGTAAGTAGAGATAATAGGATACTCTGTTTTGGGAAGTATTTGTAAGGCAGATACTAAAAATCCCCTTGATATCTAGTTTTTGGTATGTGTTCATGTTGGTCATTCACATGTGTATGTCTACTGACTCCGAGCCCTGGATAGGCACCGATCCAGTCTTGTATTGAGGTTGCAACCCAAAATCTCAGTTTTGCATCCAAACATAAAATCAAACTTAAGTCTTCAAAAGCAAACCTTTAGGACTTTAGAAGTAGTTTAGGACTAAAATCCTCTGATTCACAACTAAACATAAGCCCAAAGCTAGCCCCTTTGCTCTTATCCCACAGTTTTGGTCTGCATAAAGGAGGATTTATCTACTTTGTATCAACATCCTAGTCAATCCACAAAACATATCTCATGGATGTTGAATAGGGAATACCCCCCTTGGTTCTGCAGAGCCTAAAGAAGAAGAGGAGATATTTATAGAGTCTATCTCCTGTATTGTTGGCCCCTGGCCCAGGAATCCTATTGATCAATGATGGCTACCTTGTAGGGATAACTGGGAATAAGCATCCAATCTGGGAAAAATACCAACATATTGTATACTTGGAGTACTTGTGAGAGGACATCCTTTAGTCCTTCCAGCTAGCAATTCCATTGAGGACAAGGCATCTTGGGCAGAGTTCATGGGGGTTAGTCATACTGGAGATCAGACAGGAGTCCAACTCACTTCTGTACTACGCCTTTGCATCCCACTTTTGAGGAGATTCCTGATTGGTTTGATTGCATCAAGGCTATCGGGAGACAAGGTCTTAGCTCATCTAAGATGGTGTTGGGCACCCATCATTCGTGGTATTGAGGAGGGCACAGTTTATGCTTGGGGACCAGACATCATGGCCATGGTTTATAGGGACTTCTATCATATTTTGTGATGAGGGGCTCTAGCTTTTACCCACTCTTCTTTGATCATGACATGGATATTTGAGCATATGAGGCCCTATAAGAAGCTCATTCCAATTCCAGATAGATGTTTACTAATAGCAACGAGGTGGATGCATGTTGGTCACTTTGATGCTTCTTTACCCACTATTTCTACTCTTACAGATGAGGACATGATCTTCGATCCTTATCGTGACATGGAGGGATCCTGGGCCTGTGATGGCAAGGTTAGGGAGTAATGTCATGGAGTATCTGAGATTTTAGATGGTAATGGTCTAGTTGAGGCCCATCGGGTTGATCATGTTTCACTGTAGTTTGGCGAGGACATTCCTAAGGACTTGCCCCTAGTGTCCACATGCTTAGGAGTGTTTAGGAGATGGGTGAGATCGGACAGAGGACCGTAGTTTGGACTCCCTTGACTCCTTGAGTCTTCATTACTAGAGTTCCAAGAGGAGGACAAAGGGGAGGGAGAGGGCCTCCTTCCCAATCTTTAATTGTGGTTGTAGATTATGAGTCTACTGATGAGGACTATGTTCTAGATGATGATGATTCGTTAGACAAGGTCCTTCTTGAGGATGCGCAGGATGAGGATTTTGATGATACTGGTGATTCAGATGATGGTCCTGATATCCCCGAGGGTCCTCCTATTGTTTCTCGACCTCCTCATTCAGATGAAGTGATGCGACAATTTGACCCCGATTGGTAGCCTGGTGATCCATGTAAGTTTCATCTATTTGTTTTTCATACTCTTGTCCTTTCTCTTTTCATGGGGAACTGACTTGCTTTTCTTTCGATTCACTCTTTTAGGTAATGTCAGAGAGTGGAGGGATTTTGTTCACGAAATTAATGTTGGATTGGCTTCTCCCTTCACTAGGATGACTTGTGACCATCTTTTAGATGATCCTAGTGTGCCCCCTACTGCTAGGTGACACACTAATAGTTTTGCTCCTGTCTATCATGGATGTCAGGTGAATATTGACTTGAAGACTAAGGTTGACACCCTTAAGGGTGAGACAGGTACTTCGAGAGATGGCTCATCTTAGTTTTGGATGACATGATGTTAGTATGGCGGGACCTTCACAGTCACATGCTCACAGTAGAGCACCTCACTCTCATAGGTCTCATGGTACTTCAAGAGATGGCTCATCTTAGTTTTGGATGACATGATGTTAGTATGGCGGGACCTTCACAGTCACATGCTCACAGTAGAGCACCTCACTTTCATAGGTCTCATGGAGCGACAAGTGGTATTTGTAGGCAGAGGAGCTGAAGTCCTGAGGGTTCTATTAGAGGGAACTAACCTTGACTTCCTTTCTTGAAATCGTACCCCCTTGCATGGGGAGCCTTTACTTCTTTTGAGAGCATTTTGACCTAGCTCTTTGATACTCTTGGTATATGTAAACTTTGGATGTATCTATGAAAGTTTATCCTTTTATGGTTTTCACCTATTGGATTTGTACTCATCTCTTGCACATGTTTGGAGGTTTGGGAACTTTTGATTATCTATTTGACCTTTTCGACTCTTTTTAACGATGCAAGTATGATAACGATGACATATTTTTGTAATTTTTTGTGGTATATATATGAGGTGCAGTTCACGATATGATAATGTAGGAACACAAGAAATGCTAAAATGAAACATTTACTTCTATTGAATGTCATGAGATATGAAATTTGACTTTATTGCTTTGAGACTCTTTTTCTAATTTTGGCATGAATGCAATGTGGAACAAACAATGTGACTGCTCTTAAATATGATTTTTGATTAAGGGGATTGTAAGTTGTCCTAATATAAGAGACCTATTCAAGGCTGTGAGATAGGATTTAGGACTCAAGTGGAGAGCAGGAATGAAAATGGGGTGTTTCTGAACTTTGGCTTTGCTAAAGGCTAAACACCGATCCTTATCTAGATAAGACAATTTGACAAGCTTTCAACTTAGACAAGTAACAAATTTTTTTTATGTTCACTAGACTTAGATCATAGATGGCAAGAAAGGTAGACCTGGGGTAAAGGATACAAAGGAAAGAACAAGGGTCCCTTGGTAGAAGATGATCCTAGAGACTACCAGACTCTTCGGTTTTGCTCAACTAGTGCATGTGTGTGCTTTGTACCTTTCTTTCTCTGTTAGAATGTCACCCTTGAAGCTTCGAGCTTAGACTGATCTCCACCCAAGAATACAGACATTCAATAATCTTCTCTCTTTCACTCTTTTTTTGTATCTCTTTTTTTTTTTTTTTGCTTTTTTCATATTTTTTTGTATTTTCCTCTCTTGATTTTTCTCATTTTTTTGGATTTTTTTGACTTTTCAAGAAATGAATGCTTTTGGAACTTTGATATGCAATAATTTGATCTCTCAATTCTCACTTTTTGACACTCTTATTTTGATCACTCATTTTTTAATTCACTCGAATCTTAGATTTCTTCCTTTAGAGTTTTGATCTTCCTGACATTTTTGGCTAGGAAAGATAAGGGGTTGAGTGCCACCTAAAGTTTTTGTAATCTATTTGGACTTCTCCTCTACTAGGGTAGAATTGGGAAGGTCTACTTACAAGCTTCCTTTGAACACTGTAGGTTTGGGTACTGACTTTGTTTAGACCTAACATCTTGACTCATTAAGACTGGGATCAATGTAAACCTAAGAGCTAGGCTTTGATTAGAATCACTGGGAATGAAGAGGGATAATGGCGATTGTGAAAATGGGGAATCTCTAGGTCCTGAAAGGATGACGTATATCTAGGCAACTTTAAAATCCTCACTAAAAATAAAATAGTATAAGAGAAAGTCACTAATAGTAATGCAAGATTAACAAAATGATGCAGAAATGCAAGAAACAAATTGTTTTTTGACATTTTGATTTTTTTAATTTTTTTATGTTTTTGTGATTTTTTGTTTCTTTTGTTTTTATTTTTTTGATTTTTAGACATAGGATTACTTGAGGTGAAAGGCATTGGTTGTTTTGCCAAATTCATCTCCCTCCATTGTGCACAAGAGATAGGCACTGTTTCTGATTTCTTCCTTGACCATGTAAGGACCTATCCAATTGGGCCTGAATTTTCATCCTTCACCAGCTCTTTTATCGATCAAATTGTCTATCCTAAGCACCAGATCTCCCACTTGAAAGGGTCTTGGGATGACCTTTTTGTTATATTGCTTTTTCATTCTTGCTAGGTAAGAATCATGTCTTTGAATAGCTCTCAAGTGTGTTTCATCCATCATTTCTAATTCGGCCAATCTTACTGCTCTATATTCTTTGTTGTCCAATAATCCTTGTAATGACACTCTCAGTCTAGGAAACTCTACTTCCAATGGTAATACCACCTCTAACCCAAAAGTGAGGGTGTAAGCGGTGGTTCCAATTAGAGTCCTAGAACTTGTTCTATAAGCCCATAGAGCTAGATATAATTGTAAATGCCAATCTCTTTTAGAATCTTTCATGATTTTGACGAGTATTGCCTTCAAAGTTTTGTTGGTAGCTTCTGCTTGTCTATTTCCTTGAGGATAATAGACTAAGGGAGAATTGTGATTGATGTGAAATCTCTCACATAACTCTTTTACTTGCAGGTTTTTAAATGATGATGCATTATCCGTTACTATCACTTGGGGAATTCCAAACCGGCAAATGATTTGGTTCAATATGAATTTAGCTATTACGGTCCTTGATATTGTGGTGAGAGGCATGTCCTCCACCCATTTTGTGAAATATTCTATCGTAGTAATGATGAACAAATGTCCATCCATCAAAGGGGGGGATATCTTCCCCACCAGATCTAAGCCCTAGATGGAAAAGGGCTAAGGGGTAACGATCAGTTGCAAATCTCTTGTTGGTGTGTGATGAACATGAGTGTAAGCTTGACATTTCAGACACCTCTTTACAAACTTAATTGCATCCCCTTGTAAACATGGCTAGAAGTATCCCATTTTGTGTATTTTCTGTGTCATGGCGTGGCCTCCAAAGTGTCCTCCCCAAATTCCATTATGACATTCTTCTAAGATTTTTTGTGCTTCTTCCATGTCAACACATCGAAGCAACATTCTGTCTAGGCCCTTCAATAGAGCACATCATCTATTAAAACATATGTTGCAATGAGGACACATAATCAACTTTTTCCCAAAGGGGTCATGTTTTCCGGGTAAGTCTTGTTTGTGAGATAGTTCACAATATCTCTGTACCAATATGAGGCTGCATACTTCTCGAGATCAACCGCACAAATCTCCTCATCAGGGAAATCTTCATTTACGGGTTCCTCTTGGGGAACTGGATTATTTGCTAACCAATCTGCTATTATCTATCCCTTAGCTACTTTTTGGTTGACGTAGGTTAGCTCAAATTCACTCAACAAGGTTATGAATCAGCTGGCTCTTCTTAAGAGCATGGGCTGATTTAAAAAAGTTCTCAGTTGCTCTGATCATATCATAACTTTAGTATCTTGATTCAACATGTAGTGTCGCAATCTTCAGGTCGCAAAGACTATGGCAAGACATTCTTTTTCAGCTTGGGTATAGTTCTTCTCATATTCTAACAAGGTTCGACTTATGAAAGATGGCTCTCTCTCTTCAACCTTCATCTTTTTGAGCTAGCATGCATGCTACAGAGATTTTAGTTGCTCTGAAGTATAAGATGAAGGGCTTGTCATGTTTTGGTGGCATTAGCGTGGGTTGGATTAGTAGGAATTTCTTCACTTGCTCAAATGTGTTTTGACAGTCCACCGTCCAAGTAATGCCAACTTGTTTTTCAATAACTAGTTGATTGGATGAATTTTGAAAGTCATGTCTGGTATGAATCGTCTGATTGCGCCCAATTGTCCTAAAAAGGCTCTTACTGTTGTCTCACTCATTGGAGGTGTTGCGTTTAAAACTACTTTGACCTTAGTTGGGTCAACATCTATGCCTCTTTGTGAGACAATAAATCCCAACAACTTTCTTACCGTGACTCTGAAAACACATTTTTTAGGGTTCAACCTTACTTTATACTCTCAAAGCCTATTGAAGATTTTGCAAAGGTCCTCTACATGTCTTGACCCCTATTCTGACTTAGCCAGAAGGTCATCAATGTACGTCTCAACTATCTTGTGGATATAGTCATGAAAGATGTGTCATTGCCCTTTGGTAGGTTTCTCTTGCGTTCTTCAACCCAAATGGCATGACTATGTAACAGAAAGTTCCCCAAGGGGTGGTGAATGTTGTTTTTTTCTGGTCAAGTTCTGTGATCTTGATCTGGTTATATCCCAAAAATCTATCCATGAGGGAAAGGACCTTGTATCCTACCATTGAATTGACAATTTGATCAATGGATGGCAAAGGGAAATCATCCTTTGGGCAAGCTTCATTGATGTCTCTAAAATCGAGGCATATCCAAAATTTTCCATTTTTCTTCAGAATTGGGACAATGTTTGACACCCAATTTGAATAGTCCACTGGTTTGATGAAATTGATGTTTAACAATTTTTTTAGTTCTTCCTTCACCATTTCAGCAACTGTGGCCTTATGGGCCTTGGCTTTTGTTTCACAGGTTTTGCATATGGCTTTGTCACTAAATTCTGCACCACAACTTTTGGATCTAACCTTGGCATGTCTGAATATGCCCATGTGAATATATCAGAATATTTGATGAGGAACTCTGTGTACTCCTCCAGTTCTTCATCATTTAGCTCTCTTCCTAGTTTTAACATTCTAGGTTTTTCGGGTGTTCCAACATTGATGTCGATAGTATCTCTAGTTAGGGACGGATGTCCTTCCTCAAACTTCTAAGGGGCAGGTGGTAAATTTGAGTTTGCTTCAATCTAGCGGATTTCTTTCTCATTCCCAAAATAGTCCTCTGGATGAGGGAGGAGCATGTATCCTTTTTTGTGGTGTACTCTTGGAAGTCCATCGTAAGCATGTAGATATTCCAAGATGGCTTCATCATTCTCAGCGTAGTCTTTGGTTGGTCTCTCTTCTTGACCCATGGTGTAATTCAGGATATTTGGTAATTCTTTGCTTTCCAATAATGGCTCTCCATGCACTGACACAATATATTTTGAATTTTGTAATTGAGCATGTGGCAAAAATAATGCGACTGATGTGGCCATTGAGTTTGCCACTTGATTTTCTTCTCTGGGTATGGCTTTGATAGAGAAGATGTCAAAGAACTAAATCAACTTCGTGATGGTTTCTTTATAAGGTCACAATCATTCTGATTTTGTCTCATAATTTTCCACAACTTGGTTTATTATTAATTGGGAATCCCCAAAGACAGAGATCTTCTTAATCCCCATTCTCATGGCTAGCATGATTCCTAGGGATAGGGCTTCATACTCAGTGATGTTGTTTGTACAAAAGAAGTCTAGTCTAAAGGTGAAGGGGAGGACTTTTCCTTCGAGAGATGCCAAGATTATCCCCATCCCTACCCCTATTTTGCAACTAGCTCAGTCGAAATGTAGGGTCCAGAAGCTTTGATAGTTTTGTGATTGTGATGTTTCTCAAAACTCATAAGTGGAAGTCCATTTTTCCTCTTTTTCTTCTCCTTCTTCGACGATTTCAATTGTTCCAACCAAGAGGTTTTTGATATCCCATTTGTTGATATGCGGAATGGATACTAAGCCGAATGGTGCATGGGATTTGGTGGTATGTGGATCAAAGGAGAATTCCCTAAGATCATCCATTCTTTGATAGGATATGTTGTGAGTTCTTGTATTTGTTTGGACATCTTGAGTTTCCTCTTTCTATTCCTCTTGCACCTTTAACTTCTTGTTTTTTTCTTGTTCCTTTCTATAGATACGAAAGGGATCAAGGTTTGCTTTTACGATGGCAACCTTTCCCTGATGATGGAAATGAATTTCTTGGAATAGAGTAGAAGTAATTGCCTTCATGGAATGAATTCAAGGTCTTCCAAGGATCATATTGTAATTGGTTTCTCTTTTGATGACATAGAAATCTGCAGAGATGGTTTTACCCATCAGAGTGAGTGGTAGGTTGATTTTTCCCACTGTTTGGATGTCATGACTATCCTAAATCCTTAATGTGGCAGTTTGTTTCTTGATTCATGTTTTTCTACATCCCATTCTCCGTAGGAATGACATTGGCAAGAGATTAACTGTCGATCCATCGTCCACCACCACTCTTTTTATGGTGACCTCTTCGACTTGAACTTGTATGTATAGATGCAAATCCTTTTTCTTAATTCCTTCATTTTGGGGTAGTTTGGAAACATCAAATGTGAGAGGAGGTGATTCCTCTTGTGTCGAACATCCTACTTCCAATACTTCTAAGAATGTCTTGGAGTGTGAGGGAGAGGCTCTCAACAGGTTTATCACTTGTGAGAAGACATTTTCTGTTTGATCTGTTTGCTCTTCCTCATGGATTACAAACACTTCTTGGTTCAATTATATGTTACTAGAATTGTTTTGATTGGCCTCCCCCTTCTTGATCTAAGGTTCCTTCTCCTTTCTTTGGGATTGGAGGACTTTGAGGAAGTTCTTTTGTTGATCTGGAGTAAGTTTTGAGATAGCCTTATTGTATCCATAACAAGTCTTTGTTTCATGACCCTTTGTCCCATGGAACCAACAGTAAGTATTGGGGTATGAGGGTTGGTTTGATCCTTTATTTCCCTTTTGTTGCCATTTTTCATTACTAGGATTGCTTTTTACGACATTAAAATCTTTCTCTTGAGACATATTGATGTAGTCTTCTCTATTCCTTTGGGTGTCCTAATTTTTCCATTGGTATCATAAGTCTTCTAACCACTATCGATGGTAGCTTGGTCAATCATTAATGCACTTTCCAATGCTTCTTCATAGCATTTGTATGGCAATTTTTGAACATCTTCTCTCATGTCCTTGTTAAGGGCATGTAAAAAGACGTCGCACAGTTCTCGGTGATCCATGTTCGGAGAACTAGTCAAAGAGTAAAGGACTTGCCTCCATCGAGTGACAAAGTGGGCTATGGATTCATTTTGCTCTTGTTTCACTGTGAGGAATTCTTTGATCCCTATTTTAACGAGTTTGTTCATGTCAAATGCCATGACAAACTCTCTGATTAGCTATTTGAATGAATGAATTGAAGCTTCGGGTAAGCGATAATACCAATCCAGAGTAATGCTTTTAAGAGTTTTTGGAAAGATTTTTGCTACAACCCCATCCCAAGGGAGGAGTTCTCTTATGGTCATTGTGTAAGCTTTAATGTGGGAGTTTGGATCTCCTTCTCCTTTAAACTTTGGGAGATTTGGTAATGGCCGAGGTAGTTGTATTACCAAGGTAGTTGCACGCTTCTTATGTTTTGGTCCAAAGATTCCTTCAAATACTCAAGATATGTTCCTAGAGAGGGACTTTGAGATTGCGGGGTTGATAGTAATAACCATGTAGGTGGGTTTTGATAACCCATTGTCATATTTGTTTGATTGTTCTGAATAGGAGGATTCCTATTCAGACATTTGTCGTTGCTAGTGTGTCATGAATAGTAATTGAGATAGGGGGATTTTGTGAGCACCCTGGTCCTATTCATGAGATTTTTCCCTTCTTTTAGGAGTGACTTGCTCCGCTTCCAAGATTCTAATTCTTTGCACTAGAGTTGAGATTAAATCTACAGGAGTAGCAGCTCTAGGTGTTGCTTCGTTTCTAGGATTTTCTCATTGAGTATTTTCATGGTGATATGCTTCTTCATGTGCAAGATTTTCTTTTTGCTCTTCTTTCAAGGCAATCCTTAATGCCTCTTGAGCATCTTTGGCTTCTTGTAAATATTTTTCTAATTGTTTAACTTCCTCATCAGGATGAGTACCTGATGTGCTTGTGGAAGGTTGATCAAGTCGATGTATTTCTGACCTTATCCTTCTAGTTTTATGTGGTGCATTTGGTATGTCTGGGTTGTTCTCCCAAGATAGGTTGTTAAAATATAGAGAACGTCTAGATTGTCTTTGATTTGGTTCATAATCAGGATCTTCATAGTCATAACAGTTGGTGATTAGTCTGTTAGGGTGGCAGCACATACCTATCAAAGGAAGGAGTTTCTATTTCTCTTGAGGGAATATTCCCTTGGTTTAAGTTAGGTTCCGTCGTATTTGGAGGTGCCATAGACACCACAGAACAAATGGGATGGATGATGGCATAGGCAATCGAAGCCGAAGTGGTTAAAGTGGCTATGAAGAATGGTGTGAAAATGTTTTGAAGCTTTTTCTAAAGTCTTTGAAGCGTTTAAAATGGGAACACAAAATTACTCGTCCTAGAAGGATTTGCAATTTCACATTGAGTTCACCAAAATATGTGGTGAAGCTAATGTCATATGTGACAATGATGATGGTAATGAGATCTACGCAATGGGAACACAAAAGCCATAACCAAGAGGCTTTGGCTTTCACGTCGGGTTCACAAAAAATATGTACGCTCAAAATCATGACTCCAGTTGCCTGGGGCTGTTGGGTCAGATTTCGGCACGCACACAGACCCTTCCCTCCTTGCCACGGGGTGATTATCCATGTCACTCTCGCTCATGTGGAAGTAGCCAGTTGAGAGGAGCTGAGACACGACGGGGGTCTGTCTCATTGGAGAGTTGGACTTCGCAGAGAGGGGTCGGCAAGTCCTGTGGCCTTTGTTGTTGTGTGCTAAGTTGAATGTTTCATTCGATTGTAGTTGTTATTGAGATAACCCTATGACCTGAAGGATCACTAGTTTCTCTTCTTCTATTGGGGTTTCTTCTATTCCACCTTTGTGTGGGTAAATGATTTATTGCATTTATGTCCTCTTCTCTCTCAATCCGTTGAATGAGTTCTTGTATTTGTAGTTGTCTTTGTTCTTCTATCAATAAGAGGACAAATGGGTCTTGTTGTGGTAGAGTAAATGTCTCTTGTTGTTGTCGTGGATTGATTTCCTCAATCTCATCACTGATAGCCCTCATCCACTCTCCTCTCACTCCTAGGCACATTCGTGAGCCAAGATGGAGGTGGATGTGTGATGACCAATCTGTAACTAGACTCAGGGGTTTTGACCTAGGGTTTGGTTGACCTAGGGTTTGACTATGTTTTGACTTGCTTTTACCTTGTGATGTGATCAAGGGTTTGATTGAATCATTTACCGTGGTTTACCTAGTGATGGTATTGAGGGTTTGCAAGTTTGTCTATTCTAGGTTTTCTATATGCATGCAAAGCTAAATGATATGCAAACGTATTTTTTTGCTTTTTAAGTATTTGGAAATGAAGAGTGTTATTTAATCTATGAAAAGGAAATATGAATACAAGCTAATGTGACTTTTCCTAATGTAATCTTAATCTATGTTTTTGGGTTTTCAATTGTTTTGAAGTAATCTAATCTAAAAAGGGAAATGCTTCTTCAAATAATCTAGATCTAAGAATAATTTGTTGCAGCCTGTAGGGGATTCATCCTCTAATTGTATTTGAGCTTTTGTAATGTAATGTTTTGCCCATATTAATAAAATATCATTCTAGAAGCCAAACATGAAATAGAGATAAACTTAGATTTATAGAGGGAAAAAAATGTCGTATTCACAGAGGTGGCCACACAAGCCTGCAGTCACATGGTGTAGACCCCTACAGCTTTAGGAAATTGAGTCACGTAGGGGTGGAAAGGGTTGGGGAAAACCATTGCCATCACAAGAAGATTTGTTTGAAATTTTTTTGAAGACTTCGAGGGCTGTAGAGGAGGTTAGGTCAAATTTTTCGTGAAACCCTAACGAAAGTTTTTATGGCGAAAATAGGCGGAATGAGTATCAACCCTTTTTTCAGAAAAGAGCTAAACAAAGATGAGCTAGATATGGGAAAAACCGTGGGTTTCCTTCATCTCGAAGGAATAATTCGTGTGGCAAGGGTTTTGATTTGGTGGTATCTTCAAATTTAAGGGCTTGATAGATCTGGATCAAGAAATCAGAGGTTCTGAACCAAGAAGCAGGTTTTAATCAAGATGTCTCTATTGAAGTCAATATTTCAGATGATTTGGTAAATTCTCATATTCAAGATCTACGCTTGAAGGTGCTCATTTGTAAGATCTGGAAGTTTGATAAAGTTTGTGAATCCTTTTTTGACTGGGTGAATTCTAATTGGGAAGGTGTTTCAGATGTTTTTTGGTTAGACAAGGATCAAGGTATCTTCATGGCTATTTTTCTTTTGCAGTTAAACCGTGATTTAATTTTGAAGGAGAAAATTTGGTTTTTTAGAGGAAAAGGGCTTTGTCTTTCAGATTGGGAACCTAATCTTGACATTTCTAATATTAATTTGAATCTTATTCCTTTTTGGGTTTCTCTGGTACATCTCCCCTTTGAATATAGAGATTTGCATATCATTAAACTGTTAGCCAACAAAATGCAATTTTTTCTTAAGCATGATGTGGATAGTTTTAATAACCCAGAATGCCCAGTGCATTTTTGTTTGTTGTTGTAAACAACATTTCAAATACCAAGTTTTGTTGTGTTAAAAACTTCGAGAGGTCTTTGGACACAGAGTATAGTTATTGAAAATCTGTGTGAAGATGATTTGCCTTCTAGGGATTGGGAAAATTCTGAATTGGTAGAAAAAGTCACTTCTTTTAATAAGTTGGAGGAGGAAAATAATGTTGAAAACCTTTCTAGGGAAGTTTCTTCAAATGTGGATCCCTCTCTGGTGTCTCATCAATCTCCTCAGGTGGTTTCTTCTATTCAAAAGGAGGTGGTTTTAGCTAATGAATCTAAGGAAGAGTTGTCATTTAATAATTTGGTATCTTCACCTTTAAATAATGGTGCATTAGAAGTAATTTATCCTCCAAATGTTGATATTCCTAATAGCTTGGACAATGTTGTTTTTGAATTCCCACCTCCTAGTAAGTTTGAAAATGTTTCTCAGGCAACCCTAGAAGTCAATACCTATAATAAGGAGTTCATGGGACATTCAGATTTGGAATCCACTTTTGATGATTTTCCTTATGTAGAGGCTGGAAAAATGGTTTCTGAAATGATTTTAAAAGCAAGTTCAGACCTTATAGAAGAAATTACAGATGAAGTAATGTCTCAAAATTCTTTGAATGTTGAGAAAGTGGTTAAGGAAAATGAGGTGTTTGAGAATACAGTAGAAAAATTTGATTTTTCTAAAACTTATGCTTTAGTCCAGACACCAAGTCAGCCCTTGAATGTTATTAGTAGTCCTTCTTCAAAAAAAGGGAAAAAACCTAAATCTTTTAAAATGCAGGAAGAAATTAAAGCTGGGATTCAAGCCACTATTGATACTTGTCTATGATCGGGGAGAGTTAGAAGCTCTCCTCAAGAACAATGAAGATTCTATCTTGGAATGTTAGAGGCATTAATGCCCCTAACAAAAGACGCTTAATTAAGCATCAAATCAACATGTCAAATATGGATGTTATTTTACTTCAAGAGACAAAGCTTTCTAAATTACAGGCAGATATTATCTTTCAAAAATGGTTTAAGTGGCAATTTTGGCATTTTCCAGTTGAAGGTGCGTCTGGGGGTATGGTAGTTCTATGGAATCCCAAGGTTTACTCTATAGAAGAAATTTGTTCTACTCCTAATCCTATGTTAGTTAAGGTCATCTGTGGTAGTTTTATGTTCTGGATTTTTAATATTTATGGTCCCACTTCCACTTGTGACAAAAAGGTTTTGTGGGATCTTATTTCTACAATCTTGGTGAATTTGAAAGAGGAGAAAGTGTTACTGGGTGGAGATTTTAATGCAATTTGTTGTGATAATGAAAAGAAAGGTGGTATTTCCCCCCTTTGAAAGTTATGAAAGATTTTAATGACTTTATTTCAGACAACTCACTGCTTGATAGTCCTTCTGCTAATGGAATTTTTACCTAGACTAATCGTCAGAAAGGCTTCCTTTTGATAATAGAAAAATTGGATAGATTTTTGTTTTCTCTAGAGTGGTGTGTGGATAACTCTATTTCTTCCACAACTATTCTTCCTTTTTCAGGATCTGATCACTTTCCTATTAGTTTAGACATTGAACCAAAGGCAGAAGTGATTAGAAGAAGTCTTTTTAAATTTGAAGCTATGTGGTTCAGAGATTCCAATTTCTTGGCCAATTTGGAATTTTTGTGGAAAAATTCTCCTTTTGTATCTAGTTACAGGCTTTTTCAGCTTAATAAGAAATTCAAATTTATCAGGGGGAAGATATGAGAGTGGAATAAGAATGTTTTTGGTAATATTTTCATTAAAAAACATCTTATTCAAGAGCAGCTTGTAGCTCTTAATGAACATATTATTAAGCATGGTTTATGTCAGTCTTCTTTTCAGAATGTTAATCTTTTACAATCTGAACTTCAAGAGGTGTTAGCTAGGGAAGAAATTTATTGGCGGCAAAAATCTCGAGAAACCTGGCTTAGAGAAGGGGATAGAAATACAAGATTTTTTCATACTTCTACCATGGTAAGGAGACATAGGAATTCAATTAATTCTTTAAAGATGGTTTGGGTAGAATTTTGAAGGATTCAGATGAAATTCTTAAGGAAAGTGTAGAGTTTTTTAGTAAACTTTTATCTAAGGGAGATTCCATTGAACCTTCTTTGGACATGGATGAGGTTATTCAACATGTTCCTACTTTGATCAATCTAGATGATAATAAGGATCTCATGAGGGAGTTCACTCAGGAAGAAGTAAGAGCTTTGGTGTTTTCTCTGGATCCAAATAAAGCACCTGGTCCAGATGGTTTTACTCCTCTATTCTTTCAAAAATGTTGGAACTTTATTGGTACAGAGATTTGGTTGGCCTTAGAAGAAGCCTGTAGAAATAGAACAGTTTTGAAGGAAATTAATTCTACATTTATTGCTCTAATTCCTAAAGTTGTTGTTCCTATCACCTTTGCAGATTTTAGACCAATTTCCTTATGTAATACTTTATATAAGATTATTACCAAGGCAATCTCTTTGAGATTAGCCCCTATCATCCTGAAAATAATCTCAGAAGAACAAGGGGGGTTTGTTCCGGGTAAAGAAACAGTAGAGGGAGCCCTTTTGGCTCATGAGGTTTTACACTCTATTCAGGAACATAAGATTCCAGCAATGCTTGTTAAGTTGGATATGTTAAAGGCCTATGATAGAGTTTCCTGGGCATTTCTTTTGAGGATTTTGGAAAAATTTGGCTTTTCAAATAAATGGTGTAAATGGGTTTTTTCATGTCTTTCTGGTGCAAGTTTTGTAGTTCTGGTTAATGGGTCTCCTTCTAATTTTTTCAAGTCGTCTCAAGGTTTAAGGCAAGGGGACCCTTTGTCCCCTTTTTTGTTCATCATTGTAGCTGAAGGGCTTAGTAGAATGACCATTTATCAATGTTCTTTGGGCAATTGGAAAGGGGTGTCAATTCCTAGAGTTCCTTTTTCTATTTCTCATGCTTTGTTTGTGGACGATACATTGTTGTTTGGCATTCCTTCTATTTCAGAAGTTAAGATTATAAAGTGAGTCTTGACTATTTATTGCTTAGCTTCAGGACAAAAAGTAAATCAAGAAAAATCCAAAGTTTTTTTCTTTCATACTAGTCCTTTTGTGCAGAAGAGGATTGCTTGTAATTTGGGTTTTAAGATAGAGGCTCTCCCTTCTAAGTATCTTGGTATTCCTTTCTTTTATGGAAATTCCAAGAACTGATTTTGGAAGAATATGATCTTGAGCGTACAAAGGAAAATGGTTGACCTTGGCTGGGAAAATTCTTTTGATTAAGACTGTTTTGTTGGCTGTACCAATTTATATGTTGTCAGTTCTAAGGATACCTAAAGGTATTATTTTTTATTTGAACAGTATTTTTAGAAAAATTTTATGGAATGGACCAAAATTTGAAGGGAAAAAAATACCTTTGGTTTCTTGGGAAAATATATGTTGTCCGAAGCAATCGGGTGGTACTAGTATTCATAGTATGGAAGCAAAGAACAGGGCTTTAGGGGCAAAATTAGCCTGGCAACTTTATGACAATTCTCAAGCTAAATGGTGTAAATTAATGAGAGCAAAATATTTGGATAATGATACTCTTGAAAGAATTTTTACATTGCTCAATCCCTCTTCGGGTTCCAAGATTTCGAACTTCATTATTGATTGTAGAAATGTTATTTTTCCTTATCTCTCTTGGTCAATACATGATGGTTGTTCTGCTCTATTTTGGGATGATTCTTGGAATAGTCATCCACCATTATCTTAGTTAGAAGGTTTGCTGGAGGCTAGGGAAGTCCTTAGCCAATTATGGGTACTAAATTGAGAGATTACATTGTATTAGACTCTAATTCTTCATCTATTTTTGGAGATAGATGGAAAGATTTTTCTGATATCCCCTTTCCAATTGAGCAAAAGGAATTATTAAAGAATGTTCTTAAATCTCGCAAGGTTTTTTTGTCAGATAAACAAGATGAATTAATATGGTTGCCTTCTAAGTCTGGAAAGTATTCGGTCAAACAAGGTTATCAAAGTATTTTGGATAGAACTATGGAAACTATTAGAGATTGGCCTTTCAAACTTTGTTGGAGTAATTCCTGTCTCCCCAAGGCTGGGGCTTTTGCCTGGCTAGCTTTGAAGAATAGGATTCTTACTAGTGATAGATTGGTTAAACTTGGGATTACTCATTCTTTCAATTGTCCTCTTTGTGAGGAGCAGGAGGAAGATGTTAATCATTTACTTCTCAGATGTTCTTTCTCCTTTCAAGTTTGGCTTTTGATTTGTGCTAAATTGGAATGGATGGGTCCCCTTCCCAATTCAGTTCTCCAATTATTTCAAAGTTGGCCTATCCTTTATAAGGATTCTACTTTTTCTGCAATCTGGTTGGTCTCCCCTAGTATTGTGGTTTGGAGTTTATGGCTTGAAAGGAATGCTAGGATTTTCAGAAAGGAAAAATCTTCTATAGAACAAGTCTTTGCTAAGATCAAAAAATCAATTTTAGAGGTAGTGACCTCTCATCTTATTCTAAAAAGTAGGGGTTCTTTAGTGTTTTCTAGTTGGGATGCACAGATCTTAAAAAATTGGAAGTTATTAAGTGAGCCTAACTCTAATTGTTTTGCTCAAAGTAAGAAAGTTAATCAAAAATCCATTTCATGGTCGCCACCCTTTCAGGATTTTATTAAATTGAACTTTGATGGTGCCAGTCGAGCTAACCCTAGGCTTGCAGGTGCAGGTTGTGTTTTAAGGAATTGTTCAGGAGAGGTTCTTAAAGCTCTCTCTCTGAAATTAGGACACTGCACTAATAATGAAGCAGAAGCTCTAGCCTCAATTGTGGGTTTAGAAATGGCTCTCAATTTTCACATTAAGAATGTTGTTATTGAAGGAGATTCTTTGATTATTATAAATGCTATTAAAAATAGATCTTCTCCTTCCTGGAAGCTTAATTATTTCATTCAGAGAGTGGTTAATTTGTTAGATTTATTTGACTCTTTTCAAATCCTTCATACTTACAGAGAAGGAAATAGACTAGCTGATTTATTGTCGAATGCAGCTTGTGATCAGAGAGAGGAGTTAGTAGAATGGAATCATATGTCAATTCTTCAGCTTAATGGTAGTTTGGATATTATTAGGAAAGCCAGCCAAGGGGTTGTTAGGTCTCATCCATAATAGTAAATCATACCAAATGCTTTTTCGGGGAGACATTGCAATATCGGAGATACCTTATTTTTTTTGCCCTGATGTGCATTTCCCTCTGATGATCATTATTTTTATACTAATAGCCTTTGTTAATAAGCATTTCAGTATGACTGTAAATTCTCTTCCCGATATGAGGTCATCGGTGTTACCTTGTTCTTCGATGGTTCCTGAACTTTTCTCCTCGATCATTTTTCTCTTGCTGACACTCATGTCAGACAGCTCCTCTCTTATTTATATGCATTTGTGCATAGCTACCTTTGGATAGACTTTGTTCTTCAACGTGGGAGTAACTTCGTTGAGACTTCGCATTGTTGGAGTTAATTTAAATTTTTTCTCTGATGTGTTTCTCTCCCCGATGATCATTGGTTTAGCTGGTTATTTAGCTATCTCGGTAAGAGTCTTCTTTGAACCTTTGATGAACCTTTGATCCTTCTGACTTTTGACCCTTCATTGAGAGTCCACTCTAGTCTTGACGATCAGATCTCCTCTTTTGGTTTCGGCAACACATTGTCTGTCGGCCTCTTCAAAACTTTTCTCTCTGAAGTCTTGAGTCCTTCCAACTCTTTTTCTTTGATCAACTTGACTTTTCTATCGCCAAGACTTCTTTTATCAACTAGTTTTGATTATGCTTTGCCGATACACCGATGACCCTACCTTTGGTATATCTTAGTTTTGTCTGGCCGATGTAACATTAAGGACTTTGATGTCGGTGAGACTCAACATTTTTGGCTGTCTAAAATCTTTTATCTGCCGATATGCTGATACACCATCATCTCTTTGACTTCATTAACTTTAGCAAGATAATTTCTATCGGCAGTTCCTAAACTTTTCTCCTCGATCATATTTCTCTTACCGATAATTTCTAAAGGGTTGCTATTTCGGTTGTTAGTAGGATTTTTATTGCTGAGACTTCTCGAAGTTAGAGATACTTCAAATTCTCTTTCTGTTGTGCATCTCTCCCCGATGTTCTTTGGTTTCACTGGTCCCATAGTCTATTTTGGTAAAGACTTAAGAAATATGTATGTTATTTTTGAGTTATATTTGTAAGGTCAGAAGACTAGAAATTTGATTTTTAGCTCTGAGATCTTGAATATATTTCTGGTTCCCATATCATCTTTTTAGAGATTTATAATAGGTATGATCTAATAGGTATTATCCTTCTTTATGTCTAGATTGAGATATTGAGTTGTTTTTTCATTTGAGTCAAATTTGTGCAGACAACTCTGATAAGTATGCAAAGTGTAAGTATTTTATTCTTATTTTTCAGGCTTACTGATAAAAGAACTTTAATAAGTTTAAGAAGGAATATGATTTTTTCCTTTGTTTGGCTAATATGAAAAAAAAGTTGGAAGTATGTCTTTCTATTTTCAGGTAAAACATGTTTATGGCTAAAAGTAACTCAGGAGAAGCTCTCTGACAGGGACCTGCTGTGATGGAGTTCAAAGTTCTTGTTGAAGATATCTAAGTTATCTTTTGATCTGCCTTTATTCGGCTTTTATATTGTAATTGAATTTTTTCCAATCTGTAGATGGTAGACATGGAGAATTTTTGTTCATGGCTTTATTTCCTGTTGTATTTGCCATAACATTCTTGTTATGTAGCTAAGTTGTAGTTAGGTTTCTCGGGGCTATAACCGGAGGTTTTCTTCCCCTGGTTCTTTCCTACCGGTATGCCCCTTCCAAACCAGGTTTTTGTAAATCTTTTTTATATTTTAAATATCTAGATCTAAGAATATGAAAGCAATTATTCTAACATGCAAGATCTAACTATCAAGGAAAAAGAAAAGGTTTATTGTTCCCAAGAGAAAATTTGGTTTTCTAATTACTATGAATTGAATAAATCAATGAAGGAACCTAAAACAAATGAAGATTTATGTCTCCACTACCCTCATAAATCCTTGATATTGGCAACCTTGAGTCCTTTTGAAGCAGCAGGAGATCCTCTTGAAGAAAAAATGACACAAAGAAGCAAAAAGAAGCTTGTTGAAGGTTGAAAGAGCTCAATGAGAGCTTTGGTTGATCACAATGGTGTAGAATGAAGCAGCGTAATGATTCTTGGTTGAACAATAAATAAAGCAAAAGGCACCTTCGTCCTATAAGAGCATTTGAATGCTAAGTTGGAGAGCAAAAACCAGCAAGAGTTGTGTGCACAATGAATTTACCTCCCTTTGTGCTTGAGGGAGGGGTGTATTTATAGGTTTGAGGAATGGGATTTATTGATAAGTTAACTCATTTGATTGATGAGTTAACAAGGATGATTGGGGAGTTAACAAGGTTGATTACCCACTGAACTCAGCTAACTATGGAGTGATAAATCAATAATAGCTTATCACTGAAGAGGAAATGGAGGTGTGAGGATGCATGAGATTGATTGAGGAGTTAATTTTAGATCAAATGGAGTTAATTATGCATGTGTGGGTGCATGAAATAGTCAACTCCATATTAGGCATAAAAAATCATGCAAAATGGAAGAAAAATGGGCAAAAATAGAGCTAAAATGAGTGAGAAACTCAAGTTTTTCCATGGATGAAAATACGATAGGCTCGCCCCTTGTGCCAATAGGGTCACCCCTGGGAAACCATGGGTTGCCCGGGGGAGATCTGGGCTGGACAAGGTTTTCTGAATAATTGTAGGAGGAAATGAAAGAAGAGAAGAAAAGGAGGGGTTATGCCTCCGAAAACAAGTCAGTCATGTGCAAGAATCCAAATCTCCACTTGCACCTATAGGATCTCCTGAGGGAGATCTAGAAATAATAGGGGGAGATTTGGATTGGTTGAGTGGAACTGAAAACTAAAAGCGGGAGATGGTAAGGGGGGACCTCTAGAAGGCTTCTAGGGGGTGTAGAGGATGAAAAATACAAGGGAAAGGTGAAAACTCACCTACAAGATTCTTACAAGGCTTAGGAGTAAGGTCAAAAGCTCAGAAAATGCAAATCGACAAGTGTCGCAAAAAGGTGCCGATAAGCATCACAAGCGATGAAAGAGAAATCGACAAAGAGCAATCAACACAAGACAAGATAGAAGACACATAATCAAGAGGTTTGCTACTTAAAGGACATTATTTCACGCTTACATGTATGTGAAAAAGATTTGAATCATCATAGGGGTCCTCATGGAGGTTATGCATGATTTTTGTGCTTACAGGTATGTCACTGGAGATTGCAAAGAAATCAGTCCTCACAGTAGTTGGCAAAGAAAATGGAGTCAACCTGACATGTTTGGTGAAATCAAAAACTTCCGCAATGTCTGCCTATCCATAGAAGTCCCACTTTGGGATACTTATTCTATATTATATTCTTACAACTAACCTTCCCATTTAAACCATGTCAATGGATGCGAGAGCTTAAGCTTTCAGTGGACATCACTATCTTCATCTTTTCTTTGACAACTTTGCACTTTATGCTGTATATCAGTCTTATAGTTCCTGGATTCATTTTGCTTTAGATTTTAGACACCTTAGGGAGCATGCACAGACCACAAATTATAACCTTTTCTTACAAAAGAATGTTTACAAGTGACTTGAAAACCTACAGGCACAACCACTAAGGCAATAATGACACACAAAGGAACACACAGGCATGGTCCTAGTCGTTAGCCAAATATGTCCATAGTTATCTCAATAGAATCCAACAATACAATCAAGCTTACAAGAAGCAGGTTCCTACTTTCCTTAGAGGTAGAATACGATGACTAGAACACATTCAATTATGAAGGAACATGCACTGAATGATATATAAGATACGTATATCCCACAGCCATTAATCTATACAACTCATCGCCTAGACATGCTCACAACTCCCCTGCATCAAAGAGGACTTTCGACTCCAATAGGCTAGCATATATGATATTAGTGACACATTAAATGTTATGGTGGCATCGTTTTGGGTGGAGTAGAGCGTTTTCATGGTAAACCACATAGTGATCATAACATAGAAAAACTTAAAAATATGTGCTTGAGCTTTTAATGAAATTTGACCCTACAAATTCTTGGAATTCCCACCAACGAGATTCACTACTTTCTGTTGTTAGATCAATGACACTATTTGTAATGACTAATTGTCTCTTTGTTCACAGGATCACATTTTTCCTACAAAGAAATAATTTCTCTGTTGTTCATGTTTTGATGCAAACCCGTGACAAAAAAAATGTTGCAGAGAATTGAGCATCTGTTGGATATGTGGGGAAAACTAGTGTCATTGGAGTTTTGCGGGGTTTTCACATGCTACCAAAGTTTGTAGGGATTTACCATGTTGCTAGACAAGTGAGAGTATCAATGTTGAGTAGACATATCTGTATGACTTAAAAATATCCTCATCCGCATACATAATAAAGTCCTACAAAAATCATTTTCTTGCTAGAATTGCAACATTCCACAACTATGCTTCGATCATGTTATACTTCACATTTTGATTCCATCTGATATTGATTTTGTTGTAGCCAGTATGTTACCTTCTGAAACATTATAAACAATTGATGAACCTCTTTAGCCAATGGGCTCTTGCACGTGATCATTGCAATGCTCAAACCTGTGTTGATATCAGAAAACACTTTGTGGGAAAATAGTAGTGTACAAGACATTGTGGAGAAATGATAGCAACAGGACATTATCGTGAGTTGCAAAGAAAATAGGTAGCGATGGATATATCCATTAGGGAGGAAAAACTCTTCATCCAATCAATCATGAAAGTCCCTCCTATGCAGTCAAAATTACAGTATCTTAACAAAAGTCTTCCTTCCCTACTACTGACTATATTCTCTTATGCTCGCCTTTATAATGTTGCACTGATTTTAAAACTTTGCAGCTGAAATGGGTGGCACCATGACTTTATAGTGCTTTCAAAGAAACCTTAGCTTCTTTTAAAGTTGCTTGCAACATTTTTAAATTCCCACCATGATTTATAATGTTTGAAGAATTTCACATTATGCACTTAGATTTCTTTATAAGGACCCATCTATATTCAATGATTGGGTTGGATTCTTAACATCAACTGCATGTTCATCTTTCGCCTTAGTTGATCTGTGAACATGTAATGCAAATTTCTTGCAGAGGTGTAGGTTCTTCATGATATTAGAGATATCCAATACCACAGGATAACATCTAGCTAAGGGAAATAGCTCTTTTCTGTCAGCATGTACGTGTGAACCCATTTTGTCCTCCTTATTTCTCAATGATCACCTTGTTTACCATAAACCACATATGATGATGTCTTGCTTTCATATGCTCCCACACTTAGCTAATATGTGAATAGGTTCAATAAAGGGTCTTCAAATAGATTTGTATGAGAATGGGAGGAAAGGGTGTGGAAAAATTGGGTGTCACAAGACAAAGGGGGAAAGGAGGGCTCTCTGGAAGAGGCAGGGATTTTTAGGTCTACTAAACATGTGCACCAGATCAAAATTTTAGCACTAAGGTGTCGTTAAAGGAGAAAACCTTCCTCAAAGAGTTTCTAGGGGATAGTAGATGGCGAGGTTTTTAAGTCCTGCCAAACATATTTGACAAGGGCACATTTTAGCGATAGAGACATAAACTTTGCGCAAAAGTAAAACAACCTTCAAAAGCTTTAACAGTGAAAACTAGGGATGTCGGACATATCTGGCACTCGAGGAATTTAGCACAATGTCTGGTAGGGGAGATTTTCAATGAAAAAGTAAGTAAATGGACTCAGCGCAAATATCTGATGGCACTGGATATTAGCGCTAACTGCAGCAGAAGTAGTTTTTAGCACTTATTTGCAAGGAGTCCAATTCTAAGGCTTAAAATGACATCACTTCACCTCAATCATTGGAATTTCACAAGTCAAAAGATATTTAGTCAAACTAAAGTGCCTAAAATGCAAGAAAATATTTGAATCATCAAAACTTCATTCTCCCTTGAGTAAGGACATCAAAATCTAGACCAAGCCAAAAGCAAAAAAAATGGGGTCCCCATTTGACAAAATGGGGCGTGTGTGCAGGGCATAACATATACCTTGCGTTGGTAGGAGGAAAACTCCTTGTACACTGAAGAGGTGTCCTTGTACATGCGGGAAAAAGATCAAAGTTATGCTTTTGAAACAATTCAAACATAGGATCTATGAGTCCTTGAGATCTTCTACCACATGTATAACTTTGTTTTGCCAGATTGCAAACTTGACAAAAAAGATAGATCAACAACAAAAAATAATTATAGACAATAAGGTACTGGCATACTTCAACCAAATGTGTGAGGCTCTTGGTTGTGTGTTCAGTAGTCCCTAGTAGAGTCGCCAAAAACTGTTGGGTAAATATTTTGTTATCAACTAATTGATGAGAAAATGGTTATATCAACCACAATATGATGAGATAAATCTTTCCTCTCAGAAAGGGGAGGCTCCCTTCTTATTGCTAACTTAGATCAACTAATAATTAACTAATCTTATTTACACTAAAACTATCCATGGGGTGTTTCCATATCATTCAATTATCTTATTTTAGAATATATGTTCTCTTACAAACTTACAACAACAATCCCGTGATGCTTACAACATGTAATGAACTACAAACTACTAACTAGAGAAATAATAACCGATATCCAACTAAGTTAATCAAAAGAGTAACTAAAATGATACCAACAAGTGTTAACACCAAGAAACCCAAAAAAGCACAAAGTCTTTTGTTGCTTCTCATGCCAATTGGAAATGAAAGAGTATGGAATATGATGCAGCCCAGAGTCTTCACCGTACGCCATGATAAGATCAAATAATCACAGACAATAAATTGCAGCCCAAAGTCTTCAAGTTACTTTCCAATCATGAACATAAATATAATTCCAAAGATGATATCGCAGCTCAAAGACTACAAAATCAGATTTAGAGCACCTTCTAGGATATTTGATTCTACGCTACAATTCAATCACATACACAAAAGAATGCAATAGGAAAGACTTAAGAACAATCTCAATGCACTACAAGCTTAACCCAAGACAAAGATTGGATGCCAAGTTGCTTTTTTTATATTGATTGAAAAATGATTTACAATTTGAACTCAAAGTTTCAATTTGCTCTTCAAAATGGCAATGCTTCACTTCAATAGATAAAACTATAATATTTGCAAAAGAACCCCTCTTTATTTATAGGGAGAGGCTACGAGAAAAAATAGGAAATCTATAACTACTTTGACTTATTTAGAAAAAGAGTCCAATTTGAGTTGGGACTTTGTACTTCACCTACATGTAATTACATATTACAAAAAGATATGTAGAATGTCATTTGCAAATTACATAATAAATGCATAGAAAAATGACTAAGTGTCTGAAGACACATGAATTTCCTCCTCTTTATCTTTCTCCAAGAAATCTTTGTATCTCTTCACAGTGGCCTAGACTTCACCGATGTCAAGTCCCGATGTATGCTTGGAGATGGTGAGCACTCTAGTGACAAAGTCTGTTATGGTGATAAGCCCACTCTTGTGCTTGTTCAGAATATTTTGCAGTCTATCTAGAATTACCTGAAACTCCACCAACTTGTCAATAGAAGCCAATGAAAAAGCTTATGTCTCCATCTCTATATGTATCAAGGTGGTGAATTCTTGGACAACTGTATCAACAAGGAGTGTTTGTTAATAATCATCTAACATATGACAAGGAAGTTCGGCAAGCTTATCTAAAATATCAAAACTTTTGTCTATGCCCTTTTCCAAATCATCCTTTAAATATTTGATTAGGTTCTTAATAACATCCTTCTTATTTATCATTGCCTCCCTATATTCAACATAACTCTTCCTATTGGGGATCACCCCATGTTTGACCAATATTTCCATCGTTAAATCTTGTAGCTTGTTCCATGTTTCAAGATCTTGTTCTGTCAGTTACATGTCTTGAGAAAGTATCTCAAGTGTCTAGTCAACCTCTTTCTCTACCTCACCTAGATTGTTGTAAAGTTCAATTAAAGACTTTATCAACTAAGTGCCTTGGGCAAATATTCTTTCAATCTAGGCATTAACTGTCTGACCTTGAGCCCCAATCTTTTCAGCCTTTTGAATGGCTTCATCATTAACACTTACCTCAACAGGTTCTACCTGCTCTAATGATTGCGCTATCTTGAGTAGCACAGATGTTAGCTGCTCTACCTATGCTTTAAGTTGATCCTAGATCAACTTAGCTCTATCATATCTTTCAAGCAACATAGCCAATGTTGATTGCAAATCCTCCTTGGCACTTTCATGCGTTTGCTTGCAAAGTTCTATGCTTGAGATAGTGTAGTTAGAATCTTGGACTTTACTGATGTTTTTGTCCAGTGGAGGCACAACTACCTCGCCATATTTTTTTCCTGATGGGTCAACAAGCACTCTGGACAAGGTTTTGGCCTTCTTAGTTGCTTTGGGCTTTGCCAGGACCAATTGGCCAAAGTCAAATTCATCTGGGGATACGGCCTACTTTTTTCTCTTTGGCTTTTATGATACTAGCCAAGGGGGAAGAACAAAAGAATCACCTCCTCTGTCACCAGATTTTGAGAGGAGTGAGTAGGACCTACGATTTGTGAAGAAAGTGGGATGAAAGTATCTTGTATTGATGTAGGGACAAGTGGGATGAAAGTGATAATGGGTGGAGTCTAAGTTAGGACAACAGTAGGATTGACATCAATTGACATGTTAGATGTGGAGGCAGACATGAACTTATCAAAGTCTGATTGTGTGAGTGGGTAAAGCATAGGAAAAGATACATCTCACAAGCCTAAAAAAGATGAAAGTGAACCAAACACGTTCTCAATGTTGCCTTGAGGGCTTCCAAACAATGGTTCATTGGTAGGTGTTGAAGGAGATGAATGAACATAATGCACAGATACAGTGGGTGTAGCAGAAATAGTAGAAATAGTGGGCAATGGTTGGGCACTTGAAGTAACCAGAGGAGTAGGGTTTTGCACTTCAGAAATTATAGAAGGAGAAGGGGGAGGTGTTACCTATGTTGACTCTGGTTGAGAAGTAATAGGATGTTCATGTAACTCCTCAGTAGTAGTTTCTTCTTGTTCAACATCTACCTAAGTAGATTTTCCCTCTTTTTCTTTCCTTTTGCCTTTATCTTCTTTTATTGTGAAGATATACCTTGGCTTCTTACTGGTACCATGGTGCAGTCATGGTTAGGAGGGTCCACAAGGTGAATAGTCTAGACTGTGTAGCAAGAGTAAACACAACGGAAATAACTCAATTATGTAAAGAAAATGTAGATTCAGTCATTTAGAATATCATAGAATCAGCATGCAAATAGGTTGGCAACATGCAGGCTTACAATTAGGGCTCATAGGCCTGATTCCTTAGTTGCAGAATATGTGCAAGATATGACTTTGAAGCACCTTACAGAAAAAATTCAAATTATCCAACTTGTAAATCATGCTAACTACTTTCCTAGGCAACGATTACATGATTATATATCATCTCTAAAACATAAGATTCCTCTGCATCAGCCAAGGATGATTATAGACTCCAAGAAAGAGATGTAATGTGTGTACACGAATAGGTCAGACCTAATCATATAGAACTCCTCCACAAATGAATGGAATAGCATGCAGATCTCAAGGAAGGTCGGCCATGAACCAAGGTTCCTTGAATGATGTGTCTTCTAGCTCTGCAAGTCATGAAAGTGCTTCACAAGTCTTCTCCTTTAGCTGATTGTCTGAGACTATTAGGATACTCTGCTCTGAGAAAAACAATCAATCTTTTGATAGAGATATCTATCCGATACATGATCCAAATGATCTGAATTTTGGATATGATGTGCATGAATATGTCTAGATGCTAAGTCCAGCCCCACAAGGTCTAAAATGAAACTGTGGCAGGATGCAAACCAAAATACTGAAACTGCTACTGACTAAACTGACTATACTGAACTGAAAAATAAAAGAAAACAAACTAAAATGCAAATGTTTTTGGTTGATGCAAGATTGCTCTTGAACCAGGGATGCTCCAGCATCAGACATCTAGGGTTGTTGAAAAAAATTGAGTCCCTCACTTTGCTGGGGCTAGAGGAAAACCAAGACGGTCTACCCCAGCCTAAGAAATCCAAGATGAGTCTTCTTTCGGTTTGCCTTTCCACTTCATAAGACATTCTTTGTATTGTTTGCCTCTGGTAATGCATCCAACTCTTCTGTCCAAGATATCTTCAATCTGCTCTGGTGCTTGTTGTATTAACTACTTCAAGTCTGCTTTAATATTGTCACTGAACTCTGCTTCATGATACTAATATAGGTTTGCAATATCGAAAATAGGTGATTTACCCAATGTCTCTAGTAGCTCCACTTTATATGCATTTCTTGAATCAAACGTTTTGAGTATCCTACATGGTCCAAATTTCTTCATCTTCAACTTGTTATATGTCCCAACTGGAAATATTTATTTTCTCAAATACACCATCACTTCATCTCCAACTTCAAACTCTTTGTGTCTTCTCTTCTCATCTGCATGTTCCTTATACTTACTATTCATTTCCTCCAAATGCTTCTTAACCTGATTATGCACTGTCTCCATGTGTCTTGCAAATTGTTCTTCTTTTGCACTCCTCTTGTCTTCCATGCTAATATCTATCAATTCTACTACTCCTCTAGGGTTAGTTCCTGTCACAATCACAAATGGTGTTCTTCCGATACTCCTATTTATTGAATTATTGTATGTAAACTCTTCTTGTGATAGAATCAAGTCCTAACTTCCTGCCTTCTCTCCAACCAAACATCTCAACAAGTTTCCCAAACTCCTATTCACTGCCTATGTCTATCCATCAGCCTGTGGATGAAATGTTGAACTAAACTTCAAGTTTGTCTTCATTTTCTTCCAAAGTTTCTTCCAAAAGTATACCAGAAATCTTATGTCTTTGTCCAAAATTATGCTCTTAGGTAATCCATGCAATCTCACAATCTCCTTGAAAAATAGGTCAACCACATGAACTACAGTAGTTATCTTCTTACAAGGTATGGAATGTGCCATCTTTGAAAATCTGTCCACCACTACAAATATAGAATCATGTCCTCTCTATGTCTTCAGCAATCCCATTATGAAATCCATGCTTATGTCTTCCCAAGGTCTCTACGGTACTATCAAAGATTTGTACAATCTAATATTCTGACTACTTCCTTTTGCAACTTGACATATTCTACAACTCTACAAAAACTTCCAAACATCCTTATGTATCTAAGGCTAAAAGTAATTTTCACTTACCAAAGCCACTGTCTTATCAATGCCAAAATGTCCCGCCAATCCACCACTGTGCTTCTCTTTGATCAAATTGTCTCTCATTGAACTCCTAGGTATACATAACTAGTTTCCTTTGAACAACATATCCTCGTGAATGAAATAATCTAACCACTTACTCATATTTATCACAACAGGTTCATCACATGCTTTCTAAGGTTCTACAAAATCAAGATCTTTCTCATACAAGTTATTCAATTCTTCAAATCCTAACACTTCAACTCTCATCTCTGTTAGCAAGTTCCTTCTCCTACTTAAGGCATTTGCAACTTTGTTTGATTTTCCACTCCTATGCTTCAATACAAAAGTGTAACTCTGCATGGACTCTACACATCTGATATGTCTCTGATTCAACTTTCCTCGACTGTTTAGATACTACAAAGCTTGATGATTTGTACAACACAAACTCCTTAGGCAAAAAATAATATCTCCACTTCTTCAAGGCTTGAATTATGGCATAGAACTCTTGATCATAAACTGAATATCTTCTTCTTGCATCATTCATCTTCTCACTGAAATATGCTATAGGTCTACCTTCTTGACTTAACACCGCTCCTATTGCATTTCCACTTGCATAACAATCTACTTGAAAAACCTTATTGAAATCTGGTAATGCCAACACATGTTGCTCTGTCACTTTTTGCTTCAACAACTCAAATCTTTTATTTGATCCTGATGTCCACTTAAAGTCATTTTTGTCACCTCTCATTGTCTCTATCGTAGGGTTACATACCAAACTAAAATTTCTGATGAACTTCTGGTAGAACTAGATAATCCATGAAATGATCTGACTTCTCCAATACTCTCAGGTGTAGGCCACTCAACTATTGCTCTAACTTTCTCAGGATCCATCTTCAACCCTTCTACAAAAATCACAAATCCCAAATAGACCAATTCTTATTTCATGAAACTACACTTCTTGATGTTTATCAGCAATTTCTTTTCTCTCAACCTCTACAATACTTGTCTCAGGTGTGACAAATGTTCTTTTTTTGTCTTACTGAAAATCAAAATATCATCCAAATATATAATAACAAACTTACCCAAGAATTTCTTTAGAACTTCATTCATGAATCTCATGAAAGTACTTGGTGCATTAGTCAATCCAAAAGGCATCACTAACCACTCATACAATCCTTCATTTGTCTTAAAGTAGTCTTCCATTCATCTCCTTCTCTGATTTTGATCTGATGGTATCCACTCTTCAAGTCTATCTCTATGAAATATTTTGCTCCACTCAAACAATCCATAATATCATCCATCCTAGATAAAGGGAATCTATACTTAACTGTGATCTTGCTGATTGCTCTAGAGTCTGTACACATCTTCCATTCTCCATCCTTCTTCAGTGCTAGCACTGTAGGTACTACACAAGGACTCAAACTTTCTCTGATCAAACCTTTCCTCAATAGTTCTTATATCTGTGTGTTCAATTCTTCATTCTCTGTCAATGTCATTCTATGTGCTGCTTTGTTAGGAAAACTAGATCCAGGTATAAGATCCATGTGATGAATGATACTTCTGATTGGTGGCAATCCTTCAGGTACATTATCTAATATGATGTCTTCATACTCTATCAGAAACTCAGTTATCTCCTCCGGTTGTGATTCTTCAATCTCTGTCTCCAGGGTTTTAGGCTTCTTAGGAATCAATGCATAACACATATTCTCATGTCTCAAACCATCCAAAAATTTTCTTCCATCAACCAAACAAATTCTAGCATTCCCACATACTTTACTCTTAGGATCATCTTTCAAAGGAATCAAAGTAATGTTATTTCCATTTGATGTTATAGTGTATGTATTCTTTCTCTCATCATGTAAAGCTTTTCTATCATACTGCCATGGTCTACCCAACAATATATGACATACATCCATAGGCATAATATAACACAAGACTTCATTGTGATAAGATCCAATATGAAATTTCACCAAACATTGCTCACTCACCAGTACCTTATGATCATCTTGAATCCATGCTATCTAATATGGCTTAGGGTGCTTCAATCTTTCCAACTTCAGCTTAGTCACCATCTCCTTTGAAACTAAATTACCTGAACTACCACTATCAATTACAACCTTACAACATTTACCTCTTGATTTGCATCTAGTCCTATTATGTTAGAAAAACTAACCTTGGGGGCTTCTTCCTATTAAGGTTTAGCTCCTGGGTCCTATAATTGCATTTAGAGCATCTTGCATGTTATTTCTAACTCCCGATGAGAAAACCCTTAGGTCATGTGACAAATAGGACTTAGGGGGTTGCACGCTAGTGCCCTAGTCTAGTCCTATTTTGGGTTTGCCCTAATTTCAAATGTCAGTTTTTATGACTGTTAATTAGGTCCTATGTCGACATCTAAAGTTTGACTTACAAAATTCTTAGCGGGAATCTTTGTGGTTGCATATATAAACATGATTAGGTTTCATTTGCAAACTAGGTGGATTTGATGTATACTTGTGATCATAAAGCATTCAAAATATTCATTGTGTTGCAGAGATGAGCATTGTTATTGTGTTTGTATTTGTAGATTTGGCATCCATCTCCTCATGGCATGAAGAGCATCTTCCTTCCATGAGATCTTCACTACAAGGTGATATCTATTGTGTTTTCAATCATTTATCGTTTGGATTTTTGCCTCTATCCCACTGGGATATGCACTCTAATCTAACAATAGTGTTCGAAAGACTTGAATGTCTCTCCAAAGCTTGACCGAGGCAAGCCTCTAAACACCACAACCCCCTCCCACACTCCTTGTGATTGCAGGTTATAGGTGTCACATCTGGAAGAAGTGGAGTTATAGGGAAGGTTAGCAGACATCAAGGATTCAGGATCTAGAAAGAAGCAGGACACTGGTGCTTTTCCTGGACTAGTGCGCTATGTTGGCAAGAGACACTGCTTCACATGACAGGTGTTGTCATTGATGGCAACTAAGACTATTCCACCGATCTGCATAACACAATTTGTTCTTACCGAAAGTCACAATTAGAATTAATCTAAGTCCGAGAAGTCAGAAACAGAGCAGGCAACAGGGTCTAGTATCTTGGTTTGGATCTCTCTGGTGGTAAATCAGAGTTTGTTGCAGATCTAAGGAAGTCTTGAGCATTGTTAGGATAATCTAAATCCAGAGTTTTGGCCTCTGGTAATGAAGGATTCAAAATTTATTAGTATTTGAGTATCGAGTTAATAGTTTGACAGAGTAGACAGAAGAAGAACAGTTTGACCTTGTAAATGATCTTGGTTCTGGATGTATGGAAGTTGTTGGTTAGACAAGTTGTGATGATCAGTGATAGTAGCTGACCTGATTAATGATTTGTGAGTGCAATTTTTGGTCTGCATTACAAGTGTACATCGATTTAGCTAATAGAACAAAATTTTTAATAAAGGTCTAAGTGTTCTTGAAGCTGACTGAAAAGTAGTTGAAGATCTGGATGCGGATATGTATTGCTGATGAATTTGAATGATTTGGTGTGTGTGTGTGATGCAACTATGGAGTAAGTGTGAAAAGGACAAAGATTTAAGGTTCAGATATTAGCAGAACAGTAAGTAAAGTAGAAGTGAAGATGAAGTGTATCAAGTCAGTATTTTGTGCTTAATCAGAACTGAATCCTTGCATTGATAGATGCTAGTTATTAGTTCAATTTCATTGTAATCTTCTTTCTGTAGGCAGTGAGCCTTCTGGAGGCAATGAGCCTTCTTTTGAGCAGTGAGCTCTAGGTAGTGAGCCTGAATGAATGTGTATTCCCCTTTGTAATACTTTTAACAGAGTATAATCTTTGTGGGTTAATCCCCACCATGGTTTTTTACCTTAACTAGGTTTCCATGTCAAAAATCTTGGTGTCAAGTGTGTTATTTATGTTTCTCCTCATGTGGTATTAATTCATGCTTTAATGTTTATCTAATTGAATGTTATACAAGAAGATTAAAGGAAAGAAAAGTTTAAGTTGTGGGACAACTTATTCACCCCCCCTCTTAGTTTTTCAAACTAATTCCAACAATTGGTATCAGAGTGAGGTTCCTTATAAAAGTCTAACATCTTGAGGAAAAGATCTTGGAAGGAGTTTTCAATGGGTTCACCCAAGTATCAACTTCAGTTGGCCCTAAGAGATCTTGATCAGTCTAATGCAGAAGTTAGTAATCTAAGAGATGAGCTTAAAGATGTTGATGATACCATTGAAATGTTAACAGATAAATTAAAGAAATATATGGAAAGGAGAAATGAGCTACTTCTGCAATTATCCAGTTTAACTAAAGAAAATGGCATGAGTGAAGCTTTGGAAGAAAAGACAAAGGAATGTGAGAAGTTTTCAAAAGAAGTTGCTATTCTAAAAATTGAGATGGAATCTGGGGTGATGAGGCAAACCAAAGAGATTGAAGATAGGAAGAAAACTGAAGAAGATCTGAATCAAAAACTCAAAGAAAGAACTAAAGAATGCTGCAAATTGGATAAAATGGCTAGCCATCTAGAATCTAATCTACAAGAAAGCAGAGACAATGAGAGAGAACTTGAAAGGCAAATTATCATTCTCAGACATGACCTAGAAGTTGCAAATGAATACAAGGAGAAGTTCAAGATAAGCTCAACTAAACTTGAAGCAATGCTTGAAGGATAAAAAAAGGCTGATGACAAACATGGTCTTGGATATGAGAAAGGTGAAAGCTCTGGATCCAGAAAAAGAAATTTTCAACCAAGGAATGGGAAAACAGACCTAGAAGACCTCCGATAAGATAGCCTAATGCTCAAAGATATCCATCATTCAATGGATATTTCTTTAATTGTAATAAACTTGGTCATAGAGATACTCAGTGTAGAAGCAAAGTAAATCAAACTAGTTCATCCTTCTCTGGTCAATGCTTCAAATGCAAGAGGTATGGTCATAGATCCAATGAATGTAGAAGTATGATAATGAATAACTCTAATGGCAACTCTTTCAATGGTTACTACTTTACTCACAATGGATATGGACACATGGTGAATTAGTGTAGATCAAGAGGAAATCAAGCATACAAGAAAATAAATGTTGTTTGCTTTAATTGCAACAGATCTAGTCATATTGCAAGATTCTGCTGAAGTAGGAATAATGAAAGAAGAGGTCTGGTAAATAGAAAAGTGGATGAGCAGAGTCAAGACAAAGGCAAAGAAAAAATTGATGTGAATAAGATCCAAAATGAAATGAGCAAGACATGGGTCAAGAAAACAATTGTGAACCATAGTAATGAGTCCTCACCAGAATTTGGTGTTGATGATTCCTCCATGAATTGAATTAGGAGCTCTGGCTCAGGGGGAGATGCATTGAAAATCAAATTTCACCAGCCAGTAAGAGGGTGCCTGGATATGGCACAATGAGAGAAGATATCTTGAATTGTTTCAGAAACTTTGGAAGGATTTCTGAAAGAAAAGTTGTTCACATGGAAATTTACGGAGTGATTCTTGAAGAACTATTCATAAATAGAGTAACCATATGAAGTTAGGGCAACACATTTATTACAATGACAAATTAGGTTTTACGAAGGATTAAAGGTCACTCGCTCATGCATTTGAATCACTTTGCATTCGAAGGAAACAAGAAGAAGTGCATCTAAGCTACAAATCAAGAAACTGAAGCACGAAGAATGAATTTAACTGGCAATTGATCAACCCTAACCCTACAGAAGAAAAAGGTACTTCTCTGTAAAGTCTTGTATCTAAAATCTATTGAGATGGCTATACCTCTAGTTGTTGATGTAACTAAAAGGCCCCGACCAATATTTAAGAAGTATCCATACAAATCAGTTGAAGTTGAACCGTTAGGTGCATTTTTTGGAGTTCCATATGGCGTACTGCATGTTGAGGATATAGGGCATACATCCACTATAACATTGATGAATTTGGAAATCTAAAACTCTTGGATTTTCTTAACAACTACTTAAGGGATGATATCTATAAATTGAAACCGGAATACAAAGTCCTAGAAGCAAACATTTTCTACAAGTCATTAGGTTTCCATCATTTGATGAGAACGAATGGTTCGATATATCTTGAGCCGAATACATGATGAGTTCATATGGCTATTGAAACCATTTAAGATTACAAAGGATGTTATCAAGATTGTAACTAGGTTAAATTTATCTAGTGGATTACCCATGCTGAAAGCCGTGAAAAACCAGACAATGACTGATGCTACCAGTGTCAAGTTTGACAAAAGGGGCAATGACCATCAATGATATTATAGAACCAGATGTTAAATTTGCCTCCATGGTGATTGGGTACAAGATTTACCACTCCAGCATGGAAAATTATGTCTTTGAAACTACAATATATGCAGCCTATCAAATGTTAAAGGAGAATGTTGATTATGATCTTTGTGAACTACTACAAAATTAGCTGATTGAGAATCTGAGCAAAATAAAGAAAGATAAGAAAACTACCTTCAAGTATGGTTCCTTGATTATATGTTTGTTCTTCTATTTTATGAATGAAGTTCTTGGAGTTCAAGATGTGCACTGGATAAATGATAGGCCAGTTGCTTGGAAAATAAGAGATCATCTACTTAGCCTTGGTGATTCCCAGACTCAGAAGACAATCATTTGGGGTTACTTCAAAAACTTTCAAAGTATGATGCATGCAAGAGAGAGAATCCCTAAGTCAGTTGTGGAGAAATATGAGAATGAAATATGCTTTATGGTTGACACTGATCAGTGCCTGATGGAGGCTATGGAACCCAAAACCATATGGATTATGCCAATGGGCTATGAGGTTGATGAGAAAGTTTTGGAAAAGTATGCTCAACATCTTCTGAGAAAATTAAAAGACATTTGTGGAAAGGTTTGGAACATACAAGGAGCTAAGTCTAAAATTTCAAGTGGAGCTAAGATGACCAGAGACCAAAAGGAAAGTGCAGAGGCAAGTTGAAAGGTACGTTGAGAGCATTGGCCTAACCAAGGAGGCAGTGAAGAAAAATAGAGAAAGAAATGAAAAGGCTAAAAAAGAAAAATAGGACAAGAATCAAGAAGATGCTCCAGTAGAACCATCCCCCACTTCAAGGACTACTAGGAGCTCTGTTGTTGCTTCTATTCCCCCTAAACCTATAAAACCAGAAGATAGACCATCCGGTGAAGGAAGTAAGAGAAAGAAACAAAGGCCACTAGAACATATGTGGGCACAAAAGATGATAAAGAGATACAAACAGATGAAGAAGTTAAAAAGATGAGATCCAAGAAAGCCAAGACTTTAGAGGCTTCTGAGGACTAGCCTTTTGGAAGCAAAAAGACAAGTAAAAAGCAAGAAACTGGTAAGATTGCTATGACAGTTGATGAAATTGTAAAAACAATTATTGTTCATGGAAATCTAAGGCCTATCAAAGTTTATTAGGATAAATTTGATCAAGCAAATAAGAAAATCTTGGAAGATGCCACCATCATGTACTTGAATAAATTCATTAGAGCTCTATTGGAAATCTTACAAGAACTTCCTAAAAGTTTAATGAAAATACTGGAAATGATGAAGGAAGTAGCCAAGGCCAAAGATCTAGAACTCAGAGAATATGTCCTCTCCACCCTATGTCTAGTAATGACTAGAAGGGAAGCAAATAAAATCCTCAACGGTGTTAAGGAGAAATTCAGAAGCAAGATCCGGATGAGCAAGCTAATGCTTGGTGAAACTGAGGAAGTTGCAAAGGAAACATAGGAAATTTTGAGAAAGGCTCTAGATAAAGATAAATACTATATTGTTTCAGAGGAACAAGTTGATGAAGACAATCCTTCAGTTCAGGAACAAGAAGCTCCAGAAGAAGAGATTGAAAAAGGAAATGATAACCAAGGTGATACTCTATAACCAAGGTGATACTCTAGATCCTCTGGAGCAAACCTATAAGGAGACAGATGATGGGATTGATTCATCAATTTTGGATGTTGAAAAAGTAAATGGTAGTGAGCAACAAACCAAAGTTGATGACTCCTCTTTTCTAGAAGAGGAGCAAACAAGCAAAGAAGATACAGAGATGGTAGATAAAACTGATGATGCAGGAGATTCTCTAACTCCACCTGATCAGTTTGAAAAAGAAGATAATATTGCTACCACACAAAGCCCTCTAGAACAAATATCAAGTAGTGAAGACACAAGAAATAGTCCCTCTATAGATAACATAGAGAAAAGTAAAGTAGAGAAAGAGAAAGAAAAAGAAAAGAAAGATAAAACAGAAGAAGATGGTGCAAATGTTGATGCATCCAAACAAAATAGTTCTGATACTACCATTGATAAAACTCAAAGGAAGGAAGGTGAGTGGAAGTTGTGGCAAGAGACACTGCATAGGCAATAAAGAACTTTTTAAGTAAAGAAATGCTGGAGGTTGATGAACCTAAACTGATTCAAGGACCAATCCACCTAGCTAATCTTTCTCTGGTACAAATGATGAAGGTAGCATCTTTCACTCAGGCCAAGGAAAGCAAGAAGATATTAAAGTCCCACTTAGAAGACAGTGAGCTATTAAGTCTTGCATTTGGTGTTCTGGAGAAGATAATGCCTATCCTCCAGAAGAATCCATCTAACTCTCCCTCTGGACATCTGAAGAATCTTGTAAACTCTGTAAGTACACATTTTGAGTCTTTTAAGAAGTTTGTAGAGACATTCAAAATGCTCTAAGTGATGGATGTGATATATACAAGTTTTGTCTATCCTGGTCCAAAGTTAGTGAGAATATTGAGAAGAAGATAAAGGAGCAAGAACATAAGTTGTCAAATCTATCTCAAAATTTTAATCCTCTAACAATTTCTCCTATAAGTCAGGAATGTCAAGTAATCAGCTTGATCGATGAGATAAAGAGGCTTGTTAAAGAAAAAGGTAGTATTATGAAAAGAATGTGTGAGCTCTGGGGATTGATTGCCCCCAAGTTAGAGACAATGTATGATGCCTTATCAGAAGCTTAGACTATATTTCAGACAAGTGATCCTTCAGATCTAACAAAGGCAAAAGCATATGCATTTTTGCTGAGTGGACACATCTCAATTTTGGATGGCATGAAAAGAACTTGGGCCTCTGAACTTGAGCAATTGAAAAATAGTTTTGCAGACATTCTCAAGTTCATGCAAATATAACTTAATGATTGGTTGTACATATGCGACATTATTTACATAATTTTTGGGAGAATTTTGGCTTGCAGACCCCATCCTTTGCCATTGATGTCAAAGGGGGAGTGAAGATCAGTGAAAAATGAGGAATCCAACAAAGGGGGAGTTCTAGAATCAATAAAGAACCATAAGAGTATAGAGTAAGAGGGAATAAATGAGTAACACTTAGTCATTTTTCACTAAGTGTTTCCATCAATGCCAAAGGGGGAGATTGTTGGCAAGAGACACTGCTTCGCATGACAGGTGTTGTCATTGATGGCAACTAAGACTATTCCACTGATCCACATAACACAATTTGTTCTTAACGGAAGTCAGAATGAGAATTTATCTAAGTCCTGGAAGTCAGAAACAAAGCAGGCGACAGGGTCCAGTATCTTGGTCCAGATCTCTCTGGTGGTAAATTAGAGTTTGTTGCGGATTTAAGGAAGTCTTGAGCATTGTCAGGATAATCTAAATCTAGAGTTTTGGCCTCCGATGATGAAGGATTCAAAAGTTATTAAGATCTAAGTATCAGGTTAATAGTTTGACAGAGAAGACAGAAGAAGAATAGGCCAACCTTGTAAATGATCTTGGTTCCAGATGTATGGAAGTTGTTGGTTAGACAAGTTGTGATGATCAGTGATAGTAGATGACCTAATTAATGATTTGTGAGTGCAAGTTTTGGTCCACGTTACAAGTGTACATGGATTTAGCTAACAGAATAAAATTTTCAATAAAGTTCTAAGTGTTCTTGAAGCTGACTGAAAAGTAGTTGAAGATGTGGATGCAGATATATAGCCGATGGATTTGAATGATTTGGTGTGTGTGGGATGCGACTATGGAGTAAGTGCGAAAAGGACAGAGATCTAAGGTTCAGATGTTAGTAGAACAATAAGCAGAGCAAAAGTGAAGATGAAGTGTATCAAGTCAGTATTTTGTGCTTAACTAGAACTAAATCATTGCATTGATAGATGCTAATTATCAGTTCAATTTCATTGTAATCTTCTTTCTATAGGCAGTGAGCCTTCTGGAAGCAGTGCGCCTTCTTTTGAGCAGTGAGCTCTAGGCAGTGATCCCGAATGCATGTGCATTCCCCTTTGTAATACTTTTAATAGAGTATAATCTGTGTGGGTTAATCCCCACCATGGTTTTTCCCTTAACCGGGTTTCCACATCAAAAATCTTGGTGTCAATTGTGTTATTTATGTTTCTGCTCATGTGATATTAATTTATGCTTTAATGTTTATCTGATTGAATGTTATACAAGAAGATTAAAGGGAAGAAAAGTTTAAGTTGTGGGACAACTGATTCACCACCCCTCTCAGTTGTCCGGACTAATTCCAACACGCTAGTCCCCGTGTCCTCCACATTGGAATCTCCAGAAACTAAAGTTGCAGTGCAGATCAGTGTCAGAAGTAGATCAGAACCCCTCAAAGAAATTGGTAGTATCTTTGTCATTTGTTCCAATCTGAAAGGATTTACCGTAATTTGATAATTTGCTTACTAATTTGCATAATTAGGGTTTTTAAGCATAATTGAGCACTAGATAGAGACATTGTTTGACACATCCAAGAGTCCACAAATTCCCAAGTGGCTGCCCAACACGATAGGTGATTGCAAGCTCACTTAGTGGAGATTCAACTTGGTTGATAAGCCCTTGGAATTTTTATTGGGAAAGGAGGGTTACACATAAAATCTTAAAGCCAACCTCTTTTTACCACTAAACAGGTCTGGAACAAACTTTTTCTTGACTGTGGTTTCTCATTTGTCTCTTCTTGAAATAGGGCTCTCCTCATGACAAGTGATTCTCCTTTCTCAAGTTTACCAGCTGAACTAGGTGATGCAATAGGTTCTTCTTCCACATAGGTTTCTCTCCCACTGTTCTATGTCTTCTTGTTTGTACTTCCTTGATTACATTCAAATGCTCTATGTCCTTCACCTCCACACTTAAAACAGGTTCCTCTAAATGTTCTCCTATCAGGTCCTCTTCCATCTCTTCTATATTCTGACTCTGGTATGAATTAGGGTTTCCTCTGCGGTAGAAAGTTTTGTCATCGCTCTGGTATGAACTGCTATCTCTATCTTCCTTCTTGAATGTCTTATCGTGTCTATTCTACTCCACAAATGATCTTTCTCCTCCAGAAAATGTTCTACCTCTCTAAAATTTACCTCCTCTACCTCTTTGTCTTTGCTCATGCTTCTTGTTCAACTTCTCTTCAACTTTTAGGGCAAATCGATATGCTTCTTCCAATGTTGTCATCCTCACTAAACTTAATTCTTCTTGAATGTTCAATCTAATTCCATTGATGTATCTAGCCACTTTCTCTTTTCTTTCTTCACTATGTCCTATCCTTATAATCATCTTATGAAATTCTTCAATGTACTCCTTCATAGATTTCTCCTTTTGTCTCAGGTTCTGCAATCTCTTCAATAGCTCCAACTCATAGTCAGTAGGTATAAACTGGTTCTTCAATTTTGTCACCATTCTATCCCGTTTTGTAATATTCTCTTTTCCTCTTCTATTTCTATCCAACTAAACTTCTTTCCACCATATAGCAGCATGTCCTTTCAACTTAGTCTTTGCAAATTTCACCATCTCTGGATCTTCAATTTCTTCATACTCAAAGTATTCTTCTAGTTTATTTATATCCAATCAATCAACTCCTTAGGATTCAAATTACCAGTATAGTTTAGTATATCAACTCTAGGTCTTTTCCCAATCTTTGAAATAGCTCACAACATCTTCACTTGATTTGATTCTTCTTCTTCTTCTCCTAGGGTTACTTCATTTTGATCAACGGATTGAAATTCTTCATCATCATCACTTTCAACATTAGGTTGAGGTGTTAGTCCTCTTCTTCGATCTTCTTCAATAGTATCCAAGTGAACTCGCATTGTTTTCATCATTTCCATTATCTCATCCATTCTTCCAACCATAGTACCAATAGCAGGTATTCTCCTTGGTGGCATCTCTTCCTAGGATCAAGTGTAACTACCTCAAATTCAATGATTGGGCTACAAGGTGACAACTGCCTCACAATCGGTGATTGGTTGACAACACAGGTAGTCTGCCTTAGATTTAGAGATTTGTCCACAACAAGATCTTATGGAATACCTTTACAAACTTCACTCAATTCACTAACTTCTCTCCCAAAGGATTCAAACTTCACTCTAATACCACTTGGTGCAGTAACAATTAGGAGGGTCCACAAGGTGAACAGTCTAGACCGTGGAAAAAGAGTAAACACAATGGAAACAACTCAATTATGTAAAGCAAATGTAGATTCAGTCATTTAGTATATCATAGAATCAAAATGCAAATAGGCCAACAACATGCAAGCTTACAATTAGGGCTCATAGGCATGATTCCTTAGTTATAGAATATGCGCAAGATATGACTTTAAAGTGCCTTACAGAAGAAATTCAAATTTGTAACTTATGCTAACTACTTTCTTAGGAATCTATTACATGATTATATATCATCTTCAAAACATAAGACTCCTTCACATCATCCAAGGATGATTACAAACTCCAAGAAAGAGATGTAGCGTGTGTACATGGATAGGTCAAACATAATCATATAGAACTCCTCCGCAAATGAATGGAATAGCATGCGGATCTCAGGGAAGGTTAGCCATGAACTAAGGTTCCTTGAATGATGTGTCTTCTAGCTCTGCAAGTTGTGAAAGTGCTCCGCAAGTCTTCTTCATTAGCTATTTGTCTTAGACTATCAAGATGTTCTGCTATGAGAAAAATAGTCAATCTTTTGATAGCGATATATTTCTGGTACATGATCCAAATGATCTGAATTTTGGATATGATGTGCATGAATATGTCTAGATGCTAAGTCTAGCTCTGCAAGGTCTGAAATGAAACTATAGTAGAATGCAGACTAAAATGCTAAACTGCTACTAACTGAACTAACTATACTGAACTGGAAAATGAAAGAAAACAAACTGAAATGCAAATGTTTTTGGTTGATGCAAGACTGCTCTTGAACTAGGGATTCTCTTGCATCTTACTAGGAGTATCTTCTTTATTCTTTGTCCTCAACTCTTCCCTCCTACTAGAAGGTTCTTTGGTCTGCTCTTCTTCTGACCCAGTATTGAAGAATTTCAACTTTATTCCTTTCTTCTCTAGCCAAACATTGGTGTTCGCAAGAATAGGCTAAAACCTTTCTCTTATTGAAGTAATCTCCTTCTGTGACCACTAAATTTGTGAAAGAGGAGTGTCAAAAACCTTATTCCCTACATATGTAGCACCCACTATGTCATTTTCTTCTTGCATGTCCTCTAGGAGATCGGTCAGATTAAAGTTTCTCACTTGTTCCAAGGTAAGATGACTGAAGTCTAGCTTCCTTACATCCTCATCATTTCTGCATTATGCCCATATGTCCTCAATCTTATGAACATGAGTATAATTACCTTTCAATTTATCTTTAATATCTCGGTAATCAAAATCATTTCTATTCTTGTATCTTTCATTGTTAACCACTGCATTTCTGTCTCCATTGCTTTAGCTTTTAGAGTTGTGTAAATCAAATACCTGCCAAAGGTGACTGGAAACTTGAACCTAGCTCTATGAGCTTCTACTTGTTTGTTATGCAGTCATTATCTGTCTACATAACTCCATCAATATCAATTTGTCACTTGGATATCTTGGTAACATGTATGGTTGCCCATTGAAACAACCAACTCTAATATAGGTAAAGGTAGGAAATTACAGAAAAATACATCCAAACCTCTTTACCTCCTCCCAAGCCTCATTGAAGACTCTTTTCTTCTCAAGTTCCTTCTCAAACATGCAAATGTAATTGTAGAAGAAGGAATCATTTACCCTTCTGAAGTGCTTGATGCTTTCTTTCAGTGTCAACTAAGGGTAGTATTCATATATTGGAATGTTTCTCATGTCACCTTTTGAATTCAGACTAGGAAAGTGCTTCATTGAACCAACATCTTGCACCAAGTATGAAGTCATATAAAATTTTAGTGATTTAGACACTCTAGAAATTTGCTCACAAATCAAGTCATTGATTTGTTTTCCCCAAAATATCTTTTGGTTACCCTTCTTAATGACATATATATATTGATACATCCATTCTTGAAAAGTATTAGATGTAGGAAGCCCTTTAACTTTGCTTAAGAGGATAATAAGATCACCTACCTCCTCAATGAACTCACTCCTATAATGTCCTTTAGCCATCTTGCAATTGTGGGCCTAGGAGTCTTGAGCCACCGAGTGTTGATGATTTTATTGCATTTCTCTGAATATTTATCATAGTGATCTTGTGGTCTTTCTACGGTGAGATTAGCATAATCATCAGTGTTGGGGCACATGAAGATCTTATCAAAGATATTTGCATCCAACTTTATCACTATTTTACCCTCTGCATCTGATATGCTTTTGCTTTCCTTATCAAACTTAGTTGCCACTGCCAACATGAACTCTGGATTCTGAGCCAACACTGGGGAGGCAGAAACCAAATGGATACTAGTATTGAGGATGGTTTGCATAAGCAACAAGTTGTTTATTCACTCTTTCCAGAAATTATGACATATCAACATGCCCAATCTCCGTGTCTCTAATATCATCCACATTGGACTCCATGGAGGTCATTAGGATGATGTCTTGATACTTGTACTTCATATTTTTTCTTCTTCAGAGAAGGCTTAGACATTTGGCAATAGACTACAAAAAATGATGTTTAGAGATCCTCCAAAGATAGAAAAATTCCAAGTATCCAACTTCATGCAGTTGTGGAAAAATTTTGCACTTCTACACTTCAAGACAATGTTTGGTGTAAAGTTAAAAAAATTCTCCACTTTTACACTTAGAAAATTTTTTAGGTGTAGTTCACAGAAAATTCTCTAAACTACACTTAGGTTGGTGGGTAGGTTAAAATTATGCAAGTCAGAGAAAATTCTCCAACTTGCACGACTTAGTGCAAAAATGAAGAGTTGCACCGAGGGGTAAGACTTTTTGGTGCACTTCAAAGAATTTTGTCCGAAGTGCACCAGAAAAGATAGTTGTTTGAACTTAGTGTTTTCCATGTAAGTTTGGGATAGGGTGTTGTGCAGGGTTTTTTCTCCACACAACACTTTGAAATAAAGGATGTTATGTGGAGAAAAAACTTTGCACAACACTTTGTAATGTGTAGTGTTAAATTTTTGGTGAGGTCAGGTGTTGTGTGGGGTTTTTTCTCCGCACAAAACCATCATAACAAAGGGTGTTGTGCAGAAAAAAAAACTCAGCACAACACCAAAGGTAATTGTGATTGAGTTGGCAACAATTGTGGTGCTAAAATGGTGTTGTTCAAAGTTTTATCTTTGAACAACACCAGTCTAAAAAGACTATTTGTGTTGTTTGGAGATAGAACTCTAAACAACACCAACATTGTGGTAAACCAATCATGAAGGAAACACAGATAGGAGTGAGGGTTTAAACATCAAAACACAGATGGGAAGAATGTAAAACAATAAAGGTAAATCAATAGATTGAAAGGAAAAGAAGATAGAAACACAAAACAAGAACCTAAAAATGAATTAGGGTTTCGAAGCACAAAAGAACAACATTAAACTAAAACATAAACGAAGAAAACACAGAGTTAAAGAAATAAAGACTCACCCATGAATGATGTAAATCTGAGGGAAAAGATGTGTGAGATTTGTGAACTCGGGGTCAATTGAGCATCACAGGGCATGAAGGAGATAGAAGGCACGGAGATGAGATGAAAATGTAAGAAATGAAAGTAAAAACAAAATAAATGGTGGTAAAAACTTTATAAAACCGCCATTGATGACCGAACATGCAAGGTTCAAAGTGTAGTTATGAAGAATTTCTTTGTAACTACATGACATGTGTAGTGGCGGAGAAATTTTCCACAACTACACCGTAGCTAACACTTAGAAAAATGCATAAGTGTAGAAATTCTACACAATTGCACCTAGGGAGAAAATGACTAAGTCTAAAAAGAAAACTCTTGCAATTTTTCCAAAACACAAATGATGACCCAAATTGAAACCATTTTTTGAGGGATCAGACCATGCATGAGACTACTTAAATTCATCTCAATTTGCATGCTTAGAGGATGTGGGCTATGAAATAGACAAGTTTCGTAGGGGTTATCCCACAAATTGAGCAAGAGAAATTTGAGGATAACATCATCTCGATGAGAAATCCCCCAAAACCCATGTCAAATAGAAACTAGGGGCCCATTTAATGCTTATTTCTAGACCAAAAAGGTACCTTAGGACTTGGGTTCCCATGCCCAAGTCCACCCTAATTGGTCTGGATAAAATTTAATTCATGTTAGCATAGGACCTTTAAATGGGTCTCTCCTTGTCGGCTCTTTCAATTAATTAGAAAATGTTTAATAGGAAAGCATATATAAGTGAGTGTTTGAATTCATTTTGTGACAAGTGGATGATAGAAAGGTTATGATATTAAGAAAAGGAGCATTCAAGGCATTCATTGTGTTATTGTTGCAAATTTGTGCTTGTGTTGTACATGTTTGTTGCAAATTTGGAATCATCATCAACATCCTTATGAGTTGAAGACTCTTCATCCTCCTAAGGAATTCACCTCCAAGGTGACATCATCTTTGTTTGAATCATTTCATCATCATTTGGATTATCTTTAGCCTCTATCCTGTAAGGACATGCTCTCTTTGACAACGGTGTTAGGAAATCTTGAATGCTAACCCAAAATTTGACTAAGGCAAATCCCTAAACACCACAACCCCCAAACCCCTTTCCTTCTTGTGTGCAGGTTACAGGTGCAAGGATTGAATAAGTGAAGGTATAGGGAGGTTGTTCAAGGGATAGAGATTCAAGATACGAAAAAATAGAGTGTGTAAATTCCTTTGCAGAAGACTTGGGTGCCCGCCTCAGCATCCACCAGCTAAATCAGACACTGGATACAACATCAAGACATTATTTACAATATTTTTCTAGTTCTAAGCTTCTGGAGATCGAGACTTTCTAGACTCGGGCACTATCCCCAAAGTCTTCCGACATTTCAGCTTCCATGGAATAGGTTACGACATCTCATTGATCATCATGGTACTTTTAAATCCTAGCTTTCCATTGATGTTTGTTTGTTATAAGCTAATTACATCAATTCTAGGGTTTAGTGCATTGATTGGCCTAGGATTGGTAAAAAGATTGGTTGAATCACATCTTTTGTTAGTAGACAAGAGCACAAAATCAGTAGCTGAGTCCTCTTTCATCTCATAGCTTGGTTTTGTCCTTGAATGTTGTAGTGAAAGAGGGTTGGATCTAGTGTACTTACATGCTTGCATTCAACCCTAATGCAGGAGCATCCCTGGTTCAAGAGTAATCTTGCATCAACCAAAAACATATGCATTTTAGTTCTTTCATTTTCCAGTTTAGTTCAGGCAATTCAATCTGTAGCAGTTTTCAGCTTGTGGTCTGGTTTTGGCATTTCACATATTGTGGATCTAGACTTAGCATCTACATTCATTCATCTACATCATATCAAGAATTCAAAGCATTTGTATTAGTTATCGGAAAGATATCGCTATCAAAAGATCAACTATTTTCTTAGAGCAGAGCATCCTAATAGTTCCTATTAATCAGCTGAAGGAGAAGGCTTGCAGATCATTCCTTGACTTGTGGATCTCAATGACACATCATTCAATATCCTTTGGTTCATGGCCAACCTTCCCCAAGGGTCCGCACATTGTTCCATTCATTTGAGGAAGTGTTCTATGCATTTAGGTCTGACCTATATGTGAACACGTTACAGCTCTTCATTGGAGTTTGTGACCTTCCTTGGCTGATGCGGAGGAATCTATTGGTTTGAAAATGATATATAAAGATGTAATAGATCCTTAGGAAAGTAGTTATCAAGATATACACATAAGAAAGATCTGATAGTTTATATTTTGTGCAAAGGAGCCTTAAAGCTTTATCTTGCGCATGTATGTAATCAGGCCTGTGAGCCCTAATTGTAAGCCCGCATGTTGCCGACCGATCTTTATTTGAATTCTATGATATACTAAATGACTGAATCCACATTTGCTTTATTTCTTTGAGTTGTTTCCATTGTGTTTACTCTTGCTGCACAGTCTAAATAGTTCATTCTGTGAACCCTCCTACCGTGATTGCACTAAGTGGTATCAGAGCGAAGTTTGAATCTTGGAGAGTGAATTAAGAGAATTTGTGAAGGGGATTCCATAAGATCTTGTTGTAAGAAGATCATTGATCTAAAGCAGGTTACTTGTGTGCAACCGATCGCTGATTGAGAGGCAGTTGTCACTTGTAGCTCGATCACCGAATTTGAGGCAGTTTGCACTTGATCCGAGGAAGATGCTACTGCAAAGAGTTCCTCATATTGGTACAATGGCTAATAGAATGGATGAGATGATGGAATTGATGAGAATAATGTGAATTCATTTGGATGTTGTTGAAGAGATAGGCGAAGAGGATTGACGTTGAGACCTAATGTTGAAAGCGATGATGAAGAGGAATTTCAATCTGCTGAACAAACTAGCGAAACCCTAGAAGGCAATGAAGAAGAAGAATTAGATCAGGTAAAGATGTTGCGAGCTATTTCAAAGATTGGAAAGAGACCTAGAGTTGATGTCCTGAATTATACTGTAATTTGAACCTAGAAGAATTGATTGACTAGATAAATGATATGGAAGAATACTTTGAATATGAAGAGATTGAAGATCTGGAGAAGGTGAAATTTGTAAAGACAAAGTTGAAAGGACATGCTGCTATATGGTGGAAAGAAGTTTAGTTGGAAAGAAATAGAAGAGGAAAAGAAAATATTACAAATTGGGACTGGATGGTGACAAAGTTGAAGAATCGGTTCATACCTGCTGACTATGAGTTGGAATTGCTAAAAAGATTGCAAAACTTGAGACAAAAGAAGAAATATGTGAAGGAGTAGACTAAAGAATTTCATAAGATGGTCATAAGGATAGGACATAGTGAAAAAAGGAAGGAGAGAGTGGCTAGATACATCAATGGACTGAGATTGAACATTCAAGAAGAACTAAGTTTGGTAAGGATGACATCTTTAGAAGAAGCATATCAGTTTGCACTGAAAGTTGAAGAGAAGCTGAATAAGAAGCATGATCAGAGACAGAGAGGTAGAGGAGGTAAATTTTAGAGAGGTAAAACATTTTCCGGATATGATAGATCATTTGTGGAGAAGAACAAGTTTGACATTTAATTTAAGAAGGATGACAGAGATAACAATGCTTACCGGAGAGATGATAGCAAGTTTTACTGGAGAGGAAACCCTAATGCATACTAGAATGAAGGATATAGAAGAGAAGGAAGAGGATTTGATAAGAGGACATTCAAAGGTACCTGTTTCAAGTGTTGAGGTGAAGGACATAGAGGATTTGAATGTAATCAGGGTAGTACAAGTAAGAGGACAAAAAATAGTGGAAGAGCAGTCTATGTTGAAGAAGAACCTATTGAATTAGATGACCCTTGTCCAGTTGGAAAACCAGAGAAAGGAGAATCACTTGTGATGAAGAGAGCACTATTTCAAGCAAAGATAAATGAAGAACCACCATAAAGGAAAATTCTATTCAGAACTAGATGCAAATCCAGAGGTAAGTGTTGTAAAGTTGTAATTGATAGTGGTAGTTTAGATAACCTAGTTTTGGAGGAGATGGTGACTAAGCTAAAGTTGGAAAGATTGAAACACCCTAAGCCATATTAGATAGCATGGATTTGGGATGATCATAAGGTAATGGTGAGTGAACAATGTTTGGTGAAATTTTATATTGGATCTTATCATGATGAAGTCTTGTGTGATATCATGCCTATTGAAGTTTGTCATATCTTGTTGGGTAGACCTTGGCAGTATGATAGAAAAGCTATACATGATGGGAGAAAGAACACATATACTATAACAGCAAATGGGAAAATAATTACTTTGATTCCTTTAGAAGATGATCCTAAAGATGTGGTATGTGGGAATGCTAGAATTTGTTTGGTAGATGGAAGGAAATTTTTGCATGGTTTGAAATAGGAAAGTATCTGTTATGCCTTGATTCCTAAAATACCTGAAGTAGTGAAGCAAGAGACTGAACCAAAAGATATAAAAGTGTTGCTAACAGAGTATGAAGACATCATATCAAATAATGTACCAGATGGATTGCCACCTATAAGGAGTATCGGTCATCACATGGATCTTATACTAGGAGCAAGTTTGCTTAACAAAGCAGCACATGAGATGACACCGGTAGAGAATGAAGAATTGAATAGATAGATACAAGAGTTGTTGAGAAAAGGATTGATCAGAGAAAGTTTGAGTCCTTGTGTAATACCTGCAGTGCTTGCACTGAAGAAGGATGGAGAATGGAGAATGTGTACTAACTCTAGAGCAATAAACAAGATCACAGTTAAGTATAGATTTCCTTTACCTAGAATGGATGATGTTATGGATTGTTGGAGTGGAGAAAGATATTTCACAAAGATAGATTTGAAGAGTGGATACCATCAGATCAGAATCATAGAAGGAGATGAATGGAAGACTGCTTTTAAGACAAATGAAGGATTGTATGAGTGGTTAGTGATGCCTTTTGGATTGACAAGTGCACCGAGTACTTTCATGAGATTGATGAAGTCTTGAAGAAATTCTTGGGTAAGTTTGTTATTGTGTACTTGGATGACATTCTAATGTTTAGTAAGACAAAAGAAGAACATTTGTGGCATATTAGACAAGTTTTGCAGAGACTAAGAGAAGATAAATTCTGATAAACATCAAGAAGTGTAGTTTCATGAAAGAGGAGTTGGTATATTTAGGATTTGTGATTTATGCGGAAGGATTGAAGATGGACCCTGAGAAAGTGAAAGAAATTGTTGAATGGCATACACTAGAGAGCATTGGAGAGGTTAGATCATTTTAAGGATTGGCTAGTTTTTACAAGAAGTTCATTAGAAATTTTAGTTTAGTTTGTAACCCTATGACAGAGACAATGAGAGGTGACAAAAAAGATTTTAAGTGGACATCTAGAATAGACAAAAGTTCTGAACTGTTGAAGCAGAAAGTGACAGAGCAACCTGTTTTGATACTACCAGATTTTAATAAGGTATTTCAAGTTGATTGTGATGCAAGTGGGAATGCAATTGGAGCAGTGTTAAGTCAAGAAGGTTGACCTGTAGCTTATTTTAGTGAGAAGGTTAATGATTCAAGGAGAAGATATTTAGTTTATGACCAAGAGTTCTATGCCATAATTCAAGCCTTGAAGAAGTGGAGACATTACTTGTTGCCTAAGGAGTTTGTGTTGTATATAGTTCATCAATCTTTGCAATATTTGAATAGTCAAGGTAAGTTGAATCAGAGGCATATGAGATGGGTAGAGTTCATATAGAGTTATACTTTTGTGTTGAAGCATAGGAGTGGTAAATTAAATAAATTTGTTGATGCCTTGAGTAGAAGAAACTTGTTGATAGAGATGAGAGTTGAAGTGTTGGGTTTTGATGAATTGAAGAACATGTATGAGGGAGACACTGATTTTGCAGAACCTTGGAAGGCATGTAAAGAACCTGTTGTAACAGATAGGAGTAAGTGGTTGGACTTTTTCATTCAATAAGATATGTTGTTCAAAGGAAATCAATTATGCATACCTAGAAGTTCAATGAGGGATAATTTGAGCAAGGAGAAACACAGTGGTGGATTGGCAAGACACTTTGGTATTGACAAGACAGTGGCTTTGGTAAGTGAAAATTACTTTTGGCCTCAGATACATAAGGATGTTTAGAGATTTGTGTAGAATTGTAGAGTTTGTCAAGTTGCAAAAGGGAGTAGTTAGAACATTGGATTGTATAAACCTTTGGTAGTACCGGAGAGACCTTGGGAAGACATAAGCATGGATTTTGTAATGGGATTGCCTAAGACACAAAGAGGACATGATTTAATATTTGTAGTGGTTGACATATTTTCAAAGATGGCTCATTTCATACCTTGTAAGAAGACAACTGATGTAGTGCATGTAGCTGACCTATTTTTCAAGGAGATTGTGAGATTGCATGGATTACTTAAGAGTATAGTTTCAAACAAAGACACAAAGTTTGTTGGATACTTTTGGAAGACACTTTGGAAGAAGATGAAGATAGATTTGAAGTTCAGTTCAACTTTTCATCCACAGACAGATGGATAGACAGAGGTAGTAAATAGGAGTTTGGGAAACTTTTTGAGATGTTTGGTTGGAGAGAAGACCGGATGTTGGGATTTGATTTTTTTACAAGCAGAGTTTTCATACAATAATTCAGTGAATAGGAGTACTGGAAGAACACCTTTTGAGATTGTTACTGAAGTGAATCCTAGAAGAGTTACAGAATTAAGAGACATTAGTACAGAAGAAAAGAGGAGTGCAAAAGTAGAAGAATTTGTAGTTCACATGAAGATAGTGCATAATCAGGTGAAGAAGCATTTGGAGGATATGAACAGTAAGTACAAAGAGAAGGTTGATGAGAAGAGAAGACAAGGAATTTGAAGTTGGAGATGAAGTGATGGTGTACTTGAGAAAAGAAAGATTTCTAGTTGGGATATATAACAAGTTGAAGATGAAGAAGTTTGGACCTTGTAGGATACTCAAGAAATGCATATGAAGTGGAATTACTGAAGACATTGGGTATTTTACCTATTTTCAACATTACAGACCTATATCAATATCATGAAGCAGAGTTTAGTGACAACATGGAAGAAGACTTGAAGAAGTAGTTACCACAACAAGCATCAGAATAGATTGAAGATATCTTGGACAACAGATTTGGACACAGCACTAGACGAAGACAATACAAAGAATATCTTGTGAAGTGGAAAGGCAGACCGGAAGAAGATTCAGCATGGATTTCTTAGGATGAGGTGGACCATCTTGGTTCTCCCTAGCCCCAGCAAAGTGAGGGACTCACTTTTTCAATAACCCCAGATGTCTGATGCAAGAGCATCCTTGGTTCAAGAGTAATCTTGCATCAACCAAAAACATTTGCATTTCAGTTCTTTCATTTTCTAGTTCAGTTCAGGCAGTTCAGTCTATAATAGTTTTTAGCTTGTGGTCCGGTTTTGATATTTCACATCTTGCAGATCTGGACTTAGCATCTACATTCATTCATCTACATCATATCAATAATTTAGAGCATTTGGGTTAGTTACTAGAAAGATATCACTATCAGAAGATCAACTATATTCTTAGAGCAGAGCATCCTAACAGTTCCTTATAATCAGCTGAAGGAGAAGGATTATGGATCATTCCTTGACTTGCGGATCTCAATGACACATCATTCAATGTCCTTTGGTTCATGGCCAACCTTCCCCAAGGGTCCACATGTTGTTCCATTCATTTGAGGAAGTGTTCTATGCATTTAGTTCTGACCTATCTATGAACACGTTACAGCTCTTCATTGGAGTTTGTGACCTTCCTTAGCTGATGCGGAGGAATCTATTGGTCCAGAAATGATATATAAAGATGTAATAGATCCTTAGGAAAGTAGTTATCAAGATATGCACATAAGAAAGATATGATAGTTTAGATTTTGTGCGAAGGGGCCTCAAAGCTTTATCTAGTATATGCATGTAATCAGGCCTGTGAGCCCTAATTGTAAGCCCACATGTTGCTGGCCGATCTCTATTTGAATTCTATGATATACTAAATGACTAAATCTACATTTGCTTTATTTCTTTGAGTTGTTTCCATTGTGTTTACTCTTACTGCATGGTCCAGATAGTTCATTCTGTGAACCCTCCTACCGTGACTCCACCAAACCCCCTTTTAACCTATAACAACATCCAACCATCTATACCTCCTAGGTATCAACTTCATCAGTAAACTCATGCCAAAAACATATCCAACCCATAAACCGCAATCACAAGCTCCTTGTATAGAACATGTCAATGAAGAACATATATATCCAGGAACTCCCACTGCATGGGTAATGTCAAATATGAAAATAGATCAAGGCATATCAATTCTACCAATCAACACTCAAACCAAGGTGTGGCTTATCAAAACCATGTAGTACCAAGAACAATCAAAATGATCCACACATACAACACAAATAGTTGCATACTCCCTCACAACATGTCACCATATCTCTCCCAAATCATATGAACATGAACCTCTAGGAAGTAGCCATAGAACAAAGAGAGAAAACTTACAAACCATGTCATAACATGTCCTTCTACCAACACCTCAAAGTGCTAAGTTGTGTCAAGTATGATCTCCTTTACAACCCCAAATGAAAGGCCTTAACAACACCCAACCATTCAATCTCATAGATCAAATGAAACATATGTATCATGTAAAGCCAACATGGATGTAAGCTTCTCTAACCAAGGAAGATCAAACTCAAATATCCATTCCCAAAGACTAGGAATAAGCCCAATCACATCTCCCAAATCCTCATAAAAGGACAACATAAATCAAACCCATATGAAAAAGGAGATAATCATGTTGACACCTCTCAAATAAATCCTCCAAAACTAATAACTATATCTCAAGATCCATAACCATGAGAAGATAAAGCATAAAATAAAAATGCATCTAAAGGATGGGAAATACCTCTTAGATGATAATCCATTGAGTAGACCAAGAGTGGGGAATGAGAATGCTCCTTGAGGATAGACCAAGTCATAAAGACTCTCCATGAACAATCTCCTCTAAGGTCCATCAACTCACATCCATATCTAGGTGAAAGGGTTCTTGGTCTTCATGCTAAAACCTCCAATGAGTAAACATCTCAACAAATGTTTCCAATCCTAAGAGAACTCTAGCCTCACCCAAGTCTCCAAGTATCCATGAGCACCTCCATGATCAATACATGCTAAGCTCCAAATGTAATACCACACTATCGTGAAGTTCTCCAATCACATGACCAATGTACTCAATATGAAGAGAACCAACAAGATCATTGACAAAGATCCCACTACACATCTGCATAATCTAGGAACACATCATGACATCATGATCTAACATCTCTTAGGAGATCACATGCACCAATGCACACATCATGGTTTCAAGAGAACATGTATCATTCCAACACTCTAATCTAGAATAAATAGTCCACCAAGACACAATACCAAACACCTCTAAACCAAGGATCAACATCTCCAACCACATGAATATAACCATATACAATAGTACCCAAGATTTCAAAGCACTCATATTGCATAAGAATCATGATCCAAGAGTTTTTCCATGACACCCAACCATTGTAGAAGATCATCCATTACTATGTGACAAATTCACATCACTAAAAAATCTCCCATTGAACCATTAAATGAGCTATCCATGGTATCATAATAACCATCTCTTAAATGAAGATCACCATGGTCCACACACAATCAAGCAATCGCATTGTAACATCAATAACTCGCAAAGGGTAGAATCAAGATCTCCAAGCCAACAAGATAACCATCACTATCAAAAGATCACATAAAATTGTGTATCCAAGCTCTCCATGACATCATGATAAACATGCTACAAGTCCCAATAAATGACTATCCAAGCACTCTAATTGTCCATCATCTCGTCCCAATGCAACATACCAATGCACAAATGGCCACAGACAAGGCCAACTAACAAAGTATGTATCAACACCAAATCAATCTCATGGATATATATAGTCTACATCCAAGTCATCCCACTACATCCAATGGGTAGCTAATCCACAAAACTACATATCTTGAAGATCCCAAACAAATGCAACATGAAAACTCATCTTCACATTAGTAACCTGCCAGCTAATATATCAAAGAAGACAACCTATAGACCTCAAGACTCAAACACCAAATCAACACCAGATTAGATTTTCCAAACAAGTCCACAAATGAGTAACCATAATTAAGGAACCAATCAAGCATCCAAGAGATAAGAAAAACCTCCTAACAATAAACCACACCACCACCTATAATCATGATTCAAACATCATAACCCACACCTGTCAACTACATACATGATTATGTTGTGCTAATGCTCAAAATATACCTACATGATCCATGACACCATAATCATCATTATCATTGTACCTGTACTCAACTTCCACTAAACTAAGACTCCTAGTCTCACATGTGTATCAACCATGTCCTCAAACCAGAAGACAACCTATGTACTTGTCTCCATCAAAGTCTAAACTCTGAAAACACCTATAAACCTATATCTAGAAGTATCAAATCTAAAAACCTATTAAACTATGATGATGGTCTCATAACAACATGCACTCCCATAAGTTTGTGCCCAAAAATTCATCTAAATGCTCCAACAATCACATCGCGAATCTCAGGCTCTGACAAGTGCTAAAACAAGTATAAATATCTCTCTACACACAAAACTAAAAATCTACATGATTCAATGTGTAGTGCACTACAAGATCTCTCCAATGCCTATCCAAAATCCAAAATCTAAATTCGTATGTGAAAGTTATGAGCAATAAACTATCCCAGAGCAATGCTTAGCTTTAGGTACCAAATTCTGACATAAATAGAAAAATCTAATGACCAAATCTATACCATCACATAGTGCTTGAAGAGACCTCTCTGACGCCTATAATAAGTCAAAAATCTGATATTGTGGGTGGAAGTTATGCCCTCAAAAGAAAATGCACTCCAAGGGCTAGAAGAAGGCCAAATAGGGACCTATCCGTACAAGTGACATCATCTTCTATACAAATGATGTCATCAATATGTATGATGATGTTAGCAGTGGTGCCCTGGCAATGACTGGGCGAAGGTGGTGTATGGTTGGCGACTTTGAGGTAGACTGGGTGGTGGAATTCAAAAAGTATTTAAATCCATTTAATTTTCTGACCTCCATTCCTTCTTGCGGACCCGACTGAGTATTAAAACAAGGTTAATTTCTTTTTTAAAATTTTCAATTTTTCTACCATGCGAGACCAAGTTGTTTATCAAATGGAATTAAATGTGTTTTGGTTCTAGTTTAAAGTCTTTCTCTTCCTACGGGAGGCTTAGGCCAAGTCGGCCCGACCGGGGCCTATGAACGGGGGCCACATGGCCTGTCAGATGGTTAGGTGCCAACAACCCCTACTACCATTATCACTATGGTATGGGAGTGGTACAGGGGTCTGCAAACCCCATATTGGCCACCTTGAATTAAATTTTTTTTTTCAACTAAAAATTTTCAATAATTTTTCAACCAAACTATAGCATAGCGTAGGATTTGTTTTTTGATTTATCTAAAAAGTTTGCATCTACAAAAGGTATGGTCATATGACTGTACCTGGGGGAAGTTTTTTTCTTCAGGCCTTGGTGGCCAAAATAGGGAAAATTATATGTTTTTTTTCTCCTCTCAGGCCTCCTAGATCCAATGGTGAGGTCTATTTTGTCCCAAGAGGTCATCTGTGAAACTTTCTCCTCAAAACCCTCATATGAAGCACATCCAAAAAAACCATTTTGAAAAACATTTTTTTAACCCTAGATCTACAATAAATCCAACAAATCTGTAAACCCCATTATCCAAATATGTAAAATAAAAACCTCCACAAAACCCTCTTATCCTGTAATGTCCCAAACCTTTCTTGCATTGCCATGGTATCAACTTTGCACTAGATCTACAAAAACAAAGGAGCTCACACCTCCTTTCAACCATGAATATAGCTCTGATACCACTTGTTAGGAATTTACCAGGTTGATCAAACCAATTCCACATAACCTAGAAGGAGATAGTGATGCATACAAGCTTACATAATTACTATAATGCAAAGATCAAATAGACAAGCCACAAAATAACACAAGATATATCTTGGGAAAACCCTAAAGAGGGAAAAACCCAACCTCCATAAGCATCCACACTTAATGTATTATTTAGCAATGAAACATTACAATACACTTACAAAGTTTCCATGAACACTTCTGAAACATCAAGCCCCTTCAATGCATCCTCCATGTGTCCAAGCATTAATCCACACATCCCATGCCATACTTCACATATACACTCACAAGATAAAATTGATATAATGATAACCCACTCTAGCAACCAACCCAAACCACTAACCATGTGCTTATTTTATAGACTCAAACTCATACAAATACAATTTGTGGTATTGCAAAAACCATGTGTCTCAAAACCATGAGTACACAAAACCATTGACCCCCTCATTTAATTCTTGCAACTAAGTGATGAAATAGAGAATTCACACAACCCTCACACAAAATCAATCAACATCATCAACAACAAATACGATGCACAAATGTGCGGCAATAAAATTTATCTTCACTATTTTATTGGCAACAAGGTTTCATAATTTCATAGAAATCACATTACAAAAGTTTGTGCAGCCATATAGGCTGAAGAAAATCATTACAAAACAGATATAAATCTGTTGTGTGATAGCAAATAACAACAAAAACAAACTACATGTGTTTCCCCTTCATATCATCCTCCTATACTGTGAAATTTTGCAATATTCAACAAAAACTGTGTTGATCTTCAACTATGGATTTCATAATCCATTTGTTTCTGTTGCACCCCTATAAAACCTAAACTAAAATGTGTTCAAATCACTCTCTAAAAAAAGCCACACCTTTCTTTTCCTCCTCCCCAAAAATCTGGAAGCAACAACCTTTAAAAATTGTCAAAAATCCTTCCTTTATGCCTCCAAGGCTCCACTAACTCCATTTTCTATAGCCTCCCATTTTGAACGTCCCACTTGGAAGAATATCTTGAAAATGCCATAAAAAAACATTAAATGCTCAATAAATCAAAAAAATCAAAACCACTCCCAAGTATTTTTCCAAGAATAGGCAACAACTAAGATTCCCACTCGTAGAAAATAGGTCCAATCTTGGAAAAAAAATGTCAACTCAACATGGGTGCCCAAATTCTCCATGCAACAATTAAGGAGCATTAATGAGTTGTTTCCGCTTGTAACTCCCCAAAAATCCATGCACAAGATAGTTTTTTTGATTTTACACTCAAATTTGCTTTTTGATTTTCACACCTCAAAATTGCCACCTAAATTATCTCCCACACCAACATTATTTTGCAATATTAAAATAAGGCCAATTATTTAATATATTATTTAGGCCTAATATTGCAATTTATTTTCCAACTCCAAAATTACCAAACTATAGGAAATTAAAATATTTTCTCTTTTTGGTTGATGAGGATTGACATTGACCTTGGATGCTCCTGCATCACTAAGTTTGCAATTTATGTTCCATTTAATTAATTAATAATTTTATGTCCCTCACACATTAAATAACTAGCCCAATGTTACATAAAACTTTACAAGTGGCCCAAAATAAATATTTAATGTGGCTAAACACATCACTTAAGATGATAAATATTGTCATGCCCACATTCGCCATGTGGTTATGACACGATAACCACATGTCATGTCCATATTTGCCATATGGTAATGACACGAATTACCAAAAAAATTTCCACCCGACTCTAAAAACTCCCTCACGTGCAACACATGCACTCGATGACACTTGCACATAATGTAGTTGTCTCTACAACTAACGTCAGGTGCATTGCCCGAAGGTGGGAAAGGTCAATCACAATGAGATGAGGCAATACTCTCTTCTCCATCCCTATGAAATGTAAGCCACTAAGGGGGTGTGTGTTGCAAGGAGCGACACCAAGAGGGTTGGATCTCGTTCTGGAATCTAACCCTAGAGTTACCCACATGAAGTGGAATGATTTTGATATAAATCAAAATCTGACCTTAGGTCCACCATAGACCTAAGGAAACTAACATTAAACTAATACTTTAACTAAAACTGACTTAAACAAATAATCTAACATCTAATGCAAAAAGGGAATTTAATCAAACTAAATTTAAACAGTTGTCTCAATCAAGTCTAGATGAATTTCAAAAGCATAATAGGACAAAAAGGGATGAATCCTATAGTGATTTCGATAGCATAATGCCATCTCATCAACCATAGGAGGTTTACAAAATTAAATTAAAATAATCTCTACCCCTAACCCCTTTCAAAATTAAATAAATTAAATGCATAACATTTACTATCCAACCCATAAATTTTAAATAAGTAAACATAACTAAATTAATACTTTTTATTCCAACATAATCTATAATGAAGTTAAATTACAATAAGATTGGTTTAATACATTTAACATAGGGGATAATTTAATTCTCACATAAAGTGCACAACCCATAATACAATTAACTAAATAAAAGAAATAAATACCTCCACACACATAAAAGACAAAAAGGCTCCCACACTCCAAGTGGGTTTGGTTTAGCACACTAACTCAAAATTAAGTAATTCAGCCATCACTAAAAATGTTAGGGCACCAAACCCTAAGACAGGATTATAAATTCACAAGCTCTTCTCATTTGTTCACATTCAAAACTTATTATTTTATGGTTGGGTGTGCAGGTTTTCAAGGAAAGGAAAAAGGAATGGAAGGTACCTCCCCAAGTAGGAGGTATCTTCCCAAACAAGGAAGTCTCTAAAATGTTTAAAATAATTTCTCTAACCTGCTTTCTTTTTTTCTACAAGTTGTAATAGTTATTTTTTTCTTCCTAACATTTGGTTTAATTAGCTATGTTTATTTCTATGTCTCCATTTTAAAAAAATGCACAGGTCATAATGAACAGAAAATTTCCTATTGGTTTAGACAAAGAAGCTACATAGTGCAAGTTTTCTAAGTTCTTCATTGCTTTAACTCTCTGTTTTATTATTATTTTGAAGAAAACTATTTACACAGAGGGGTTTAAATTAAAACCAGAGCATGTATATATATATATATATATATATATATATATATATATATATATATCAAGAAATAAACATGTGAATAATATATAGGCTGAATGAATTATTTTAGGGCAAAGCAAAATCTTAGAAGGACGAGCTTTGTTTAGGGTATAGTCGATGACCACAAATATCTGCCGCAATCGCGGCTTAATCCAAAATGTAGAGCATATCAATAAAACATAGAGCAAAAAAAAAACAAAGAATGAGGGTTCGGTGGGGGATTAACCCCAAGGTAAGTCCATGGGGGGCGGGGCTCCACCCAACCCATGCCCAATAGCCCAAAAATGCAATAGGTCGCTCGGCCCTACGCCCTATGCAAGCCGAGACGACACCAAACTTTCTTTCTTTAAACAATAAAACATGTCGAAACCCTAGTCAGCCTTATTCGATCTCATAGCAACTTTTAAATAACTAAACTCATATGCAAGGTTTTTAATATATATAAAAAAGTAAGATTAATTACTTATCTATAAATATATTATTTCATTGGTAAAGTAACATACCACTGTCATAAAAATAGTGAGCACAAATTAAATACAACTCTAATATTTTCTTTTTATAAAAACTACTCTATTCATGCATCTCATTTAGATAAGGTAAGGGAAGAGGGAAAAGATATATATATATATATATATATATATATATATATATATATATATATATATATATATATATATATATATATATAACATCATAATCCATTTTAACATAGGAACAAGAATATAGAAACTCATAAACCTTCCATTTCATTGATAATCACAAAAAGAATATATAAGTAATTTAAATACAAGGCAACTTAAGAGAGATTAGACTCTCATGAATACACTAACTATTACAAGCCCAAAAATAGGGAATATGCATCTCAATGCCATCATTTTTACAAAACACATAAAACAAGTAACTCAAGTTTTCCTTCCAAATCCAAACTCCTCCATAACCACCAAATGAACCTACAAAACAAAACAAATAGTTCACCATACCCATGGGAAGCTCTCCTCCCAACCTAGGCCTACAAGTAGGCCACCCCCGAGCTAGGAGGCCTTCCAATAACCAAGGTCCATACTACAAGGGTTACAAAACACACACACCAAACATGATAACACCCACCCAAGTCAAAACACAAAACAAAAAGGAACAGAAGCACAACAATCATATACATACATATTGCATAAGCAAAAGCAAGTCAAACAATAGGCTTGAAGCCCTGAGGAATACCTCTCAAGCTTCAAGGATGGAGGATGTTGATGAAGAGCCTTATAAAAGTCCTTCCCAAAATCCTTTCAAGTTCTACAAGTCCTTCTCTCCTCCCCAACACAAACATAAAAAACTAAAAAGAAAGAACCCTCATCTCATCTCATCTCAAGGAGAGAGATAAATAGGCAAGGCTCTCAAACCATAATGGATGAGGAGGTGACACTTGTCATCTTCCCATTCCACAAGGCTACACACTCTCCCACAAATACTCTCACACATGTGTGAGAGCATAGAGAGGTGTGAGCACACAAAGGAAGCTTCTCATTCAACTAAGCTACACTCTTCCCCACAAATGCTCTCACACATGTGTGAGAGCATAGTGAAGAGGTTTCACACATGTGAGAAGCTTCAAGAAGCTTCTAAATCACTTGAGGCAAGGGTGACCTTACCCAAGTGGGTGAGGTTAGGTTAGGTGAGATGGTGACATGCCAACCACCTCTCTCATCTCTCTAAACTCGTCACTTGACTCAAGGGCCAAGTTTGGGTGACCATACATGGTTTAAAATAAGTTTAAACATGTTAAGAATGGTCCTAGACCCTAGGGGTATGACCTAGGGTCAATATTTGACCATTATAAACACTAGGAAACACATAAATTCACTTGAAAAGGGGTCCAAACATTTAGTACTAAAAATTGTGCAAACCCAACATTACAATTTTTACAACACATCAAGAGATAAATTAGAAAGAGGTAAACATTACAAAATATCATAAATCCAACAGAACATAATCAACATTCTCAAACACAAATGACCTTAGTCCAACTTAGGACTAGGTCAAATTAACAGGGATATAACATATGGTTATTGTCTGACCTCCGCTTTTGCATGGGCATGGAAAGTTACGTGCACACTTCCACAACCCATTAATAGCACATGGTACAAATAGCCGAAGTGGAGTGAACTACATATAACACTCACATCATTGCATAATGGCATATAACATCAATAATAACCACATGCTAACATACATATGTCTCTCAAGTCATTCACCATTCACAAGTATAATCAGAATCACATAATGTTAGATAATTCATCAGTTTCACCATCAATACACATACCAATAACATCAAATGAAATCATAGCATCTAACCATCATATCATCAAATGAAATCTAACATGAGATATAATCATCCACAAAGCATAAATCATCTATCTAATCAAGCATAAGATAAAGTAAGAAGTCTAAGTACGGGATCAACAGTCCCCAATATCCACATGTCCATCACAAATCCATCAAATGAGTATCGTAAGAAAAAAATTAAGGTGAGGTAAAGGAAGGCCTCACATCCTCCCCCCCTAAGGCTAAACTTCCTTCTGGAAGTCAGTAAAGAGGTAAGGATAAAGAGTCCTCAAACTAGCAACATCCTTCCATGTAGCTAAGACCTCATCATAGTGGTCCCACTGAACTCTGACCTGATCTAGCTCTCAACCTCGAGGGCCCAGCATCTGACGAGCTAAGATGCGAATTGGCTCCAAAGCCAGCTGCCCATCTGACTCACCCTGTAAGGCATTCCAATCTAAAACATGAGCCAAATCAGAAATATAACATCTCAACACAAATATATGAAACACATCATGGATGTGCCACAGGCTAGGTGGCAGAGCAAGACAGTAAGTTACAGGTCCTATCCACTCCAAGATCTCAAAAGGTCCAAAAAAATGAGGTGCAAGCTTAGAGCCCTTTCCATAACGGATTGGACTCTTATGTGGCCGCACTCTCGAGAACACCTTGTTGCCCACCGAGAAGCTCTGATCCAATCTCTTGGCATCAGCATACTTCTTTTGGCAATCCTATGCCTCTTGCAATATATGCCTAATCAAAGTGACTTGCTGCTCCATATCCTGTACCAACTCAGGTCCAATAGCCACTGTGTCCTCAAATGGTCCCAACTCAAAGGAGTCCTGTAAGGCCTACCATACAAGGCCTGATAGGGAGGCATACCTAATGAGTTGTGATGCCCATTATTGTAGGCAAACTCAACTAGATATAGGTATTCCTCCCATCTAGACTGGTGATCCATCACATACATGTGAAGCATGTCCTCTAAAAGCTGGTTCACCCTCTCAGTCTACCCATCTGTCTCAGGGTGATATGCCGAACTAAAGTTGAGCTGAGTACCCAATGCCTACTGTAATGCTCTCCAAAATGCTGATGTGAATACTAAATCTCTGTCAAAAATGATGCGACAAGGAACTCCATGAAGTTTCACAATGTCATTCAAGAAGACCCTCCCCACTGCTGGTGCATTGTATGTTGTGTGTACCGATGAAAAGTGTGCTACCTTGGTCAACTTGTCAAATATCACCATGATGGCATCATGGCGGCGATATGACAAAGGTAGACCAACAATGAAGTCCATGGAAATGGTATCCCATTTCCACTCCAGTATCTCATGAGGGTAAAGTAGTCCTGCTGGATGCTAATGCTCAGGGTTCACCCTCTGGCACTCAAGGCAACGAGCAACAAACTCTGCAATATTGTGATGTCTTGATATTTAGGCATTGTTTAAATTAAAGATTTAAACATCATAATGAGATGTTTAGTTTGAATGATAGATATATATAATATTATTAATATATATTGTTAAATAATATTATTATATAAATAATTAAAATATACTATATTAACAAGATATATTATATAAAATAAATATAAGATATTATAATATAAATATATTTTAAGAGATATTATAAGATGATCCCATTATAAAGGGGAGCTAATTAGTAAATGGAGACAAATCTCATTCATATAAGACAAAATACATATAAGACAAAAATTGTCTCATTCACAAAGTTTATGATGTGAGCAATTAAGAAGATGTGAAGGGGACTGATCAAGTTTTAAACTTAAATAAAGTTACCTTGATCCCATATGCTGCAACTTTGTGAAGAAATTTAATAAATGTGAAGTGATAAGCATAATAGTGTGATTTGTTATTAAGAAAACAAACTATGATCAATAGTCATTTAACAAAAGGTCGTGATCCATGTGATAAGTGGTATGAATTGGAAAGAGGAAAGCAACGATTAGTATTTGGTGTGTCCCTTCCTCTCAAAAAGGCACCTCTGTTGATAGGTATAAAGGTAAGCAATGTAGGTATTAGGAAGGCATCTAAGTCAGGAAATACAGATCAGATATTGAGTAATAAAAGATTAGCAAAAAACAAGAAGGAGAAAATTAAATCAGACGTGGGTCTGTATTGGGATCAACAATCGATCAAGATGGTATCAATGAAGGAAGAATATATATATATCAATATTGAGATCTGCATAAGATAGAAAGAAGCATATTTAAGAGATGTGAAGATATATTTATGATTTAAGGGCATAGTTAGAAGGAGATTTAAGAAGAAATATAATATACAGTGAAGGAAGCATATCTAATTCAGATAGTACAAGAAATACATCAGTAGTTCTGAGTTCATATAATTGTGGTAGAATGTTTATAAGATATTGTCTAATTCTGATTAGTGGTTTTGCATATCATCATCAATAGTTCATGCACATTATCAATTACATATCATAATTCATAATGCATTGCTAATATGATTGTTTGCAACTATGAGTGTGATTAGTTTATTATACATTAATGTGGATTCTTGTATGAATGTTATGATGAGGGAATTAAGGGCCTACGAGGAGGGGAAATGGCGTTGGGCTCATCCTCTAAGTATGCCACCCCATGGTGGATGGTTGAGGCCTACCACATGTGGGTCAAGGGGGCAAGAGAGGTTGTCCTTGGGCTTAGAAGGAATGATTTCCTAGACACCCTATTGTAGTTGCATCCCCAACCTCTGATCATGGTGATTAATTGAATCATAAGGAGAAACATAATGGTTTTGATAAGGGGAACGGTGATAGGACTCCTCATTAGGCACACCACCCCATATGGATGGGAAGAGGCCACATGAGGCCAAGAGGGGTGAAGCACCTACTCTTGGGCCTAGGGTAGAGGGTTTCTTGGGCACCCTATCAAACCATTTTGTTCTAGGAATTAGAAACCCTAACCCTAAACTTGCGCAATTTGAATTTTTAGGGTAAAATTAGTATTGTTCCAATAGGGGACATTACAAGTGGTATCAAAGCATCTTTCCTGCTATCTTGTGTATGCTTTATGTATTACATGTATTACATACTTTGTGACTTATGTGTATTCAAATGTATTCAAGTATATACCTTGTGATTTGTGTGTATTCAAGTGTATTCAAGGTATACTTTGTGACTTATGTGTATTCAAGTATATGCTTTGCAACATACATTCATATGAATGCTTTGTGTATTACATGTATTTGCATGTATGCTCATGTATATACTTGGTGACTTCGGGAGGGTGGATGGGTCCACGGTGTAGTATGGGATGCACTGAATCCCCTTTCTAGTTGTCAAGTTGTATACTTACATGTATTAATGCAACTTACGACTTATGTGTATTCAAATTTGTTCAAGTGTATACTACTTGACTTTGTGACTTATGTGTATTCAAGTATATGCTTTGCAACATACATTCATATGAATGCTTTGTGTATTACATGTATTTGCATGTATGCTCATGTATATACTTGGTGACTTCGGGAGGGTGGATGGGTCCACGGTGTAGTATGGGATGCACTGAATCCCCTTTCTAGTTGTCAAGTTGTATACTTACATGTATTAATGCAACTTACGACTTATGTGTATTCAAATTTGTTCAAGTGTATACTACTTGACTTATGTGTGTTCAAATGCATACTCTATGGCTTGTATTTGCATTTGAGTGTATACTCTATGACTTTGTATCTATATTTGAGTGTATACTCTATGATTTGTAATTGTATTCGAGTGTATACTCTATGATTTGCATTTGTATTCAAGTGTATACTCTATGATTTGTAATTGTATAAGAGTGTATACTCTATGATTTGCATTTGTATTCGAGTGTATACTCTATGATTTGCATTTGTATTCAAGTGTATACTCTATGATTTGTAATTGTATTCGAGTGTATACTCTATGATTTGCATTTTTATTCGAGTGTATACTCTATGATTTGTAATTGTATTCGAGTGTATACTCTATGATTTGCATTTGTATTCGAGTGTATACTCTATGATTTGTAATTGTATTCAAGTGTACACTTCATGACGATGTATTCAAGTGTATACTCTACAACCTTGTATTTGTATACTTGTGACTTTGTATTCAAGTGTATACTTCATGACGATGTATTCGAGTGTATACTCTATGAACTTGTATTTGTATACTCTTTGACCTTGTATTCAAGTGTATACTTCATGATGATGTATTCGAGTGTATACTCTATGACCTTGTATTTGTATACTCTGTGACTTTGTATTTGAAAGTGTATACTTCATGACGATGTATTAGAGTGTATGCTCTGTGACCTTGTATTCAAGTGTATACTTCATGACGATGTATTCGAGTGTATACTTTATGACCTTGTATTTGTATACTCTATGACTTTGTATTCAAGTGTATACTTCATGACGATGTATTCGAGTGTATACTTCATGACGACGTATTCGAGTGTATACTCTATGACCTTGTATTTTTGTATACTCTGTGACTTTGTATTCAAGTGTATACTTCATGACTGTGTATTTGAGTGTATACTCTATGACTTTGTCTTTGGTTTCAAGTGTATACTCCATGGCTTATATGTATTCAAATGTATTCAGGTGTATACCTTGTGAATTATGTATTCAAGTGTATCCATGTATATAACTTGTATTCAAGTGTATTCAAGGGTATACTTTGTGGCTTATGTGTATTCAAGTGTATACATTGTGGCTTATGTGTATTCGAGTGTATTCAGGTGTATACCTTGTGGCTGTGTATTCATGTAACTTATGTATTTAAGTGTATACTTTATGACTTACATGTATGCTTTGTGACTTGATGTAATCGTACGTATACCTCATCTATTATTCGCATATATGCTTCATGCTTCTTGTATATACTCTGTTTATACTTTATGTACCACATCTTTTGATGTGTTACTTCATGCATCTTCAACCAGATGTGTTCTTATAATTACTTTATGCTTAAAAACTATGAGAGTGTTAAAGATTTTGTCTTTCCAATGGCTTAGGCTACTCGGTTGTGTGCTTGAGCTACTCAGTTGCGTGCTTGAGCTACTTGCCTACTTGTTTGAGCTGGTTGTTTGCGTGATTGAGCTACTTTCTTGTCTACTTGCCTACTTGTTTGAGCTAGTTGTTTGCGTGATTGAGCTACTTTCTTGTCTACTTGCCTACTTGCTTGAGCTGGTTGTTTGTGTGCTTGAGCTACTTGCTTGCCTACTTGAGCTACTTGTCTACTTGCTTGAGCTGGTTGCCTATGTGCTTGAGCTACTTGCTTGTCTACTTGAGCTACTTGCCTACTTTCTTGAGTTGGTTGCCTATGTGCTTGAGCTACTTGCTTGTCTACTTGAGCTACTTGCCTACTTGCTTGAGTTGGTTGCGTACTTGCTTGAGTTGGTTGCCTACATGCTTGAGCTACTTGCTTGTCTACTTGAGCTACTTGCCTACTTGCTTAAGTTGGTTGCCTACGTACTTGAGCTACTTGCTTATCTACTTGAGCTACTTGCCTACTTTCTTGAGCTGGATATTTGCATGCTGAGCTACTTGCTTGTCTACTTGAGCTACTTGCCTACTTGCTTGAGTTGGTTGCCTACGTGCTTGAGCTACTTGCCTACTTGCTTGAGTTGGTTGTTTGTGTGCTTGAGCTACTTGCTTGTCTACTTGAGCTACTTGCCTACTTGTTTGAGCTGGTTGCTTGTGTTCTTGAGCTACTTGGTTGTCTACTTCAATTTTATTATGTAATTAAATGGCAATGCATGTAACCTACAAATTGGTGTAATCACTTCTATATTTAGCATCCTGAAGAGATCACTCACCACCATTTGACCTTGAGGTGAAAAAGAGAAGAGCATTTCATCTAAGAAAGACATCCAAAATATCAATTGAGGTTTAGGTCCATTGAGGTATCACATCGACCTAGGAGAGTCAATCACTTAAAATCAAAAACAACAATTTTGGGGGGACATAATAAAGACAACTCAACCCTTTAGGAACCCATAAATGGGAGAAAGATCTTAAAAAGAATTGTGGAAGTTTATAATAAGATATATTCATCCAACTTAGTTGTTCTATCCATTTAGAACGAGATCAAATATACTCACTCATTGAAACAATGACAAAACAATCCAGTCCATATCATATGGTCTACCTAGTAACATGGATCTAGTGAACTTTGTCTAATTTTTCTTACATGTGATATCTAGGGTAAATCATTTCATCCAAGGATCTTCTTCTCTTAAGCTCTTTAGAATAACCTTTCACTCATGATTAAAGATCAAGGATATCAATATTAGATTCATAAATACCTTTGATAAAATTAATACACACCAAGTTATACCAAACCTGTTACGTAAGGATTGTTCTCATTGATATTTAAAATAAATACTTTCCCCAAATATGAGAGAAAATTTAGTACCAAAACCTAGAGATATGAAAAGAGGAGGATAAAAACCACAATGGAATTGAAAGATAGGACATAATTGAATATTAGAGTAAACCTATAGAGGTAAGTCCTATTACTAGCTAAGGAATGACTAACTATTGTACATCTTTCATTTGGCAGATTGTACATATAGGTATAACAGATACTTGGATAAGTGATTCCAAACCATATAAACTCCTCATAAGAAATTATCTTATGACAAACCTTGTTTGAATACTTACACAAATTCTTTCCCTATGACATCATATAATCAATTATTTCTCAAACATGGAATTTGAACATGATTCTTCTTTGAGGTCAATAACTTATCAAAGGGTAAAACTACACAATGACAAGTACGAGATTGAATTTTGTGATCAAAAATCAAGATGTCTTTTGGGTCCTTCCCTCTAAGGACAAGAGAAAACTTATTTTAAGTTACATCATTAATTACCAACAAACACATAAACCAAAAGAATATTTGCCATTTAGGGAACACCATCAATCTTATGATCTTGAAGAACAATAAGGGCAGTGGAACTAAGGTAAATATACTAGCAACAATCCCTCAAGGGAATTGAAGTGGAATCTTAAAGATTTATATGATTGCTTGAGGACAAGCAATCTTGGGCGGGGTGGACTGTGATGTCTCGATATTTAGGCATTGTTTAAATTAAATATTTAAACATCATAATGCGATGTTTAGTTTGAATGATAGAGATATATAATATTATTAATATATATTGTTAAATATTATTATTATATCAATAATTAAAATATAATATAATAACAAGATATATTATATAAAATAAATATAAGATATTATAATATAAATATATTTTAAGAGATATTATAAGATGATCCCATTATAAAGGGGAGACAATTAGTAAATGGAGAAAAATCTCATTCATATAAGACAAAACACATATAAGATAAAAATTGTCTCATTCACAAAGTTTATGATGTGAGCAATTAAGAAGACATGAAGGGGACTGATCAAGTTTTAAACTTAAATAAAGTTACCTTGATCCCATATGTTGTGACTTTGTGAAGAAATTTAATAAATGTGAAGTGATAAGCATAATAGTGTGATTTGTTATTAAGAAAACAAACTATGATCAATAGTCATTTAACAAAAGGTTGTGATCCATGTGATAAGTGGTACGAATTGGAAAGAGGAAAGCAACGATTAGTATATGGTGTGTCCCTTCCTCTCAAAAAGGCACCTCCGTTGATAGTTATAAAGGTAAGCAATGTAGGTATTAGGAAGGCATCTAAGTCAGGAAATACATATCAGATATTGGGTAATAAAAGATCAACAGAAAGCAAGAAGGAGAAAATTTAATCAGACGTGGGTCTGTATTGGGATCAGCAGTCGATCAAGATGGTATCAATGAAGGAAGAATCTATATATATATATATATATTGAGATCTGCATAAGATAGAAAGAAGCATATTTAAGAGATATGAAGATATATTTCTAATTTAAGGGCAGAGTTAGAAGGAGATTTAAGAAGAAATATAATATACAGTGAAGGAAGCATATCTAATTCAAATAGCACAAGAAATACATCAGCAGTTCTGAGTTCATATAATTGTGGTAGATTGTTTATAGGATATTGTCTAATTCTAATTAGTGGTTTTGCATATCATCATCAATAGTTCATGTACATTATCAGTTACATATCATAATTCATAATGCATTACGGATATGATTGTTTGCAACTATGAGTGTGATTAGTTTATTATGCATTAATGTGGATTCTTGTATGAATGTTATGATGAGGGAATTAAGGGCCTACGAGGCGGGGAAACGGTGTTGGGCTCATCCTCTAATTATGCCACCCCATGGTGGATGGATGAGGCCTGCCACATGTGGGCCAAGGGGGCAAGAGAGGTTTCCCTTGGGCTTAGAAGGAATGATTTATGGGACACCCTGCTGTAGCTACACCCCCAACCTCCCATCATGGTGATTAATTGAATCATAAGGAGAAACATAATGGTTTTGATAAGGGGAATGGTGATAGGATGCCTCACTAGGCACGCCACCCCATATGGATGGCAAGAGGCCACATGAGGCCAAGAGGGGTGAAGCACCTGCTCTTGGGCCTAGGGTAGAGGGTTTCTTGGGCACCCTATCAAACCATTTTGTTCCAAGAATTAGAAACCCTAACCCTAAACTTGTGGGATTTGAATTTTTAGGGTAAAATTAGTATTGCTCCAATAGGGGACATTACAAGTTTGAATTTTTAGGGTAAAATTAGCATTGTTCCAATAGGGGACATTACAAATATCACATCTCATCCCTACCCAATGGTACAACTATCTCAAATCAGCATGCATCTTCTTCACCCCAGGATGTGCTGCATAAGGTGCTCTATGAGCCTCTGATAAAACCACTGATCAAAGATCACCTGCAAGGGGTACATAGATGCGATGTTGATGTCATAGGAATCCAGCTGCCTCAAGAGAGTATCCTACAAACCTGCACTTAAGGGCCCTTTGTGACTGAATCTCCTGTTGCACCTCAAGAAACCACTCGTCCTCTAGTAGATGTTGTAAGATGTGCCCTCTCAAGTCTACACTCAAAGATAAGGTCAAGATCTCATGGCACCTTTGACTCAAGGCATCAGTAACCACATTCTCCTTCCCTTTGATGTAATGCACATCAAATTCATACTCACATAGGAACTCCATCCAACGCCATTGGTAGGCATTTAGATTCAGCTGCGTGAAGATATATTGGAGAATATGATGGTTAGAGTGTAACTCAAAATGATGTCTTAAGAGGAAGTGTCTCCATTGAACAAGAGCATGAACTATCGCTGCAAGCTCCAAATCATGTGTAGGGTAGTTCATCTCATGGGTCTTAATATTTCGCGACTCATACGCAATCGCCCAACCATCCTGCATCAGTACTGTACCTAAGCCCTCTAAAGATGCATTGGTGCATACCATGAAATCTACTGTTGGATCAAGCACTGCTAAGATAGGAGGACTAGTGAGACACTCCTTGAGGACCCCAAAGGCCCTCTCATAGTACTCTGTCCACGTGAAGCTCTTCCCTTTCCACTGAAGGGAAGTGATAGTGTGTGCTATCTTGGAAAAGCCCTCAACAAATCTGTGATAATACCCTGCTAGCCCCATGAAGCTCATAACCTATGTGACACTAGTACGCACTGGCCAATCCCTGATATCTCTAATCTTTGATGGATCTACTGAGATACCATCACTAGATAGAATGTGCCCCAAATACTGAACCTCTGATCGAAAGAAGGCACACTTCACCAAGTTACCATAAAGTTGCTCTCTCAAACACTGTAGAACCTGGCGCAAATTCTCCTCATGCTCCTCCTCAGTATATGAATAAATCAATATGTCATCAAGGAATATGATCATGAACCGATCTAGGAATGTGCGAAACACCCCATTCATGAGACTCATGAATACTGCAGGGGCATTCGTCAAACCAAAGGGCACCACGGTGAAATCATAGTGACCATAGTGAGTTTGAAAGGTGGTCTTATGGATAGCTGCCTCTGTAATGCGTAAGTGATGGTACCTAGACTTTAGGTCTATCTTAGAGAACACTCTGGCTCCCTGCATCGTCGTCGATCCTAGGCAAAGGATAACGATACTTCACCGTCACCTTATTCAACTGCCTATAATCCATACAAAGACAAAGAGACCCATCCTTCTTCATGAAGATGACTGGTGCACCCCAAGGTGAGACACTAGGTTGGATCTACCCCTTCACTAGCAACTCCTCTAGATAAAGCTTGAGCTTTGTAAGCTCATGTGTGGTCATCCTGTAAGGTGCACAAGACACTGGCTCGACACCTAGTACAAGGTCTATATGAAAATCTACCTTTCTGTGAGGTGGCATTCTTGGAAGCTCTAGTGGAAAGACATCTGCGAACTCCCTAAGGATGGGATGGTCATCAACCGAAGCCTCTGACTCATCCTCTGATCTATCACTGACTGTGGTCACAAACAATTGACAACCCTTCCACATACAGCGCTTAAGTTGTTTAGCGGATATCATGTGAACTACGAAGGGCTTCTGAATGCCCACTATCTATGTTGTTGTGTCGTGATCATCAAAGAAACCTATCACCTTTTGATGATGATCTAGCTTGGCCCTATGAGCCTCAAGCCAATCCATGCCTAACACCACACTGTATGACCCTAAGGTCCACAACTGTCATGAAGAAACCAAGTGCTATCTCACAATCTCTAACCACTGAAACTACGACCATCTTGGCCCATATAGCTAGCTCGACCTCCCACCTAATGTCTTGCATAGAGGCCACTATCCTGCAATGCTATACTAACGATGGAGAAATAAAGGAGTCTGTAGCTCCTAAGTCAAACAAAATAGTAATGGAAACATCCTTAATAGTATTCGAAGTCTCTATCATGGAGGCCTAAAAGTTAGCCTAGCGGTTATCAACCACTGCAAATACTCGATGAGATCGACCCACATCTCCAACTGTCTGCTTAGAACCACTAGCACACTGTCCTCTAGCTGTAAATCCCTGTAGACACTCTCTATCCAAGTGCCCTACGCCACTGCATACATAACAAGGTCCACGCGTCTGAACATGCACTGACTAAGTCCGACTAGACTGTTGGGCTCCAGGTTGTCTTGTACTGCTCTGTGACCCTCTGAAGGACTGATGTGACCTGGCTGGCCCTGCAACCAGTGCCTATTGACGCTAGTCTCTCTGTGGACCCTGTGATTGCCATCCTCTATTGGGACCACCCTTCGCTCTTTGATGTGGTCGCGACCTCTGCTAATACTGTTGTTGTTGCTGTGGAGGTCTAGGAGGTAAGGACGTAGACCTAAAACTACCCTTATGAGATGGTTGGGGTCTACAAAAACCCTGGTCCTAATGCTGGCTGCGGTCCTAAAACTGTGGACATGACCTGTGGCCCTGCCCATGGACCTCCTCTGCAATAAGTGCCTTCTTGGCAGCCTCACTCATAGTCCATGGGTTTGCCATGCGAATAGGTCCTACTATGCTAAGATTCAAGCCTCTGATGAATCTACTGACGAGAAGCTTCTCATCCTGCAGGTACTTGACATAACATGACAACTCCACAAACTTGCACTCATACTGTGCAATTATGGAATCTTGCTACTGTAGATCATGGAACTCATCTATAGGGCATGGCCTATAGTGCTCTGAGAGATATCACACATTATAGCACTCCAAAAAAGTGTTCCATGAAAGCATGTCCAAAGATAGGTTGTGTTTGTGCTCCTCTATGCACCACCAAGTAGTTGTAGCATCGCAAAGAAAATGTACTGTGACATGTGCCTTCGTATTGCTCCCATAGGGACACAATGCAAAGCACTGATCTAGACTGATGAGCCAAGCCTTAGACTTAGCTCCCTTTGAAGTACCCATGAAGGTAGGTGGATTTAGCCTAAGCAAATCTCTGATAGGGTCTCCATGGTCTCGGTGTCCTTGAATTGGTGCATCAACCTTGTCTCGCTATCCATAACCAAAAGGGTTGTGGTGGATCAACTTCACCTTGACCTCCACCTCACGCTCCTCATGGCGCGGCAGGCTCCTTCTGCACTCTTGGTGAACTGATGCACCATCCTCGGCGGTAGTGGCTAGAATCTCCACATGCGGCCTGTTCATGACCAGTGGCAATCTCGCTAACACTGCCTACAAAGCCTGAAGAATCTGGGGTCTAATGTCGAGTGCCACTGGCAGCTGGTCCTCAGAAGGTGTAGCATCCCGTATATCAGCCCCTCTGGACTCACTAGCGCATGAGCGCCCTCTCCTCGATCTAGGTGGCTATTGCAAATATGTGCCTGATGTGTTGTCATTGATGTCAACATATCCTTATGTCAGAAATAGTGAAGACAGTGTAGAGGAATGATTAGTATTTCCAGTAAGGTGAAGATCAGAGTTTGTAGATTAAAGGGTTTGTATAGGGTTGTCTATTGTTCCTCTAGTTGAGATTTGAGAGGTCCGCATGAAGATTTGGTGAAGTTATGTTCCTCTAAGTAGAACAGGTTTCTGCAGTTGTTCTGTGATGATAGAGTGGCAAGGAGTTGGTCTGGATTATCTGGTATGAGAATATTGTGATTTGTGGATCTAAAGACATGTCTGGGATGTTGGTGTGTTCCCTCAACTCAAGTGGCTCATGGTTTGGAGATCCAGAAGCAGTCTTTCTAGTATGACAGTCATGGTAATGTGTGTTCTTGAGGATTCAGTGTGAAGATGCGAGTGATTCTGGTGATATGAAGTGGTGTGGTTTTTCCTGTTGACTTAATTGTGCTTGTGGTGGTCTCTGGATCATGTGGCTATTGTGTTGGTGGTCTACATTGACAAAGGAGCTCATGACTAAAGGTTTCCTCTTGGTTATTTCTATTCTTCCCAGCCTTGGCTAACCAGATGTTCCTAGCATGTTGTAGATGATCTAAAGATCATTTTATGAAGCATGGCATGTTAATAGAGGAAGATTCAAGTCCCAGCTATGATTGGCTGATAGTGTAAAGATTTGCGTTAAGTTTGGCCGACCTTGTTGATCATTCCAAGATGGATGAAGTGTATAAATACTTGTTGAAGAGTTGTTAAACATCATCCTTGTGCAAAATAAATTAAATCCAAATAAAGGATCCGAAGCATAGAAGAGAAGAAAAGGAGCGAGAGCAGTATAGAGTGTGAAGTTAGTAAAGAAGAATCTAGGGCAAAGCAGAAGTTTTTAAGCATTCATTGAAATTGAACTAGGCATGAAGTAGATGCTATTTTTTAGTTAATTCATTCTATTCTAAATTAATTTTGTAGGCAGTGAGCCTCCTCTTTTGAGCAGTGAGCTCTGGGCAGTGCGCCCGAAGGCATGTGCCTTATATTTTTCTAAAGTACTTTTAACAGGGTACAAATCTTTGTGGGTTAACCCCCACCATGGTTTTTCCCTTAACTAGGTTTCCACGTCAAAATCTTGGTGTCAAGTGTGTTGATTATGTTTTTGCTCTTATGTTGTTGATCTATGCTTTAATGTTTACATCACTAATCTGGTAGTAAGATAATAAAGAAGGTTAAAAGAAAAAAAAGTTTAAATTATGTGACAACTGATTCACCCCCCCCCCTCTCAGTTGTCCGGTCTAATTCTAATAGGTGGCATCCTACATGAACAAGGTGCCTAAAATTAAAACAAAAATGCAAAAAAAAATAATGTGCCCTCAATGCCCAGTGTTTAAACTTGGGCTCTAATACCAAATGTCATGCTCACATTCGCCATGTGGTTATGGTACAATAACCACATGTCATGTCCACATTTGCCATGTGGTCATTACATGAATTACCAAAAAATTTCTCACTCGACTCTAAAAACCCCCTCGCACGCAACATGCACGCTCGGTGACACTCGCACGTAACGTAGTTACCTCTACAACTAACGTCAGGTGCATCGCCCGAAGGCGGGAAAGGTCAATCACAATGGGATAAGGCGATACTCTTTTTGCCATCCCTATGAAACGTAGGCCACTAAGGGGGTGTGTGTCGCAAGGAGCGACACTAAGAGGGTTGGATCCCATTCTTGAATCCAACCCTAGAGTTAGCAACATGAAGTGGAACAATTTTGATATAAATCGAAATCCAACCTTAGGTCCACTATAGACCTAAGGAAACTAACATTAAACTAATACTTTAAATAAAATTGACTTAAACAAATAATCTAACATCTAATGTAAAAAAAGAATTTAATCGAACTAAATTTAAATAGTTGTCTCAATCAAATCTAGATGAATTTCAGCAGCATAACGGGCCAAAAAGGGATGAATCCTATAGTGATTTTGATAGCATAACCCCATCTCATCAACCATAGGAGGTTTACAAAATTAAATAAATTAAATGCATAACATTTAATATCCAACCCAAATATTTTAAATAAGTAAACATAACTAAATTAATACTTTTCATTCCAACATAATCTATAATGAAGTTAAATTGCAATAAGATTGGTCTAATACATTTAACATAGGGGATAATTTAATTCTCACATAAAGTGCACAACCCATAATACAATTAACTAAATAAAAGAAATAAATACCTCCACACACATAAAAGACAAAAAGGCTCCACACTCCAAGTGGGTTTGGTTTAGCACACTAACTCAAAATTAAGTAATTAAGCCATCATTAAAAATGTTAGGGCACCAAATCCTAGGACATAATTATAAATTCACAAGCTCTTCTCATTTGTTCACATTCAAAACTTATTGTTTTCTAGTTGGGTGTGTAGGTTTTCAAGGAAAGGCAAAAGGAATGGAAGGTACCTCCCCAAGTGCGAGGTATCTTCCCAAACAAGGAAGTCTCTAAAATGTCTAAAAGAATTTCTCTAACCTGCTTTCCTTTTTTCTACAAGTTGCAATAGTTATTTATTTTCTTCTTAACATTTGGTTTAATTAGCTATGTTTATTTCTATGTCTCCATTTTCAAAAATGCATAGGTCATAATGAATGGAAATTTTCCTATTGGTTTAGACAAAGAAGCTAAGTAGTACAAGTTTTCTAAATTCTTCATTGGTTTAACTCTCTAGTTTATTATTATTTTGAAGAAAACTATTTACACAAAGGGGTTTAAATTAAAACTAGAGCATGTATATATATATATATATCAAGAAATAAACATGTGAATAATATACAGGCCAAATGAATTATTTTAGGGCAGAGCAAAATCTTAGAAGGACAAGCTTTGTTTAGGGTATGGCCGATGGCCACAAATATCCATTGTAGCCGCAGCTTAACCCAAAACACAGAGCATATCAATAAAATGCAGAGGGAAAAAAAAAACAAAGAATGGGGGTTCAGTGGGGGATTAACCCCAAGGTAAGTCCATGGGGGGCGAGGCTCCGCCCAACCCTCGTCCAACCGCCCAAAAATGCAACAGGCCGCTCGGCCTGTGCCCTACGCAGGCCGCTCGGCCCTGTACCCTGTGCAGGTCGAGACAGCACCAAACTTTCTTTCTTTAAACAATAAAACATGTCGAAACCCTAGTCAGCCTTATTCGATCTCATAGCAACTTTTAAATAACTAAACTCATATGCAAGGTTTTTAATATATAAAGAAAAGGTATGATTAATTACTTTTATATATATATAGATATATATATATTATTTCACTAGTAAAGTAACATACCACTGTCATAAAAACAATGATCACAAATTAAATACAACTCTAATATTTTCTTTTATAAAAACTATTCTACTCATGCATCTCATTTAGATAAGGTGAGGGAAGAGGGAATATATATATATAAACATCATAATCCATTTTAACATAGGAACAAGAATATAGAAACTCATAAACCTTCCATTTCAGTGATAATCACAAAAAGAATATATAAGTAATTTAAATACAACAAGGCAACTTAAGAGAGATTAGACTCTCATGAATACACTAACTATTACAAGCCCAAATATAGGGAATAAGCATCTCAATGTCATCATTTTTACAAAACACATAAAACAATTACCTCAAGTTTTCCTTCCAATTCCAAACTCCTCCATAGCCACCAAATGAACCTACAAAACAAAACAAATAGTTCACCATACCCATGGGAAGCTCTCCTCCTAACCTAGGCCTACAAGTAGGCCACCCCCGAGCTAGGAGGCCTTCCAATAACCAAGGTCCATACCACAAGGGTTACAAAACACACACACCAAACACAATAACACCCACCCAAGTCAAAACAAAAAACTAAAAGGAACATAAGAACAATAATCATATACATACATATTGCATAAGCAAAAACAAGTCAAACAATAGGCTTGAATCCTTGAGGAATACCTCTCAAGCTTCAAGGATGGAGGATGTTGATGAAGAGCCTTCCAAAAGTCCTTCCCAAAATCATTCCAAGTTCTACAAGTCTTTCTCTCCTCCCCAACACAAACATAAAAAACTGAAAAGAAAGAACCCTCATCTCATCTCAAGGAGAGAGATAAATAGGCAAGGCTCTCAAACCGTAATGGATGAGGAGGTGACACTTTTCACCCTCTCCTCCATCCACATAACTCTCCTCACAACCCTACAAGAATGAGGAGGTGACGCTTGTCATCTCCCCATTCCACAAGGCTACACACTCTCCCACAAATGCTCTCACACATGTGTGAGAGCATAGGGAGCTGTGAGAACACAAAAGAAGCTTCTCATGAATGAGGAGGTGACACTTGTCAGCTTCTCATTCAACTAAGCTACACTCTTCCCCACAAATGTAGAGCATAGGGAAGAGGTCTCACATATGTGAGAAGCTTCAAAAAGCTTCTAAAGCACTTGAGGCAAGGGTGACCTTAACCAAGTGGGTGAGGTTAGGTTAGGTGAGATGGTGACATGCCAACCACCTCTCTCATCTCCCCAAACTCGTCACTTGACTCAAGGGCCAAGTTTAGGTGACCATACATGATTTAAAACAAGTTTAAACATGTTAAGAATGGTCCTAGACCCTAGGGGTATGACCTAGGGTCAATATTTGACCATTATAAACACTAGGAAACACATAAATTCACTTGAAAAAGACTCCAAACATTTAGCACTAAAAATTGTGCAAACCCAACATTACAATTTTTACAACACATTAAGAGATAAATTGAAAAGAGGTAAACCTTACAAAATATCATAAATCCAACACAACATAATCAACATTCTCAAACACAAATGACCTTAGTCCAACTTAGGACTAGGTTGGCTTAATAGGGATATAACATATGGTTATTGTCCGACCTCTAATTTTCCATGGGCATGGAAAGTTACCCGCACACTTCCACAACTCATTAATAGTACATGGTACAAATAGCCAAAGCAAAGTGAACTACATATAACACACATGATCGCATAATCGCATATAACATCAGTAACAACCACATGCTAACATACATATGTCTCTCAAGTCATTCACCATTCACAAGTATAATCAGAATCACATAATGTTAGATAATTCATCAATTTCACCATCAATACACATACCAATAACATCAAATGAAATCAGAGCATCTAAACATCATATCATCAAATAAAGTCTAACATGAGATCTAATCATCCACAAAGCATAAACCATCTATCTAATTAAGCATAAGATAAAGTAAGAAGGTCTAAGTACGGCATCAACAGTCCCCAATATCCACATGTCCATCGCAAATCCATCGAATGAGTATTATAAGCAAAAACATAAGGTGAGGTAAAGGTAGACCTCACAAATATTTATTTTACATAATTAAATATTTCATTACTTGTGCAAGGTGTACAACACAACTTTTTCTAACATTGAGGCTTCCAAATTTTATAAGTAGAATTAGGAGAAGATTTTGAACACTCTTCTATTGGACCACATCATTTCATATATGCATTTTGATCCACTTTTATATTGACTTTTATTTTTTTATACTTATTCAAATTTTTGAATTGCTAATTTCCAAGCCTGATTGTCCAAGTTTTGCATAGTTTTTCAAAGGAACAACTAACTATCAGTCTCAGCTCTAGTGGTTGTGAATTAGTTTTAGGCTTGTTAAAGGAACAACCAACTATTAGTCTTAGTTCTAGTGGTGTGAATTAGTGTTAGGCTAGTTGGAGATAGCCTTAGGTAACATTGATTTGCACATTTTGTACACACAACCACACATAAAATGAAACTAGTAAACCAATTTCATGGTTCATCTTTTTGGTTCTTTTTAATTGAGAGCATTATTTTGTTAACTATGGTGAATGATTTCAACATAATATGAACATTAATTCTTCATTGTTGTTCCTAAGTAAGTGTATTTATCCTCTAAGTGTATTTATCATCATTTAATTACCTAAGAGTTAACCTATAGTGGTAGCATGGGGTGAAAAACAACCTTAAAAACATTGAAAAAATAATAGCCTACAAATGCAACATTAAAAAACAACCTTAAAAACATTGAAAAAAATAATAGCCGACAAATGCATCATTAATAATTAAAACATATATAAAACATAAATGTTTGAAAGTGTCTCAAAACAATCAAAAATAAAATCATTAATTACAAACTAGAAGAAGCGGTAAAATCAATAATCAATGAAAATCACATGTATGAATTTCATGAATTGTTGGAATAGTGGTGTTAATTGTATGCATAAATCACTTCATAATTTAATTTAGCTAGGATTTGTTTTTTTTCTCTAGGGTTTTATTAACTAATCCTTTTATTTTTAATATAGATTAAGACTATTATTTTAAAAATATATGTAATTTACATTAATCAAAACACACACACACACATATATATATATATTTGAAAGTGTCCCAAAACTAATGGTGTTAATTGTATGCATAAATCACTTTATAATATTAAAAAATTCAAATTCATTAGTAAAATATTAAAAAAAATATATGTGCATTTCGTTTTGTTTTCTTAAACTTTACTTATTTATCAAAATTTTGTGTTGTATAATATGTAATTTAATTTAGCTAGGATTTGATTTTTTTTTGTTAGGGTTTTATTAACTAATCCTTTTATTTTTAATATAGATTAAGACTATTATTTTAAAAATATATGTAATTTGTATTAATCAAAACATATATACATGTAAAACATAATTTATAAAATATTATTTTAGGGCACTATATTAAACCTTATATTATAATAAATTTGTATTTAATTTTAATTTTTCTAACCTCACTTTCAACGATCTTATTCCAATGGTAAGTGCAATATATTTTATAGATTTTACTATAGAGTCATCAACTTAATTTTCTTTTTTTCTTCGGCATAATAAATTTAATAAATTTATTTTTAAAAAATAAATTATTTTATTAGGTTTCATTTTGTTTTATGTACAATCAATTAGTATATTATTTTTAATTAATATTATAAAGAATTTTTATTATATATCAAATTTGTATTTAATTTTAATTTTTCTAAATGACATGTAATATTTTTTAATATATTTTATAGAGGATTAAGAAGGAAATATATGTCATATTTTGTCTTTTGATAACTTTGTTAAGTGTTATATAGTATTTAAACTAGCATATCTATATTTAAAAAATATATCTAAAATACACCAGAGATATGCTTCTCGAGGTGCCTATTCCACCTATGTGTGGTAAATTGATTAAAAAATAGGGTCTCAAGAAGGATATATATATATATATATATATATATATATATATATATATATATATATATATATATATATATATATATTGATGGGTAAATGGCCGGAGCCATTAATATATTAAACTAGTAAAGTTTCAAAATTACAACTTTGTTCAGTGCAGGCCCCAGTAGGAAGAACAGAAGAAAACCTCCTGTCTAGCCCAGTGCAGTCCAGTACATAATGTTTATTTACATATCTTATGCAGGGTTGTGCCCTAAGAGGATACTTCTCTCCTTACAATGTTAAAACGATACTTTTACAATCCTTGCCCTTTTCATGGGACATTATTTTGATCTATCCTTGCAATTTGCCTTTATGGTTCTTTGATTCAAAGGACACCTTCTGGGGCAGTTAACATTGATTCTTCTAACTTTTATCCCAATGGGATGCTCAATTCAGTGTCCCTGGCTTAATAAGGAAGTAAATAATTAATGCCTGAGAGAATTGAAAGAATGTTAGAGAACTTATACTTTCCCTGCTTATCAAAAGTGTCAACACATACTTATCTCGAGGCTGGTATCAAATCAAGTTGAGAGGAAGATTCTGGGATTTGATAACTGATCACATATATATAGACATCTGTACGTATATATTTGTATATATATGTGTGTGAGAGAGAGAGAGAGAGACCAGCGGAATCAATTAAGAATAACATTTATGTAAGTTTCTACTAAAACTGAACAACTCATTCTTAGAGAATGTTAATACCTATCAAATCATAGCTTATCATACCAGTTTTTAAACTCAAGTGAATTAGATATATTTTTTAAATATAGATGTTTTCTAATATTTATTGCATGCTTTTTAACCCAACTCTAAATTTAATCTAGATTAATTTGTGATTAATTGTTTGTAGCATTTAGTAGCCTAGATTATGTATGTAAAAATGAATTTTATTCCTTTACAAATAGAAAAAATTGATTTTGATTGATTCAATGATAGTAAATAAGATTGCTTTTGGATTCAATTGTGTATATTTTTGTATCAACGTTTCATCATCAGGGACTGTGGAAAACGTTGATACAAAAATATACATAGTTGAATCCAGAAGCAATCTTATTTACTATCATGGACTGTGGAAAACTCATGCCTTCTATTCTGAACTATCATGGACTGTGGAAAACTCCTGCCTTCTATTCTGATTCAATAATATAAATTATTTCAAATAATTGCTACAGTACACTTTCTTCCATGTGTTTATATTTTTTTATTTAGTGTTTAGGATTCACTTGTTTGACTTATTACATATGTTTGTACACATTAAGAATTGAAGAGACTGTAAAATGAGATTAAATAAATTAAATGTTTTAAGTGGTTATAGAGATAAGAGTAGGCCAAAACAATGCTTAGTAAGTCCTAGCATCAATTTCAAAGATTGTGTGTCACAAGTGTCTATCATAGAATCCTATTTTTTACTCCTTGTGCAAAAGGTGATAATCTGACACTATGGAGTTGAGTTAGACCTCTAAACAATAGGTATAACTATAGAATCCTATTTTTTACTCCTTGTGCAAAGGGTGATAATGTGACACTATAGAATTAAGTTGGACTTCTAAACAATAGGTATAACTATAGAAAAGATGTTAAACTAACTATATTGAAAATTTGAGGTCTTGAAATGGTACTACATAGATGCCACACGTACTCAAATTAAAGTGTACAACTACTCCATCCTTTCCTTCATAAAAAGTAATAATATGTGATGTGACTTCATGGAAAATATAAAAATGAAGGAAAAGTAGATACAAACATTTAAACATTAAACATCACCAACCTAAAAAAAAAATTTAAAAATAAACTAAATGTCATTTTCCATCTGTTATAATCCATTGTACATCCATTGTACTAGATGCCAATATCTGTATACCTAATCCAAATATTTCCATACAAAAATTTACCTTCTAAAATACACCATTACTCTATGGGAAGATTAATAAGCAGTAGCCTAGATGCTAATATCTGTATACCTAACTCAAATATTTCCATACAAAAATTTACCCTTCTAAAATACACCATTGCTCTGATGGGAAGATTAATAAGCAGTAGCCCTAAAAGCAGGAAGTCCTTGGTTCAAATGCTGACAATTAGTAGGCCAGAGTTGCTCACTTGCCAGTACTGTCTTTTATTTGGCTGTCAAATAACCAATAACCTTGATTCTTGACACCTTAGACGAGTACTCTTTTCCCACAAGATTTTTCTACAAATTAGTGCTGTTTCTGGTGAGAGACAGCAGACAAATACAACCAAATCCAAGCCTACCCATTTGTGAGGCATTCAATGCCATTGCATTGTAATGGACAATGTGTCAGATGAGTCTGGTGTAGTGGTCTTACTAAGTCAGCCTGTTCAGTCCTTTTTAGGTTAGTGCTGCAGTTCAACATGGGTGGGGTTCTGACACTTGGCAGACTCTGTACTCTGTAATGTTTCAGTCAAGTGCTGGCACTCATGGTTGTCATGTTCTCCCTATTCCACTTGCTCGTGCAATTCATGGGGATTCAGACATGTCAGACTGAATGATGCAGAGCTGCTGTCACAAATGTTTTGTGCACGACTGAAAGTATTCCTTGTATTTTTCTATTAGTTGGCATCAGGGTTTAATATGAAAATAAAAGTGGACTTTGAATGTTCATTCTGTTCTATTAAATTGAATACTATTTCGATAAAATAGAACACAACTTTTTTAATTAAGAGTGGTGATTTATTTATGAATTTCAAAAACATTATAATTGCCATTACAACTATAAGGAATTTGACTGCATAAGGATTCAAAGAGTTCGTTGCAAAGTACGTGGAAACTGAACAAAAGAATGAATCTGAAGAACGTGGAAACAATTTTAATAAAAAAATATAAATATAAGCACATAAAGTATAATTTCTCTGTATTATTGTACCATAGTGTTTTGAATTTAATTGTATATTTATTTTAAACATTAACATTTCAGATCACATCATGATCTTTTATGTTAAGAGGAGGAAGAACAATCTTACTAAAAATAAATACACAGTTAAATCTAGAAGCACTGTCTTGCACTATCATGAACTTGGAAATTGAACAAAAGAATGAATCTGAAGAACGTGGAAACAATTTTAATAAAGAATATAAATATAAACACATAAGGCATAATTTCTTTATAGTGTTTCTGAATTTAATTGTATATTTATTTTTAACATTAAAGCTTCAGATCACACTCATGATTTTTCATGTTAAGATGAGGAAGAAGAATCTTGATAAAAATAAATACACAATTAAATCTAAAAGCACTGTCTTGCACTATCATAAACGGTGGAAATATCATCTCTTTTTTATTATTGTTATTATTATTTTTTGTGCTATTAAACTATGTATAGATCCTACTGAAGCAATCAATTTTTTTTTATAAATACATAATTTGTATTAGTAAACATATATTTGAAAAGAAATAGAATAAAGTTATTTAAATGTTTTTTTTTTAATATTAAGTTTGAGGGTAAATAAATGTAAAAAGTAATAATAACTAATATGTTATAAAAATAGATAAAAAGGATATGGTATTTAGTTTTGGATGTGATAAGGAGATGTTTTGTTACATATATTGTGTTCATTGGTTAGTCTTAGTGTTCTATTATCAAACGTGTATAAATCAAGTCTTAATAGATTATAAATTCTTTTTTTTATGTGTTCTAGGTCAATATTGCACTTGTAATTTTGATCCTTGCATGTGTGGCTTTGAACTTTCCATGCACTTTTGAACCTACTATCACGTCTCTCCAAAAAAAATGTGTTTACCTGCAATAGTTTAGACAAAGTGGTGCTAAAGAGCACTAGTAGAGTTTGTTGTGTAAGGAAAGGAATGTCACTAGCTTCCCACTTTTTGCTTTAGTCAAACTCTTGGAGCAATTTAACAATTTGGAACAAATTTGTAGAAACACTAAGCATAATGCAATGCATATATTTGTTCTTATGAGTATAGATGTTGATTCTAAGATGTGCTAAGTGCACTTGTAATGATGATGTGATGTGTACTTTTTGATGGACCCAACATGAAAGAATAATTCTATTCTATCAAAGGATGCAATATGCATACAATATGTACAATAATGTGAAATTACAATGACAAGCCCTTGGTTATATAGGCCAAGATGAAACATAGGTCAACATTAGATTATGACAAGTGTCATAATCATATGACTTGAGATACAAAATGATAACTATCCTTAATGTACCCTAAGTATGCCCTAAGTAAACTTAACTAGATACATGTGAATAAGACCTAATGTGGAACCAATTAGATGAAATACCATGTTCTCACCAACACCCCCTTTAAGTGTGTAACTTAGGGAGAATAAGAAATATGCAAATAATATAAGGATGGGTCCTGGTTACAAGGTGATGTTAGGTACCCATGTACAAATAAATATCTCACAAACAAAGAAAAGGAGAAAAACCTATAGGATAAAAACCATCTCCAAAAGAGAGAAAACACAAGAAAAATCCTCTCCAATGTATGAGAAGGATAAAACCCCATGTGAGGAAAAAGTCCCCTCATAAGAGAGAAGAAGAGAGATTATGTAGCCCCCCTCAATGTAGTCTCCTACACTGATGGTAGATGCTCAACAATGAATGCTAAAGATGATTCAAGCACGCCGAACAACATTCCTTCCCTTAGGAAGAAAGAACATAAAGGATGTATGCAAGATGTCTTCTCATTCTTAAAAGGAATATGAAGGAAGAAAACTTAAGATGTATGAAGTCTCTGGAAGCTACTCAGGTGTTGTCATGTCGGTGTTAAAAGGTGGCACACAATTAGATTAGGAGTCCCAGGCTAAACTAAAGAGTGTGACAATCCAGAACCTATTGGAAACGAATGTAGAACATGATCCAAAGACAAAGATGATTCCTCCAAATGCTACTAAAGGATCTCCAACCCAATACCAAACTATGACAAGTGAATAGTTGGAGAGAACAAGCGGGCCTAAATGTGCCCTCATCACATCCGAAGAAGATGATAAAACTCCATAAGAGTTGACATCAAAGAGGAGATGAATGCCCTCAATAGTGTCCTCTAAATCTACAAGATGGGACTCATAAAATAAATCTGCAATGTCTATCAAGTACTCATCCCAAGTAGCCGTATTTGGAAGATGATGATCCTACTACACTAAATCACTAGAAGCCCTATGTGAAGAAACACTAAATTCTATAGAAGCAATAGAAGATGATGAAGGAGATGGAGTGTCAGCTCATGTCTCTAGAACCTTAGTCGATGAAAGAACACCAAGATTCAAATGACCATAGTGTATCTCCTCAAAAGTGTCCACACTAGATAGCTGAGTGTGTACATCAATTGAAAGAACAATATGACTAAAATGTGAGAAGGTGTATACTTGAGATTGATGATCTACCTATTGACATATTTTGCCCAATCTAGCAAAATAGTCACCAATAGTTTTTTTGGAGGTGTTATATATTTTTAAGGTGTCTAAGTATCTTGCTTTTAGGTTCAAAGGTCTTAAAGGTCTTTAGGGATGTTGATGTTTTCCTTCCCTAAGTTGTATTCTCAAAGGTTTCAACTCTTGAAGTCCTTAGTCTTTAGGGATTTGTTTTAAGAGTTGGGAATGAAATAGGTTATGGCTTAGGGAGTCAAAGTAGCAAAAGGAGTTAGTCTCATGAAATAAAAGCATGTTTTATTTGAGTTAAAGGGGAAAATACCATGTTCCCATGTTGAATAGGCCTTTGAAACCTTAAACACATCAAAAGTATCTTAACTTTATCAAAAAACCACGTGGAAAGGAGGGAATATATTTCAAAAGCTTTTGACCAAGTCATGGGTTGATTCTTGAAGCCGGGTTAGGTTAGGTTTATGGTTTGTGAGATTTGGTTTTAGGTTTCCATCTCTTTGGATGGTTTTCACAGTAAGCATGGAGATAGCTTGGTTTTCCTTTTGCATGGTACATGAGAAGAAGGAAGAATGGTTTCCGAGATCCATATACATGGCCCTAGTGTATTACAGTCCTTTCAAGAAGGAGAAATCCACGTGGATATGCAAGACAGTGATTAACAGAAGGAGGTTTCTCCCTCATGCATTATTTGAAAGCTTGGAGAGATTGTTGAAAGAGTTACAATGGGATTGAGCTCTATGGAGCATCAAAGATGGATGTATAGGACTCTTGTAGAAACCTGTATAGGTTCGTGATCATGTTAAGAGTTTTCAAAGGGTATGAAGATACATCTCAAGGTAAGGATCCAGACCTGTTTAACCCTATACAAGCATTTGAGAGTCTTTTAGATTATTGGGTTAGTGAGAAGAAATCAAATAAAGCAATCTTTAAAGCATTGTAAAGACCTTGTCAATATTTTGAAGATCTATGAAGTTTTAAGAAGATATCTAGGCATACAGAGATCAAAAGGTTGAAGAGAAGAGATCACTTTTTCTTTCTTTTATGGTTGTTATTCTCCAATGGAGATATCAATGTTGTTTGAGTGGAGTTATCCTTGAGTAAAGGGTAAGCATCAAACAGAAGTCCCTGCATACACAGTGAAGACAAACTTGTAAATCTATCAAACTTTATACAAGTTGTGAAAACATCAAGAGAAGAAGTTATCAAAGGCATAGAAGGCACTGTGAAGTGTCTATGGCACAATGAATAAAGGAGATAATGACACTTGCATGGGTAGTTTAAGGTCTACAGACTTAAAGAAGCCTATCTCATCAGCCTAAAGAGACTTTAAACCTCCACAAGTTTGTCAAAACCTTTTAGAACCCTTCAAATGTTTATATGACCCTATATACTCATTTTAGGCCTTGATATGTCATTAATATTGTGTCAAAGTCTTGTTTAGTTGCATCTACAAGTTGATAGACCCTGATAAGGACTCGAAGTTGTATGCACATGGAAGTGAGACCTTAGGTATGCCCACTGTCTGAGTTTTTCTACCAAGAACAACTAGTGCATGAAGTAGTAGTTGGAAGTTGTTGTGTATGGTCAAAGAGAATAATAATTTCAAAAGATTGAACTCTGTGACAGTGACATTGAACTCTATAACAATGACTACAAGGGGTCTACAAGCCTTCACAAAGACCTTTATGCTTCATAGAGTCCATATGACCTATTAAGGTCTAAAACAAAGATCTACATCAAGGAGCAATTATCTAATGGGATATCAAAGGTCTATGACAATACGATGAACAATGAAGACAGGTTTGAGATTTATCAATCATTCTATGACCATGTTAGAGGTTAAAGGATCCAAGTCAAAAGTCCTTTGAAGGAGCAGATAAATGAAATAAAAATCATGTTCTCATTTAGACCCTAAACACTAGTTTATGCATGAAGAGGGGCAAATGTAGTGTCAGAGTGGTGCAGAGAGGAAGGAAATCGTTGACAATCACTGAGCATACAAAGTCACTGAACAATGGGGAAAAATCTACCCAAAGTCCCTAGGTCTGTTCCATTTCAAGATACTCTCTTCTATTGTCTAAAGATTGTATGCTTTTGTTTTGGTGTTTTAGGATAGATGTTAACTACTCTAAGAAAGAGCATGGTCTCATGAAATCACAAGGAGCAAAAGTTTGAAACCCTAAGCAAGACAATGGCAAAGATAGTAGGACAAACAATGGAAGAGTTTCAAAACAACATGCATCATGGTGTTGGGACTTTAACCTATTGTTCAATCTAAGATAACACTGAGAATCCAAAACAAGACAAAGGAACAACCACATCACCATAGCAAAGAGGACAATCATAAACCAAGAAGGTGCATTCATCATTGAGGATGGTACATACAATGAATAAATCCAATCATACAACATAACAATCATGGAAAATAGATAAGGGCGATAACAGGATAGTCCAAAGATGGGTACAACAGAGTGAGACAATGGTTATCATATGTTCAAGTTCAAAGTTCAGGGTATGGCGTGGCAGACCATGACTAATACCATTCACAATACAAGGCACTTTAGTAATGGCATGCCACATGTTGATGTGTTTTTTATGATAGCGTCAACATTAGGATAAAATACTAAGTATTCTATCCTCTCTTGAATAAAGTGACCTCAAATGCTAAAGTATGTGATCAAATGAGATTACTCCAAGGTTCCTTGAATGTTAGGTCTTGATGTGTAAATGGATAGACTCAGTGGAATGATGTGATTATGATGGTAATCACAAAGGGACTTACGCTAAATTACTCCTTATTTATGGATGAAATCTACTCCTTACTCCTTGGATTTATGAATGAATGGAATCTTCCCAATATATCTAATATGAAATGATAAAAGGAAAGAATTAGGAGAAATCTAATCTACTCCTAAGGACAATGAGATAATGAATAATGCTTTGATAGACAAATTCCTTCAAACCAAGCTACGTTTGGCCATGAGAACAACAACTACATGAAACTAATGCAATCTTCAAAGGTAATGAAGGATTTTCATATTGTAAATATGCATTCAAATACCTATAGCCGGTGCAACTTGAACAAATATCCATAATCAAACTATTGCAAAATGGGGTTTAGGCTAACTTTGCATTGTAGCTTACAATCAACAAACTACAAAAAGTATGAACCAAGGAATTCATCAAATATTTTCACATTAATCCACCATATCAATGAACTTCAACTAAAACTTATCTAATTTTCTTTGAATCATCTTTGAGAAATTAGAAACCATGCTAACATCCCAAAATAACACAATATTCACCAGGCTTCAATGAGTATGTATTAATTTTGGTAGTATCTTTACAACAATTTCACAATAGTCTCTCCAAGTCTTCAAAAGCTCCTACTCTTTAATGAAGAACTAACTTTATAATCTATCTAGAACTAACTAACTCTAAGGAAAAGAACCTTAAGGAGAAGAACCCTAAGGAGAAGAACCCTAAGGAGAAGAACCCTTTACAAATGAAAAGAATGAGCCTTATATAGAGCTCAAAATTACAATCAAGGGCCCAAATTGATTCTAGAAATCAATGATCGAGATTATGACAACAGAACCCTAATGAAAGGTAGTTACAACTACCACCACTTTCAACCAATGAAATATCAACAACACATGATCTTCTAGAAGGGCGCCTCCCTTATCTCTTTCCTAGGTGACCAAATTCATTGAATTTGAACATGTTAACGTGGCATAATTTGATTGGTTGATGATGACCGGATGCCACCTCATCATATTCTGAACAATTATCTCTTTAGTGTACTTCAAACTTGGGAACTTTGTCTTTGTGTTGCATTTTACTTCCTTTGTATTCTTGAATTAGCTTGGATTTCTTGGTCTAATCTTGACTTCGTGATATTAGGCTCGATCTTCTTCTCATTCTTAGACTTCTGTGAACTGATCTTCCTTCGGGTACTAGAATCCTTGATGCTAGCTTTCTTTGTGTCATTGAGATGTCTTTGAAAGGAATTTATCTTCATGTAAGGTCTCCTTGACGCTTGAGGTAATCTCATTCTCCATCCTTTGAAGCTCTTTGCATCCATATTGAATGCCATGGATCGCCAACGAACATCTTCTTCATGGAAGTGATCCTTTTCTTCAACACCTACAAAAGTAAGGAAAACCTTAAACAGTAACGACAGATAAAATCTTTAACACAATGCAAGATTAAGATAAAACATGAATAATTTTGCATGATTGATCAATTTCATTCATAAATTCTTGAGCAAACAAAGGATTTTCTTCATTTTTCCTGCATTTTCCACACTTAAACTAACTTTTACATTTTTCAGGATCATCAGGCAAGTGCTAGAGGAATTTCCAGGGTAAGAAGGACAAATGTCAAAGGTAGGATGTATTCAAGATGGAAAACTAGAATTCTCATTTGGAGGACGCATTTTCCTTGAGGGCTTGGATTTTCCTCCAAAGCGCATTTTCCACACTGAACATGATTTTCCTCCAAAGCACATTTTCCACACTGAACATGATTTTCCTCCAAAGTGCATTTTCCACACTAAATAGGATTTTCCTCTAGAGCAAGGCTCATATTCTAGGTGTAATTAGATTTTGCGCTTGGGTAGGGCACATATTCCAGGGTGGTGTGGATTTTGCACCCTAGAGTGTAGGACTCAAATTTCCTTGGAAAATTTTGTAGTTTATCCTTCATTTGATGTTCCGGGATTAGTCCTTGATCGAGTGTTTCTCATCCTTAGTCATTTTTTAATAAGTTTCCTCAATTTCCCATGTGCTTTATGTAAGGAAATAAGTTCATCTCAGAATGAACATCTGAGAGTGCTAGTGTCTTTGGTAGCTTTAAATTTCATTAGATTGCCTCAAAAACATGCACAACTATGCCACAAAGTGGAATCAGACAGTTCATTTCCCACCATTAATCCTACTGAGAAAAGTTCATACTAGTTTAACCAGTTTCAATAACAAGCATTAAATAGATTCAACAACAGAATCATAAAGCATGAAAGATGAAACAGAAGATATGAACACATAGATTTACGTGGGGAAAACCCTTATGGGTAAAAAACCCCACACTCCAAAAGAATTAGACCCATCATATTATTTAGCAACCCAAAAATACAGTTACAATACAATACAGGCACTAAGCCTTTCGTGGAGATTAACATCTTGTTCCATCTAGAGATAGTCCAATAGCATAATCCCACTCAAGCTCGGTTTCACTTTGTCATTTTCAATGCACTATGACATTTTAACATTTCAGACATCTCAAGCATCACCAGAAAGCGAACATTTCAACTTCCACAACGAATCGGATAGTTACCAACATTCAGTATAGTTATCAGAATGTTGAAGAGACAAGAAACCATGTCTCTCCAACTCCTTACTGTCATCCTGACATGCCTAATGTATCACCGCTGCCAGCATCCCCATCAGGATATCAGAGGGATGCTACAACATCTCCCACCATTGTAGGTAAGTCTCATCGACAAACCTTACAACTTACATGTCATCCACATCACCACCACTGTACACTTGACATCACCTTCTGCACTGACCAATCCCACCTTAACGGTATACCACGGGTTCCTAGTTTCCCATCAGGATGTCGAGGGGATAGCATCCAAGGTCCTGGCAATAATACAATGTCACTTTGATGCAGCTCCCACCAATAACACTATGTCACCTCGACACCGCCAATGCAACAACCATATTATCTCTGTGCAACTAACATTACTCCCCACTCCCATGGACTCACCACATCGCCATGTCAAGAGGACTACCCTCAATGTCTCAACGATAAATACAAGTCTCTCTGATGAAGAGAACTCCACAATCAATCTACTGTCAGCTCCCTCCATTGGGATATCGAGGAGAGTGACTAACATGTCCCACCAAAGTTCCTCTATCATCCCTATACACTGTAACCTGAAGCCTTACATGCCAGTAACTTTAAGACACTATTTCTCAACATTCTCCCACTTGACGAAGAATTTACTAGCTTCCAAACCATACTCAAAGTCACTGTAGAAACATTCAAGATGTCCACCATCTCAGACAATGGTTCCAACCATCCTCCATAGGAAAGGATGAGCCATGATGTATCTACAACAGTCTAAACCAAGACACCTATAATAGATCCAACTGACAGCAAAGGATACATGATAGTGCCTCCATTTCATTGTGCTCACAAACTCTACAAAAGCAACAACAACATCAACTTCAAACCTTCAACTTGAACACAACCATGAAATTATCCTCCAGAAACAAGATAGAATATCAGCTAGAACAACAATCAGAAAACTGACTACTCCCATCCAACTAAACAAAACTCACACAATTAAAAATAGTATAGACAACAAGTGCTAATCCATCCAATCACCCATACCTTGAAGGTATCAAAGAACATAGTAAACTCATGCCATAAACATATACACCTATATACTACAACCATAAACTCCATGTGCAAACCTGCCAAAGAATGACATACACATCCAAGAGCTCCCACTGCATGGGTAATGCAAATCTGAAAATGATTAAAGCATACCAAGTCTACCAATGGCATCATATAGAAAGTGTAAACAACATCACCATGTAGTACCAAGGAACCATCCACAATTATATGCAAAATCTGTAAATCAAATAACCTGCAAGAACAATTCTCACCACCAGTCTAGAACTCTCCCAAGTTCTCCACACCCAACAAAGGAAAGAGATAATAGAACTCCATGTCATCACCAAAGAACATAAGTGAAAACACATGACCACAAGCTAGTGATCACAATAGCTCCAATCAAACCTCAAACCAATGTAATGTGAAAAAAACCATCAAGGAGATAACTAAGACCAAAGAGAGAAACTATGCACATCATATACCTCTAGAAAATCCTCCGACATACACCTCTAAGTGCCAACTATGTCAAGTAAGATCTCCTCCACTAAAACCCAAAGAGAACAACATAAAACACCCAAAATCATTCAATCTCAAGAGATCAAACACAACATATGTAACATGTAACTACATGGATATAAGCTCCTCAAAGAAGATTAAGCTAATCCATTTCCCATCTTAGGAAATTATCCCACTACCATCCCCTATAATCATCATAAATGAAAATGCAATCCCAAGGAGATAACCATGCTATCTATCACTCACAACAAATCCTCCAGAACCATCTACTAGCAGTTCAAGATCCATGTCTATGAAAGAAAGCATAAAACACCTGAGAGAAACAATGGGAAATACCTCTCAAGTAATAAATTACCAAGTAGACCAAGAGTGGGAATGAGAATGCTCCTCTAGGATATGCAAGCCATCATGACTCCTCCAAGAGCAATCTCCTCACAGGTCTCTATTGAACTCGCATCCAACCAAGGTGTAGGCTTCTCAAACTTTCTGCTGAAATCTCATCAAGAGTAACCATCTCAACACTCTTTTCTCATCTCAAGAGAAATACAGCCTCACCTTATTCTCCATATATCCATGAGTACTTGCAAACAATCATCTCATGCTAAACTCCAAATGCATCACTGCACTATCATGAAGTAATCAAGAAAATGATTAATGTACCCAAAACATAGAGAATTAATAGACCACTGTCAAAGCTCCAATCATCTGAATTAGGAACTTGTCATAACAACATAACATGACACCTTAACCAAATACTAAAGAAGTCATGCATGGCAGACAAAGATGTCAACATATTCAAACCACATGAATATAACCATCCTCTGTCAATGAAACTAACAATGCCAATGAACCTTCACTGGATAGAAGTAAAAAAACAAGAGTCCATCCACAACACCATTAAACACTGCAGAAGATCATCCACCTTCAAAAGATGAACACACATCACTGCCAACAACTTCCACTAAACTGTGGTATCAAGTCTCACATGGCATCATGACCTTACCATTCCCCTTAGGAAAAACCCAGGATCGAAGTGAACACACCATGGTCTCAAGAGCAATGCAACATGTCAAAAATATAATCCAAAACAAGAATATACCTGTTATCACCCAGTTTTGCACCCTTGCATACAGTTGTGAAACCTCTAGAAAGTGGAATAACATGGGAATGATCTCTAAGTGTGGGACTTTGCTAAATGAGATCAGACCTCCAAAGAAGGCCAGCTTCCTTATCTAGCTATCACCTAAAACTACTGAATTTTGAGGGGAAAAAGGAGAGAGAAAGCTTGTAATGGAAATGAAATAAAAGCTTGAAAACAAAAGGGGTGATACACCAGAAAGATTTGAAGAAACTTCCACAACACTGAGAAGATGCACAATGTAATCAAATACAACAAGTAGGTATACACAGGTTAGATGACTCTAGCAGAGGTGAGAAGCCATATGATCTAGAGGAATGAAACATTCATAGACAAACCATATGCAGATTCACACAGAACTAGGAAAATCAGTAAAGAGGCAAAATTAACTTGCATATATTCAATGGAAAGGCACAGTTACAGCATATGTAAACCCTGTTTGGAAACAGAAAAGCCTTAATGCCAAAAAATTTCCAACCCTATTTACAACATTTGAATGCATATATATAGCATTCCAAAACTATTCTAAGTCGATTACAAAAATCCGCTCAAAGAGCTGTCATTGAAAATATCTCCCTTGATGACTGTCCAGCTACAACAGTTATGGTGTCGAAATCTGGAACTAGGTAGATATGGGATATTTTGGAGTCTTGAATGCAAGCAGCTTACTCATTGATCTGCAGTAGAGAAGATGAAAATATCTAGAAGAGGAAGGTGGGAAGATATTTCTGACCATCAATGCGAGCTGTATCATCTTTGGGCAGCAATGAATGCCCCAAAATATCTTCATCTGCTGAAAGTCATCGCTGAAACGTTCAGTTGCCCAAAATATGCATCCTTAGATCTGAAAATTGAAAATTAGAAAATTCCCCCAAAAACCTACTCGAATGAAAGAGGAAGCAAAAACATGCACTTTTGCCTCTTACAGCACATCAAAATTCGCTGAAATGGGGAAGATACAGGCAGTCAAAGATTTGGTCAACTACCTATATATACTGCATCTGCATCTGTGTGTATATCTCTTGCATCTTGGTGCCTGAATTGGCATTCAAAAACTCATCTGAAACTCCTTCTGCACATACATGGCACTTTGCATATCGGCCCCTGTACATCTCTTTGTATTTCAAAAATTGCATATACATACAATTTCCCCTTGTATATGCGGGTCCCACCTCTTTGAAAATGCCTAGCATATAACTTTGTATCTGCTCCTTTGTATGTCAAAACATACAAGCCGCGGACCTCAAAACACCACTAAGCTATGTTTCATTGTTCTGCCTGGTCCGGCTTGCATATTTTCTACTTGTACATTTCTTTGTATATGCAAATATACAAACACCCATATATACAAGGCGGACCTGAAAGCCTTATGTGCCAAACTTGATCTCCGATTGAAATATGCCTTGTATATCGCAATGCATCTTTGACTTGTATATTGCAATATACAATTGCCATATACATACAAGCCACGGACTTAGCGCTGCATTCCACCAAACTATACCTGTCTTGAAATCCGGCTTGTACATGCTCTTTTGTATGTCAAGACATACAAACACCTTTTATACAAGGCGGACCCGAGAACAACATAGAATAGATTGAAACTTCTATTTGGGTCCGGATTGTATATGTTTCCTTGTATATCGGCTTGTATGTGCGAACATACAAGTCGATATACATTCCACTGTAGCACTTGAACCTTTGTATGTATATGATATACAAACCTCTTTATATCTTCACGAGCCCCGCCACTTCTATCTTTTCACTGCATATTCCTTTGTATATCCATTTGTATATCTAAATATACAAGCCCTTATATACATGTAGACCCGATATACATTCAACGAATATTCCAGGGATCTGCGATGTATATTACCTTGTATATTCAGCCTTTGTATCTTTCCTTGCATCCTCCAACAAATGTACATTTGCTTGTATGTCAAAAATACAAAGGGCAAATATATAAAGCTCCCATATACAAACAAGGAATCTTTGAGGAATATGCGATGAATGCACATTAGCCTTGTATGTTTCACTTGCATCTCCTTCTTGTATACCTCTGATATACAAACCGAGAATATTTTGAGAATCTACGAAAGATTCCCAAAATGTATATGCACCTTTGGCCTGATATACATTCAAAAAATGTATATAACTCAAAAAAATTTCATATTTTCTAAGGCCGATATAGATTTGCAAGCCCGCCAAATGTACATTTGAACTGTATGTTTGACCAAACTTTGACCATGGATAACTTCTTTATTTGGCCGAATTTCAGAGTGATGTAAAAAGCAAACCTACCTTTTTTTGCAAGCTCTTTCCAATGGTAATATTTTTTTTAGGCAAGGTTCTTTGGGAAATTTGGCACTTTAAGCTTTATAGGGACATTTTTCAAAGGATTTTCTAGAAAAATACTAGGTTAAACATTTGATCCAGGATAGAGGAAAAATGGGTCAACAATACCATGACATAAAATAAACCAAACTCTAAACCAACATTACTTGTCAAGCACCTCCAACACCTCAACCAAAGACTCCACAAGTTTCATGGCATTTAAGATGTTACATCTCTTCAAATAGTGCCCTTGCAAATGTGAAAGAACTGTTCTACAGCAATAGGATCTAAGAGCTCCTCCTAGTAACATCTACAACACTAAAGAAGATCATCCATCACCAAGTGATGAATTCACAGTCATTGCTAAAGCTCCCACTAAACCATGATAGCCGATCTTTCCAAGCATCATAACTAAACATCTCCTAATCTCAAAATCCTCCAATTCCACACATTAACATGTCCATGTGACAATAAAACCATGTGGCACTAAAATATCCAAACCAAGAAAATACACCATCACTGTCAAAAGCTTACACAAAACTGTGTATTCAAGCTATTCAAGACATCATGATACACATGTTACAGGTCCCCACCACTAACTATCCAATTATTCAGCATCATCCATCCTCTCATCTCAAAGCAGTTGCACCAATCTACAATTGACCATAAACAATGCTAGCTAACAAGCCTACACAAACATAGAATAAAACCTCATGGATGTAGACAGTCCACTTTCAAGTTATCCCACAACAAACATGTAGGTAAAGACAACCCACAACATTGCACAACCTGTAGATCCAACCAATGTACCATGCAAACTCACTATCACACTAGAAACTGCAGATATGAGATCTCAAAGAGAATAACTAGGTAGACAACATGACTCAAACACCAGATTACTTACAAATCTGATTTGCCAGATACATCCACAACCCGAGCACCATAGTCTAGGAACGCAGAAGCATTACCACATAAATGCTAAGTGACTAATCACATACCAACACTCCTATGCAGAGAAAGAATCTCACCTTCTCAACACCATGCACGAAGCATGCATGCAAAGCTGCAACTATCTCATCTAGCAACACCCCAAAAGCTAGGGTCTAGAAAATAGCTTAACTGCAGCTCCACAAAACCACAAGTTTTTTTTTCTTTTGACCGTGTAAACTTGCAAAACCAATGTGTCTTAAAAAACACCCATGCACATCCATACCCACTTCACATTTGGACGGTTCAAAAATTTGAAACAAATAACACCATAACAGTTAAACCAGAATAATGGATTATCATGAATATGCATAACCATAGATTTATTTTTAGGAAAAACTATAAAACCCTCAGATCCAAGAAACATGAATATGATCCATGCAAGTACAAAACATCCTTAAAAGGAAACATCAGATCTAAAACTTCAATCCCACTTGTAGGCCAACTCCATAACCACCAACATGCACATGCATCCTAGAGAGGTAGGCTATTACAGAAGCTTTCAGACCATCCAATGATCAACTCCATAGCCTATATGCAATTGAGGTAACAAAGAATAATGCCTTCAAATACCAGGAATAAATACCCAGCATAAGCACATTACTCCATGGCTGAACAACAACACAAGCTTCTCTGTATCACCAGGGAGCCTCTCACACAGACACCCAATATGAAAGCTTTGCTGCAACACAACCACAAAGCATAAAATCCCACCCCATGCATCAAGATTATTCTATTGTCAACTAGGAGCCTCAGACTACATCATTTCAATATGACCAGCTCCAATTTCTCCATCTTCACCATCCTTCAATTTGTGTGTTATCTCATGAAACAAAAACAAATGAACACTCACCTTCCACTCACCAAAGGATCAATCATCAGTTGATTCCTTCTGATTTCCTCAAGCTTGCCAAACTAATAAATCTTCACAGAAGGAATACTCAAAACCAGAAACACCAGGAACAATCAAAATCCCAGAAAAAGGCTCTGATATCATTTGTAAGGAAATGAGTTCATCTCAGAACGAACATCTGAGAATAGTAGTCTCTTTGGTAGCTTTAAATTTCTTTAGATTGCCTCAAAAACATGCACAACTATGCCACAAAGTGGAATCAGACATAATTCATTTCCCACCATTAATCCTATTGAGAAAAGTTCATACTAGTTTAACCAGTTTCAAAACATTAAACATATTCAACAATAGAATCATAAAGCATGAAAGATGAAATAAAAGATATGAACACACAGATTTACGTGGGGAAAACACTTACGGGGTGCTGCCACAATAATGGGTTACACTTTCTGGGACATCTTGATTTTTGCTGAAATCACATATTTTTATAAAATATAATGATTTAAGCCTTGAAAGGTTCCATTTAAAGGATTATAATTGAATAGGGTTTGATCAAACTCCCTTAGATCAAACCCCCTTGGATAGAACCCCACTAGTTTTAAACCATACATGTCATGGAGTCTCCTCTACACCTATCAAAATGCTAAAAAAAAACTACTTTTGATTCACCTTTTGGGCAATCAAATGAATTCATTTAAAATTTTATGTTTTGTAAGTATGTAGTCCTTATTATAAGCTTCCCAAAAAGAATAATTTTAAATATATTTAATTTGATTATTTATTCATTTTTTTATTTCTTGTGAATGTAGGTTTTTTAATGAACATCAAGGTTTATGTTTCATACATACGAAAAAATAGGAAAATATAGAAAAAAAAATCTAAAAAATACTTGTCCTCTAGGTATTGATGCCATTATTCCAACAAAAAAAAATTGAATTCCGATACATACAAAAAATGTTATGCTTTACACAGTACACTTATGTCTAAATTGTAATTGGTTTGACTTCAAAAGTTAATTAAAAGAAAAATATTCAATAAAACATTATGAAACCAAATGCATCCTCTAGATATCGTACTTAAAAATCTAAATTCGAAAAAATTAGAATTTTATCCTTCATAGAAAAAAAGCTATGTTTTACATAGTACATGTCACTCTTTAAAAATGTTGTTTAATATTAGAAACTAGTTATTGAAGGAGATGGAAAAGGAAATATAATTTGATTCCAAAAAAATTAAAAAAATATATATTTAGAATATACAGATAAAATGTGACAAATCATTAGTTTACATCATCTTCAAATTCCTCGCGGTTTAGCAACTATAGGTCTGAAAGTGAAGATTTTTTTCAAAATGTTTATTTCATTAATGTCAACTTTGGCTAAAAAGTGCAACCCACTATTGTGGGATCACCCTACGGGTAGAAAACCCCACACTCCAAAAGCATTAGACCCATTGTATTATTCAACAACCAAAAAATACAGTTACAATACAATACAAGCACTAAGCCTTTCATGGATATTATCATTCTATTCCATTTGGAGATAGTCTGGTAGCATAACCCCACTCAAGCTTGGTCTCACTCTGCCATTTTCAATGCACTATGGTATTTTAACATTTCAGATATCTCAAGCGTCACCAGAAAGCCAATGTTTCAACTTCCACAATGAACCAAAGAGTTACCAGCATTCAATACAGTTATCAGAATGTTAAAGAGACAAGAAACCATGTCTCTTTGACTCCTTACTGTCATCCTGACATGCCTAATGTATCACTGCTGCCAGCATCCCCATCGAGATATCGGAGGGATGCTACAAGATCTCCCACTGATGTAAGTAAGTCTTATCGACAAACCTTATAGCTTACATGTCATCCACATCACCACTGCTGTAAACTTGACATCACCTTTCACGTTGACCGGTCCCACCTTAATGGTATACCACGGGTTCCTAGTTTCCCATCGAGATGTCGAGGGGATAGCATCCAAGGTCCCAATGATAATGCAATGTCACTTCGATGCAGTTCCCACCAACAACACTATGTCACCTCAACACCGCCAATGCAACAACCATGTTATCACTGTGCAACTAACATTACTCCCCACTCCCATAGAATCACCACATCACCATGTCGAGAGGACTATCCTCAATGTCTCAGCGATAAATACAAGTCTCTCCGATGAAGAGAACTCCACAATCAATCTACTGCCAGCTCCCTCCATCGGGATATCGAGGAGAGCGACTAACTTGTCCCACCGAAGTTCCTCTATTAGCCTGATACACTATAACTTGAAGCCTTACATGCTAGTAAATTTGAGACACTATTTCTCAACACTTTAAGTGAGAACTTCGTAAGACTAAGGCAAAACCACTACCAAACCTACAAACCTTAAAACCTAAAAGAAAAAAAGAGGGGGTCCCCATTTGCAATGGGGTTGATGCAAGAGCATCCCTGGTTCAAGAGAAATCTTGTATCAACCAAAAACATTTGCATTTCAGTTTGTTTACATTTCAGTTCTTTCCTTTTCTAGTTCAGTTCAGGTAGTTTAGTCAGTAGTAGTTCTCAGCTTGTGGTCTGGTTTTGGCATTTCACATCTTGCGGATCTGGACTTAGCATCTACATTCATTCATCTACAACATATCAAGAATTTAGAGCATTTGGATTAGTTACCAGAAAGATATCGCTATCAGAAGTTGATTGTTTCTCAAAGCAGAGCATTCTAGTAGTTCCTGATAACCAGCTGAAGGAGAAGGCTTGCGGATTGTTCCTTGACTTGCAGATCTCATTGACACATCATTCAAGGTTCTTTGGTTCATGGCTGACCTTTCCCAAGGGTCTACATGTTTTTCCATTCATTTGAGGAAGTGTTCTATGCATTTAGGTCCGACCTATCTGTGAACACATTATAGCTCTTCATTGGAGCTTGTGACCTTCCTTGGCCGACACAGAGGAATCTATTGGTCTGGAGATGATATATATTGAAGTAATAGATCCTTAGGAAAGTAGCTATTGACATAAGAAAGATCTAATAGTTTAGATTGTATGCAAAGGAGATTCAAAGCTTTATCTTGCACATGTATGTAATCAGGCCTGTGAGCCCAAATCGTAAGCCTGCATGTTGCCGACCGATCTCTATTTTGAATTCTATGATATATTGAATGACTAAATCTGTATTTACTTTATTTCTTTGAGTTGTTTCCATTGTGTTTACTCTTGCTGCACGGTCCGGACAGTTCATTCTGTGAACCCTCCTACCATGACTACACCAAGTGGTATCAGAGCAAAAGTTTGAATCTTGAAGAGCGAAAGTTTGATTCTTTGGAGAGAATTGGCGAAGGGGATTCTGTAAGATCTTGTTGTAAGTAGATCACCGATCCAAGGCAGGTTACTTGTGCGCAACCAATCGCCGATTGAGAGGCAGTTGTCGCTTGTAGCCCGATTGTTGAACCTGAGGTAGTTTGCACTTGATCCTAGGAAGATGTTGCCGTGAAGAGTTCCCCCTGTTGGTACAATGGCTAATAGAATGGATGAGATGATGGAATCAATGAGAATAATGTGAATTCATTTGGATGTTGTTGAAGAAGATAGGCGAAGAGGGTTGACACCGAGACCGAATGTTGAAAGTGATGATGAGGAAGAATTTTAATCTGTTGAACATACTGGCGAAACCCTAGAAGGTGATGAAGAAGAAGAATCAGATCAGATAAAGATGTTGCAAGCTATTTCAAAGATTGGAAAGAGACCTAGAGTTGATGTTCCAAACTATACTGGTAATTTGAACCCTGAAGAGTTGATTGATTGGATAAATGACATGGAAGAATACTTTGAATATGAGGAGATTGAAGATCTGGAGAAGGTGAAATTTGTAAAGACAAAGTTGAAAGGACATGCTACTATATGGTGGAAAGAAGTTTAGTTGGAAAGAAACAAAAGACAAAAAGAAAAGATTACAAAGTGGGACCAGATGGTGACAAAGTTGAAGAATCAATTTATACCTGCTGACTATGAGTTGGAATTGTTGAAAAGATTGCAAAACCTGAGACAAAAGGAGAAATTTGTGAAGGAATACACTGAAGAATTTCATAAGATGATCATAAGAATAGGACATAGTGAATAAAGCAAGGAGAAAGTGGCAAGATACATCAATGGACTGAGATTGAACATTCAAGAAGAACTAAGTTTGGTAAAGATGACATTTTTGGAAGAAGCATATCAATTTGCCTTAAAAGTTGAAGAAAAGCTAAATAAGAAGCATGATCAGAGACAGAGAGGTAGAGGAGGTAAATTTTAGAGAGGAAGAATGTTTTCCAGATATGATAGATCATTTGTGGAGCAGAAGAAGTTTGAAAGCCCGTTGAAGAAGGCTGACAGAGATAACAATGCTTACCGGAGAGATGACAGAATTTTTTACCAAAGAGGAAACCCTAGTGCATACCGGAATGAAGGATACAAAAGAGAAGGAAGAGGATTTGATAAGAAGATATTCAAAGGTACTTGTTTCAAGTGCGGAGGTGAAGGACATAGAGCATTTGAATGTAATCAGGGTAGTACAAGCAAGAAGACAAAGAATAGTGGGAGAGCAGCCTATGTTGAAGAAGAACTTGTTGGATCACCTTGTTTAGTTGGCAATCCAGAGAAAGGAGAGTCATTGGTGATGAGGAGAGCACTATTTCAAGTAGAGACAAATGAGGAACCATCACAGAGGAAAAGTCTATTCAGAACTAGATGCAAATCAGGAGGTAAGTGTTGTAAAGTTGTAATTGATAGTGGTAGTTCAGATAACCTAGTTTCAGAGGAAATGGTGACTAAGCTGAAGTTGGAAAGATTGAAACACCCTAAGCCCTATTAGATAGCATGGATTCAGGATGATCATAAGGTACTGGTGAGTGAACAATGTTTGGTGAAATTTCATATTGGATCTTATCACAATGAAGTCTTGTGTGATATTATGCCTATGGATGTTTGTCATATCTTGTTGGATAGACCTTGGCAGTATGATAGAAAAGCTATGCATGATGGAAGAAAGAATACATATAGTATAACAGCAAATGGGAAAAGAATTACTTTGATTCCTTTAGAAGATAATCCTAAAAATGTGGTGTGTGGGAATGCTAGAATCTATTTGGTAGATGGAAGGAAACTTTTGGATGGTTTGAAATAGGAAAGTATGTGCTATGCCTTGATTCCTAAAAAGCCTGAAGTAGTGAAGAAAGAGACTGAACCGGATGAGATAAGAGAGTTGCCGATAGAGTGTGAAGACATCATATTAGATAATGTACCTGAAGGATTACCACCTATAAGGAGCATCAGTCATCACATGGATTTTATACTGGGAGCAAGTTTGCCTAACAAAGCAGCACATAGAATGATACTGGCAGAGAATGAAGAATTGAATAGACAGATACAAGAGTTGTTGAAGAAAGGTTTGATCAGAGAAAGTTTGAGCCCTTGTGCAGAACCTATAGTGTTAGCACCAAAGAAGGATGGATAATGGAGAATGTGTACTGACTCTAGAGCAATAAACAAGATCATAGTTAAGTATAGATTTCATTTACCTAGGATGGATGATATCATGGATTGTATGAGTGGAGAAAAATATTTCACAAAAATAGACTTGAAAAGTGGATACCATCAGATCAAAATTAGAGAAGGTGATGAATGGAAGACTGCTTTTAAGACAAATGAAGGATTGTATGAGTGGTTAGTGATGCCCTTTGGATTGAAAAATGCACCGAGTACTTCATGAGGTTGATGAATGAAGTATTGAAGAAATTATTGGGTAATTTTGTTATTGTATACTTGGATGCTATTCTAATTTTTAGTAAGACAAAAGAAGAACATTTGTGGCATATTAGACAAGTTTTGCAGAGGTTGAGAGAGAAGAAATTGTTGATAAACATCAAGAAGTGTAGTTTCATGAAGGATGATTTGGTATATTTGGGATTTGTGATTTCTGTGGACAGATTGAAGATGGACCTTGAAAAAGTAAGAGCAATTATTGAATGGCCTACGCCGGAGAGCACTGGAGAAGTTAGATCATTTCATGGATTGGCTAGTTTCTACTGAAAGTTCATTAGAAATTTTAGTTCAGTTTGTAACCCTATGACATAAACAATGAGAGGTGACAGAAAAGATTTCAAGTGGACATCTGGAGCAGACAAAAGTTTTGAGTTGTTGAAGTAGAAAGTAACAGAACAACCTGTTTTGGCATTATCGGATTTCAATAAGGTATTTCAAGTAGATTGTGATGCAATTGGAGCAGTGTTAAGTCAAGAAGGTAGACCTGTAGCATATTTCAGTGAGAAGTTGAATGATGCAAGGAAAAGATATTCAGTTTATGATCAAGAGTTCTATGCCATAATTCAAGCCTTGAAGAAGTAGAGACATTACTTGTTGCTTAAGAAGTTTGTGTTGTATATAGATCATCAAGCTTTGTAGTATTTGAATAGTCAGAGAAAGTTGAATCAGAGACACATGAGATGGGTAAAGTTGATGTAGAGTTATACTTTTGTGTTGAAGCATAGGAGTGGTAAATCAAACAAAGTTGTTGATACCTTGAGTAGAAGAAGAAACTTGTTGACAGAGATGAGAGTTGGAGTGTTAGGTTTTGATGAATTGAAGAACATGTATGAGGGAGACACTGATTTTTCAGAACCTTGGAGAGCATGTAAGGAACCTGTTGTGATAGATAGGAGTACGTGGTTAGACTATTTCATTCAAGAAGATATGTTGTTCAAAGGAAGTCAGTTGTGCATACCTAAAAGTTCTATGAGGGATAATTTGATCAAGGAGAAGCATAGTGGTGGATTGGCAGGACACTTTGGCATTGATAAGACAGTGGCTTTGGTGAGTGAAAATTACTTTTGGCCTCAGATACATAAGGATGTTCAGAGATTTGTGCAGAGTTGTAGAGTTTGTCAAGTTGCAAAAGGGAGTAGTCAGAACATAGGATTGTATAAATCTTTGACAGTTCTGGAGAGACCTTGGGAAGACATAAGCATGGATTTTGTAATGGGATTACCTAAGACACAAAGAGGACATGATTCAATATTTGTAGTGGTTGATAGATTTTCAAAAATGGCTCATTTCATACCTTGTAAGAAGACATCTGATGTAGTGCATGTAGCCGACCTATTTTTCAAGGAGATTGTGAGATTGCATGGATTACCTAAGAGTATCATTTCAGACAGAGACACAAAGTTTGTGGTTACTTTTGGAAGACACTTTGGAAAAAGATGAAGATAGATTTGAAGTTCATTTCAACTTTTCATCCACAGACAGATGGACAGACAGAGGTAGTGAATAGGAGTTTAAGAAATTTGTTAAGATGTTTGGTTGGAGAGAAAGCCAAAAGTTGGGATTTGATTCTTTCACAAGCAGAGTTTGCATACAATAATTTAGTAAATAGGAGTACCAGAAGAACACCTTTTGAGATTGTTACCGAAGTGAATCCTAGAGGAGTTACATAATTGAGAGACATCAGTACAGAAGATAAGAGGAGTGCAAAAGTAGAAGACTTTGCAAATCATATGAAGATAGTGCATAATCAGATAAAGAAACAATTGGAGGATATGAATAGCAAGTACAAAGAGAAGGAAGATGAGAAGAGAATACATAAGGAATTTGAAGTTGGAAATGAAGTAATGGTGTACTTGAGAAAAGAAATATTTCCAGTTGGAACATATAACAAGTTGAAGATGAAGAAGTTTGGACCTTGTAGGATACTCAAGAAATTTGATTTAGGAAATGCATATGAAGTGGAATTACCAGAGACTTTGGCTATATCACCTATTTTCAACATTGCAGATATATATATTAGTCTGATGAAGCAGAGTTCAGTGACAGCATGGAAGAAGACTTGAAGAAACAATTACAACAACAAGCACTAGAGAAGATAGAAGACATCTTGGACAGCAGAGTTGGACGCAACACTAGAGGTAGAAAATACAAAGAATACCTTGTGAAGTGGAAAGGCAGACCGAAAGAAGATTCATCTTGGGTTTGTCAGGCTGAGGTGGACCGTCTTGGTTCTCCCCTAGCCCGAACAAAGTGAGGGACTCACTTTTTCAATAACCTTAGATGTTTGATGCAGGGGCATCCCTGGTTCAAGAGAAATCTTGTATCAACCAAAAACATTTGCATTTCAGTTCTTTCCTTTTCTAGTTTAGTTCAGGCAGTTCAGTTAGTAGCAGTTCTCAGCTTGTGGTCTGGTTTTGGCATTTCACATCTTGCAGATCTGGACTTAGCATCTACATTCATTCATCTACAACATATCAATAATTCAGATCATTTGGATCAGTTACCGGAAAGATATCACTATTAGAAGTTGACTGTTTCTCAGAGCAGAGCATTCGAGTAGTTCCTGATAACCAGCTGAAGGAGAAGGCTTGCAGATCATTCCTTGAATTATAGATCTCATTGACACATCATTCAATGTTCTTTGGTTCATGGCCGACCTTCTCCAAGGGTCCGCATGTTGTTTCATTCATTTGAGGAAGTGTTTAATGCATTTAGGTCTGACCTATCTGTGAACACGTTACAGCTCTTGATTGGAGCTTGTGACCTTCCTTGGCCAACGTGGAGGAATCTATTGGTCTGGAGATGATATATATTGATGTAATAGATCCTTAAGAAAGTAGTTATTGACATAAGAAAGATCTGATAGTTTAGATTTTGTGCAAAGGAGCTTCAAAGCTTTATCTTGCGCATGTATGTAATCAGGCCTGTGAGCCCAAATCGTAAGCTCGCATATTGCCAGCCGATCTCTATTTTGAATTCTATGGTATATTGAATGATTGAATCTACATTTGCTTTATTTCTTTGAGTTGTTTCCATTGTGTTTACTCTTGCTGGACGGTCTGAACAGTTCATTATGTGAACCCTCCTACCGTGACTGCACCAGGGGCGATGTGTGAAAATGTCACAACATCTAGTGCCACTTTGAATAAATGTTCCTAAACGTTTCAAAGATAAAGACCCATTCCAAACCAAGAACCTTTGGGTATGGTGGTACCCACCTAGGGTTAGGGTTTTAAATTGAGTCTACAAGTCTTTATTTCCATTTCCTTAAACCCCTAATGCCCTAAGTTTTCTCTTCCCTTGGCCTCTTGCACTTTATCTTTTAAAACTGCATTGACCTCTTGCGGGTTCCTGGTTGCTTAAGTTACAACTTTAACCTTTAAAATCATGAAGTGACCAGTCCTCTCTACCTAGTTTACCTCCTATTCCCCATCATGGCTTAAATTCTAATGCCTAAGTCTGAAGAAGGGCCATGGAGTGCCATGTGGCTGCTTATCGCAGCATCACATAGCTCTAGAGATGACGTCACCACCCCACTGCGCGGCCGTGATATCGCACCAGCTATCAAAGAAATATGGCTTATAACCATTTAATCAAAGATCCCATACTGATGAATCATATGCCGCCATGTGTCGAAATAAGGAGAGATATGCAGGAGGACCCGAATCTAATGGTCGCACACAAGAGGATCTTGGCAGAGGAGAATATTCATCGCGTGGATGCGATATAGCAACACGTGACTTGATCTTAACTAAGGAAGTAGAAAGAAAATGAAAGGGAGATGCGTGGGGGCTTTTGTGCACCCACGCAAGGTAGTTTGGTGGTGGGCCATTTTCAGTTGCGATGCCGCGAGATGGCTCCACGTGTCAGGGTCGGTCAAGAGGTGATGCAGTCAACAAAAGGAGTACATATGACGTAGCCCATTTCTATTGGCTGAGTACATTTCAATGACAATCAATGTAGAGTTAAAGTTTCTCGAGGCATTTCAAGGCATCGATCTCATAGTAGGAAGCCTGAATCAACGGTTGAGGTTTAAACTTGAAATGACTATCTATTGGTGCCATTCCTGCACACCTCCACTCTGCAGTAAATGAGTTTGCAACATGGCTAGGATCTGGATGTCAAATCTACTCTTCTGTTTGGTGTCCAAGTTGTTTCGACAACGCGTCTTCACCAAGAAATCGACTGTTTTAGCTGCTCTCAATTAATTGAGGATCCGATGAGTTCATAAAAAATTTGTAAGGATCCTTTTGTTTCATTAAGTAGTTTGTCAGGTGGTAGATGGCTGGAAGCTTGTTGCTCCTTTAAGAAATGAATTCATGGCCATTCTACGAGGAGTTCGTTTGGATTGTTCTTTTGACCCTGGATATAAGGTATCCACATTTTTGGAGGGCATTTTCTATTGCAGGCTTGGTTCTTTGTCTAGTGTAGAGGTATTTTCTATTTTGCAAATGATAATTTTCTAAATGACATATTCTATCCAGATTGAGTTTAAATGAGAAACACCTCATGTGTGTGTGGTTTATGATTGTCTCTATTGATGTTATTGTTTTTCTTTTGAATGAGGTTATCAAGGATTTCTGAGTTCTTCAATGTGCATATGTTACATTGTATTTCTGGTTTCTTGCATCTACTCAAGGAGTGGATTAAATAGGACTTAGAGCAGATATAAGGAAAAGTTGGTAATATATAAGGATTTAAGAAGCATGGTCATAGGTAATACTCTTTCTTGGATATATTGCTATTAGGCAGTAATATTTTTAGGTCCTCCGAATATGAAGTTCTGCTATCATAACGAGACATTTGTAGTAATGGGTTTGACTCTATTGCCCTGATAAAGCACTGGTCTAAGGATTTGTTTGTCCAAAGGGTCTAGGAAAGTCCCAGAACTCCCAAAATATATCATTTCATAATCTCCACCTGTTAGTTTGAAGGAGTAGGATTAGGATCTTGCATGCTCTCCAGTTTAACCAGTATAGAGAGTCTAAGAATCTTGCCAACCTTAGTTCACTTCGCAAATCTTGGTGTATGTGTGAGAGCATTCTGCTTGGTGTTGAAAAGTTAAATCTTTTTATTCTGAGTTTGTCAAAGACAAATCTTTTGTTATAGGGATACCCCACTAGGTGAGGCAGAACCTGAAGTGAAGGGGAGGCACGTTCACACAACCTCCCATCTTTGTTGGTCGAATCGGTTTGAAATAGAGCACATGGAGTGGAAAACCCTTTGCTGATATGGAAACCAACAAAACTGGCGACTCCGCTGGACATATTGTCTAATCTTACTGTGGAGTTTCTGAGGGACCAGTGGTGGCCTATGTCATGGGTGTGTAGAGTTGGCATATGAATAGTTGTTTTATCATTCCCTTTGGAGGGAGGCAACTCTGCTTACTGTCATTGCAGTCGAATCAAAGAAAAACCATGTGATGCTCTGTTTGTGTGGTGAATCTAGAAAATAAAAGTGCCTTCTTGTTGATTTGTCCTCTTTGGAGGTGGTGACTTTGTTGGTTGAACCCGTCTAAAGCAGCAACATTTCCAGGTACTCCATCTTTGCATTCAAAATGATTAGAATAGAATAGCATTCTTGGTCTTGTTCTTAGAAAAAGCCACTCTTTATTGAAAGGTATAAAGCCCCGAATTTCAATGGAATAAGTGGTTATCCAAATTCTATCCCCAGTAAGATTAGAAAGTGTTTGCCGAAGTATAGTGGACAAAATTCTAAATCATCAAACAAACATTTGCAAAATTTTAGTTATTTAATAGAAGATTATGAGATAGAGGCTGAGGATGTGGTAATGAAGCTCTTTGTTCAGTCTTTAAAGGATGATGCTAGGGTCTGGTTTTCAGACTTGCCTAAGTGTTTAATTTCTTCATGGTTAGATTTAGAAGGTTCATTCCTAGAGCAATTTGGTGAAAGAACTAATGTAGCCTCATTGATTTTACAATTCATGAATATTCAAAAGGAGGATGATGAACTGGTTCCAGCCTTCAATTTAAGGTTTACTAAGTTGCTCAAGCATATTCCTGAACATATGAGACCTCATGATGCATTATGCTTGACTATTTATCTAGCTACATTTGATGAAGAAATGAGTTATTTGCTGAGAGATAAGGAACCTACCACATTGCATCAAGCCGATAAATTTGCTATGGATATTGAAAATAATCAAAAATATGGAATGCCAGTAAGGTTCTTGACTGCAAGTTTTAAAAAGGATATATTTCAGGACACTAAGTGCAATCATGATTTAATGCATGAAGAAGCTGCTGTAAAAAATGTAGGCACATCCTGCAATGATGGGGACAAAGATTCTAATCAGCCTCTGGAAGAGAGATATGCAGACGTAGACTGCCTTTCAAATGATGAAATAAAAGATGTATATGAGGATGCGTCCTGCAGCAATAGGCATATCACAGCTGATCCTGAATATCTGTATGAGGCAGATATACAGATTTTCACTCTAAATATAGAAGATGCTGACTCAAGGAATGGCAGGGAGTGTGCTAATGATTGTCAACATTCAGACTCAATGTGTGAGCCTTTCAGATGATGAAATATATCTGAATGTTGAATATGAGTGCTTCCTTGAAGATGATGACCACCTCTACAATGCAGAGGTTGAAATGTTTGCTTTTGATTATCGGTGCATTGGTGAAGAGGAAAGCCAGGGTCACTATTCAGATGTGAAGGTTGCATATGTTCATATAGCATGGGATAGTATTGATTGTGATAGCAAGGGTGACTATGAGGCTTTTAACGATGGGCTTTGTTCTGCGTTTTTATGCCTTTTCTTGAGGCATTCCAGGTGGACTTTAATGATGAAACTATTGAGCACAATAATGATGGGTATGTGGATATTTCTAAAGGATTATTAGAATATGAAATGTTTCTTGTGCCTGAATATTGCACGTTCAGTACAAAGGATGTCCCATTGTTTGAAAAAGGGTAATGTTCAGACATGGATTCATATGTTTCATATGGGCTTTTTACCTTTTCTAATTTGAAGATGATATGTGAAGAAGATGGTCTACAACTATGGATACCAGAAGAAGATGAATTTTGTTGTAGATTTGAAGAATTTAAGGATGAAAAGAGCAAAAGCATAGTTGACAATAAGAATAGATGCTGCAGACAACTTAGTGTTTTCAAGCTTCGCTTGAAGAAATTAGGAGAAAACAAGATATTTGATAAGGGGAAGTACTGGTTCTTCCTTTTCAGTGGCCTTGGGCCACCAAGTAAAATTTAAGATGTGGTTTGTGTTGCAGATTGGTGTAGGTGACTCTTTGCCCAATGGATATGGCACCTGGTATGCATCCCAGAAATATGAGGTTCTCGCCATGCCTGCAAGAGGCATGCATCCCTGAGCAAGAGCCACTGGTGGTACCCACCTAGGGTTAGGGTTTTAAATCAATTCTGCAAGTCTTTATTTCCATTTCCTTAAACCCCTAATGTCCTAAGTTTTCTTGTCCCTTGGCCTCTTGCACTTTATCTTTTAAAATTGCATTGACCTTCTATAGCAGGTTCCCGGTTGCTTAAGTTACAACTTAAAGCCTTTAAAATCATGAAGTGACTGACCCTCTCTACCTAGTTTACCTCATATTCCCCATCACGGCTTAAAGTCTAATGCCTAAGTCTCAAGAAGGGCCTGGGAGTGCCATGTGGCTACTTATCGCAGCGTCGCACAACTCTAGAGATGACATCACCACCCTGCTACGTGGTCGCGATATCATGCCAACTATCAAAGAAATATGGCTTACAACCATTTAATCAAAGATCCCATATTGATGAATCATATGCTGCCATGTGTTGAAATAAGGAGAGATATGCAGGAGGACCTGAATCTAATGGTCACGCGAGAGCGCAAGAGGATCTTGGCAAAGGAGAATATTCATTGCGTGGATGTGATATAGTGACATGTGGCTTGATCTTAACTAAGGAAGTAGAAAGAAAATGAAAGGGATACGCGTGGGGGCTTTTGCACGCTCGCGCAAGGTAGTTTGGTGGTGGGCCATTTCTAGTTGTGATGCTACAAGATGGTACCACGTGCCAGGGTTGGTCAAGTGGTGATGTAGTCAGTAGAAGGAGTACATCCAACATGGCCCATTTCTATTAGTTGAGGACATTTCAATGACAATTAATGTGGAGTCAAAGTTTGTCAAGGCATTTCAAGGTGTCGATCTCATAGTAGGAAGCCTGAATCAACGGTCAAGGTTTAAACTTGAAATGACTATCTATTGGTGCCATTCTCGTGCACCTCCACTCTGCAATAAATGAGTTTGCAACATGGTTGGGACCCGGATGTCAAATCTACTCTTCTGTTCAGTGTCCAAGTTGTTTGGATAGCGCATCTTCACCAATAAATCGATTGTTTTAGCTACTCTCAATTAATTGAGGATCTGATGAGTTCATAGAAAATCTGTAAGGATCCTTTTGTTTCATTAAGTATTTTGTCAGGTGGTAGATGGTCGGAAGCTTGTTGCTCCTTTAAGAAAGGAATTCATGGCCATTCTATAGGGAGTTCATTTGGATTATTCTTTCGACCCTGGATATAAGGTATCCACATTTTTGGAGGGCATTTTCTATTGCAGGCTGGGTTCTTTTCTGGTGCAGAGGTATTTTCTATTTTGCAGATGATAATTTTTTGAATGACATATTCTATCCAGATTGAGTTTAAATGAGAAACACCTCATGTATGTGTTGTTTATGACTATCTCCTTTGATGTTATTGTTTTTCTTTTGAATGAGGTTATCAATGATTTCTGAGTTCTTCAATGCGCATTGTTACATTGTATGTCTGGTTTCTTGCATCTACTCAAGGAGTGGATTAAACAGGCTTTAGATTAGATATAATGAAAAGTTAGTAATATCTAAGGATTTAAGAAGCATGGTCATAGGTAATACTCTTTCTTGGATATATCGATGTTAGGCAGTAATATTTTTAGGTCCTCCAGATATGAAGTTCTGCTATCATAAGGAGACATTTGTAGTCATGCGTTCAACTTTGTTGCCCTGATAAAGCACTGGTCTGAGGATTTGTTTGTCCAAAGGGTCTAGGAGAGTCCCACAACTCCAAAAATATGTCAATTCATAATCTCCACCTGTTAGTTTAAAGGAGTAGGATTAGGATCTTGCATGCTCTCTGATTTAACCAATATAGAGAGTCCAAGAATGTTGCCAACCTTGGTTCACTTCGCAAATCTTGGTGTATGTGTGAGAGCATTTTGCCTGGTGTTGAAAAGTTGAATCTTTTTATTCCGAGTTAGTCAAAGACAAATCTGTTGTTATAGGGATACCCCCTAGGTGTGGCAGAATCTGAAGTGAAGGGGAGACACGTTCAGACAACCTCCCGTCTTTTTTGGCTGAATTGGTTTGAAATAGAGCATAGGGAGTGGCAAACCCTTTGCTGATTTGGCAACCAACAGGGTAATCCCCTCTAACCTATCAATCGACTAGAAAATGCACTTGAAAAGGAATAAGAATAATAAATTGGATCAAGACACTCTATCTTTCGATCACTACGGTGTGTGCAATGCTTAGCAAATGCTGATTCTATGAAGCATGCCAATGATAAACAAAAGTCAAGGAGTCAGAACCTTCTATGTACACCCACATGCTAGGTTGAACAATCATAAGTACATGATCAAGGAATTAGAATCAAAGGCTTAGTGAAACCATTCATAGCTCGAAGATCCAAGTGTGTGCAATTGCATTCATTCCCATCCTTTAGAGACTAAGGTCATCAAAGTTCACTTGCATTAAGCTACGTAAATAATCATCACCTCATGAACTACCTTGGACATTGCCTCACTACCAGTCAAGCATCTATAGCCCCAACGAGGTTGTCTCTATGATCCCACTCAAGCATTGCTCTACTACTAGCCAGGTATCTATAGCCTCGATAGAGATACTTGAATCCTCCAACTAGTTGAATGATATTATGGAAGTACTAAAAAGTACTGCCTTGTGATTTCTATTGATAATTCAATGAACCTTGCTTTTGATATGAGTACTAGAAAGTACCACATACCCTTATAGCACATGATAAATATCACATGGGCTACATTTATTAGTTCAATTTTGTTGGGCTGGGAATCATAGTGGTGGTAAAGCTAAGATCTTAGGATTTTTCACTTAATCCAAGGTCACAAATACTTAGAAACTTCAGGTTCATTAAGATCTATAAAAAGTATAAGATCTTCAAATATTTCAAGTTATACTAAATAGTGGATTCTTCTTCTAAGCACAAGCATTCACACTATTCAACACTAACAATGGAGTCCACAATAAACTTCCAATTCATGACCCATGTTTCTCAAAGGAAGACTAAGAGATATCAATAAAATATAGATCAAAATATATAATCGCAAGATATCAATGTTAAGACACAATTAATGATTCCTTTATGAGTCAAGTACAAATCCTAACCTAATGATAAAGTTAGAGAAAATCATCCTTAGATCCTAAAGAATTTCATGAATATTTACCCAAGGAATGAACTTTAACAAAGATATGCCAAATTGTGTTTTGAAGTTTATCATCTTTTCACAAATTGAGATCCCTCAAAAGGAAACCTAAAGCTAAGCAACCACTACACTAAGGAAAGAAAACAAAACTAAGGAAAGCAAACAACCTCAACAAATTAAACTAAAGCAAACAAAAAAGAAACCTATCTAACTACAAGTAAAGAGCAAACAAGACTCAAAAGACCTAAATATATACATGATCTAGCATGATTTCTCAAAATGAATAAGAGCAATAATGTGCAAGTGACGGTTCAAATTTTAGTGAATTCATCTTTGAATTTAGAGAAAAGATCTTTCACAATGCAATTCTCACATTCAAGAAAAACTTCATGTAAAATTATCAATTGTGGCAATTCAAACGGACCATGATTAATCTAAACACAAGTTGTTTTCCCTAAGTCTCCATAATCAAATTCATAATTTTCACAACTAAGAGTAGGGAAAGAATCAACCTGGGATACTTCATTTTCTAGTGGACATTGTTTGCTTTTCACCAACACATCGAGAGGTCAAAGTTGATGATGGGTCATTCCTCTTGCAACAACTCATTCATCTTGGAACAACTTTGGCATTAGCTTTTTGTGTACTTCATCCTTGAGATCTTCCAGCGCCCCTTCAAATTGTTATTCATTCTTGGACTCATTAGCGAGAGCTCGTACTTCATTAAACATATCCACGTGATTATCCACCTCTCCAAGGATGCTTGAAACTTCTTGCACTTCATTCTTTTGTAGCATGAGAGAATGTTCATCAAGAACTTCTTCTTCTTGCAGTGGACTTAAATCACTTCCTTCTTTGATCAAGGAATCACCATCTTAATCATCACTTGCCTTTGTGTGAACGTCCTCTATTACCTTTTCAACTTCTACTTCAGCAAGCTCTTTCTTTCTTGGAAGAAGATATGCAAATTGGCTCTCCACAATAGTGCTTTGATTATCAAGGTCACTTGTGCTATCTTCATTATTAGATAAAATGGGAACATCTTCTCCTTTGCATGTCCAATTGATTTATTGAATATATTTGCTCCACAAGTTGTCCAATCTTAATTATGCCTTGGACTCCTCTTCCAGCCTTAATTGCTCCTTGACTTGATGAATAGCTTCCTTACAAGATGAACATATGAGTTCTAAATGAGTTGCGTTATGAATCCTACACCAACCACCCGGAATCAACATGTCTTCTACAGACAATTCCTTCTCAATGCTCAATCTCTTCTTGATCATTTCCTTGAAACTTATAAAGAATTCAGTTTCATCAAATAAGGCATCAGGCACCACCTTTGTAGGAACAATCAGCTCATGTACCTATGAAAAAGAAATTTTCCCTTGCAATGCTAATTCCATCCTTGACAAAAATGTTAGACAATATGGCTCCTCGTGTCCATTGGTATCATGAATTCTACATCCCTTCTGTGATGCAAAGTCATCCAAACTCTTAGGATGAAGTTGTGTATTTAGAGTCCACCAAAGTTGGATAAGATTAACATGAGGATGATCCATTTTTATTTGCCTCAAAAGCCTTGAGAAATTCATATCCATTTTTTTTTATTTTTTTGAGTTTTTAACTTTTTTTGTATTTTTCCACATATGAGAGATCTAGCAAATCTCGAATTTATCTTTGAAAGCTCACTTTGGTTCCACATTCACAATCTAGAATTCATTCAGCATTCCTTCTCTCTTCCATTGAGCATTCGATCGAGAAATGACTCAAAGTGGGTGTAGCAATTCTTCCTTCAACCTTGGAATAAATGGAGTCCAGAATAAATGGAGTGATTCATTGTTGGCCCTCCTTCTAGTGCCAATTATATTGATGTGTTTTTTATGATAGCATTAACATTAGAATAAAATACTGAGTATTCTATCCTCTCTTGAACAAAGTGACCTCAAATGCTAAACTATGTGATCAAATGAGATTACTCCAAGGTTCCTTGAATGTTAGGTCTTGACATGCAAATGGATAGACTCGGTGGAATGGTGTAATTTTGTTGGTAATCACAAAAGGACTTACGCTAAATTACTCCTTATTTATGGATGAAATCTACTCCTTACTCCTTGGATTTGTGAATGAATGGAACCTTCCCAATCTATCTAAAAATAAATAATAAAAGGAAAGAATTAGGAGAAATACAATCTACTCCTAAGGACAATGAGATAATGAATAATGCTTTGATAGATAAATTCCTTCGAACCAAGCTTCATTTCGCCATGAGAACAACAACTACACGAAACTAGTGTAATCTTTAAAGGTAATGAAGGATTTTCATATTGCAAATATGCATTCAAATACCCACAACTAGCGCAACGTGAAAAAATATCCACAATCAAACTATTGCAAAATGGGGTTCAAGCTAACTTTGCATTCTAGCTTACAATCAGCAAACCACAAAAAGTATGAACCAAGGAATTCATCAAATATCTTCACATTAATCCACCATATCAATGAACTTCAACTAAAACTTATCTAATTTACTTTGAATCATCTTTGAGAAATCTTCCAAACCATGCTAACATCCCAAAATAACACAATATTCACCAAGCTTCAATGAGTATGTATTGATTTTGGTAGTATCTTTACAACAATTTCACAATAGTCTCTCCAACTCTTCAAAAGCTCCTACTCTTTAATGAAGAACTAAATTTATAATCTATCTAGAATCAACTCTAAAGAAAATAACCTTAAGGAGAAGAACCCTAAGGAGAAGAACCTCTTTAGAGAAGAACCCTTTACAAATGAAGAGAATGAGCCTTATATAGAGCTCAAAATTACAATCAAGGGTCCAGATTGATTCTAGAAATCAATGATTGAGATTATGACAACATAAACCTAATGGAAGGTAGTCACAACTACCACCACTTTTGACCAATAAAATATCAACAACACATGATCTTTTAGAAGGGAGCCTCCCTTCTCTCTTTCCTTAGTGACTAGGTTCATTGAATCTAGACATGTTAACGTGGCATAATTTGGTTGATGATGACCGAATGCCACCTCAGCATATTCCAAACAATTATCTCTTGAGTGTACTTCAAAATTGGGAACTTTGTCTTTGTGTTGCATTTTATTTCCTTTGGATTCTTGCATTGGCTTGGATTTCTTGGTGTAATCTTGACTTCGTGACATTAGGCGTGATCTTCTTCTCATTCTCAGACTTCTGTGAACAAATCTTCCTTTAGGTATTGGAATCCTTGATGCTAGCTTTCCTTGTGTCATTGATATGTCTTTGAAAGGATTTTATCTTCATGTAAGGTCTCCTTGACGCTTGAAGTAATCTCATTCTCTAGCCTTTGAAGCTCTTTGTGTCTATCTTGAACATCATGGATCGCCAACGAATATCTTCTTCATGGAAGTGATCCTTGTCTTCAACACTTGCAAAAGTAAGGAAAACCTTAAACAACAACAATGAATAAAATCCTTAACGCGATGCAATATTAAGATAAAACATGAATAATTTTGCATGATTGATCAATTTCATTCATAAATTCTTGAGAAAACAAAGGATTTTCTTCATTTTCCTTGCATTTTCCACACTAAAACTGACTTTTGCATTTTTTAGGATCATCAGGCAAGTGTTGGAGGAATTTCTAGGGTAAGAAGGACAAATGTCAAAGACAGAGCGCATTTAGGATGGTGAACTTGAATTCTCATTTGGAGGGCACATTTTCCTTGAGGGCTTGGATTTTCCTCTAGAGCACATTTTCCACACTAAACATGATTTTCCTCTAGAGCACATTTTCCACACTAAACAGGATTTTCCTCCAGAGTGTATTTTCCACACTAAACAGGATTTTCCTCCAAAGCAGGGCACATATTCCAGGTAGAACTAGATTTTACGCTTGGGAAGGGTACATATTCTAGGGTGATGTGGATTTTGCGTCATGGAGTGTAGGACTCAAATTTCCTTGGAAAATTTTGTATTTTATCCTTCATTTGATGTTCTGGGATCAGTCCTTGATCAAGTATTTCTCATCCTTAGTCATTTTTCAATCAGTTTCCTTAATTTCCCATGTGTTTTAAGCAAGAACTTTGCAAGACTATGGCAAAACCACTATGAAACCTACAAACCTTAAAACCTTAAAGCAAAAAAGAGGGGGTTCCTATTTTCAATGGGGTGATGTGTGAAAACATCACAACACCACCCCTACCCCTAACACTTGAACATATTTGTCTTCAAAGTGGTTATCAACATGCTTTCAACCATGTAAGAGGAGTGGCAAACTTGAGAAATGCTCAGAAAGGCAATAGGTTGGAATACACACTATGTATTTCAACCAAAAAGTAGAAATGAAAAAATGAAGTTTTAGTCACCATTAAGAGGATACAAACTCAGTCTAAGAGCACCAAGAGGTAGTTTTAAACCTAGAAAACACCCTACAGGGGTCATAAATGAGATAGGAGGTGTCTCCAAGTCATTAAGAGACAATTTTGAGCATTTTCAAGACTCCAAAAGTAACAAAACTCCTTCTAGACACCTTTGAAGAGATTTAATGACATCAAACAACATTGGTCACATGTCCTATTATTTTGCAAGGTGGAAGTTGAAGAGGTTATGAGGTATTTTGAAGTTTGAGAAGATTTAAAGGCCTTGTGGATAGATGGGAGCATCTTCCAAGTATCTAGGGGTAGTTCAACACTTTCCAAGCATTTAGGCTAGTTGAACTAGTTCTTTCTGGTGTGATTTTTCAAGAATTCTTACCATTGTAACTCAGAAAAAGATAGTTTTCATCAAGAATATCATTGTAAGTTTTAATTTTGCAAGAATATAAAATAGTTTTCAGACTTGTACAATGTTTTAAGCAACTTTTTTTATCAATAAAATATGTATTTTGTCTTCTTAGACAATGCTGTGTTGTGGGATTTCATGAGTATTGATGTATTTTCTATGATAACATATGCAAAATTCCTTATAATACATTTCAATTTCAAAACCCTTCAAGAAAAAGCATGCATTGTTGGGTAGGTTTGTTATGTCAAAAAATGTCCCCTTGGGGGCATTTCACTCTTAAGGTTTAGCTCTCAAGTCCTTAGATTGCATTTAGAGTATCTTGTGTGTTAATTTTGAATCCTGATGAGAAAACCCCGAAGTCTTGTGGAAAATAGGACCTAGGGGTGCTATTTTGATGATTCCTACCTGAAATAGGGGGGATGACTTGGGCACTCGTGCCCTAGTCCTACCCTATTTTGGGTCAAGCCCTAATTTGAAGTGTCAGTTATATGACTGTTGTTAGGTCCTATGCTAACACCAAAAGTTTGAAATACAAAATTCTTAAAGGGAATGTTTGTAGTTGCATATATAAGCATGTTTAGGACTTCATTTGTAAACTAGAGATAGACATTGCGAACTTGTGATCTTATGCTAAAGTGATTCAAAGCTTTTCATTGTGTTATAGAGTAGTATTGTGTTGTTATTGTATTTATTTCTTACAAATTTGACTCCATCTCCTCATTGCATGAAAGAGCATCTTCCTTCCATTAGACCTACACTTCAAAGGTGACATCTATTGTGTTTTCTATCATTTATCATTTTGATTTTGCCTCTATCTCGCAGGGATACACACTCTTATTTGACAACAGTTTTTAAAAGACTTGAATGTCTCTCCGGGGCTTGACTGAGGAAAGCCTAGATAAACACCACAACCCCTAACCACATTCCTTTGTGATTGTAGGTTATAGGTACCAAGTTTCGTGGAGTGGAGTTGAAGAGGAAGGTTGCAGACGACAAGGATTCAGGATCCGAAAGAAAGAAGCGAAACGAAGATTTTTTGAGACATGGGCACCTAGGGCAATGTCCTCTGGAGTTTCAGAGATGAGAATTAGAGTTACAGGGACATTCTACATATGAAGGAGCTTCTACATCCTGAGAATCAGTCTACCTTGGACTTGGGCGCTTGGGGCAGTGTCCTCCGCATTTTGGGTGACGAATACAATCGAAACAGTGATTATCAGTGCTGGAAGGAGTTTTGCATTCCATGAAGAAAACAGTTCCTTGGACTTGGGCGCCTGAGGCATTGTCCTTGAATATTCTGAATTCTAAACTTTGAAAAATGGTCAGTTATTAATCTCTGTCCTTTTCCTTAATTTGTAAACATTTATCAGAATTTATCAGTTTATTCATTGTTTTGCATATTTAGGGTTTTAAGAGTATTTGAGCATTAAATAAAGATATTGATTGAGAACATCTGAGCTTCTGCATTGTTCCAAGTGACAGCCCAACCTGTTAGGTGAATGCTCTCTCTTAGTAGAGATTTAACTCAGTTGATATGTCCTTGAATGTTTGTGGTGAAGGGAGGATCTAAACCCATCAACATCAAACCAAAAACAAAAACAACATCCCCCTTTACATACTAAACATTTTTGTGAACCCATTTTTTTGAATTTTTTATACCTTGTTGAGTGTTTTGTGATAGATTGCATTCATTCATTCTTATTGCATTTGAAAAATTACAAAAATATTGAAAATTTTGAAAAAATTGGTATCCTTGGCTTGTATTTTGGCATAATTTGAATTAATTGGCATTTAATTTCTATTATTTTCATTAGATCTTATTTAAATTGTAGAAATTCATCATTAATCATTCATTTGCATTACATTTTCATGCTCAAATTGGTGACAATTGCTTGAAATTGTGCATTTTTCATAAAAAACCTAGTTTTACATTAGCTAGGGTTTGTAGTTAAAATCTTGTTTCAGATTTTACTACTATTTTAAAACACTCATTTAGGTATGATTTCTAATTGTAGTGTTTCACCATAGTGTCTTTCTTGCAAAATTTCATGTCTAGGGTTTGAAAACCTTGCATTTTCACTAGATTTGGCCTTATCGTCTATCTAGAATTGCATTATAGGCATGTTTAAAAGGATGCATTATTTGACTGATATCAGGGTTATAATCTTCTGCCCCTCCTCAAACTCCTTACAAAACCCTTTCTATTCAGCTTCTACATTGAAAATTGGTGAAAATTACATATTTTAGGTGTATTCTCACTAGGTTTTGACTTGTCATCACTCTAGATCTGCACTATAGGCGTGTTGTAAAAGATATTTCTTCATCATTGGACTATTATTAGGCATATTATTTTCTGCCCCTCTTGATATTCCTTACAACATCTCTTCTTTCACTCATTTTCATTGAAAAAAGTTGAAAAATCAAGCATTTTAGGTCATATTCATACATATTTTGCACTTGTTTCTTGCATAAGTGTTGAAAATCTTTAAAATCTGATTTGGCATTCATTTGAAAACATTTACATGGCTTCTCAATACAACAATAATGCTAGGTGTCCTCCTAGGCCTTATTTGAAAAGAAGAGCCCCTGAACTTGAAATAATATTTACACCTCATGACAAAGAAATGGTAGATACTGAAGGGCCTCTTTACATTATAGTGAACATAATGGAAAGACCTGTGCATGGAACACTTAGACCCTAATTGCATGACTAATGTGGTAACGGAAGATTTCCTTCTTAAACATGATTTGGCCCAAGATTCTTATGAACTGTTGGATTTGAGAATTAAAACACATAATGGAGCTTTGATGAAAACATTTGGGAAGATAACCTTATTAGTCTCGGTATATGATAAAGCCGTGGATCATTTATTTGATGTTATCCCCTTATCCGACCTCTTTCATGCAAAACTAGGACATCCATGGCTTAAGGTTATGAATGTCATCCCCTCAACTATTCACAAATGCCTAAAATTCCCTTTTCATGGAGAAATACGTACTATTCTCCGTAATTCATATCAACCTCCGACTAAGGACAAGAACTTCACTCTTGATTACTTTTGGCCACAACTTGATAGAGACCCTGATCTATGAAGAGACCAATCTTTCCTAGACTACAGACGATACAAAGCAAAACAACTAGCTAGAGTGGTCAGGCCTCCTTTACAGACAATAAGGGAAGAACAACATGCATTCGAAGATCCACTTAAAGCAAAAGGAAAATGACAAAATGACATAAGAATAAAACAAGACTATTATGACTATGATGAAATAATTGGCATGGTAGAAGTGGATAAGGAAAAGTTTCATAACTCACCCCATCCACAGAGAGATGGTATCTATGCTGAGGTTCCTCCCCCACCATCCTTACAAGGATCGGGATGTTTTCATCGACAACAAAATATTTTATCGAGACCAATGAGATTTGAACATGGTGCTTCCTCCTCTAATGTGCAAACTCCTATGGAAAAACATAGCAATGCCTTTGAAGAGATAAATAGTAAGACAAGAAGAAATAGACAAGAAAGAGAAAGGAGGAAGAGAAGACAAGATTTTGCCCAACGAAATACACCTTAACAAGAAAACATTCCACCTAACATTGAATCAAACCTAGATGAACTTAACACTGAACAATTTGAAGACAAGCACAAAAATTGGGCTATGGTACCTTACACACCTCTTTCCTCTAGCATTCAAGATTGGGAAGAGGATAATTTGATCATTGATAACCTCTAGCATGAGCCTCTTGCAGGTAAGTATTTCTAACCCTTTACCTCTGTGTTGTGTTTCCCCTGTGATATGTTATGTGTTGCTTAGACCTCCTAGGATGACCCTTGATACTCTTGTAAGGTCAAGGATACTGGGACACTGCCTCCGTTGTGACCCTTCTTATATTTATATCATCATTCTTCTATATTGCTTCTCCTCTATTTTCATCATTGTGTGTTGTGTCTGACGGACATAGCGTTGTAGTTGGTGACTTGGGGGCACCCTCCTACGTGACTATCCCTAGGACACTTGTTTCTCCTCTCTTGATTTATTGTTTACCTTCTTCTAGTGGTTCTATCTAGTTGGCAGATGATGAAAAACATATAATACTAATACGGACCTAGTGTCCCTTCAACGAGAAATCAAAAAATGGACCTAGTCCATACATGACGACGGGGTTGATATATATTATCTGACGCTTGGCTAGTAGAATCACTACATGTGATATTTTGATGTTGTCTTATCGCACTTACAAAACATAACAATACTGCTGCTCCGCACACTTTGTTTATCTTGGATCTTTCCTTGCTTGGCTATTTATGTGAAAGATTACATGCATTGTTGTTTATTATGGTTATATGGTTCCTAACACCTTTTCTTGCAATAAATTGTGTGTTTGTGGGAACATTTGGCGATCATAAAGTGCATGTCACCTTTGGGCGCATGGGCTTTGTGAGAGGTCGTGTTCGCTTGTGTGTTTTCTCTCTACCTTAATGTGCTTGATATCAGTACATGATATCAACCACCTTAAGGTGGAGGCATATATAAGGTAAGTTGTCTGATGATTTTGGTACTAGTGAAGCATGTTTGTAAGCCCTCTATGGAGGCGGGATGTTGTATCTCTGAGCGAGTGCACATCTTTATTATATATTGCAATCATTAAGCCTTCTACGGAGGTGGGATATCATGCATATCCTTTTTATTTTAAGCCCTCTATGGAGGCAAGGATGGTGTATTTCTTGAGGAGATTGTACATCCTGTCATTTTCTAAACAGTCCTCCAAGTAGGCAGGGTGGATCTGAGACTATCCTACCCTTAAGCATGTCTCGGTGATTGTTGTGGTGAAGCCCAATCGTTGATGTGTGCCTGTAATGTGCCTGAGATGGTAGCAAACCTAGCAATAGGTTTCTTCCATCGCTTGTTTGCCATGTTTTCTCTGTGTCTTCCATGTGTGTGTGTATGGTGTGCTTGTTCCCAAGCATAGTTTCAAGACCGGTGATGATGAGCTCCTCCTATGCTTTGGGATTTGTATGGCATGTTTGTTCTCAAGTGTAGTTTCAAGACTGGTGGCGATGAACTCCTCCTACACTTTGAGATTTGTATTGCATGCCCATTGCCCCTTATGTAGTCTCAAGACTTGTGGTGATGAGCTCCTCTTGCATTTGGGTTGTGTGTTTACTTTCCTTGTACTTGCATTTGCATTCATATATATGGAAAAATGAAAAAAAAAATGAAAAAAAAAGAAATAATCACTACATTCATTGTATTCACTGTGTTTTGAGTGTCTTCAATGTTGTCTTCTCCATGTTTTGTGTGACTGTAACAATCTTCTCCGTATTTTGTTTGACTGTAACTATCTTCTTTGTGTTTTGCATGCCTGTTACTGTCTTCAATGTGTTTGGCATGTCTTCACCATGCTTGGTGTGTTTGTTGTGTTTGTTGACCTTATTTTAATGCATGTATGGGCCTTGAGTTCATGCATACATTAAAGTGGGGGCTGAATGTTATGTCGAAAAATGTCTCCTTGGGGGCTTTTCCCTCTTAAGGTTTAGCTCCCGGGTCCTTAGATTGTATTTAGAGCATCTTGTGTGTTAATTCTGAATCTCGATGAGAAAAGCCCGAAGTCTTGTGGCAAATAGAATCTAGGTGGTGCTATTTTGACAACTCCTACCTAAAATAGGGGGGAGGACTTGGGCACTCGCGCCCTATTCCTGCCCTATTTTGGGTTAGACCCTAATTTGAAGTGTCGGTTATATGACTGTTGTTAGGTCCTATGCCGATACCAAAAGTTTGAAATATGAAATTCTTAGTGGGAATGTTTATAGTTGCATATATAAACATGTTTAGGACTTCATTTGCAAACTAGAGATGGACATTACGAACTTGTGATCTTATGCTAAAGTGATTCAAGGCTTTTAATTATGTTATAGAGCAGTATTGTGTTGTTATTGTGTTTGTTTGTTGCAGATTTGACTCCATCTCCTCATGGCATGAAAGAGCATCTTCCTTCCATGAGACCTACACTTCAAAGGTGACATCTATTGTGTTTTCTATCATTTATCATTTGGATTTTACCTCTATACCATAGGTATACGCACTCTTATATGAGAACAATGTTCGAATGAATTGAATGTCTCTCCAGGGATTGACTAAAGCAAGCCTCTAAATACCACAACCACCAACCACACTCCTTTGTGATTACAGGTTATAGGTACCGAGTTTCATGGAGTGGAGTTGAAGAGGAAGGTTGCAGACGACAAGGATTTAGGATCCAAAAGAAAGAAGTGAAATGAAGCTTTTTCGGGACATGGGCGCCTAGGGCAATGCCGACCTCCAGAGTTTCAGAGACAAGAATTAGAGTTACAGGGACATTTTGCATATGAATGAGCTTCTACATCCCAAGAATCAGCTTGCCTTGGACTTGGGCACCTGGGGTAGTGTCCTCTATATTTCAGGTGACGAAAACAGTCAGAACAGTGATTATTAGTGCCGGAAGGAGTTTTGCATTCCGTGAAGAAAATAGTGCCTTGGACTTGGGCACCCAGGGCATTGTCCTTAAATATTCCAAATTATGAACTTTGAAAAATGGTCAGTTATTAATCTTTGTCCTTTTCCTTAATCTGTAAACATTTATCAAAATTTATCAGTTTATTCACTGTTTTGCATATTTAGGGTTTTAAGAGTATTTGAGAATTAAATAGAGATATTGATTGATAACATCTGAACTTCTGCATCATTCCAAGTGACAGCCCAACTTGTTTGGTGAATGCTCTTGCTTAGTAGAGATTTAACTCGGTTGATATGTCCTTGAATGTTTGTGGTGAAGGGAGGATCTAAACCCATCAAAATCAAACCAAAAATAAAAACAACCTCCTCCCTTTTACCTACTAAACAAGGTTATAGGCTATGTTATTGATTTTGATAGATTTTAGTTGAGAAACATTTGGATTTCCTACTATAAACTGGAAAAATATCAAATTTCCTATAAAAACTATTGTCTAAGAATGGTAAGACCTAAGTTTTATATGGTTTAAAATCATTTACTGAGCAAGTAAGGTGTCAAAATAGTAGTATAAGTCTCCATGTCATTTTTGGTGCATCACCTCCATAGATTTTAGTTTTTAGTTATGTCATTTTCTCCCCTTTTCTCAACAAAACAATAGTAAGTAGTCTAGGTTAGGTGATAAAATCCAAGGGAACCAACCCTCTCTGGAGGTTGTTTTCCATTATAGGTGACCCAAAAACCTGTAAAAAGTCCCCATGTTTCACTAGTAAGCTGAGTTATACAAGTTAGAAAGGGTGTATTATTCTGTGATAATAGTTTTTGGAATGCCCGGTGGGACTGTTTGAACTATAGAAGTCACAAAACAAGCTTATGCTTGCTAGTTTTGATATGTTTACCAACAATATACAATATTTTTGAATCATTTGAACATATTTGGTGACTCTAACATCTTATTTTGAAGAAACAAGTGCATGAACAACGTATGAGAAGGATACAAAGCAAAGGAGGTTCATCTCCTTTTGAATATTTGTAGCTATCTCCACCTAGGAGGAAAGGGAGACTATTGAAAAGGAGCCTGACTTTCACAAGAAGAGTCCACTCTACACCACCCTCAGGGAGGGTATCTCCTCATACTCTAAGGAATCAACCACCTTTGCAACCTAGGGCTCTACCTAGGAATTAGGTCTTTGTACCTTTCGATCAAGGAAGCCCATTGAACTTGGCACAACATGATGACATTCCAATGGCAACTCTCAAAAGCATACCATTCTTCATAGAAGAGGACCAAACCACACCTATTGAACACATCAAGGATGTAGAAAATCTGTGTTGTGCATCACATCATTGCTAAAAATGTTTCTCTTAGATTGTTAGCAGCTTCTTTCAAGGGCAAGGCATTGCAATGGTTTAGAGGGTAGAGGGTGAACTCAATAGACATGTGGGATCGGCTTGGAGAGCTTATTTGCAAGAATTTTGAAGAGAAATCAAAGCATTTGTCTTTGGTACAGTAGCTGATCAATATCAAGAGAGCTCCTCATGAGCACCTGACAGACTTCAACTTCTATTTCCAAAGGACTTGGGATAGAATCCGATAGCTGGTAAGACCCTCAACACATAATGCTTTTCTATATTTTTTGAGGGCTTTTAATAGTGAAATTTCTGTATTGATTCAATCCATGGGTGCAAACACCCTCCCAGGTGCATATGAAGTAACTATAAGGGCTGAAAACAACCTCATATAAGTTGGGAAAGTTGCCCCAAGACCTCTAATGCCTATTTTTTCTAAAGTACAACCTACTATGCCTATGCAAATGCCACAAATAGCCACTTTACCAGCTGCTTCTACTCAAGAAAGAGATATCCCAGCCCAATATCTTGAGCTGCAAGAGATTAAAGGCATCCTTCAAATGTTTGGTAATGAGTTGGTAAACCTTAGAAAGCAGCAATTTCAAAATTACAGATCTTACCAGGCCCCTAATCAAGCACAAGGTCAACCAAATCAAGAAAATAGATTTCCTTACCATGCAAATAACCAAGGCCAAAGCTAAACTCTTAATTCGAGGCCTTTCCAAGCACACAACCCAAATGTGGCAAGCACATTTAGAGAGCTGGTACATGTCCAAAACAACCTTACTCAAGAATATGAATGGTGTTTCCCTTGCAATCAGCTCCATAACCAGTCCACTTGTTCTAATGGGGTGATTAACCGAGCCTTAATGGTACAAAATATACCTAACTTGTAGCCAAATGCACCCTATGAAACACCTATGCATTAACAAGATGCCTCTCCAAGTGACACTGCACTACTAAATTGGCAAGGAGAGGAGTTTTGTGGAGTTAATCAGGACCATTCCTCTATAGCATCCAACACAAGGGGTAAAAAGAGGGTTGTTGAAATGGGACAACCAACAAACAAGGAGCCCTATTAAGCTCCTAGAGGTAAACAAGGTCTTGATGGTCCATCTACATCCAATGTGGCACAAGTCCTACAAAGGAACCAACATATGGCAACCATGGAACAACTTGGGAACTAGTCCCAACCAACACACTTGCAAGGAGATACTATTGTTACAAAGGCTCATCAAAAGGTAAATATTGTTCCTTTCAACATACTTGAACATATGAAGAGGTCTAACGTTAGCATGTCCATGTGGGATGCTTTGACAAAGAGATTTATTGCAAGCCACCCTATCAAATGTAAATGTGTCAAATGAATAGTCAAATACCCAAGATAAGGTTGTGCATACCAATACTCCTCAAAACAACAATAGGTAGCTAAGTAAAGAAGTCAAACCACCACCCTTCTATGTGTATTTGATCATAGGGGATAACCTTGTTCATAACTGCATGATCGATTCAGGAGCTAGCAGTTTTGTTATACCCAAACAAATTGTAGATAGGCTAGGTGTGAAATACCAATCATTTACAAAGGGGGTAGTCCAACTTGATGAGACAACTATAAATACTATAGGGGTTATCAAAAACTTGAATCTCACCTTGCATGCATGTCCTAATTTTTCCATTCCACAAGGCATCTATGTGATTGACTTGCCACCTTACTTTGCTCTATGCCTTTTAAGAGACTTCACTGCTAAGATAGGTGGCTACCTATCTTCAGATTGGTCACACATGCTCTTTAGAACAAGGTATGGAACCAAGGTGACTATCAAATTTGAACCCATAGAAAAGAACCACATAGAACCATATGTATCTTGTGTTTCCAATGCTAATTGTGCCATTATTGACCATGAAGATCATGTTATTGCTCAAGAGCCAAGTACCCAAACTGAGAGCATCACAGATATTCTTTTAGATGAGTAGGCAGCTGAAAACATTGAGGTTGACCCAAGCAAAAATATGGAAGCAGTAGGCCTAGGTGTCTATGTGATTCATGAAAAAGATCCTATCATTCCTAACATGGAAAAAGAGGATGGACAACAACTTGAACAACAACAAAATGAGGTTTGGAATATGTATTTTGATGGTTCAAGAAGTAGACGTGGAGTTGGTGGGGGTGCTATGCTTATATCCCCACAAGGTGAAAAGTATTACTCATCTTTTCATTTTGCTTTTAAAGCTATACTAACAACACAACTGAGTATGAAGCTCTTATATAGGGTTTGGAGTGGGCAAGAAAAAAGAAAATAGGTTGTCTACAAGTGTTTGGTGACAGTGAACTGGTTGTAAACCAGGTAAGAGGCTTGCATGTAACAAAAAATGATCTTTTAAAGTCATATAAGCATAGGATATGTAATGTTTTAGAGGAGTTTGATCATTTCAACTTGATATCCATACCAAGAAGTCAAAATCAGCATGTTGATAGGTTGGCTGCCATAGGAGCTCAATTTGATATCCCAAATGAAATAAAAAAGGATAAGGTACAACAACATGTGAAGGTAGTGGTTAGACCATCTATACCTGATAATAATGTGCATTGGCAAGTCTTTGACAGTGATGAATAGGTGCTTGGTTTTTTGCTTGAAGATGTTGAGTTTTCAGCTGGAAACCAAGAAAAATTACAACAACAATATGGTGATCAGATCATATAGCTGAGAACAAAAACGTCTATTTTTAGTTCTGATGATTCGCTAAAAAAGAGGGAACTAGCATGCATGTCAAGCAAGATCACTATGAAGAAGTGGAAATCTTCAAAGGTAAGCTTTGTTCTAAAGAGGATAAAGAAGCTTTTATTTCACTTTGCCAAGAGATTTTTCCTGGGAGTATTCTGATTTAAAAGGATTTGACCCCAAAATTGCCCAACATACCATTGAACTTGAACCAAATGCAAAACATGTAAGGTAAAAGTAGAGACCTTTAAATCCCAAGCTAGAGCCACTCATGAAAGTAGAATTAAGCAAGCTAATTGAAGGTGGTATCATTTTTCCAATCAAGCACACCTCATGGGTCTCCAACCTTGTTCCTATTAGTAAAAAGAGTGGGGAAATCAAACTTTGTGTTGACTTTCAGGTTTTAAATAGGGCCTCACTCAAGGACCATTACCCTCTGCCCTCTATGGAGTAGATTTTGCAAGTTGTTGCAGGTTCTAAGAGGTTCTCACTTCTTGATGGTTATTCTGGGTATAACCAAGTGCTAGTAAAATAAGATCAGTTTAAAACAACCTTCACCACCAAGTTGGGGACAATGGCTTACAAGAAAATGCCTTTTGGATTGTCCAATGTTGGTGCAACTTTCTAAAGGGCAATGGACATGGCCTTACAAGGTTTAATTATAAAATAGTACTTGTTTATCTTGATGACATTACTATTTTTCAAAGGATGCTAATGAACACTTTTCCCATTTAAGACAAGTGTTTGATAGGTGTAGGGAGTATGGTATATCCCTTAATCTCAAAAAATGCATCTTTGTTGTTCATGAAGGTAAACTCCTTGGGCATGTGGTTTCAAAACATGGAGTTACCATTGATCCAAAAAGAGTAAGTGCAATTCTTTCTTTACCTTTGCCTAGTCACAAAAAGGGAATGCAAAGTTTTCTTGGCAGGATAAATTTTGTTAGAAGGCTTATACCAAATGTTGCAAATATTTTAAAGCCTTTGACTGCCATGTTGAAGAAAATGTGACTTTCAGCTGGTCAAAAGAAGGGAGGGACAATTTTGAGGCTATTAAGGAAGCCTTAGCATTAGCACCCACCCTTATTAATCCTAATTTTTCAAAAGATTTCATCTTATATGCCTATGGAAATGCTGATACTATCTTAGCTATGTTGACACAACAGAGCATTAATGGTTTGGAACAGCCAATAGCCTTCTTTATCCAAGGTCTAGAAGGTTATGAATAAAGGTATTCTTTTGTTGAAAGACACGTGCTTGCTTTTATTCAAAGTCTTAAGAATTTTAGGCACTTGGTTTCTAACAATACGATTCAGCTAATGGTTGCTCACCCTAGTGTTAAGGAATTCTTGTTAAGCAAGGATTTAAGTGATAAAAGAGCTTGGTGGATCACCAAGGTAATGGAGTATGATGTGGAGATCAAAGTCACAAAGCTTGTAAAAGGTAAGGGGTTTTGTGAACATCTAGTTGATGGTCTAGAAGAAGGTAAATAAACTCAATAGGAAGTTGTCCTCATGACTAACAGTGTGTCACAAACTGCTACACTAGAAATAGGCACTAGTTGGACACAAGAAATGGTCCATTATTTACAAACTGGTGAGTGCCCAAGAGATCTCTTTTGGGCACACACCAATTTGTAAATAATGGACCCAAGTGAGTACCCAAGAGAGCTAAACAGTGCCAAGAGAAGGTATTTCAGACTTCAAGCTATTCCTTATGTCCTAAATGGTGTTTTGTTTAGAAAATATTATAATGGTGTTCTTTTGATATGCAGAGAATCTAATTAGATTGATGAGATCTTGCATGAGTTTAATGATGGACAAGCTGGTGGTCATTTTTCACCAAGGACAACAACTTTGAAAATCATCAAGGATGGGTATTATTGGCCATCTTTTTTCAAGGATATGCATGCATGGGTAAGGAAGTGTGTCAAATGTGCCATGTTTGTAGGTAAATAGAATTTGGTAGCCTTTCCATCACATCCAATATCAGTGGATCAGCCCTTCATTAAGTGGGGCCTTGACTTCATTGGGGTCATCAACGCACCATCTAGTTCTAGTCATAAATTGGTGCTAACAACTACGGACTATTTCACCAAATGGACGGAAGTTGTAGCATTGAAGGAAGCAAATGAGAGTGCAGTCTTAAATTTTTATGAGGACTTGATTGCAAGGTTTGGTATACTAGATTCCATTCTTTCAGATAATTCTTTAGCTTTTGTTGGAATGAGATTAACTGATTGGGTTCTTAAGCATGGTATCCATTTGAGTACCCCATCTAACTACTATCCTCAAGGCAATGGACTAGCTAAGTCCATAAACAAGAACCTAATCAGGATCATCAAGAAGACCAATGAAGACAATCAAAGATCTTGGCATATAAAATTGAAACCAACCTTATGGGCTGATAGGATTACTCTTAAGAGGTCCACCAGACACTATCCTTTCATGATTGTGTATGGGAGGAAAGCAAGGCTTACCATTTCAGTTGAGTTACTAGCCTTGAGTCTTATAAAGGAGTTGGAAATGATAGAGGAAGGACCCATGGAGGTATGACTTGATGAGTTGTTAGAGCTAGAAGAAACTAGGATGCAAGCAATACAATAGCTGGAAATGCATCAAATGCAGGTGAAGAAGACTTTTGACAAAAGTGTAGCACCTAGGCACTTCAAGGAATGTGATATTGTCCTCAAATGGGATGAATTCAAGAGCAGACCTAGGAAACACACCAAGTTTGATGCCATGTGGGGTGGTCCATTTATAATCTCAGCTTGCAAACATCACAATGCCTTTCAGTTGTCCAACATGGAAGGTGAAGTTTTTCCTATCCCAGTCAATAGGATACACCTCAAGCTTTATTTTTGAGGAGCAAAGGTATGATTGTACATATTAGTTTAGTGTTTTGAGGCAATAAGTGTTGTTGCACATAGGTTTTAGGAGTTTTTTTGTTCCTCAAGTGCTGATGCACATTTTTCAGTCTTGTTTTGAGTAGGTTTTTGTGTGTTTGGTGGGTGTTTGGTCCTGTTTTAGGTGTTAGCAGCAGTGTTGTCAAGTTTTTTCTAAGTTTTTTCAGTCTTCTATGACTCTATAACCCAATGGATACTAAGGCAGTTGGTCTTGGAAGTTTTAGCAGGCAAAGCTTTGGTGGGAGTTGCCAAAATGTTGACATATTTTGCCCAATTTGAAAAAATAGTCACCATAAGTTTTGTTGGAGGTGTTATATGTTTTTGAGGTGTCTAAGTATCTTTCTTTTAGGTCCAAAGGTCTTAAAGGTCTCTAGGGATGTTGATTTTTTCCTTCCCTGAGTTGTATTCTCAAAGGTTTCAACTCTTGACTTAGTCTTTAGGGATTTGTTTTAAGAGTTGGGAATGAAATAGGTTATGGCTCAGGGAGTCAAAGAAGCAAAAGGAGTTAGTCTCATGAAAGAAGAGCATCTTTTATTTGAGTTGAAGGGAAAAATACCATGTTCCCATGTTAAATAGGCCTTTGAAACCTTAAACACAACAAAAGTATCTTAACTTTGTCAAAAAACCACATGAAAAGGAGGGAATGTATTTCAAAATCATTTGACCAAGTCATGGGTCAAGTCTTAAAGTGGGGTTAGGTTAGGTTTATGGTTTGTGAGCTTTGGTGTTAGGTTTTCATCTCTTTGGATGGTTTTCAGAGTAACCATGGAGATAGCTTGGTTTTCCTTTTGCATGGTATGTGAGAAGAAGGAAGAATGGTTTCAAAGATCCATATACATGGCCCTGGTGTATTATAGTCCTTTTAGGAAGGAGAAATCTAGGCAGATCTACAAGACAATGATTAACAGAAGGAGGTTTATCCCTCATGCATTGTTCAAAAGCTTGGAAAGAAAGTTGAATGAGTTACAATGTGATTGAGCTCTATGCAGGATCAAAGATGGACGTGCAAGACTCTTGTAGAAGCATGTATATGTTTAAGAGTTTTCAAAGGGTATGAAGATACACTCAAGATAAGGATGCAAACTTGTTTAACCCTATACAAGAACTTGAGAGTCTTTTAGATTATTGGGTCTATGAGAAGAAATCAAATGAAGCAATCGTTGAAGCCTTGTAAAGACCTTGTCAATATTTTGAAGATCTGTGAAGTTTTGAGAAGATATAGGCATATAGAGATCAAAAGGTTGAAGAGTAGAGATCACTTCTTCTTTCTTTTATGGTTGTTATTCTCCAATGGAGATATCAATTTTTTTTGAGAGGAGTTATTCTTTAGTAAAGGGTAAGCATCAAATAGAAGTGACTACATACACAGTGAAGAAAAACTTGTAAATCTATCAAACTTGATATAGGTTGTGAAAACATCAAGAGAAGAAGTTATAAAAGGTACTACGAAGTGTCTACAATACAGTAAGTAAAGGAGACAGTAATCTATATCCATTTATTTCAATAGTGCATGCACTATTCTTGATGGATTTTAATCTCCAATGGAGGTATTGTGTTTAGGAGCTTGTGAAGGCCTCAAAATGTTAGAAATGTGCATGAGGCATAGTGAAGGACCTAGACCATGTTAGACAGTGATAGGACAAAGATAAGGGTTAGACTGAGGTGAGGGTTTTTGAATGAGGAAAGAGAAGTGAGAATGATAAATGTCAGTGCACAATCATTAAGATATAGTCACAGAGCATGCATAGTTCTGCCCTATAACATGTATAGACAACACACATGCATAGACAAGATATGGATGTGAAGTTTAAAGACATTGTTGTGTTTTGGCCCTAATAGACACATGAAGTATAAGATATTTTTAAAGGATTGAAGTTTCAAAGGTGCAAGTCTGATGGGGGACACTTGCATGGGTAGTTTAAGGTCTATAGACTTAAAGAAGCCTATCTCATCAGCCTAAAGAGACTTTAAACCTCCACAAGTTTGTCAAAACCTTTTAGAACCCTTCAAATGTTTATATGACCCTATATACTCATTTTAGGCCTTGATATGTCATTAATATTGTGTCAAAGTCTTGTTTAGTTGCATCTACAAGTTGATAGACCCTGATAAGGACTCGAAGTTGTATGCACATGGAAGTGAGACCTTAGGTATGCCCACTGTCTGAGTTTTTCTACCAAGAACAACTAGTGCATGAAGTAGTAGTTGGAAGTTGTTGTGTATGGTCAAAGAGAATAATAATTTCAAAAGATTGAACTCTGTGACAGTGACATTGAACTCTATAACAATGACTACAAGGGGTCTACAAGCCTTCACAAAGACCTTTATGCTTCATAGAGTCCATATGACCTACTAAGGTCTAAAACAAAGATCTACATCAGGGAGCAGTTGTCTAATGGGATTTCAAAGCCCTATGACAATTAGATGAACAATAAAGATAGGTCTGAAGTTTATCAATCATTCTATGACCATGTTAAAGGTTAAAGGATCCAAGTCAAAAGTCCTTTGAAGGAGCAGAGAAATGAAATAAAAAGCATGTTCTCATTTAGACCTTAAACACTAGTTTATGCATGAAGAGGGGCAGATGTAGTGTGACAATGATGCAAAGAGGAAGGAAATCGTTGACAGTCACTGAGCATACAAAGTCACTGAACAATGGGGAAAAAACTACCCATAATCCCTAGGTCTATTCCATTTCAAGATACTCTCTTCTGTTGTCCAAAGATTGTATGCTTTTGTTTTGGTGTTTTAGGATAGATGTTATCTACTCTAAGAAAGAGTATTGTCTCATGAAATCACTAGGAGCAAAAGTTTGAAACCCTAAGCAGGATAGTGGCAAAGATAGTAGGACAAATAGTGGAAGAGTTTCAAAACAACATGCATCATGGTGTTGGGACTTTAATCTATTGTTCATTCTGAGATAACTCTGAGAATCTAAAACAAGACAAAGGAACAAGCACATCACCATAAAAAAGAGGAAAATCATAAACCAAGAAGGTGCAGTCATCATTGAGGATGGTACAAATAGTGAAGAGATCCAATCATATAGCGTGATAGTCATGGAAAATTGACAAGGGTGACAACAGGATAATCCAAATATGGGTATAGTAGAGTGAGATAGTGATTATCATCTATTCAAATGCCAAGTTAGGGGTATGAGGTGGTAGACCATGACTAATTCCATTTACAATACAAGGCACTTTAGTAATGGCCTGCCACTGTACGCTCAAAATCGTGATGTCAGTTGCCTGGGGCTATTGAGTCAGATTTTGACATGCACATGGACCCTTCCCTCCTTGCTATAGGGTGAACTGCCACATCACTCTCACTCTCATGGAAGTCACCAATCGAGAGGAGGCGAGACACGGGGGTGGTCTGGCTCGTTGGAGAGCTAGAATTCATGGAGAGGGGTTAGTCAGTCCTAGGGCCTATGTTGTTGTGCGCTTGTGTAGATGTGTTGTTCAATGATCGTGGTTCTAAAGATAACCATATGACCCGAAGGGTCACTAGTCACTCTTCTCTTGTTGGGGTTTCTGATATTCCACCTTTGTGTGGGTAAGCTATTGTTCTCGTTAATGGCCTATTTAAGTTGGTGTTGCCTTTCAAATCGTTGTATGATTTCTTGTTGTACTAAGAGTTGTCTAAATGCTTCTTATTGTAGTTGTAGGACAAGTGGGTCCTATTGCGGTCTTGGGTGGATTATCTCATCAAGGATTTCCCTCACCCACTCACCTCTCAATCCAGGACACATTCGTGAGCCTAGACAAGAGATAGGCGAATTGAGCTAACCTTGACTTGACCTAGGGTTTGACTTAGGATTTGTGTGACCTAAGGTTTGACTATGCGTTGACTTCATTTGACCTTGTGATGGAATCAAGGGTTTTGACCAATGTTTTGCTATGGTTGACCTTGTGATGGAATCAAGGGTTTTGACCAATGTTTGACTATGGTTGACCTTGTGGTGGAATCAAGGGTTTAAAAACGTTCTAAGTCTCCAATGTTTTGGTTCTTTTTTGGATTTTTACGAAATGCAATGCTAAATGAATGCAAAACTTCTTTTTGTGCTTTTTTAATATTTTTGGAATTGAAGATGCTTTTTCTTAATCTAGGAATTGAAAAATGTATGCAAGCTATGATGAAGTTATCTAATGCAATTAAACTATGTTTTTGGAGTTTTCTGAATATTTGGAACAAATTAATCTAAGAAAAGGAAATTGCTTTTAAATGAATTGATCTATGAACTTTGAAAGCAAATTACTCTAAGAATGTAAGATCTATCTATCCTATCAAGGAAAAAGAAACAAGATTATTGATTCCAAGAGCAATTTTGGTGATCTAATTACTATGAATTAAAAGAAAGCATAAAGGAACTTGGAGACGTGTGAGCCTCCACTATCCTTAGAAATCCTTGTGATGGTAACCTCGTATCCTCTTGTAGCAGTGGGGAATCCTCTTGGCAACAAGATGACAATGGAAGCAAAAGAAGATTTAGAAGCTTTACAAAAAGAGCTCAATGAGATCTTTGTTGAGCACTATGGCTTGATATGAGGAGCGTATGGATGCGTGATGAGCTTTATGTGAAAGCTAGATGAAGCAACGAATAAAACAAAAGGCTCCTATGTCCTGTATGAGCATGAGAATGCTTTATGTGGAGAGAAATAACTTGCAAGAGTTGTGTGCACAAATGAAATTGCCTCCCCTAGAAATGCCTTAAAGCTATGCAACAATGAAATCTTTGAAGCTTTGGAGAACTAAATAAAGAAATGAAGAAAGAGGCTCAAAGGCTTGTGAAGAAGCTTGAAAAAGCTTGTGAAGATGAGAAGAGTATTCTCTAACTTGCTCAACTTGGAAAATAATGAAGAGGTGAGGGGTATTTATAGGTTTGAAGAAGGGATGAGAGGTGAAGAAGAAGAAGAGTTAACTCAATTTGATTGGAGAGTTAACTTAGAAGACTTAAGAGTGATTTGGACTAAAATTGGAGTGATCTACCTAGTAAAAGCTTATCACTCAAGAAGAAGTAAAGAAGAAGGAATGCATGGGAATGCATGAGTTGTTAATTAAAGATAAAATAAAGCTAATTATGCATGTGCGGGTGCATGAAATAGTTAACTCTATATTAGACATGAAAATCCATGCACACAGGAAGAAAAATGAGCAAAAAATAAAGCTTTTTCAAGCTAGAAACTCAAGTTTTTCTGCAGCTGGAAACACGACAGCGTCGCCCAGGGGTCACCTCTTTCACCAGTCAAGTCACCCAGAGGGCGACCCATGGGCAACCCATAGAGGAGGGCACCTGGGTTGACATGCATGATGGGAGATGGAAGAGGAGGAGAAAAGAAGGGGATCTGCCTCAAGAAACAAGTCAATCATGTGTGAAAATCCAAATTTCCACTTACAAAGTAGGATCTTCTGGGGGGAAATCTGGAAATAATAGGGGGAGATTTGGATTGGTTGAGTGAAACTAAAAACTGAAAGTGGGAGATGGATAGGGGGTGGGGGGCTCTAGAACGATTCTAGGGGGTGGAGAAGATGAAAACACTGAGGAGAGGTGAAACTCACCTACAAGACACATACAAGGCTTAGGAATAGTGTTGCAAGCTTAGAAAATGCACCTTGACAAGTGTCGAAAAGTGTCGAAAAGTGTAGACAAAAAAGAGAGAGAGAAAATGATAAAGGGGAAACAACACAAGACGAAAGAAAGACATGTCACCAAGAGAATTACTGTTGAGAGGATGTATTTCAGGCTTACATATACGTGACAAGGATTATAACTCATCATAGGGGTCCTCGTGGAGGCTGTGCATGATTTTGGTGCTTACATATTTGCCCCCTCAGGGATGGTAGTCTACATGAAAGGTAGGTATCGTTCCTAAACTAGGCCTTACATGTTGTCGATTCTTCACAATTGTACCTGCAATAACTAGTATTAGTCTGACATTTGAATATATCTAAACGAATAATGAAAACTGAAATGATGAACATACCATAGATCGTGTGAGTTTGACTAGTTTGTTTGCCTTTGTCAGATAGACCTGTAGGAATGAATGCACACAAAACAAACACATGAGAGATGCATAAAAGGAATAGATGACATGCTAATCTAAAGAGGAGAAGAAATTCTCCTTTTATTGCAGATTTTGAAGAACATATTTGATTTTTAAGAATTTTTTGATGTTTTACAATTTTTTTAAAGTTTTTCCAATTTTTTCTAATTATTATGGTTTTTCTAGAGATCTTGTGAAGGTTTGGTCTTGATGTTCCTTGAGGTCTTTGGGAGACCTACATTTATTGAAGGGATCTCTACCCTTTTCCCCTTGCATGGGGAGACTTGTGTACTTGACTACACAATTTTGCTCTTTTGACTTGTTGGAGGAGTGACTTGTGCTCAGACATTGTTTTACACTTATTGTTACAAGACTTGATTTGATGAAATCCATACATAGATTTAGTCAACATCTTGTACTTTCACTTTCCCTCTTGTGCATATGGTTGGCTAAAGGTTTTATTTTGCTTACGAGAATGCATACCTAAGATGATCACATATGGATTATGCAATTTATTTTTGTCTTTTTCATAATATATATATGAATGCAGGTTACGATATGCAAATGCAAGAACACAAGTGATGCTGAAATGAAACTTTTACTTATGTGGAATGTCATGAGTTATGACATTGAATTTATTACTTTGGCACTCCTTTTCTAATTTTGATATGAATGCAATGTGGAACAAACAATATGACTTCTCTTTAATACGATTTTCAATCCAGGGGATTCTGAGTTATCCTGATATAAGAGACCTATTCAAGGCTATGCGATAGGGATTTAGAACTCAAGAGGGGAACGGGAGTGAAATGGAGTGTTTCTAAATTTGGGCTTTGCTAAAGGCTAAACATTGATCCTTATCTAGATAAGACAATCTGACAAGCTTTCAACTTAGACTAGTAACAAATTTTATTGATGTTCGCTAGACTTAGATCATAGATGGCAAGCAAGATAGACTCAGGGTATAGGATAAATGGAAAAGAAACAAGGTCCTTAGATAGAAAATGATCCTAAAGATTACTAGACTCTTGGCTTTTCTTAGCTAGTGAATGTGTGTGTTTTGTACCTTTCTCTTTTATTTCCTCTATTAGAATGTCACCCTTGAAGCTTTGAGCTTAGACTAATCTCCACCCAAGAGCACGAACATTCAACAATCTTCTCTCTTTAACTCTTTTTTGTAACTCTCTTTTTTCACTTTTTTTTCTTTTTTTTTTTTGTATTTTCTAGAATGCCTCATTTGATTTTCTTCTTTTTTTGGATTTTTGACTTTTATGAAAATGAATGCTTTTTGAACTTTGGATATGCAGTAATTTGATCTCTCAATTCTCACTTTTCTCAACAATCCTATTTTGATCACTCATTTTTTTATTCACTCGTATTTTAGATTGCTTCCTTCAGAGTTTTGATCCTTCTGACATTTTTGGCTAGGAAAGAGAAGGGGCTGAGTGCCACCAAAAGTTTTTGTAGTCTAGTTGGACTTCTCTTCTACTAGGAAAGAAATGGGAAGGTCTACTTGCAAGCTTCCTTTGAACACTATAGGTTTGAATACTGACTTTCCTTAGACCTAACATCTTGGATTATTAAGAATGGGATCAATGTAAAGCTAAGAGCTAGGCTTTGATTAGAATCACTGGGAATGAAGGGGGAAATGGCAATTGTGAAAATGGGGAATCTTTAGGTCCTAAAAGGATCACCTATACCTAGGTAAACTTAAAATCCTTACTGAAAAGAAAATAATATAAGAGCGAGTCATTCACTGTAATGCAAGATGAATAGAATGATGCTGAAATGCAAGAAACAAACTCTTTTTGACATTTTTTATTTTTATAATTTTTTTGTGTTTTTGGGATATTTGATTTTTTTGTATTTTTATGTTTAATGATGTTTTAAGATGCTAAAATCTTCTCCTTCCATAATGCACAAGAGGTAGTGTTGTTTCTAATGTCTTCCTTAACTACATTTGGACCTATCCAATTTGGTTTCAACTTCACTTGAAAGTCTTTGCAAGGACACTCGAAGACTTGGTGTAAAAATGTCTTTGTATTCAGTGAGGAGTTTCATGTACTCACATGTTTCATTGTTTGATGATCTTCCCCCTAGCTTTATCAATTTCTATTCTTGTTGAGTTCTTAGTGTTTTTTAAAACTTTGAGGGGCAATTGGAGTTGGTGTTAACTCTCCTATTTTCTATGTGGGTTTTGGTTCTTCTTTATTCATGATTTCAATCATATGAATGTTTATGTCTGGATCGATTGGAATGGCCACTAAGTTGAATGGGCATAAGACTTTGTTGGGTAGGGATCGAAGGGGAATTCTCTTGTTTCCCCCTTTCCTATACATTTTGAGGTCTTGGCTATGTTTGGAATTTGTTTTGATGTCTCTTTTTCAAAAGTGTTGATTTTTGGGTCACTAGTGGCTTCCATCGTATTTCCCTTCTTTTTGACTTGTTCAACTCTATAAAGGCTAAAAGGATTAGGATCTCCTTTGATAACGTGGGTTTATCCCATGTATGAGAAGTGTACTTCTTGAAATAATGTGGAGGGAATGGACCCCATCCTATGGATCTAAGGCCTTCCTAGGATCATGTTGTAAGTGGTTTTTTAATTGATGACATAAAATTTAGTTGGGAGGGTTTTGGGATCCAATGTGATTTCAAGATTGACCTTAACCATGGTTTGAATGTTTGGGTTATCATGAATTCTAAGGATGGATGTTTGTTTTGTGACTCGAGTTTCATCATAACCCATTATTTGAAGAAGCGAAAAGGAGACCATGTTGATAGTAGACCCGTCATCGATCATTACACGTTTAATGAAATAGTCTTGGACTTGGACTATCAGATGGAGGGGGAGGTCACCATGTTTAGCTTTGTCATTATCTGAGGGTAACTTTTCAAAATCAAATACCGAAGAAAAACACTTTTCACTTGGAGTGTTTTGAACAAAATGGCCTAGATCTAAGGCTTTGATGAGAGCATTCTTGTGTGTAGGAGAACTCTTGATAAGCTCTAGCATGTGAGAAAATTTTGAATTGTTGGAAGTGTCATCTAGTTGTTCTGGTCCTTGTATGACACAAATTCCTTGATCTTTATCTAATTCCACAAGGCCTAAGGTGTTTTGATCAAAGGTGTTTTGATGGATTTTGGGACTAAGTTCTTTATCTTGTGAGAATGTGTCCATGAATGCTTTTTGTTGACATTTTGGGAGGTTTGATATGAAGCGATGGTACCCTAGACATGACTTGATATCATGCCCCCTTCTCTTGTGAAATGAGCAATATTTATCATGATTGTGATCTTGAGGTTTATGACGATTATTGTAAGACTTCTTGTTGATTCTCGGGGGATAGTTTTTGGTATTTTGGTTCCCCAAATTTGTATGACTATCGTAGTCACACTTATTATTGTTTCTAGATGGTGGAGTGTTTGTTGATCTATCTATGTATTGATCGCTTGTCCAGGATTTGTTATTTGTATCATGTTTTATCAACCTTCCATTGGAATCATACTCCCTTCTTTCACTATCAATAGCGACTTGGTCAATTCTAAGGGCACTTTCAAGTGCTTCTTCGTATGATTTGTAAGGGTATTTTTGGACTTGTTCTCATATGTCATTGTTGAGAGCGTATAAGAAGAGATCACAAAGTTCTCTATGATCCATGTTTGGTGTGTTGATTGAAGAATAGAGAACATTCCTCCATTGTGTGATAAAATTTGCAACCGACTTGTTGGCTTCTTGTTTGATTGTTAAAAATTCTTGTATTCATGTCTTAACTAGTTTGTTTATGTCAAAGGCAGCCACAAGTTGATCGATGAGTTACCTATAAGAGTGGATCGATGCTTCTGAAAGCCGATAATACCAATCTAGAGCGATGCCCTCCTAAGTCTTTGGAAAAATCTTTGCTACCACCCCATCCCAAGGAAGGAGTTCTCTCACTACTATGATGTAAGCCTTGATATGAGAGTTGGGATCACCCTCTCCTTTAAATTTTGGAAGCTCAGGGAGAGGATGTGGTAGTATTACCTAATGAATGTTGTAGTCAAGAGGCTCCTTTAAATACTTGAAGTATGTTCCTAAAAGGATTAGCCCTTCAGGCAGATATTGTTGCATTTGTTGAAAGGGTATGCTAGATTGTCAATATCCTAAAAAAATTTGATGACTAGATGGTGTCATGTTTATGTTTTTAAGATTAGGTGGGATTGTTTGTGGTTGATTTTGCGTCATAGGATTCCCACCTAATTGATTGAGACCTTTTTTGTTAGATGGTGAGGGAAAGGGAGGCCTAAATGTTTCATGGAAGTTTGAATGAGGGGTATTTTGTATTGCCCCCTGGTTTGATTTGGTCTTGTCAATGAAATGATTTCCATGTGCCCTAGGTTTTTCCTCAATTTTGTTTTGGCAATTTTGTTTAACCCTCTAGCCTCAAGGGTCTCAATTCATTGGACCAAACTTTCTACAAGGTCTGTGAGTGAGGCTTTGTCCATTCTTTGAGTTTTTCCACCTTGCAATGGATTGCTTTGCATTGGGGTTTGAGTGACCCTGTTTGTTCTTTCTGATGACATTTCACATGTTGTGGACTTTTTATCTTGATGTACTATGTGGAGTAATTTTTGTACCTCCTGAGCTTCTTGTAAGTTCTTCTATTGACAACATACTTCATTGTCCATTTCAATGGCCATTTTTTATGGCTTGTTATGGGTTGATCATCTTAATGGATCTTGATTGATTGTATAACTTGTTGTGTTTTGACTTGGTCAATGTTGTCAAGATCTCTTTGGATCTATTTTGAATTTGTAATTTTACTTGAGGGGACATTCCCTTGGACTTTTTGCATGAAACATTGTGAAACGTGAAAAAATGTGAAAGAATACATCCCAAAAGGATTTGTTTAATGATGATGAAAGTGTGATCTTGCAATGAAATGCAAAAAGCTCAACCAAAAGGTTGTTGGTCTTTATGTTGGGTTCACCAAAATATGTGGTGACACTGACAACATATGTGACAATGATAATGATCCAAATAATGGGAACACAAACAACATAACTAGAAGGCTTTGCAATTCATGTCAAGTTCACCAAAATATGTTCGATCAAAATCATGACATTAGTTGCCTGGGGCTATCAAGTTAGATTCTAGTGCGCACACAAACCCTTCCCTCCTTGCCACGGGGTGAACTGCCATGTCACTCTCGCTCTTGTGGAAGTCGCCAGTTGAGAGGAGATGAGACATGGGGGTGGTCTGGCTCATTGGAGAGGTGGACTTTGCAAAGAGGGGTCGGCCAGTCCTAGGTCTTGTGTTGTTGTGTGCTTGTGTAGATGTGTTGTTTAATGATCTTGGTTGTAAAGATAACTGTATGACCCAAAGGGTCACTAGTCACTCTTCTTTTGTTGCGGTTTATGATATTCCACCTTTGTGTGGGTAAGTTGTTGTTCTCGTTAATGGCCTATTCAAGTTGGCATTGTCTTTCAAACTGTTGTATGACTGCTTGTAGTACTAAGAGTTGTCTAAATACTTCTTGTTGTTGTAGGACAAGTGGGTCCTATTGCTATCTTGGGTGGATTTCCTCTATCTCGTCGAGGATTGCCCTCACCCACTCACCTCTCAATCTAGGGCACCTTCGTGAGCTGAGACAAGAGATAGGCGAATTGAGCTAACCTTGACTTGACCTAGGGTTTGACTTAGGATTTGTGTGACCTAAGGTTTGACTATGTGTTGACTTCATTTGACCTTATGATGGAGTCAAGGGTTTTGACCAATGTTTGACTATGATTGACCTTGTGGTGGAATCAAGGGTTTACAAACTTTCTAAGTCTCTAATGTTTTTGTTCTTTTTTGGGTTTTTATGAAATGTAATGCTAAATGAATGCAAAACTTCTTTTTGTGCTTTTTTAATATTTTTGGAATTGAAGATGCTTTTTCTTAATCTAGGAATTGAAAAATGTATGCAAGCTATGATGAAGTTATCTAATGCAATTAAACTAGGTTTTTGGAGTTTTATGAATATTTCGAACAAATTAATCTACGAAAAGGAAATTACTTTTAAATGAATTGATCTATGAACTTTGAAAGAAAATTACTTTAAGAATGCAAGATCTATCTATCCTATCAAGGAAAAAGCAACAAGATTATTGATTCCAAGAGCAATTTTAGTGATCTAATTACTATGAATTTAAAGAAAGCATAAAGGAACTTGGAGATGCGTGAGCCTCCACTATCCTTAGAAATCCTTGTGATGGTAACCTCGTATCCTCTTGTAGCAGTGGGGAATCCTCTTGGCAACAAGACGACAATGGAAGCAAAAGAAGCTTTAGAAGCTTTGTAAAAAGAGCTCAATGAGATCTTTGTTGAGCACTATGGCTTGATATGAGTAGCATATGGATGCGTGATGAGCTTTATGTGAAAGCTAGATGAAGCAACGAACAAAACAAAAGGCTCCTATGTCTTGTATGAGCATAAGAATACTTGATGTGGAGAGCAAATTTAAATTGCAAGAGTTGTGTGCACAAATGAAATTGCCTCCCCTAGAAATGCCTTGAAGCTATGCAATAATGAAATCTTTGAAGCTTTAGAGAACTAAAGAAAGAAATGAAGAAAGAGGCTCAAAAGCCTGTGAAGAAGCTTGAAAAAGCTTGTGAAGATGAGAAGAGTATTCTCTAATTTGCTCAACTTGGAAAATAATGAAGAGGTGAGGGGTATTTATAGGTTTGAAGAAGGGATGAGAGGTGAAGAAGAAGAATAGTTAACTCAATTTAATTGGAGAGTTAACTTAGAAGACTTAAGAGTGATCTAGGCTAAAATTGGAGTGATCTACCCAGTAAAAGCTTCTCACTTAAGAAGAAGTAAAGAAGAAGGAATGCATGGGAGTGCATGAGTTGTTAATTAAAGATAAAATAGAGATAATTATGCATGTGTGCGTGCTTGAAATATTTAACTCTATATTAGACATGAAAATCCATGCAAACAAGAAGAAAAACAAGTGAAAGCAAAGCTTTTTTGAGTTAGAAACTCTAGTTTTTCCGCGGCTAGAAACATGACAAGGTCACCTAGGGGTTGCCCCTTTCACCAGTCAAGTCACTCATGGGGCGAACCATAGAGGAGGGCACATGGGTTGACATGCATGATGGGAGATGGAAGAGGAGGAGAAAAGAAGGGGATCTTCCTTTAGAAATAGGTCAGTCATGTGTGAAAATCCAAATATCCACTTGCAAAGTAGGATCTCCCGGGGGGAGATCTAGAAATAATAGGGGGAGATTTGGATTGGTTGAGTGAAACTAAAAACCAAAAGTGGGAGATGGCCAGGGGGAAACTCTAGAAAGCTTGTAGGGGGTGGAGAAGATGAAATACACTGAGGAGAGGTGAAAACCCACCTACAAGATGCATACAAAGCTTAGGAACAGGGTCACAAGCTTAGAAAACACAACTCGACAAGTGTCAAAAAGTGTCGAAAAGCGTAGACAACAAAGAGAGAGAAAATGACAAAGGGGAAACAACACAAGATGAAAGAAAAGACACGTCACCAAGAGAATTGCTGCTAAGAGAATGTTATTTTATGCTTACATGTACATGACAAGGATTATAACTCATCATAGGGGTCCTCATGGAGGCTATGCGTGATTTTGGTGCTTACAGCCACCCCTACCCCTACTTATGACACTTGAACATATTTGTCTTCAAAGTGGTTATCAACATGCTTTCAACCATGTAAGAGGAGTGACAAACTTGAGAAATGCTTAGAAAGGCAATAGGTTGGAATACACATTGTGTATTTCAACCAAAAGACAAAAATAAAAAATGAAGTTTTAGTCAACATTGAGAGGCTACAAACTCAGTCTAAGAGTACCAAGAGGTAGCTTTAAACCTAAAAAAGACCCTATAGGGGTCATAAATGAGATAAGATGTGTCTCCAAGTCATTAAGAGACAGTTTTGAGTAGTTTGAAAAATTTGAAAGTAACAAAACTCCTTCTAGATGCCTTTGAAGAGATTTAATGACATCAAACAACATTGGTCATGTGTCCTATTATTTTGTAAGGTGGAAGTTGAAGATGTTATGAGGTAGTTTGAGCAGTTTGAGAAACTTTAAAGTCCTTGTGGTCAGCTGGGAGCATCTTCCAGGTATCTAGGGGTAGTTCAACACTTTCCAAGCATCTAGGAGCCTTAAAAGCAGCATGCAAACATGGAAGAAATCAACATGGTCTCCTCAACTCCTTCCAACAACATCACAAGAGGTCAAATTAGAGCTGGAGTCTCCTTGGGCACCCAAAAAGAGAGGTTTGACCTAGCAAAGTCATTCATTTTCTTTCCTAATTTTACTCCTATATTCTCTCCCATGTTGGGCATGAGAGTGGGATGCCTAGGCCAGCTGAACCGGTTCTTTCTGGTGTGATTTTTCAGAACACTTAGCATTGTAACTCAGAAAAAGATAGTTTTCATCAAGAATATCATTGTAAGTTTTAATTTTGCAAGAATATAAAATAGTTTTCAGACTTGTACACTGTTGTAAGTAGCTTTTCTTATCAATAAAATGAGTATTTTATCTTCTCATATATGTTGTGTTGTGGGATTTCATGAGTATTGATGTATTTTATGGGATAACATATGCAAAATTCCTCAAATTACATTTGAATCTCAAAACCCTTCAAGAAAAAACATGCATGGTTGGGCAGGTTATAGGCTATGCTATTGATTTTGATAGATTTTAGTTGAGAAACATTTGGATTTCCTACTAGAAACTAGAAAATATCAACTTTCTTATAAAAAACTGTTGTCTAAGAATAGTAAGACCTAAGTTGTATATGGTTTAAAATCATTTACTGAGCAAGTAAGGAGTCAAAACAATAGTATAAGTCTCCATGTCATTTTTGGTGCATCACCTCCATAGATTATAGTTTTCAGTTATGTTATTTTCTCCCCTTTTCTCAACAAAACAATAGTAAGTAGTCTAGGTTAGGTGATAAAATCCAAGGGAACCAACCATCTTTGGAGGTTCTTTTCCATTATAGGTGACCCAGAAACCTGGAAAAGTCCCCATGTTTCACTAGTAAGATGAGTTATACAATTTAGAAAGGGTGCATTATTTAGTGATAATACTACCTTCCCAACTACAACAATATCCCTGCTATACAAATCCCAAATATCCATATAATCTGGTATGAACTCAACACTTTTTCCTGTTCCACCATATGTGATCTGATAGATAGAAAGGATATTGGTTGATAATGATGGCACACAAAGGACATCATTGAATAATCCTTCATCCATGTCAATAGATCCTTTCCCACAAACATGCATATATGTGTTGTTGACCATTTAGATGTGTGGTGATGAACAAGTCTCAAATGAAGAGAACAACTTTGTGATGAAGCCATATGATGTGAAGCTCTAGAATCAAGGATTCATCTCCTTGAATCAGAATATGTAATTGCAAAAAGTGCTTGCCCCTTTTGTTTCTTTAAATTTGAATGAGAAGAAGATGATGAACCTACTACCATAGTTGAAGGCAAATTGATTTGATTCTTCTTTAGAAGATGCTTCAACTCATCAATTTGTTTTGAATAACATTAATGTTCATCATGCCTTGATTTATTGCAATATGCACATTTAGGCTTCTCTTTCTTAGACGATTCCCCTTTTGAGGGTGAGGATTCAAAACTTGATTGTGCTCTATCTTTGTGTGTCTTATCATTTTTCTTCTTTTGTTTATTAACAAGATTCCTTGATTCTTTTTGTACCTTAGACTCACTAGCCACCATTGCTTGTGGTTTAGAGGACTTGATGAGGCACATTGAATTAGCTTTGCTTCCTCTTGGATTAGAGGATTTGAAAATGCATCAAAAGTAGGCTCAACATATGCAGCTCCCATAGAAAGATGATGGGTGTGAAAGACATAAACAAATACTAAATACTTAGGACCAAGCTTAGATAGAATATTTAGAATCAACTATAAATCCTCCTTATTAATCTTACAATCCTTTAGTTGTGTTCTTAGTTGCTTCATCTTAGATATATAGTCTTGAATGTGATCAAAACTTATAAGATCAAGATTCATCAAATCATTATCAATCTAATATCCCCTTATCTTATTAGTTTTACTATACAACTTTTCAAAAGCTTCCCAAGCCTCCTTAGGTATTTTTCATGATTCAAGATGAATTTGTAAATCAAAAGATACTAAAGAGAAAATGTGACCAAGAGTTTTCTCACAATTAATCTGCCACACCTCCTTTTGACCTATATCAATAAGTTGAGGCACAAATTCATCTATATATCTTGTAAAACCTTTTTGCCTTAGATAATTCCATACTAATCATTTCCATGAGGCATAATTATATGCAGTTAGGAGTTCAATTTAAGTTTTCCCCACTGCAAGAACACACAATAAAGAACTGAAAGCAAACAAACACCATAAGATTGACCCTCAAATTCACTCAATCAATGACCCCATAGAGAAATATGATCTTATAACTTTATACTTAGTGTGATTATAGCTACCACTAGCCAAAATAACAAAGCAGTTTTGATCTTAACTTGTACATGTATATGCCAAATTAAGCTACAAAGCTAAAAGCACAAGTTTTATATAGAATATGATAGATCTAAATGAACCAATGAGAAGTACATGAAAAATTATGCACTTTAAAAAAAATGCACCCAAAAATGTTGTTGTATAAGCCCAAACAAAGCCTTAGAAGTTTCTAAAATGAGAACTACTCAACAATAGTTGTAAAAATTACAATTTCTAGAAAAACTAGACACAAAAATAAAAAATTGATCACACCATTGCAAAGCCTACAAAATTCTTCTCGAAATCAAAAAATTCTCACAAAAAGGAGCTTGTACGATTGAGAAAGAGGCCTTCAAAGTTGAGGTGCCAAATTAAAACTACATTCTAGAGGGGGAGATGATTGGAGAATGAAAATTGATGAATTCATGCTGACGCTATCAAATTTTGGTGACAAAATCTTCTCAAATTCACCAAAACATGCTCTTGAATCCAAAACCACCCTTCAATTTTTTAGAAAATCGCCCTAAATGTCAATACCACTATTTGAAGGTTGAAAATGCCTATGAACTGGTGGGAAACCATTTACTGGCATCCAAAGGGTGTTTTATGGTAGTTGAATCCTAGAATATTCTCTAAGATTCTATTGTTATCATCATTGATGAATCTTCTACCAGGAAATGCATGTCAGTAGGGTCTTTGCTAGGAGGGAGTGGGTGTGTGGTGTAGATCACACCACATGACACCCTCTGACATGTTGACAGGTACATGGGTACCCTATCGATACAAGTTGATAATGCAGACACCAAATGTATAGGGTACTATGAAATAAATTTGTAGAAAAATAGAGAATTACCTACAAATAATTCCTTTGACTAGAAGTTTAAAAATTTACCTCACGGATAAAGTCTACACCTAGCAGTCAAAAACCAAGGATTTTGTAGTCGATTCCTATGGAATATTCTACCTATGCAAGGAAAATTACTTGATATCCATACGACCAAGGAGGATATTTTTTTCTAATGGCCCAAGGTAAAAGTGTCCAAATTTGATGAATTGATAGTTGATCCTTAGGTTCCTGGGCCTTCTAGACATAATGATAAGGTTAGTGTAATGTCCCCTTTTTAGCTGATGTTGTTTGCGGATGGTTTAGCCTATTCCTGACCCTCGTAGGCTAATGTACATGGTTAGGGGGTCTTCTTAAGGCAGTCACCTGGTCGATGGTTGGTTTCTTGGATTCAGTTGGATGGGAAAAATAAGGGAGATAATAATTAAATTAATTATTTGTAAGGTTATTAAATAAATAAATATTATAAAGTGACCTTATATTTAATTAATTTAATAAAGTGATTTAAATAAATATTATTACATAAAGTCACTAAAATAAAATAATATTATTTTTCTAGAAGCTTCTTGAAGTGGGATTGAAAAAAGTATAAAAGAAGGGGCAAGGCAAGCTTCTAGGCATCCGATTATTGACATTTGCATTTGATGACTTTTGTGGAGCCAAGGGTTTCTGCATATTTGGTCTTTGGGAACGGAAACTCCCATAGATTAGCATAACTGAGGTGGTGAAATATCCTCTGAAGGGTTGCAAATTGGAAGGGATACTTCAGTCCTTTCATTTGTACTTAAATCTACAGTATTAACCAGGGGTTTGGAGGTATTAATTTGCATATCAGAAGCTTTTTCTATTGGTTGCTACAGTGATTGCTACAGTAGTGCTACAGTGACCCTACAGTGCATGCTACAGTGATTGCTACAGTAGCACTATAGTGATGCTACAGTGCGTGCTACAGTAATTTGCTACAGTACGCTACAGTGTCGCGCTACAGTGATTTGCTACAGTGCGCGCTACAGTAACATGAACAGTAACACTATAGTCCAAGAGTGAACAGGGCAGCTGGGAGAAGGTTTCAAATTGGGTTTGGAAGGGACTCATTTCCTTGGATATTGGTCTATTCTCCTTCAGCATCATTGGGTGTCACTATTATCAGGTTCTTCTTGCAACTGTTAGTAGTTTGCATTATCATTTTAGGCATTTAATTTTGCTGCTGTAAGTAATAACTCAGAATCAGATTTGACATTACTGTAGTCATCATTGTAAGCTAATTAGTCTTGGCAAATTCATAGCAACATTGTACTTGGGAATGAATTCCATAAAGGAGATATATGTTGCATACCATTTGTCTGACGAAATGTCCATCTAATAGCATACATGATCAGCATAGTAGTTGCATGCCAAGTGTTTGACAAAATGTCAATTGGTTGTAGGTATGCATTTCATGTCTAATTTTCATGTATATACATCGAAATACCAAAAAAGAAGTCATATATGCATTTAGATTAATGCTTAGACATTGTAGTTTAGATTTATGAGCATTTAGAGTACTCAGCTATCATTATCAAGCAAAAATATCAGACTGAAAACATAGACCAGCAAGCATTGGGTTTACATCAGAAGTGTTTGACAATATTCCTTGGGGTTCAAATCAGCAAAATAAGGTCCGAAATAGCAAGGGATATTACAGTGGTATCAAAGCTTTTGTCCTGCCATCCTGTTGGGTAGATTAGACATTGAATTAGCTAGTTAATCATGGTTACTTCAAGTACTCAAAAGCAGTGGGACAGGAATATGGAGAAGCTTAAACAAAGTTTGAATAAGTTGGATGAAAACCAGAAGAGGATGAATGAATTGTTTTCACACCCTGCAAACATAGACAAAGTAGCTCGGTTTATGACATCCATTTTTAAGGGGTTTACATCACAAAACAAAAAGGAGGAACAAAAGGTCTCTACAGGTGAAGTATCTAGAAACCTCTACAATGAATTTTTAGCAGTTAGTGACCAGCATTCAGCTGATCATATGGAGAACAAAATGGACAAAGGTGATGAGCAGGAGATGCCTTCTTTTGGGTTACAAGTTCCATCTTCTCTTCAGGAGGATAGCAATGGTATGTATTCTTTTAATGATTCCTTTGGGGCTGATGTTAAATGCACTCACAAAAATTCAGAGGGAAAACTAACAGGTGAAGTATGGACCAGTGGTATTGAGATCGGGTCTATTTCAGTTGATCTTCACCCAGTTGATGTTACAGAAGGTAGAGAGGATGAAACAGTGGATCCTACAAGGCAAGGTTGCATGAGTCTCCTAGTTGGTGACATGGAGGTTATGATTGGGGACTCTTTTGATAGTCCTAAGAGTGATCTTACCTCTCTGCATAAGGTTAGCAATTCATCATCCATTGAGTTTATTTTTTGGAGGGATGATGAGGAGTTAGGGTTGGGAACTACTACTGCTCTAGTTCCAAACTAGCATGAGGACACTTTAGAAGAATATTTTGATGAGAGGAAAGCTCTCTATTGGCAGCCCACAACTTCAACTAATAAATTTTCCTTGGTCCCTAAGTCTGATTTGGAGAACCAACTAAAGGTTGGTGCAGATAAGATTGTTACAGTGCTGTCCCATTTTGATCATTCCCACAAGATGGTGGAAATTCATCTATGGAAGGTCCAGCTTGAGGGGAGACACAGATGTGTTGAAGAGGCTTCATCAATTTTTGATTTGCAAGCATTTAAGACAGCCATGGAGATTATGAAAAATAACTATTTAACTCTTCTTTCCAATAGAGATCACCTACTTGAATTGGGTGTCATATATTCAGATGCATTGAAGAGAAAAGAGGAAGAGGTTGATCAACTCACCATGGAGCTAGTGAAGACTAGAAAATCTTTGGAAGACTCTCAAATGGCTCTCCTTATGGCGAAAAATCAAATTGAGGAGTTGAATGTGGAGTTGAGTTTGGCTCATGCTTCACCAAAGAAATCATAAAATCAGTCTTCTATTGCAGCCTCTTTGGATGGGCAAGAATCTTGTGTTGTGCATATGATTGAGGGACAAGAAAATAAGGGAAAAGAAGAGCAAGTGATGGGTGAAGACAAACCAGTTACATTAGAGCAGCTACATGAAGATATGGTTTTTTGTGATGCTTCATTAGGTGAGTCTAGCATTGCTTCATCCTATCATGGTAAAGAATTAGATGGTGCTTCCATGAATGCTATTCGTACATATGAAAGTCCATTGAAGGTCCAAGATATTAAGGTGGATGTGAAAGTTGATCCTTTGCTTAGTGGAGCAGCCACTAGTGTTTTGAATACACATAATGAAGAAGACATTTTACAATGGCATGATGTCATCACTGATTGGTTTGAGGATAGCAGCATTATGTCCCATCATTCTTGTGAGATAGGAGCTTGTGATCATGAGAAAGCCAATGATATGATATCACCCATTGATGGCAGCCCTACACCATTTGGTAGACATGAAGATATCAAGAATAAGAGGACTGATTTTATATATTTTGGCATTGAAGAGGTAAAGAAGTCAAAAAAAATTAATGAAGAATGGTTGCAAAAAGCCAAAGAGGCTAGATTAGTGGCTGCCAATGCAAGACAACATCTTCAAAAAGTGAAAGAAAAGATCAATCTCATCAACATAGCAAGACAAGAAATGATAGATAACATGAGAAGACTCTTTATTCAAATGAGGGATGAATCTGAAAATACACTTGATTCCCCTAAGGTTAGTTCCATGTCAAGGGATACAAAGCAGGACTATGATGGTCAACTATTGACGGAGGTTGGTAATTTTTACCATGACTACATAGTGAGGAGAGTTCATCACCTTTCTTTTAGTTCACATGCAGATGATTGGTTGATGCATAGATGTGGATTGATGGGGGGCTTATACCATCCATTGTGGGATGAAGAGTTGCCATCTACAGAAGATGGAACTAGAGCCTGCAAGTACCCGACTCAATTGTGTATGAGGAATTACTTGCAAGGACAACAGTTAGTTATCCATCATGCTATTATGTATCTGATAAGATTTGCTACTTCTATGTCACAAGGATTTCACACAAATACATGGTTACAGGATGATTATGGGGGCAGTAGGTATGATGGCTTGGTTAGTTAGCACGTCCATAGGAACTGGGCAGAGGATAGAGGTTGTGCTTTCATGCTTGCTAGGCAGTTGTATGGTGCACTCGTGAGGGAAGAGGCATAGATATCCACTTCCATTGATGCTGAGAGGGATCAACCCTCCACATTTGCATTGATTAGTGCAACTGGCTTTATGAGTTGGTGTCAGGAGCACTCTTCTTCCAGCTTTGGCAGTTGGAGTATTGTGGGGACACCAACATTTGTAGATGAGTTAGGAGATACTCATCTTTTCTGGCAGTTGTTTGGGTCCATAACCCATAGATCTCAGTATCAGGGAGTAGGCTCTTGGCATATTAGTGATCCAGTTGTAGACAGTATGGTACAGCAGGTGCCACCAGTTGTCATTGGTAGTGGATTGCTAATTCTATTTTGGGATCTTGATGCTGACGTGTTTGATTTGTCACTCTATTTTGGTCCTAATGAGGTGTTCCACCACTCTTGGTGCGATTTCAGTGGTTTATGTAGAATGGTACAGTGGAAGTCAATAGGTGCACTTTGTGACGGACTTCCAGTGTGGCACTGGGACCCAAGGATTGATATCAGAAGTGATATGTTTATTTCAGCTACAGAATTGCACAGTTTGCTGAGTTTTGGCAGGTTCTATTGCTGCAGCTATTTTCAGCGAGATTCTGATGCAGTTCCTTATAGATTCATTTGGGATCCGGGCATTAGTTGTGGGATACTCTCCAGTATATTAAGGAATCCTTTGTCTGCATCAGGGTTCCAATCAGGGTTCACTGTTGAGTTTTGCAGCATGTATATGAGGGTGATTACTTGCAGTTGCACTTTTGATCTTTATGTACATGATCTATTTCAGATGCATAGCTCAGTTGCGTATATGCTAGATAGTGTGTATGACAGCTTAGCTTGCATAGTTATGGGAAGCAAACATTGTCAGTATTCAGAGTTGCTTCCACTTAATGCTTATGCTCTTGCGACATCTGGCGTTGGGGTTGATTTGATTTAGCAGGTTCAGTTAGTTGTGCTAGTGCTAGTGTTACAGGAGCTCTTTGGTGACAGCAGGGACATTACATAGATCCTCCCTTGGGATCCAGGTGGGGAGAATTGTCTTTGTAGCCAAGATTGCTTGGGGAGAGCAATTTCAAGGAGGGCGGACTGTAATGTCCCCTTTTTAGCTGATGTTGTTTGCGGATGGTTTAGCCTATTCCTGACCCTCGTAGGCTAATGTACATGGTTAGGGGGTCTTCTTGAGGCAGTCACCTGGTCGATGGTTGGTTTCTTGGATTCAGTTGGATGGGAAAAATAAGGGAGATAATTAAATTAATTATTTGTAAGGTTATTAAATAAATAAATATTATAAAGTGACCTTATATTTAATTAATTTAATAAAGTGACTTAAATAAATATTATTACATAAAGTCACTAAAATAAAATAATATTATTTTTCTAGAAGCTTCTTGAAGTGGGATTGAAAAAAGTATAAAAGAAGGGGCAAGGCAAGCTTCCAGGCATCCGATTATTGACATTTGCATTTGATGAGTTTTGTGGAGCCAAGGGTTTCTGCATATTTGGTCTTTGGGAACGGAAACTCCCATAGATTAGCATAACTGAGGTGGTGAAATATCCTCCGAAGGGTTGCAAATTGGAAGGGATACTTCAGTCCTTTCATTTGTGCTTAAATCTGCAGTATTAACCAGAGGTTTGGAGGTATTAATTTGCATATCAGAAGCTTTTTCTATTGGTTGCTACAGTGATTGCTACAGTAGCGCTACAGTGATTCTATAGTACATGCTACAATGATGCTACAGTGCACGCTACAGTGTCGCGCTACAGTGATTTGCTACAGTGACGCTACAGTGATTTGCTACAATGCGCGCTATAGTAACACTACAGTCCAGGAGTGAACAGGGCAGCTGGGAGAAGGTTTCAAATTGGGTTTGGAAGGGACTCATTTCCTTGGATATTTGTCTATTCTCCTTCAGCATCATTAGGTGTCACTATTATCAGGTTCTTCTTGCAACTGTTAGTAGTTTGCATTATCATTTTAGGCATTTAATTTTGCTGCTGTAAGTAATAACTCAGAATCAGATTTGACATTACTGTAGTCATCATTGTAAGCTAATTAGTCTTGGCAAATTCATAGCAACATTGTACTTGGGAATGAATTCCATAAAGGAGATATATGTTGCATACCATTTGTCTGACGAAATGTCCATCTAATAGCATACATGATCAGCATAGTAGTTGCATGCCAAGTGTTTGACAAAATGTCAATTGGCTGTAGGTATGCATTTCATGTCTAATTTTCATGTATATGCATCGAAATACCAAAAAAGAAGTCATAAATGCATTTAGATTTATGCTTAGATATTTTAGTTTGGATTTATGAGCATTTAGAGTACTCAGCTATCATTATCAAGTAAAAATATCAGACTGAAAACATAGACCAGCAAGCATTGGGTTTACATCAGAAGTGTTTGACAATATTCCTTGGGGTTCAAATCAGCAAAATAAGGTCCGAAATAGCAAGGGATATTACAGTTAGATTTGACCCAAAATGCTCCAAAAATGTAGCCACCTTCCAAATCTAGCAACTACCTCTCAACTTCAAAACCTTGTAGATTTATGCTCCAATGCCCAATTTAAACAAATGAAAAGGCTAAACTAACTTTCTTGGACACCCTGAACTCAATGGTTAACATTGATTTACACCAACATGCTCCAAAATGACCTTGCAATAAAAAGACAAAAAGAAGAAATCCTTCCAAATCTGGTATTTCTATCAAGTTTTTTTGATTCTCCAAGTCATCATATGATGCAAGAGAAGAGCATGCTCAAATTTTCAAGAGCAACCAATATTTGCAACCTAGATCTCTCAAAAAAACTAACATTTAAAGAAATTCTACAAGCTCTAATACCATGTAAGAGTTGGTATATAATGCTTTATACCATGCAAGATTTGGCTATGGAAGTAACCATCCAAGATCTAAGAGTTTCAAAGAACACACAAGAAAAATCCAACATGAAAGAATAATTCTATTCTATCAAATAATACAGTATGCATACAATATGTACAACAATGTGAAATTACAATGAGAAGCGCTTGGTTATATAGGCCAAGGTGAAACATAGGACAACATAAGATTATGACAAGTGTCATAATCATATGACTTGAGACACAAAAAGATAACTATCCTTAGTGTACCCTAAGTATTCCCTAAGTAAACTTAACTAGACAAGTGTGAATATGACCTAATGTGGAACTAGCTAGGTAAAATACTCTGTTCACACCAATAGGACATGTGGAATCAAGTTTAGTCAATGCTTAGATAAAATAACAAATTTCACACAAAAATATGTGAATTGCACACAAAATCATTGCATTAAAGATAAAAACCCAATGTGCCAAAATGAATAAAAATTTCTACAAAAACACTTTTCCCCGCTTGCAAGACCTTTACATACATACATACATACATACATACATACATACATACATACACACATACACACATACATACACTAACTATAACACATTGAATCTAAATATTACAAAATAAAAAATCTGTTTGTACATACCCTATGAACATTGCATTGTATGAGACCACACTTAACACACATATCTCCTAGGGTAAATGTAACTATAATATTTCTCAGCAATCTGCCTTTTAATTCACTTTGATGGATGTCCATTACCTATACTAAAACTCCCATCTCTACAAGACAGAAGGATGCCAGCAAAGTGATATGGCAATTGGAGAAACTTAGGGTTCATGAACCATAGACATTACCAATAATGGGCTACTCGGGGAAAAATGAAGTTCGAGAAGTTTTTGATATTACCGATAATGTCTTTATCGGCAAATCATAAATTTCGTGAACAATTAAAAATCCTGATATCGCTCAAATGCCAAGTTGGCAAACCATTAATATTGGCGATAAAGAATGCCAGCACATAATAGAGTTCCCAAACTTTGAATTTTCCGATAAAGGCATATTGTTAGGTTTTACATATCATGAACTTTCTGATAAGGATATATCGGCTGAACATGAAGTTCACAAACCCTTAATTTTGTCGATAATTAAATTCAAAACCATGAAAGTTGATCACTCTTATTGTATCGGCTACCCATACAACTTAATAGTTTGTTTGCAAAATAATGTTCCAACAATTGATTTATTTTGGCCAAGTAAAGGTTATAAAAATTTGAAAGTTGCCAATTAAATCTTTAACTTTCAAGGCACAACAAAACTTACATTCATCACACTAAAACTTACATTCATCACACAACAATTATACTGAAAACAAATGTTCACTTAGGTTTGTAAACAAGGTAAATTGCCGATTAAAAACCTTTCCCCTTTTTCACCTTTGAAACTTCTCATTTGTAAAAATTACCAAAAACAATTAACCTCCCTCTTTTTACTCTTCCGTTTATTTTGAATTTGACCAAAATTTTGAAACCTTTGAAATCTTTTCCCCACAAGTAAACTTTCGGTGCTTGTGGAATTTTAATAATATATTTCTTTAAATCTCCAATCTTGGGAAACTGTTAGAAATATATTTTATTCCCATGAAACTCAAATGCAGCGAAAATGTGTAATTCAATAACTTTTGCCTAAAGATGAATCTTTACCTAGAAATGGACAGTGGGATTGGAAATGAACCAATGAAGCCCCGTGCGAACCTGCTCCACTTTTATGTTTCATAAAACCTTAAATTTAATGTTTTCCACAAATTGGCGCAATGGAATAGGAAAATTTAAAATCTCCTAATCCGTGAAGGATTTGACCTTAAAATCTCAACCACATTAGGAGAATCTGAGTCAAGAAACTTTCTATAAGATGATTTTAGTCTAACCCACATAGTTCTTCATATTTAATTGTTTCCGTGGAATCCCTCAATCTGTGAAACTGTCTTCTTCCCAGTGTTGATGCAAAATTAGAGTAATTTTCCTCTAAAAGAGATGATGTATCAAATCACCTAAAATTAATGCAATATCTTCATGGAAATGTGATTGTACCAATAATCTATGACAATTGATGTGGAGGACTTGCGACATATCTGTTTACAACCATGACTGGAAACCAACAGGTTGAGTTCAACAAGCAATCTGAAAATGATAATTGATTCAAATAGGAAATCGGGATAGATGAATTCAATGTGATGACGCATGCCGACATTGACAAGTAGTGAAAAGTTTAAATTTGGCCGAATTCAAAACTGAGGCCAACAAGCTTGTATGTTGAATGTCGACATGCTTGGTGGGTTGGCCACATGTCAACATTGGTTGTCTATTTTGGAGAAGCGTGTGTCTTACACAACCTTCTCTCTAGTGCCTTTGTGTGGCACTTGGGTAATTTTTCATGCTTTATGTGCAATTGTTACATGAGAATGTTACACTTGCATCACAAAAAATTGGTTCGTCACGTGTGTGTCTGTTAATGTCCTAGTGTAAAAACTGGGGCATTACATATGGTATTAGAGCCCAAGTTGCAGCATTGGGAGCTCTGAGTTGTTTGTAGTGTGTTGGTTCATCATGGAATGGACTTGAGGTGTTTTTTCCCTCATCTTATCCCATGGGTGTGCAAGAGAGCGAGGTTGTAGACTGGTATCCGACCTTGTTGTGGAGGAAGCTCCATCTTCTTGTTTGGTTATCATGGTTACTTTGTCACACAACTAGTGGAGTCTTCCGCTGGTGGTTTTGTTATGGTGTACCTTGGTCCTTGTCTTAGCTTGTGTGTTGATCTCCATCCATCCTTGTTGGAGACCTTTTTTTGACATGCATGTTCTTTTCCCGCTTGAGTTGCTTTTCGGGCTCTAGTTTGGGCTTTTGAGTATTGGTAGGTGTGTTTGAGTGTTTTGGGGGTTTTTTTGTGGCCTTGGGAAGGTGTGTGCGTTCTTCTAGGACATGTGCCTTTGTGAAAATTTTGTTCAGGCACTATTCAGGGACACTAGCATCCCAGAAGGACACTAGCACCCAAATTGGACACTAGCACCCAAATTGGACACTAGTGCCCTGAGGGGACAATAGCGTCTAGCATTGAAGTCCTAGTTTAGCACAAAGTCCCATTCTAGTGCTAGAGTCCTTGTGTGCGTTGTGGTCCTTGAGCCTTTGGACATCAAGCATTTCTCAATATTTTTTGAGGAAACTTTCTATATGGAAGTTGTTCCCCATGGTCCTCTAAGTCTTCCCATATTTTTATCTTGATTGGATGTGAGGTATTTTTGGGAGTTATGACCATGTTTTTCTTGGGAAGTGTGCCTCACTTAGTGTCTACTGGATATCATCATTCTTGGTTAGAGTTGTGTTTCCCCTAGTGGACCCTCCTCTTGGTGAGGTTTCTCCTTATGTTGGGAGGTTGTGTGGGCCTTTTCTTAGCCTTGTGTGTTTTTGGAATGCATTGTCATTCCTTGGTATGCTCTCCATGTGGTTGGGATTGGACGTTAGCATCATGGGAATGGTTAGGCCTATGTTGTGCCTTGTTGTTGTGCTCTCTTCATGTGGTGGCTATTTTTGCTTCATGGAGTGCATGAGAAAGATCCTTGATCGTATGCTTTTCATGATTGGCCTTTCCCTAGTCTTGTGTAATTAATGTGTGATGCTGTGATTTTTATGTATCGATGGGGGTGCCCTATGATGATACATGTTCTTGTGTGGATTATTTTCCCTCTTCTCCTTTGTTGGTGACTATAAATGGTCATGCAGTGAATGTAAATGCATAACTTTCGAGAATTGTGAACTTTTCTTTTGGTTATTGGTGAGTTTTATTTTGGCCTGTGAAGACCAACATTAATTATTTTATCTTTGGTTATGAGTAGCTTAGCTACAAATCTTCGACTTTATTTTCCAGTCACTCTTATGGGTGCATTTGACTTATTGTTGAAAAATTGCTAGCATTTATTTACCTTATTAAACATTGGAATTGAGATCTCTTTCACTTTGGTATTCTTGAAACTGTTGTGGCTATGCTATTTTCTAATTGTTTGGACTTGTTGGTCCTGTGTTGTGAAATGTTCTTTTCTACCCTATCTAGCACTAGATGTTGGGTAGAATGTTATGAGGGAGTTGAGATGGAAAATCTTTGTGACAGGAAGTAGATGTGGGTCATTATGAGACAATCATTATCCATCTATTTCTTTATGTGGGTGTTTGTGTTGTGGTGTAAGTTATTCATTGGTTGCATCTTCTTTTGAGTGGTGATTGTGGATTGATATTCTCTTGATGAGAAAATGCTTGTGTGCATGAGTGACATGATTGTTGTTTGAGAAAATATGGCATTATTTTGGAATGATGTCTTGTCATGGTGTGGGGGAATATGTTATATTTCCTTTGTCTTTCTCTTTTGATCTTGTGTGATTAGTGTGGCCAACCTTGAATGGTTGGAGGTGTATGTTGTTTTCTTTGATTTGGGTGTGCTTAGCAGTGGTGATCCTACCTTGGATGACTTCCAAGAGGAAGTCCATTTTAAGGGGGTGAGGATGTAATGCCCACCAATGTTGACCCTTGTCATTGTGTGTAATAGATGATTATTTGTGCATAGATCCTGTTATTGGATCCTTATGAGATATGCTATTGATTATTTCTATAGTTTATTATGTGTTGTCATGATTTGGCATCATTGCATCGATCTTGTCGATGAGGTTGTTGCCATTGAGATGTTTTGAGGGTATAATCTGGATGCTTTATGAGATGTTTTATGTGACTATCGAGGAGTTTCTGATGAGGTTATGTGATGTATTGTTATATTATTGGAGTTTTAGCTTCACTGTTTTCATTTAAATAACATGTTGGGTGGGTGGATATGATTTCCTTCAATATGATTATGTTAGATGATTAATTGCATATTGATCATTTTTTTAGAATACTTGATTTAATTGAAATGTGGATTTTAAATGATTAATATTTACTTATGTAATTTCTATCATTGCTTTGGCTATTGTTACGTTTTTGGTAGATGCACGTAACATTTGCATTGAGTGTGTAGGAAATTACAAGTATTGACCAATGAGTGAAATGTGGAGTAGATGACATGGAATGCTTGGTCTTCTCAACTCATGATACATGTGTTGTTAAAACCAATGAAAACCTCATCCAGACCGATTGCAATTCCGAATTCCCCTTCTGATGGACCTGTGAATGTCTTCTTGGGTGTGTTTGATTTATCACTTGTGTGATTCTGCGTATGCTTGGCGTGCGAATTGATTTATTATGCCTTAGAAATCATTGATTTATGCTATTGTTTCCTAGTTAGGAGAAAAACATTTAAATGATTTAGTAGGTGTTTGGAAAATATTTAATTGAAAATGCATTTTTAATTAATTGCTTGGTGTTTGAAATAGATTAAATTCTATTTGAAAAGAAATATTAGTGTTTAAAGTGATTTTATATTGTGGAAAAGAATAAAAGAGTTATATATTTTTGAAAATGGGACATATTTATGAAAAATGCTTTATTATTTTCATTATGTAATTTTTAAAATGGAGAGCAAAAAATGGGAATTTTAGAACCCTTTTTTGGAAGAAATTAGATTTGCTCATACTGAGAGATCGCTTGGTCGAATCGAGTTATGGTAACAATGAAAAAGGTTCCCCTCCTCCTTACCTTCAGTTTGATTTAGGTATTTCTCCTATTAGATATGTATTTATTTTTATTTAACAATTTTTTATTTTGTAGAAAAGATCATTTTTGGAAAATTTAATTTCCTACCCAAACCCTATCAATTTTTTCTAAAACTATTTTTTTTTTGTGAAAAGTGTGTTGTTGGGTAGAATTGGGACAAGAGGGTATGTTGCATTTTCAATTTTTGGATTTATTGGAAAACATGAAAAGTGCATGAATTTAGTTGTTTTGACCTATCATATTTTGTTAAAAACATTATGTGAGTGGAAAAGATTGATAATGGGCTAATTTAGAACAAGAAGGTATGTTTGCATTTTTAGTTTTTGGATTTCTTGGAAATGTGAAAAGTGCATGAATTTCCTTATTTTGCCCTGCTTGATTTGACTGGAATTTTTATGTGATTGAAAAAGTGTAAAGATGGGATAATTTAGACCAAGAGGGTATTTTCTGATTTTGAATTCCTCATTTTCACAAATGTGAATTTTTGAGTGATTTATGGTTGCACTGGGAAGCATGCCTTCAAGGGTATAATGTTCTATTTCTATTTTTGGGTTCCTTGAAGGAGGAAGTCCTTGCTTATGGGTTGAATATTTCCCAACTCATTAGATGATGTTGGATGCAAGGAGTACACTAACTAAGTGCCCTTTGAGCCTATTGGAGTGTTTAGAGTGGTTGTTGTTCACCTTGTGTCTCTCATGCATGAGTGGTGGATGTGCATCTTGAGGATCTTATGTGTGAGTGGCAGATGTGTACCTTGAGGCTATTATGTGTGAGTGATGGACATGAACCTTGATGCTCTTATGTGTGAGTGGCAGATGGGCACCTCGAGGCTCTGTGCATGAGTGGTGGCATCCTAACCTTGAGGCTCCTATGAGAGTGGAATGTCCTAACCTTGAGGCTTCTATGTGAGTGTAAAGTCCTTACCTTGTGGATCCTATGAGAGTGGTGGCATCCTTACCTTGAGGCTCATATGAGAGTAGTGATACCATTATTGATATGCTTGTTGTTGAGTGTTATTCCATCTTGTGCATTGATTGACGTGTGTGCCATATGTTGCCTTTATGTTCTTTGTGATGTGAGTAGTTGTATGTGATTGTGAGTGCTAGTAATGCGAGTGTTACCTTATTGTACTTATGTGTGATTTCATCTTTGACTCTAGTGTGAGTGATGTGTTTGAGACTCTTGTACTTGAGTTGTCGATGCATTCCTTGGATTGGTGTGAGATGGCCTGATAGAGGGTTTGCCATGATCGTCTACTCCGTAGCTCAGGGGTTGTCTAGAGTGGCATAGTCATCTATTGTGCTTAACAATGATAATATTGTAGGGTGGTGAGTGACATTTCCCCATTGGTTCTATCAAGATGATCTTGTAGGAGCTGGATGAGTTCTATGTCTATTTCTGGACATTTTGACTATGTTGTTCTATATGCCTATTGGGGCATTTTGGTGGAAGTTTATTATGATGTATATTCATGCTTTGTATTATTTATTTATTGGAGTGTGATCCTTCCATGTTTGGGAAGTAGCCTTGATCGTGTTATATTTTTATGATGTTGTTTGGTTAGAAAATGAATCATGTTTTGGATGGAAATCTTTTTATAACATTTTCTCATGTGTTGGAAATGGTTAACTGAGGATGTTGGAGTCCTCCATTTTGTATGATGTATTTATATTACGCTATGTTTATGGATTGTGATGCAGTTTACCCACATTATGATTGATGTTTCAATGTTTGGTTTTGGCCCAATCCAACATTGGTGTTGAATGAGTGTGGCATTTCGTTTACAGTTTCTCTTATTTGGCATGTATGTTAGCATTTTGGAAAATGGCTATAATTCTATATTTGAGTTATTTCATGCTTTTGATATTAGATGGCATGTTGTTTATAGTTGTCGAGTGGATGCCTTGTGGTTTGCTTCCTTGTGGTTGAGTCATTTTGTGAGGTGTCATGGCCAACACTCCTATTTGGCTGGTAGGTTGAATATTGATATGTTTGGTGGGTTGGCCACATGTCAACATTGGTTGTCTTTTTTAGAGAAGCAGGTGTCTTGCACCACCTTCTCTCTAGTGCCTTTGTGTGGCACTTGGGTAATTTTTCATGCTTTGTGTGCAATTGTGACATGTGGATGCTACACTTGCATCGCAAAAATTTGGTTCGTCTCGTGTTTGTCTGATAATGTCCTAGTGTAAAAGTTGGGGCATTGCATGATATACCTACTATATTTTCCATCGCATACCAAGAAAATTGCCTTGCAAACAAAAAACTTCACAAATTCTAAAAAACAAACTCCTCACAAACTCCCCTGTCACAAATCTTTGACAAACACACAACAAACTTTAAAAAAATTCTCCTTCTCAAATTTAATTTCATCAACCAAATTTTATATGCACTATTTAATACGGAACAAAATATTTAAATTTTGACTATTTTGGAGCCACAATTCACCATCAATATATTAATACTTAATTTTAATTTGTATATCTACACATTATAAGAGATTGCAAGATAGAATCTAAAAATTAACCACTATAATTTAATGGGTGGGAAAAGTAGAAACCATGAATTATCCTTCTATAGATTAGCCTCTTCTTAATGTAGGGAAATTAGTGTTGTGCACATATTTGGCAGTTAGTTTCAAACTTCTTAAATGATAAATTACACATGGTCTTCACAAAGATACACACAAAAAATAGATTTAGCTTAATCATAGCTTAGTTTATCCAAGGTTTTATGTATATTATATCATTGGAATGCCATCTCTTCTAAATTTGAAGTGATGCATGGTAAAATGTATGTTGTTAAATGGAGCCTAACCAGACTTGGAGGTTAAATTTACCCCACTTTTATCGGCGCGGTTTCCCCCCAAATTATTTAACGGGGTTAAGGGGCAGTGCCCCTGAAACCTCAAACAGTTTTTTATTATTATTTTATAAAGGCATTGGGAGTTATTTTTCTATTGGCCGACATAAAAAAACCCTATTTTGTAACCGACATAAGGCTTGATAAAAGCGGCTAAGGGTTAGGGTTTCATATGATGTATTGTAGCATTTTACAATGGTATTGAGTTGCAAGGATTACTGGTTGTAATCAATTTGATTTACTAGATAATAATATTGGACTCTCTGTTGGTGGATGTAGCCCAAGTTTGGGTGAACCATGTTAAAATTGTCTCTCTCACTGTTATTATTTCTGTGTATTTTCATTCCTCTATTTAATCTTTATTTGCATTTAATTGATATCTTCTGCCAGCTAACCCTAACAATGTATCCATTGACTAATATGATTATAAGAAACTTTTGAAAAACTAGACGAGTTGCATGCATGCGTACATAGATGAATTTGAGATGGATGGGACTGAAAGCTTTGCCTAACCAACACAAAATTCAAATCAAATGCCACTATTTATACATTTCCAAGTGCTGCCAATACTTCTCCCTGGAAATATAATTGGCATGTTAGGTATTTGCATAATAGTTTAGGGCTTTGCTTATGCTCCAACTAATCACACACATGTTTCTAAAGTTGTCAATAGCTAGGATAAAAGGAATAGTGGCTGATTTAATCCTTAGAATGTCCTAAGAAAGGAACATAAATTTAAAAATGGCAAGAAATCTGAGACAAATGTATAAATCTACATATCTATAATTACATTACTATAAAATTGGAGGTGATCTAATGCATAAAAATTACTGTTATATAAGTGAAGCCTTAAACGGCTGGAAACTATAAGCTGAAAAATCTATAGAATCCAATTATTCTTGCAAGTAAATCTCACACTATTCTTGATCAGTGTTCACGGTTAAAAATAGGCATTCCTAGCTGAAGAATAGGCGTTGATGGGCAGTTCAAATGGCAAAATTTTCCAAATGTCTAAGGCACAATTTTCAACTCAAAAGCCCACCTAGCCTCCAATCTCCACCTCTACGCTATTCAATGGCACCAAACAAAAAATGATTGCTTGTAATTACAGGCATTTACTACCAGTACACTTCACAAAAGGTAGTGAGTTGGATCTCTATGCACTGTGTGTAATGATGTTACTTTCAATGGTTATAAAGACAATAATGTGATATTTCTTTATGGTGAACAAAATAAAACAAAATGGTTCTCACATAGTATTAATAAATCCATTCAGCTTGGTCGTGACCCCAAAATCTTATGTAAGAATTTGTAACAATTCTTAGAAAGTAAATGTAATAGTTTCAAGTATATTGCTATTAAATTTATAGAAATAAATAAATGATTTGATTTATTAAAATGCTTTATAAATTGTTCAATTAGAAAGATAATCTTTATTATCCATAGATTCTCAAAGAAGAGTATATATATGATTCAAAACTTAGATACGATTTCTTTAAAACTAATCGTTTAGTTGTCTTAATTGTGAACACTCTAAGAGGAATAGTTCTTATTCAAAATACAATAGAACACATGTTCCATTAAGCAACAGCCCTAGCCAAGACAGTACTTGTGTACAGACCAAGTTGTACATATTGTGCACACCCCAACCGACACACCCTAAGTTGGACATACTCTGCATGCCCCAACCATCACACCCATTCATTAGAAATCATAAATAATATTACATTTATTAATCTTTTAATTATAATATTCTTGTCAAATTTACTCTAATATGAGTATATTATCTAATAAGGTTCTTTAACCTTTCTTTTTAACATGAAAATATTTTATTTTCTCTTTTGTTTTTACATATCTCCTTACTGAATTTATTGCTTTTTGTTCCCTTAATAAAGTTTTCATAAATTTTCATAAAATTTATTTGTTTAAATCATTTTATGGGAAAAAAGTCCCATAATATAGGAATAATTTCATGTTCTAAAGACCTTGTGGTAGCATGGTATTCATTTCTAGTTCATTCTTTATGATCCAGATGATGCAATATCTCAATATTTGAAATGGAGTCATTTTCCTTAACTTGTTGGAGAAGAGGATAAATCCCATGACTTGTAGTAAAGAAGGTGCTGACTAGAATAATCTTGAGGCAAAAATGTACATGTTTCATCATTTGGGGCCATGTTAATCCTTAATGAAGGCCTATTTATGCGAACCACTAAATATAATGTTTTTTATGTCTTGGGTTGATGTAAGATGGTTGTAAATTATAAATGCATCATAGGGTCATCCTCATATGTATTAGGATTATGTTATAATGACAATTTCTCCTTGAAAGATGTAATGGTTTTTCTTTGATGTCATGCCCACATTTCCCATGCGGTCACAACACGCATCACACGTGTCATGTCCACATTTGTCATGTGGTCATGACATGAAATATCAAAAAATTTCCATGCTTCCCTAGAAACCCCCTCACACACATAAGCATGCTTGGTGGCATACACTTAAAGTGCAACCACAATAGTTGAAAGCGGGGTAATACACACACATGTGCATACCCTTCACAAGAAGGCCATCCAGGGGGTCATCGCGACATAGTTAACGTCACTAATAGGGTTCAACTTTACTAAACCAATCAAACCCTAATTTCCAAGAAATTTCGGTAGCATAACACTAATTCCTTTCAAGAGGTTCCCTGATTTGGGTTAATGAATTTCTTACATCTCACTCATATAGTTGATTAAGTTGATCGAACATTTTTCAACAAAGCACAATCATTTGTTCTCCTTCCCGTTTTCTGAATTTTAATATTAATTTGTTCTCCTTCTAATTTTAGCATTTTCAACAAAGCCCAAACATTTGTCCTCCTTCCTGTTTTCAAGGTTTTATGATTAATCTACTCTCCTTCACATTTTCTATCAATCAGAGTTATCACTGCATCCTTTACATTATTCCTAATTTCTTGGTAGAACAGATCTCTCTCAATCAGAGTTATCACTGCATCCTTTACATTATTCCTAATTTTTTGGTAGATCAGATCTCCATCAATCAGAGTTATCACTGCATCCTTTACATTATTCCTAATTTCTTGGTAGATTAGATTACGTAAACAGGACTTTCTAACTTCGTTTAATGAAGTCCACTATGTTTCAACTCTAGGTTTAATTCAACATTTGAATTAATTTTGTTAATTAAATCGCCCCTAATCAGGATTAACAGAATGTTAAATCTTAATTAGTACTCTTAGCCCTATTATGGCAAGGTCGTGCATTTTCTCCTCTTTGTTTTCACTTTTATCTTTCTTTCTCTTTTTCTCTCATTTTCTCAATTTGGCTTTACTCAATTTACAGGTTGAGTTTAAATGGCCACATATGAAATGCATATGATGGCTTAATTTATTTAAGAAGATATAAATACACACACACACACACACACACACACATATATATATATATGCTATTTGCATTTATATCTCTAGGTTTTCTTTAAATAAATCAATGAATTTATTTTTCATTTAAATATATATATATATATATATATATATATATATATATATATATACATATTGTTTTTAATGAATCTCAATTTTTTTTTAATAAATATAATATATATATATATATACATTTATATTTTATTGTGCTACAATATTTGGCTTCCTTTATATATACAAATGAATATTGTTTAATTCCCATATATTTTTTTGAATCACATTGAAACCCTAATATATCTCTTTTTTTTTTGTTAGTGCAGGGTCAATGGAGGGCGGCGGCATGGAGGAGGCCGCAAGTGGAGGTTACAGAGAAGGGGAGCCGTGGTGAGGGGGTGGTGGTAGCCACAGGGAACGGCAAGGGTAGAGCAGAGGGGAGTGGTCGCGGGCGGAGAGAAGGTTGAGAGGGGTGCATAAGAGGTAGTGGCTTACAGCGGCGGAGTACAGTGATCACGGCGGCCGCGGGTTAATATGCAGAGGGGAGTGTGGGGAGGGGGACAGAGCCCCCACCCACATCCCAAGTAATGGGGTGTGGGTAGGGGTGGATGGGGGGTTTCGAACCCCCCCACTCCATTCTATAATGTAACTCCGAACTCTAATGCGACTGTGAGCAAATACACAGTCCGAACAGTGAACTATTTATTTTTTTTGTTTTTTTTAATTATTTTATATTCTTATTGTTATCACCTAGTTTTGCACCTTTGCATACTATTGTGAAACCTCTGCAAACTGGAATAACATGGGAATGATCTCTAAGTGTGGGACTTTGCTAAATGAGACCAAACCTCCGGAGAAGGTCGACTTCCTTGTCTAGTTATCACCTAAAACTACTAAATTTTAAGGGGAAAAGGGAGAGAGAAAGCTTATAATGGAAATGAAATAAAAGCTTGAAAACAAGGGTGATGCATCAGACAGATTTAAAGAAATTTCCACAACACTGAGAAGATGCACAATGTAATCAAATACAACAAGTAGGTATACACAGATTAGATGACTCTAGCAGAGGTGAGAAGCAATATGATTGAGAGGAATGAAACATTCACAGACAAACCATATGCAGATTCACACAGAACTAGAAAAAAATCAGTAAAGAGGTAAAATTAACTTGCATATATTCAATGGAAAGGCACGGTTACAGCATATGAAAACCCTGTTTGGAAAACAAAAAAGCCTTAATGCCAAAAAAATTTCAACCCTATTTACAACATTCGAATGCATACTTATAGCATTCCAAAACTATCTTAAGTTGGTTACAAAAATTCACTCAAAGAGCTGTCATAAAATATCTCAATCGATGACTATCCAGCTACAACAGCTATGGCATCAAAATCTGGTGCTGGGCAGATAGGAGATATTTCAAGTTTTTATTGCAGCTGCTTACTCATTGCCAATCTTCAGCCAACGCATTAGTGAGGGGATATTTTGATCATGAATGCGAGCAGCGTCCCTTACCTACAGCAATGAATGCAAAAACTATCTATATCTCGCTCAAGAAGTCGCTGAAACGTCTAGTCATCCAAAATATGCAACTCCAGATCTGAATTTGAAAAAGTGACAAAACTCCTAAAAAAACCCTGCCAAATGAAAGAGGGGGCCAAAATATGCAACTTTGCCTCTTGGAGCATGCCGAAATGTGCCAAAAAGAAGGAGATACAGGCGGTCAAACTTTCGGTCAACTACCTGTATATATCGCTTTTGCATTTCTATGTATATCGCTGCATCTTGGCACCTGAATCGGCATTCAAAAACTCATTCTGCAACACCTTTGTATGTGCAGGGCGCCTTGTATATCGGGCTCTGCATATGCCTACAATTTCGCTTGTATGTGCGAGCCCCACCATTTATATCTCCTCTTCTGAATATGCAAACATACATGCCGTGGACCTAAAAATGACCATTAGCTGCTTTTCATTGTCCTGTCGGGTCTGACTTGTATCACTTTTCCTTGTACATTTCTTTGTATATGCAAAATATACAAACACTTATTCATACAAAGCGGACTCCAAACCCTTATGTGCCGAAACTGATCCTTGATTCAAATCCGCCTTATATATCGCAATGCATCTTTGACTTGTATACCACAACATACAAGCGCCGTATACATACAAATCAGACCCGGAGCCTGAATGAGGTAGAAATGATATCCATTTGAAATCTGACCTGCATATTTCATTTGTATCTTTGGCTTGTATATCGCAATATACAATTGCCATATACATACAAGCCATGGACTTAGCGCTGTATTTCGCCAAACTATACCTATCTTGAAATCCGGCTTGTACATGCTCTTTTGTATGTGAAGACATACAAACACCTTTTATACAAGGTGGAGCCGAGAACAACATAGAATAGATTGAAACTTCTATTTGGGTCCGGATTGTATATGTTTCCTTGTATATTGGCTTGTATGTGCGAACATACAAGTCGATATACATTCCACTATAGCACTTGAACCTTTGTATGTATATGATATACAAACCTCTTTGTATCTTCATGGGCCCCACCATTTGTATCTCTGAGATATACAAAATCCTTTGTATATTTCTTTGTGTCAACCCTTTGTATCTCCCTTCATGACACTCTAGCAAATGCACATTTGTTTGTATATGCGGATATACAAACGCAATATACAAACCATCTCACATACAAGCAGGGTATCTTGATGGAATATACCCGCGATGCATATCTTCATTTGTATATAGCCGATTGTATGTGCGAACATACAAAGCAATATACAAGCCTTTTTATGCATACAAGCGCAGAATATTCTGAGGAATCTTCAATGTATGCTTGCCTTGTACATTTAGCGAATGTATATTTGCTTGTATGTGTGAACATACAAGGCAAACATACAAGCCATCACATGCAAATATGGAACCTTTGAGGAATATTCCCTAAATGTATCTTATACCTTGTATGTTTCACTTGCATCTCCATTTGTATATCGCCGATATACAAACCTGGAATATTCCCGGGAATCTGCGAAAGATTCCTGAAATGTATATGCATTTCCCTGGCCCAATATACATTCAAAAAATGTATATAACTTAATTTTTTTATTATTTCCTAAGGCCGATGGAGATTTTCAAGCCCGCCAAATGCATATCTGAACTGTATGTTGACCAAAACTTTGACCATCAATAACTTCTTTACTTGGCTGAATTTTACGGTGATGTAAAAAGCAAACCTGCCTATTTTTTCAAGCTCTTTCCAATGGTAAGGTTTCTTAGGCAATTTGAAAATTTTCATTTTTAGGCAACATTTTCCAAAGGTTTTCAAGGAAAATAGCAGGTTGACCGTTTAGCTATGGTCAGAGGAAAAATGGGTCAACAATTTGGCGACCTCTATGGGATGTTTGCTTGCTAAATAGTTAGATCAGTGGCCTATACATCTATTGGGCATAGAGTCACATAGAGACTGAAATATAGATATTTCTGACCTTAGCAAAACAAGATAGAAGCAATGAAGAACACTTGGAAGGCCAAACCAAGACAAAATGTTGAAAGCAAACTCTTTCAACTATGCTAGACAATATTTAGGGAAAGCAAAAGTAGATCTAAACTAATGTGCATCAGCACTTATTGAAAGCGTAGAGACCTAATTTACTAATTTACAAGGCACTCGTGCCTCAAAACACCTCTTTAGGTGTATCCCATTGACTGGGATAGGTAGATTTTGTCCATCCATATTTGATAACTGAAATGCATTGTGCTCTTTGCATTCAGTAATGAGAAATGAACCACTCCACATGTTGTCAAACTTGGAATGCTTTCCTGGTCTGCTTTTTAATTCATCCCATTTAAGCACCATGTCACCCATTCTAAAGCTTCTGGGGGTGGCCTTCTGATCAAAATTTCTTTTTGTTTGAAGCTAATGATATTCCATAGTCTTCATAGCCTTGTCCTTGATTTCTTCAAGCTCCATAAGTCAAGCATATCTGACAGCCATGGGATTCTCTTCTTCAAACATTTCTAGCTGGTTCATGATGTCCAATGCTGGCAGTTCTACAGAGATAGGCAATCTTGCTTCCCTCCCATATACTAACATATATGGAGAATTTCTAATGGACCTGATGAAGGGGGTAAATCATAAAACACACAATAACAGATATTGAACATAGCAAATAGAACTTTCTTTTATTGAACTAGACAACTCATTACATTACAGAAGCTCAATTACAATCAGAGGATAAATCCTCTACTGGCTGCAACACATTACAGCTTTCCCAACCTCAAGACTCTAGAATCTTTAGCCTTCTGTAACCCCAAATCATCTAGGGTTTCTGTTTTCCCACCTATTCTTGACTCCACATTGGCCCCCTTGACTCTACTACTACCCAGGGTTCCAAAATAGTCATAAATAGCACTTTTTGGTGGCCTCCAGCTAAATTTTGAATTTTGCAACTCCCTCCAAAAGTAGGTCAACTTCCGGGAAGCATAACTTTTGATCCAGTCTCTGATTGACGAACCGTTTTAAGCACCGGAAAGCTCGCATAGTAAACTATCACACTGGAAATTCGTAAATGGATTTCTGTCAACTTTTTGAGACGTTATGAGAAGTTTTAGTGCCTCATATCTCATTCAGTAAATTTTTAGGGGCTTTTCAGAAAACAAAAACTTTAATATTTTTCAGCTCACAAATGATCTTTACTTGATTCCTTCGCCAAAGGTCTTATATTTCCATTATGTAACTTTCTGGAAGTTTTTGCTTCATTATGTGCCCAAATGCAAACTTTCTAAAAAAAGCAGGTACACTTTCCTAAATAGGCAGGTCGCTATTTTTAGCAGTTTTGGAAAAACTGAAAGTCCTACATTATTATTATGGATATTATGGAACCAAAAACACTAATTATGGGAAGAAATGAGAACAACTACAATGGTTTTGAATTAACTTCTTTTTGGGTGATGCAAGATTGCCCTTACACCTCTGGATGCTCCTGCATCAGACACCCAGGGTAATTTGAGAAGTGACCTTGTCACGTCTCAGGTGTTTTTGTGAGGAAAACCCAAATGGTCAACTTCTACCTTAGACAACCAAGAATAATCTTCAATAGGCCTTCCTTTCCATTTCACTAGATATTCTTCGTATTGATTGTTCTGAGTGCTCCTTCCCACATGGCTATCCAAAATCTCTTCTATCTCCTTTGTTGAAGTAGATGCTGGAATACTCCACTGCACTTCTGTTGGTCCATCCTCTGTTCAACCTTCATGATATTCTGATAAATCAGCAATGTTGGAAATAGGAGAAATATTGATCCCACTCGACAGCTCTACCTCATATGCATTTCCTGAATCATGCTTCTTCATGATTCTGCATGGTCCAAATCTCTTCATTTTCAATTTATTGTATGTTCCAACTGGGAACCTTTCTTTTCTCAAGTGAACCATGACTTCATCTCCCACCTGGAACTCCTTATACCTCCTCTTCTGATCTGCCTTAGCCTTGTACTGAATATTCATCTTATTAATGTGCTTTCTCACTTCTTCATGCAATTTCTTCAAATGTTCTGCAAAGTCTTCAACTTCAGCACTTGTCTTTTCTCCATTGTCTAGCTTCCTTAACTCAGAAGCATTTATTGGGCTATTACCATTTACAATCTGGAATGGTGATTTACCAATACTCCTATTGACAGAATTGTTGTAGGCAAATTCCGCCTGTGGTAAAATCAAATCCCATCCCTTGGGCTTATCTCCTACTAAGCATCGTAGTAGGTTACCCAAACTCCTATTCACCACTTATGTCTGTCCATCAGTCTGTGGATGGTGTGCGGAACTGAACTTCAAGTCTGTCTTCAACTTCTTCCACAATGTCCTCCAGAAATAACCAACAAACTTGGTATCTCGGTTTGAAACTATGCTTTTTGGTAGACCATGTAGTCTCACCACTTCCCTAAAAAATAACTCTGTAATATGAATAGCATCATTAGTCTTCTTACAAGGAATAAAATGTGCCTTTTTTGAGAATCTGTCCACCATCACAAAAATAGAATCATGTCCTCTCTGTGTCCTTGGTAAACAAAGAGCAAAATCCATGCTAATATCATCCCATGGCTTCTTTGGTACAGGTAATGGTTGATACAACCCTGTATTCTGACTTGCTCCTTTTGCCATCTGACATACTCTGCAACTCTGTACAAACTTCCTCACATCCTGCTGCAACTGCGGCCAATAATAATTTTCACCAACAATAGAAATGGTCTTATCTCGACCAAAGTGCCCAGCCAATCCTCCACTATGCTTCTCCTTAATCAGGTTCTCTCTCATGGAACTCCTTGAAATGCACAACTGGCTTCCTCTAAACAACATGCCATCTTGGATTATGAAATCCAACCATTTTGTCCTATCTAAAGTAACAGGCTCCAGACAAGCTTTCCAAGCCTCTGCAAAATCTGGATCTTCAAGATACAAAATTTTGAGTTCATCAAACCCAACAACCTCTATCTTCATTACTGTCAACAAATTTCACCTTTTGCTCAAGGCATCTGCAACCCTGTTGGACTTCCCACTCCTGTGCTTCAAAACAAAAGTATAACTCTGCAAAAACTCAACCCATTTTAAGTGCCTTTGATTTAACTTTCCTTGACTATTAAGATACTGCAAAGCTTGATGATTAGTATATAAAACAAACTCTTTTGGCAACAAATAATGTCTCCATTTCTTCAAAGCCTAGACTATTGCATAAAACTCTTGATCATAAACAGAATACTTTTTCTTGGCATCATTAAGCTTCTCACTAAAATAGACAATGGGCTTACCTTCTTGGCTCAAAACAGCTCCTATACCACTACCGCTAGCATCACAATCTACCTGAAATACCTTATTAAAATCTGAAAGTGCCAAAACAGGTTGTTCTATGACTTTCTGCTTCAATGTGTCAAAGCTCTTGTCTACTCCTTTAGTCCATCTAAACTCTTTTCTATCCCCTCTCATTGTCTCAGTTAGGGGTGCATAAATGCTACTAAACTTCCTGATAAACTTTCTGTAAAAACTTGCCAAACCATGAAAAGATCTTACCTTCGTTGCACTCCTTGGCGTAGGCCATTCAATGATAGCCCTTACTTTTTCTAGGTCCATCTTAAGACCTTCCTCTGTGACAACAAATCCCAGGTATACCAAATCCTTTGCAAAACTACATTTCTTCAGATTAATCAGCAACTTCTCTTCCCTCAACTTCTCTAGAACTCTTCTGATATGCATCAGATGCTCATCCCAAGTCTTACTGAAAATCAAAATATCATCCAAATAAACAATAACAAAACTTCCCAAAAATTCTTTCAGTACCTCATTCATGAGCCGCATGAATGTGCTCAGTGCATTGGTTAGCCCAAATGGGATGACTAACCACTCATACAAACCTTCCTTTGTCTTGAAGGTTGTCTTCCATTCATCTCCTTCTCTGATACGGATCTGGTGATACCAACTCTTCAGGTCAATCTTCATGAAGTACTTGGCTCCACTCAAACAATCCATGATGTCATCCATTCTTGGCAATGGAAATCTATACTTGATCGTTATATTATTAATAGCTCGAGAGTCTGTACACATCCTCCATTCTCCATCCTTCTTCGGTGCTAGTATTGTAGGTACCACACATGGACTTAGGCTCTCCCTTATCAGTCCCTTTCTCAACAACTCATGAACTTGTCTATTCAACTCTTCATTCTCTGCAGGGGTCATTCTATAGGCTGCCTTGTTTGGCAAACTGGCTCCTAGTATCAAATCCATTTGATGACTTATCTTCCTTACTGGTGGTAAACCTTCTGGTACATTATCAGAGATAATGTCCTGGAACTCTTCCAACATATCTGAAACTTCTACAGGTACATCTTCACATTTCTCTTGACTAATCTTAGGAATCAATGCAAGGCAATGATGCTCATGCTTCATACCCTCCAAAAATTTCCTACCATCTACCAAGCAAATTCTAGCAGTACTACATACCTTTTCTTCCACCTCCTTCAAGGGCTTCAACTTATGACAAACTCCATCCTTTGTTAGGGAATATGTGTTTGCACGGCCATCATGGACAGCACTCCTATCATACTGCCACGGCCTCCCTAATAGCATATGACATGTATCCATCGGTATGATATCACACAACACCTCATCATGGTAGTCACCAATCTTGAACTTCACTAAACACTGCTCATTGACCAAAGCTCTATGGTCCTGCAACCATGCAATCCGATATGGATGTGGATGTTTTCTTCTTGTCAACTTCAACTTGTCAATCATCTCCTCTGAAACAAGATTATTAATGCTTCCACTGTCAATAATAATATCACAACACTTACCTTCACATTTGCACCTTGTGCGGAATAAACTCTTCCTCTGATTGGGTTCTCTCTCCTCATTCAACAAAGTTCTTCTAACAACTAGGGTTTCTCCCCTTTCAGCATCTTCAAAATGCTCAGACTATGCATCTTCATCTACATGTGCAACTCGTGCATTACCTTCAAGTCTTCTATTCGTCCTTCCTTGATGTTGCAGACATTCATATGCTCGATGCCCTTCTTCTCCACATTGGAAATAGGTTCCTCTGAAACCTCCTCTTCCAGGTCCTTGCCTAGGTCTGGCTCTTCCTCTTCCTCTTTGCTCACCATTGTTCTAGTCATAAGGGTGGTAGGTATTGTCACCTCTCTGATTTTGACTGGTACCAGCTTCTTCACTTTTCTTTGCATCTTCATTTCGGCCCCCATAGGGTCTTCCACCAGTCCTTCCGCCTTGATCTCTTCCCCTTTGCTTGCTGTCAAATCTTTTATTTAGCTTCTCTTCCACCTTTAGGGAAAACTGGTATGCATCTTCTATGGTGGTCATTCTGACAAGGATCAACTCCTCTTGAATACTTGGCCTCAACCCATTAATGTAACGGGCTACCTTCTCCTTGTTGGGCTCTGCATGGCCTATCCTAATAGTAATTTTATAAAACTCTTCTGTATACTTCTTAACAGATTTGTTACCTTGCTTCAGTCCTTGCAGCTTCTTCAGCAACTCCATCTCATAGTCCACAGGAATGAACTGCTTCTTTAGTTTCTCCACCATCCTATCCCATCTGGAGATCTTTCCTTTTCCTCTTCTGTTTCTCTCTAATTGGACCTCCTTCCACCAAATATTGGTGTGGTCCTTCAACTTTGTTTTTGCAAACTTAACCCGATCTGGGTCCTCCACATCTTCATACTCAAAATACTCCTCCATGTCATTGATCCAATCAATAAGCTGTTCTAGATTCAAATCTCCAGAATATATAGAAACTTTGATCCTGGGCCTCTTTCCGATCTTTGAAATGGCCCTCAACAATCTAACTTCTGCAGGATCTCTGGCAGCTTCTTGTTCTTCCTCAGATAGCTCTTCTTCATCTTCACCTTCACTTTCTTCTCTCGTCCTCAGCTCAAACCCTCTTCGTAGCTCCTCTTGCAATGCATCGATTTGCCTTTATAGGGCTCTAAAACCCTCTTCTGTCAAAGCATTCCTCCCAACATGATTTCTTCATGGAGGCATCTTGGTCTCCACAGCAAACCCACAACCTCAGGTCCTGGTGCAAACTACCTCATGGTTGGCAATCTGTCTACACACTCAGGAACCCTCGCTCTAATACCACTTGATGAAGGGGGTAAATCACAAAACACACAATAACAGATATTGAACATAGCAAATAGAACTTTCTTTTATTGAACTAGACAACTCATTATATTACAGAAGCTCAATTACAATTAGAGGATAAATCCTCTACTGGCTGCAACACATTACAGCTTTCCCAACCTCAAGACTCTAGAATCTTTAGCCTTCTGTAACCCCAAATCATCTAGGGTTTTTGTTTTCCCACCTATTCTTGACTCCACACTGGCCCCCTTGACTCTACTACTGCCCAGGGTTCCAAAATAGTCATAAATAGCACTTTTTGGCAGCCTCTAGCTAAATTTCGAATTTTGCAACTCCCTCCAAAAGTAGGTCAACTTCCGGGAAGCATAACTTTTGATCCGAGTGTCCGATTGATGAAGCATTTTAAGTGCTGGAAAGCTCATGATGTAAACTATCACGCCAAAAATTCATAAATAGATTTCCATCAACATTTTTAGATGTTATGAGGAGTTTTAGTGCCTCATATCTCATTCCGTAAATTTTCAGGGGCTTTTCAAAAAACAAAAAATTTAATATTTTTCAGCTCACAAATGATCTTTACTTGATTCCTTCGCCAAAGGTCTTATATTTCCATTATGTAACTTTCTGGAAGTTTTTGCTTCATTACGTGCCCAAATGCAAACTTTCTAAAAATAGTAGGTACACTTTCCTAAATAGGCAGGTCACTATTTTTAGCAGTTTTGGAAAAACTGAAAGTCCTACATTATTATTCTGGATATTATGGAACCAAAAACACTAATTATGGGAAGAAATGAGAACAACTACAATGGTTTTGAATTAACTTCTTTTTGGGTGATGCAAGATTGCCCTTACACATCTGGATGCTCCTGCATCAGGACCTCTTAGGAGTTATTCTGTCTGCCCATAAGGCATACTTCAAATTAGTATGCCAGGTCCTCTGGTTGTCCTCCATTGATCTTTTAATAATCCTTATGAGATTTTTGTTGGTAGACTCAACCAAACCATTACCCTGTGGGTAATAATTAGAAGAAGTATTCAAATAAATCCCATTTTTGACAGCCCAATCAGTTATCTTTAGGCCAACAAAGGCTAAAGCATTGTTAGAAATTATTGACTCAGGCACTCCAAATCTGGAAATCAAGTCATGATAAAAATTTAAAATAACATTTTCATTTGATTCCTTTAGAGATACTGCTTCAGTCCACCTTGTGAAAAAATCTGTAGCTGTAAGAATGCACTTATGGCCTACACTTGATGGTGGATTAATGGGTCCTACGAAGTCAACACCCCATCTCATGAAGGGTTTCTCTATTTGAATTGGCCGTAGAGGTAAGGCTGGCAGCCTCTCCTTTCTTGTAAAAACAACACACTTTACACATTTCCTTGCCCATGCATGGGCATCCTTAAATAAGCTGGGTTAGTAATAGCCAGCTCTCATTACTTTTCCAAGCGGTAGTCTTTGGGGCAAAATGACCCCCTGCTACTCCATCATGAAATTCATGTAGTACCTTGTCAGTCTGATCCTTATCAATGCACCTTAACAATACACTATTAAAGTCCTTTCTGAAAAGGATGCCATTTATTAAAACATATGGAACTGATTGCAGTCTATAATATCTTCTTTTAGTTCTATCTAGACCTGCTGGACATTTGCCAGTTTACAAAAATTTAGTCATATTAGTAACCCAGCCTGTGCTCGCCACTACTGCATTATCTTGAGGTGCTTCCTCAATGGTCAAAAGCGTCTCATCCTCCTTGTTAGAACTAGTAGCGAGCTACTCGCTGAGTCCTCTGCCTCTGACAAGCTTGGTTACTTGGATATCAACGTCATATTCCATGACCTTGGTGATCCAACCGACTCTTTTCTCATTTATATCTTTGCTCAACAGGAACTCCTTCATGCTGGGATGAACCACCATCAAATGTATCTTGTTATTAGAAACAAGATGCCAAAATTTCTTGAGGCTCCTTATCACTGCAAGGACGTGCTTCTCAACAAAGCCATACTTCTGTTCATATTCTTCCAGCCCTTGACTGAAAAAGGTAATTAGTTGCTCAAAGCTGCTGCTCTGCTTCTGCACTAAAATCACAGAGATTGTATCTAGGCTGCCATAAGCATATAGAATAAAATCTTTGGAAAAGCCAAGATTTATCAAAGTTAGTGTAGCCGTTAATGCCTCCTTAATGGATTCAAAGCTGAGTCAGGCCTCTTTTGTCCAATTGAAAACTATGTTCTTCTTTAACATGGATGTCAAGGGTTTCAAAAGATTTGCAATATCAGGGATGAACCTTCGTAGAAAATTAATTCTGCCAATAAAACTTTGTAATCCCTTCTTATGACTGGGTAAGGGTAGCTCCAAAATGGCCCTTACTCTTTCAGCATCAATAGTAATGCCTTCTTTTGAGACAACATGCCCTAACAGCTTGCCTTCATGGATAGCAAAAATGCATTTGTTTGGATTAAGGGATATCCCAAACTCTCGGCATCTCTCAAAAACTTACCTTAAGTGGGATAAATGCTCAAATGCATTCTTGAAAAAAATTGTTATATCATCTAAGTACACAAGCACCAATTTGTATAGCAAACCCTTGAACGCCATATCCATGGCTCTTTGAAAGGTTGAGCCAGCATTAGACAGACCAAAAGGCATCCTCCTGTAGGCCATGGTGCCCCACTTGGTAGTGAAAGCAGTTTTGAACTGATCCTCCTCCTTGACTAACACCTGATTGTAACCAAAAAATCTGTTAAGCAAAGAAAATCTCTCTGAGCCAGCGACTACCTATAAAATCTACTCCATTGATGGAAGTGGGTAGTGGTCTTTTAGGGAGGCTCTGTTCAGGTCCCTGAAATCAACGCACAGCCTGATTTCTCTATTCTTCTTCCTCACAAGGACAAGGTTTGAGACCCAAGAAGTATGCTTGATGGGAAAAATGATCTTTCCCTCAATTAGCTTAGTCAATTCTTTAATCATCAGGGGCTCTAGCTTTAGATTTAGGGGCCTCTGCCTCTGCCTTACAAGCTTTGCACCTGGTTCCAATTCTATGGTGTGCTGGGCAATATGAGGATCAAATCCCTTTAGGTTTGAATAATCCCAAGCAAATACCTCCTTATATTCCTGACAAAGAGCAATAAAAGCTCTCCTGTCCTCAGCTGAACAGATTTTATCTATTTTGAGGAGTTTTCCCTTAAAATTTTCTAATTCCTCATAATGTTCCTCTTTTATTTGCATACCGGTCTTAGTCTTCTTCATCTGATCATCGGTGCCAAAAAGAGATTTCAAAGTCACCAATCCCTTGGGCAGCTTGTTTGTCTTCAACTGAATAATCTGATCATTGCCATACTATTGTTTGAGTTTATCCTGATTCATCACGGAAAACTCATCTTCCTCTAACAGGAATCTCAGAATCTATTCATCACTTTCAAAGACCTGCCAATGAACATTATTGTTGGGGATAGAGGGTCTGTCAACTATTTTTACATGAGGCTGCATTTTCTCCTTTTGAATGTCACTAGGGATGTCAAACTGTGCGCCAATTGTAGCCAATCTATCAGCATGGGAGTTTTTGATTTCTTGGAATGGAAATCAGATTAAAAGCATCAAACTCTCAATCAAGTTCCATACCCTATGCTTATAGCACTTCAAGGTATCATTTTTGGTAGGATGCAGTCCTCTTACCTGATTTACAATTAGTTCACTGTTTCCAAATACTTGTGAACAACCAATTTTCTTCCTTCTTGCCCATTGCAATCCTTGGATTAGCCCCTCATATTCAGTAGTGTTATTGGTGCATGAGAAGGCAAAACGGAAAGCAGCATAATATTTTTTACCCTGTGGTGACACTAGCATTGCACCACCACCAGATCCATTTTTGTTCCTTGAGCCATCAAAGTACATTTTCCATACTTCTCTTTGCTGTTTTGTCTGTTGTTCTGCATCCTTTACCATACTTGGAATTGCTGCCTCAGGCTCATGAAGTATATAGACTCCCATACCATTTTCTTGAATATGTGCTTCAGGATCATCTACAACATCTTCTAAGGACCATTTCCTTAATAACATTTCTGGTATACTCTCAGCTTGTAACTCTTGAACTGCCACAAGTTCAGGATCATTAGAAATAATGTGATTTGCATTAACCACACTTGGTGTATAGGGCTCTATGTGATGGTTTGAAAGCAATTCAGATCTTAGGGTCACGTTAGTGCCATATCTGGTCCTAAAAAACATATGGGACCAGTTAGAGGATAGGTATCCTCCTATTTTGGCTGTGAATTCTCTTGACAGGCACATGGCAAAACAGGGAGGCAAATCAATAATGAAGACCTCTTGGAAGATGGAAACATTGGGACAGGTATGTAGAGTAAGACCTAGGTCTTTTATTACACCCACAGTACTAACAGCTATGCCATCTAATTGGAGTACACCCTTCTCAAGAGGTTGGTTCTTGAGCCCTAATTGGTCTGTGATTTGTTTAGGCATCACAGAACTACTTGCTCCACTATCCACCATGCAATTATGAACTAATTTATCTCCAATTATCGATGATATATAGAATGGGAGTTAGGCTGTTTGCTATTATCCTCAGAGGAATTAGTAAGGACAACCCTATTTGGGTCAACAATTGTATCTTTGGACACCTTCAAATCAGACAAAGCAGATTACAATAGGTCTTTTTGGCCCGGGATGGCTAAAGAATCCCACATAGACATTATCACATTCATCTTTTTCATATTTTCAATAATATTGAAAGGTGGAATGGCACTCACCTTCTGATTTGATTTTGTAGCAGCGACATCTGGTTGCAAATGAGGTATCTCCCTCACTTTTACTAGGTTATTTCTTTGTAGAATATGGGGTGCAGGAACATCATCGGATGCTTTTCCTTTATTTGCTACTTGTTCTACCTCATAACCCCTTTTCTTTGCTCTTGTATTTGCTGCAACTGAGGTGTTATCACTGTTTCTGCCACACAATTCACCTTCATGCCAGTTTATGAAAGCAGAATCACTCTGAGGTTGTTCGTGTTGTTGCACAGGTCCATCATTTGGTGTACTTGGCTGTGAGGCTGACACATTTTGCACCATTAAAGCCTGATTTATGACTCCATTTGAGTAAGCTGCTTGACTGTGTGGCTGATTGCATGGGTAGCACCACTCATATTCAACAGCTAAGTTGTTCTGAGTAGGGACAAGGTCCCTTATGGTGTTAATAGGTGTTGGATTATAAGGCAGAAAAGGCCTTTGATTTACATTCTATCTGGCACCTTGATAGTTTCTTTGATAAGGCGGCCTATTAGCTTGATACGGCTGATTTTGGCCTTGAAATGGTGATTCTGCCCCTGGCTAGATTGTTGATAAGGCTGAAAGGGCCTCTGGGGCTGTTGCTTCTTTATGTTTACCAGTTCATTTCCAAAAGTTTGAAGGATACCCTCAATCTTTTGTTGACTATTTTTAATCTCTTTCAACTCTTGAGATGAACTAGAGGTAGCAAGTTTAGAATTAGCACTATTTGGTAATGCTGCGATAGTAGGCACAGGGGGAAAACATGGAATTGGCAAAGGCATAGAAGCCTGAATCTCAGGAAAGATAAGCACTGGTGGTCTGGGTGTTATTTTTCTAGCCTGAATGAGATTATTCTATGCCCTAATTGCTAATTCATACGCATCTGGTAAACTATTACCTCCTAGTGATTGAATCATTACTGAAATATCACTATTTAGGGCTTTCAAAAAATATAGAAATGCATATTCAGCTGGAGGTCTTACCATGGTAGGGATTTTGTCCCATGTCTTCTGAAATCTAAAGTTAAAATCCATCATTTGCTCTTGCGGAGCTCTCTTTATGGTGGTCATTTGTTCGAGCAATGATAGATTATCTGATTTTTCTTGAAATTGCTTGTTTAATTTCTCTCCTAGCTCATCCCAGGTTCCTATAGTTTGCACTAGTAGACTCCTGAACCACTGCAATGCCTTCCCCTTGAAAGAGGTAGCCAACAATCTGATGGCTACATTTTCCTGAGTGACATGATGAACCCCACAAAGAGATGCTATGTCTCTAATGTGCTCGATCGGAGTAGTCTGATTTTTCCCTGTGAAATAGGGTAGATTCTTCAAAGCTGCCATTGGTATCACATCTTGCACCATTAGATTCAAAGGACTCCCCCCATAAAAATTCACAAATGGCTAATTTCTTGCCATCTGAAGAGCTGTAGGTAGATTCTCTTGAGTTACTGCGGGAACTACAGAAGCAACTGGTCTGAAACCTGGTGGAGTTGACTGTACTCTTTTGGAAACTGGAGTCCTTGCTGCAACTCTACTCAGTCTTCTAGGTGGAGAGAGCTGCAAATATTCGAATGAGCTTGAACTTGAACTCCTGGTTTGTACCTTTCTCATAAAATATGTAACGACAGAACTGATCCGCTTGTCCTTTCCTCAGTCTGAGTTGCCAGATGTGTAAATTTTAACCTCTTAAAGGTTTGCAATTATTGGTTGCACATCAAAACCAACAATAATGGCTATTAATTTTATTGTTACTTAGATTTCTTGGGTACCACTGGGCATGCCAAAGTTGTTATCACCCAGTTTTGCACCCTTGCATACAGTTGTGAAACCTCTACAAACTGGAATAACATGGGAATGATCTCTAAGTGTGGGACTTTGCTAAATGAGAGCAAACCTCTGGAGAAGGCCGGCTTCCTTGTCTAGTTATCACCTAAAACTACTAAATTTTGAGGGGAAAAGGGAGAGAGAAATCTTGTAATGGAAATGAAATAAAAGCTTGAAAACAAGGGTGATGCATCAGACAGATTTAAAGAAATTTCCACAACACTGAGAAGATGCACAATGTGATCAAATACAACAAGTAGGTATACACAGATTAGATGACTCTAGCAGAGGTGAGAAGCAATATGATTGAGAGGAATGAAACATTCATAGACAAACCATATGCAGATTCACATAGAACTAGAAAAAAAATAGTAAAGAGGTAAAATTAACTTGCATATATTCAATGGAAAGGCATGGTTACAACATATGAAAACCCTGTTTGGAAAATAGAAAAGCCTTAATGCCAAAAAATTTCCCACCCTATTTACAACATTTGAATGCATACTTATAGCAATCCAAAACTATCCTAAGTCAGTTACAAAAATTTGCTCAAAGAGCTATCATAAAATATCTCAATCGATGACTGTCCAGCTATAATAGCTATGGCGTCAAAATCTAGCGCTGGGCAGATAGGAGATATTTCAAGTCTTTATTGCAGCTGCTTACTCATCGCCAATCTTCATCCAACGCATTAGTGAGGAGATATTTTGATCACGAATGTGAGCAGCTTCCCTTACCTACAGTAATGAATGCAAAAACTATCTATATCTTGCTCAAGAAGTCGCTGAAACGTCCAGTCGTCCAAAATATGCAATTCCATATCTAAATTTGAAAAAGTGACAAAACTCCTAAAAAAAACCCTGCCAAATGAAAGAGGGGGCCAAAATATGCAACTTTGCCTCTTAGAGCATGCCAAAATTCGCCAAAAAGAAGGAGATATAGGCGGTCAAACTTTCGGTCAACTGCCTATGTATATCATTTTTGCATTTCTGTGTATATCGCTGCATCTTGGCACCTAAATCAGCATTCAAAAACTCATTCTGCAACACCTTTGTGTGTGCAGGGTGCCTTGTATATTGGGCTCTACATATGCCTACAATTTCGCTTGTATGTGCGGGCCCCACCATTTATATCTCCTCTTCTGAATATGTAAACATACAAGCCGCGGACCTGAAAACGACCATTAGCTGCTTTTCATTGTCCTGTTGGGTCTGACTTGTATCACTTTTCCTTGTACATTTCTTTGTATATGCAAAATATACAAACACTTATTCATACAAAGCGGACTCCAAACCCTTATGTGCCGAAACTAATCCTTGATTCAAATCTGCCTTGTATATCGCAATGCATCTTTGACTTGTATATCGCAACATACAAGTGCCATATACATACAAATCAAACCCAAAGCCTGAATGAGGCAGAAATGATATCCATTTGAAATCCGGCCTGCATATTTCATTTGTATCTTTGGCTTGTATATCGCAATATATAATTGCCATATACATATAAGCCACGGACTTAGCGCTGCATTCCGCCAAACTATACCTATCTTGAAATCCGGCTTGTACATGCTCTTTTGTATGTGAAGACATACAAACACCTTTTATACAAGGCGGACCCAAGAACAACATAGAATAGATTGAAACTTCTATTCGGGTCTGGATTGTATATGTTTCCTTGTATATCGGCTTGTATGTGTGAACATACAAGTCGATATACATTCCACTGTAGCACTTGAACCTTTGTATGTATATGATATACAAACCTCTTTGTATCTTCACGGGCCCCACCATTTGTATCTCTGAGATATACAAACTCCTTTGTATATTTCTTTGTGTCAACTCTTTGTATCTCCTTTTGTGACACTGTAGCAAATGCACATTTGTTTGTATATGCGGATATAAAAATGCAATATACAAACTATCTCACATACAAGCAAGGTATCTTGATGGAATATACCTGCGATGCATATCTTCATTTGTATATAGCCAATTGTATGTGTGAACATACAAAGCAATATACAAGCCTTTTTATGCATACAAGCGCGGAATATTCTGAGGAATCTTCAATGTATGCTTGCCTTGTACATTTAGCGAATGTATATTTGCTTGTATGTGCGAACATACAAGGCAAACATACAAGTCGTCACATGCAAATATAGAATCTTTGAGGAATATTCCCTGAATGTATCTTATACCTTGTATGTTTCACTTGCATCTCCATTTGTATATCACCAATATACAAACCTGAAATATTCTCGAGAATCTGCGAAACATTCCTGAAATGTATATACATTTCCCTGGCCTGATATACATTCAAAAAATGTATACAACTTAATTTTTTTATTATTTGCTAAGGCCGATGAGAATTTTCAAGCCCACCAAATGCATATCTGAACTATATGTTGACCAAAACTTTGACCATCAATAACTTCTTTACTTGGCCGAATTTTAGGGTGATGTAAAAAGCAAACCTGCCTATTTTTTCAAGCTCTTTCCAATGGTAAGGTTTCTTAGGCAATTTGGCACTTTTCATTTTTAGGCAACATTTTCCAAAGGCTTTTCAAGGAAAATACCACGTTGACTGTTTGGCTCTGGTTAGAGGAAAAATAGGTCAACACTTATATGTTATTCAATATAATTAAAATATATATATATATAATATGTATACACAAGGCAATTTCACAGTCCCTTTTCAGGCACACAAATTTGTTTATTAAAGAGAAATTAACAGTAAAATGAAATATAAGTATATATATACATTTATTTATTTTTATATAGATTTATAATGGAATCACAATGTATTAAACATAATTAATAAACTCAGTTTTCTATTGTAAAATCATGTAAGCATATTCTTTTTTTTTAAGAAAAAAAAAGAAAACTTACACGTTAAGTATAATTATATAATCTTTCGACTATGAATTATTTCTTCAATTTACTTATAAATTTTCTTTTAAAAAAAACAATAAACAAGGTATGTATTTTTGTTTATTCCAGAATTTCTTATAAGGCAAGGAGTTCATTTAAAAATATATTCCTCATAAGATTTATATTTACACATTTTTGAAGGGAGGAATTTAAATATATTTGCAAATAATTAAAAGAAAATTCTAATGCATAACTACATCCAACTTTCATTTCTTACAAATAATAAATAATAATTTCTTATTTACCACAATATCAACTAAGTCTCAACCTTGCCAATAGAAGTAGTAGGAATTATACACAAGCAATATCCTTTTAAAAACAAATTTCCTTCCTTCCTCTTTACTTAAATGGTAAAATTTAAATCAACAATTTTCAACTATCAATACAATGAAGAGGCTTTCTCACAACTTTAGAAACACACTTTTACAACAAGAGAGAGAGAAGTCCTCCTCTTTGAAAATCTACAAGGATGAAGTTCTTAATAAGACCAAGCTCTCCTCAAGAGCTTTAAGAGTAAAGGAAAATAAACTATTTTTCAAGACAAGTAAACTCTTCAACTTCACCCTAAGCTCCATGAAACCTGCATATCACACAAGGGAAAGAAACACCACACATCTTGCTCTCCTCCCTACCATAGACCCGCAAGAGGGTCACCCTCGAGCTAGGGAGGTCATCCACACACCTAGGGAACTCAAATTCACTTCACAACAAGACAACAAACATCCCAAAACACAATATTACTCCCTTGGATATTTACAACACACAAACTCAACCAAGGTGAGTTTCAAAGGGGTAGGAGAGTGGACACACTCAACTCTAGAGTGCCACTCCTTCAAAATATCTCAATACAATTTTTCTCATGGCCTCAAGCCAACATGTTAACAAAATTTCCAAAGGAGTTCATATTTTGGCTCTCAAGCCATATAACAAATTACTCAAAATCACATAAAATGCACTCAAGGCTTTCAACATCCCAAAACAAGGTAATGACCTCGAGGATGATCACTCCTCCCCTACCCCACACTTGATGAGCATTTTCTCCCAATTGGGAGAGGCTCTTTCAATACCCTACTAAATATTCCCCACAATAACAAAATACAACACAAGCAAAATACATCTCACACATTCATCATGCAAGCAAATTGAAATGCAAGGGGAAAGCCTTAGCCTTGAAAACTAACCTTTAAAAAAGCCCTAATATGGAAAAAGTTGATGTAGAGCTCCTCTAAAATCTCCTCCAACATAAGCCACCAAACTCCCTCTATCCTTTTTCCCAAAACAATTTCTAACAATAAAAATTCTCAAAAATTCAACAACCCCTCATGTTATCCCAAGTGGATTAAAATAAGCCCAATCCATGGGCTTAGAGGAATGGGAAGGTGACACTTGTCACCTCCTCACTCTTCCTCCCCACTACAAATGTGTCCCAAGGGATGGGTGTTGACACATGTCACTCACCCATCCCCAAAGTCTCCCTCACCCCTTACCACATGTCCTCTCTCCAACACATGGGAGAGAAAAGGGGAGTTAAAGAGGGAAAGGGTGACACATGTGTCCCCCTCCTTTCCTCTCATGAAGGACCACACAACTCCATGGGTACTCTCACCAATTGTGAGAGAGACTTGAAGTCAAGTCTCCCACAATTGGTGCGTTTTGGAGTCATCTCTAACCTTGGGAATTGAAAAGGGATGGGTTTATCCCTCCCATGCCTACGAATTCATCACTTAACTTTACTGTGAAGTTAAGGTGACCATATGGAGGTTTACCAAGGGTTACCCAAGTCAAAAGAGACCCTAGACCCATGGGGTATAACCCAGGGTCAAATTAAAACACATGAAAAGGGTCTCCAAAAATTTAAAATTTAAAAATGAAATTCAAAGACAATTCTTACAACACATATCATAATTCAAATTAAAAGAGGGTAGACTCAACCCAATTAACCTTATGCTAATTAACATTACAACATTTCATCATACACAGAGTTGATCTTGGTTCCTCGTGGAACCAAATCGGCTTCACAAGGAATTACAACATCAAGTGTGGGATGATCTCCAGTATCTGTGGTTGGTTAGAAATACCTGTGCACTCAGTTGCAAAGTTAATTTTCACATATCAATAACATAGCCGAAGTAAATTAAAAACTTGCACTCGCATAAGATATCACAAGTTCTCTTAAGCATAAAGGAAATCACATTACAATTTTCTAGCTAACATCACCCAATTAGTTTTCCTTTAATATAGAGCATCTATCTAACATCACCCAATTAGTTTTCCTATAATGTAAACATCTATCTAACATCACCCAATTAGTTTTCTCTTAATACAAGCATCTATCTAACATCACCCAATTAGTTTTCCTATAGTATAAACCTCTATCTAACATCACTGGTGCAGGAGCACCTACCTGACAGCTGGTCTTGATAAGGCAGTTAGTAGTTTAGGTCTTGTTTGTGTTTCCAAGAAGGTCTGTTAGGCCAGTTGCATGTAATAAGGTCATGCTGATCAGGATAAGATCATGCTGACAGGGCTTTTGCTATTTTTAGCTAGTTAGTTATAACAGCTATCATGATGTATGTTCGGTGGGATCTCCCAGCCGCCTGGAGAGTTCCCAGCCACTTGGAGTTGGGTCAGTAGTACTCATAGGGAAATCTTTATAAGCATGGGATCGGTTGATTGTAAATCATCGATCAGACTTTGCGAGAGTGAGACAGAGCGAGAGGAACATCATATTGTAGTTGCATCTTTTGAAATCGAATAAAGTATTCCTGTTTGTGTTCATCCTCTGTTGCATTCCATTGCTTGATCAATTGCTGGTTTGAGAGGTTTTCATGGATATACTGATCCATTCCACCGGTTGACTCATCTGATCGGTGGAATGGCAATGTACAGTAGGTTAGATTGTAGGTTGTTTTCTGTTTGCATGCAGGTGTGCAGGATCGCGGTCAAGAGATGTTGAAGACCCTAGCATCCTCATGTGCTAGGTCAAGTTGAGAAGTTTGAGTTGGAAGATCACCCTGAGACGGGATCGGGTCATCCCTGGAGGATCGGCGAAGGGAGATTTCGCTAAGTGAAGAAGTTCATGAAGACGGCATCATCAGGATATTTATGCAAATATCCTGCAGTCGGGTTAGGCATCATCATCCGGATAAGTGAAGATGAACATGATGCAGTTGAGCGCATGAAGTGCGGGTTCGTCGGGGTGATCATCAGCAGGAGGAGCCGAGGAGCGTATCGGCATCAGGATCATCATATCGGGAGTGCCAATCATCCGCATATCGCGAGTAGATGCGGAAGAGAAAGTTTGTGTTTTTGGCTAAGTGTTGAGAAGGTCATCAGGATATTGGGTGACGTCATCGTCATCAGGATATGACGTCATCGTCATCAGGATATTGAGATATCCCCCCTATGCGAGTTCATCTTGCTGTCGTTAAGTATCGGCATCGGCAGAAAGTGTGTTAACATCATCAGGAGGTTTCGAAGAGAACCGGATAATTTATATCATGATGCTGTTGCTTGTATCATCGGGCATTGGAGCGTCGAAGGCAAGTTGTTGAAGGTGATCGTCATCAGGATATTTGAACACCCGGATATTTGGATATCCTGCTGACGAAGGTGATATTGAATATCATGATGAAGACGTTAGAGTTCGGAGCCTGATGAACAGTGCAACCGGAGGATGTTTGCGCCCGCTGAACATCATGATGATGATGTTAGGAGGAAAGCGGAGGAGGTGAATAGTAGTCGGCAGGAGGATGATTGCGAGTGTCTGCAATATGATGATGCTGTTGGTCTGCAGACATTCATGCTGTATGCGAATGATATAGTGTGGATGCCTCTGCATCATAGTGGTATCAGAGCTCAGCAAAAGGTCTAGGCTGTTGTGTGTTGATTCTGTCACCGAAAGGGCAGAGGTAAGAGATAGAGTTGATTGTGTTGTGATTGAGAGGTTAACAAAATGCCTCCTAAAGGTAATGGTACTGCAAGGGAATTGCAGGAGATGAAGGAGAAACATGCTAGAGAGATGAGGAAGATGAAGGAGCTTGCTGAAGCACTTCAAGCCAGGCTGACAGCCCTGGAAAAGAACAAAAAGAGGGAAGTGGAAGACAGTGAGTCTGAAGAAGATGCAGATACTGTTGAAGAGTATGAAGAGGTAGCTGAAGATCTGGATGCTGAAGACCAGAGGTTGGCAAAACTGTTAAAGGCAGTACAGAGTGAAAACCCTAAGGTAAAGGTTGATGTTTCCAAATATACTGGAAGCTTGAATGAAGATGAGTTGTTGGATTGGATTGCTGCACTTGATAATCACTTTGAATGTGAAGATGTTGCTGAGGATCAGAAGGTGAAGATTGCAAAGACCAAGTTAGGAGGTCATGCTTTGGTATGGTGGGATTATGTACAATCTGAGAGAAGGAAACAAGGGAAGTCTAAGATCACTTCATGGGATAAGATGGTAGCAAGGATCAAGGGGAAATTCTTGCCAAGGGATTATGAAATCCAGATGTTTAAGAAGCTGCAATTTTTAAAGCAGAAAGACAGGGATGTGAAATCATATACTGAGGAATTTTATCTGTTAAGTATGAGATCTGGTCATCATGAGAATGAGGTAGAAAAGGTGGCTAGGTACTTGGCTGGTTTGAGGTTTAACATACAGGATGAGTTAGTTTTAGCTAACCCTAAGAATGTGGAAGATTGTTATCAAATGGCAATCAGGATTGAAGAGAAGCTGAATAGAGGACATGATAAGTCCATGAGAGGAAGAGGAAACAATAGGGGAAGAGGAGCAGCCCCTGCACAAAAGCAAACCAATGAGGTTCAAGAAGACACTGGTAAAGGACAGGGACAGTCTGATTTCAGAGGTGGATGGAAAGGTAATAGAGGAAGATTTGGAGGTGGTAGAGGTTCTACTACATTTTCAGGAAAGTGTTACACCTGTGGAGAGTTTGGTCATCCATCTTTCAAATGTCCAGAAAACAAAGGTTCATCATCCAGAAATGATAGAACAAGTGACAAGAGGGTACAACTGGTACAAGAAGAGAAAGAAGAAGAAAGTGCACAGAGTTCAAACAGAGGTCCTGAGAATTTTGGATATCCAGAGAGTGGAGAATCATTGATGTTAAGGAAAATTAGTTTGCAGGCATCAAAGGATATGATGCAAAGAAGAGCTCTTTTCAAAACCACATGCAAGAGCAAAGGTAAAGTATGTAAGGTTGTCATTGATACTGGTTCAACAGACAACATGGTATCTCAGGAAATGATGGATAAACTGAAGCTGGAAAGGATTCCACATCCACACCCTTACAAGGCATCTTGGGTGAGTGATAGGCAATCACTTTTTGTCTCTAAACAGGCATATGTGGATTTCCAGATTGGACCATATCATGATAGAATTTTGTGTGATATATTGCCTATGGAATGTTGTCACCTACTGCTAGGTAGACCATGGCAATTTGATAGAAGAGTACTGTATGATGGGTATGCTAATACCTACACCATCAAGAAGGATGGGAAGATTATCAAGTTGATGCCATTGCAGGCAAAAGCTGCAGTACAGAAGGCAGCTCAAATCATTTTCATGGGAAAGGAGTATGTGCAGATGCCTAGAGGAGCAGGCATGAAGGCAGTTCAGGACACTGCAGAGAAAGGAGTTGTTACAGACAACAAGCTGAAGAAAGTTTCAGTTGTGACTGACAGAGGTCAGCAGCAGGTTCAGAAACAGGGGTGCAAACAGCCACCAGTTCAGAAGAATGACAAGGCTGTTGTCATAGTTGGGACTATTGTTTGTCCTATAAGAGTTGAAAGGAAGATAGACTTGAACACTTCAGAAGTTCAAGAGGTAGTTCAGCCAGAGGTTCTGGTTAGGCAACCTGACAAACACAGGGTATGTGAGAGAAAGGCTTACATCAACAGGCATGCAGATTTACTTGCCAGAAAGCAAGTTACAGTTCAGAAGTCTTGGAGTAGCCAAGAGACAGCAGCAGATCAAGCTGGAGCAGGTCAGACGACTGACAAAGCAAAGTGTAAAGGTGGAGGACTTCCACATGCTAAACTCATGGGACATGAGTTCTTTTCTGTTGGGGAGTATGGTGCAGGAGCACCTACCTGACAGCTGGTCTTGATAAGGCAGTTAGTAGTTTAGGTCTTGTTTGTGTTTCCAAGAAGGTCTGTTAGGCCAGTTGCATGTAATAAGGTCATGCTGATCAGGATAAGATCATGCTGACAGGGCTTTTGCTATTTTTAGCTAGTTAGTTATAACAGCTGTCATGATGTATGTTCGGTGGGATCTCCCAGCCGCCTGGAGAGTTCCCAGCCGCTTGGAGTTGGGTCAGTAGTACTCATAGGGAAATCTTTATAAGCATGGGATCGGTTGATTGTAAATCATCGATCAGACTTTGCGAGAGTGAGACAGAGCGAGAGGAACATCATATTGTAGTTGCATCTTTTGAAATCGAATAAAGTATTCCTGTTTGTGTTCATCCTCTGTTGCATTCCATTGCTTGATCGATTGCTGGTTTGAGAGGTTTTCATGGATATACTGATCCATTCCACCGGTTGACTCATCTGATCGGTGGAATGGCAATGTACAGTAGGTTAGATTGTAGGTTGTTTTCTGTTTGCATGTAGGTGTGCAGGATCGCGGTCAAGAGATGTTGAAGACCCTAGCATCCTCATGTGCTAGGTCAAGTTGAGAAGTTTGAGTTGGAAGATCACCCTGAGACGGGATCGGGTCATCCCTGGAGGATCGGCGAAGGGAGATTTCGCTAAGTGAAGAAGTTCGTGAAGACGGCATCATCAGGATATTTATGCAAATATCCTGTAGTCGGGTTAGGCATCATCATCCGGATAAGTGAAGATGAACATGATGCAGTTGAGCGCATGAAGTGCGGGTTCGTCGGGGTGATCATCAGCAGGAGGAGCCGAGGAGCGTATCGGCATCAGGATCATCATATCAGGAGTGCCAATCATCCGCATATCGCGAGTAGATGCGGAAGAGAAAGTTCGTGTTTTTGGCTAAGTGTTGAGAAGGTCATCAGGATATTGGGTGACGTCATCGTCATCAGGATATGACGTCATCGTCATCAGGATATTGAGATATCCCCCCTATGCGAGTTCATCCTGCTGTCGTTAAGTATCGGCATCGGCAGAAAGTGTGTTAACATCATCAGGAGGTTTCGAAGAGAACCGGATAATTTATATCATGATGCTGTTGCTTGTATCATCGGGCATTGGAGCGTCGAAGGCAAGTTGTTGAAGGTGATCGTCATCAGGATATTTGAACAACCGGATATTTGGATATCCTGCTGACGAAGGTGATATTGAATATCATGATGAAGATGTTAGAGTTCGGAGCCTGATGAACAGTGCAACCGGAGGATGTTTGCGCCCGCTGAACATCATGATGATGATGTTAGGAGGAAAGCGGAGGAGGTGAATAGTAGTCGGCAGGAGGATGATTGCGAGTGTCTGCAATATGATGATGCTGTTGGTCTGCAGACATTCATGCTGTATGCGAATGATATAGTGTGGATGCCTCTGCATCAATCACCCAATTAGTTTTCCTATAAAATAAACATCTATCTAACATCACCCAATTTGTTTTCTCTTAATACAAGCATCTATCTAACATCACCCAATTAGTTTTCCTATAATATAAAAATCTATCTAACAACACCCAATTAGTTTTCCTATAAAATAAACATCTATATAACATCACCCAATTTGTTTTCTCTTAATACAAGCATCTATCTAACATCACCCAATTAGTTTTCCTTTAACATAATAAAGTCTAAAAGTTTGGGAATCCGGGATCAACAGTCCCACAAGTAAAAAGTATCAGCAATAGTAAGGTAAATAGTCACATGAACGGAAATGAAAAAAAAGGTAGGCCTCACATCCTCCCCCCTAAAACTGTACTTCCTCCTGCAAGTCGTCAAAGAGATGAGGATAAAAAGTCCTCAATCTCGCTGCATCCTCCCATGTCGCAGTGACCTCATCATACATGTCCCACTGGACCCTAACCTAGTCCAACTCTCGACCTTGAAGGCCCAGCGTCTGACGAGCCAATATGCGAATTGGCTCCAAAGCCAGCTATCCATTTGCCTCTACCTGAAGAGCACTCCAATCTAATATGTGAGATAAGTTAGAGATGTAACGACGTAAAATTGAAACATGAAAGACATCATGGATACGCGACAGGCTAGGTGGCAAGGCTATACGATAGGCTACAGGTCCTATCCGCTTCAAGATCTCAAAAGGTCCTACAAACTGAGGTGCGAGCTTATAGCCCTTTCCGTAATGGATATCAGTGGTAGAGAAATTTAATGTATAGATGAGATATTAGGTAAATTATGACATTGGAAAATTCCTCTCTTCTAATGTCATTCCATTCAATGTTGCTCACTCTCATTATAAGGAGGTCATGGCTAAGATTATAAGACTAGGGCCTTCAAATGTGCCATTAGAGGAGACAAAATCGAAGACTAGTATATTGAATAAGAACTATTATAAGATTGTAATCATTCTAAAAATAGAACAAAGGTTTAATTTCACTTGATCTCTAAGAGTTTTTGATTAGTGTTGAACTCGCTCAACACTCTAGAACCCTAAGGCATGGACAACAACATTGAAGTATCTTTGTCTAGTCTAGAGCATGCAACAAAGGATTAACATAATGTCAATTTAAAATATGCAACAATATTGGATTATATGGCTTTGGACCTCTTGATTCCTACATCAATCGACCCTACTACTATAGTTACCCTATGCAAAAATTTAGTGGATCCACCATGGAATCCTAGTCACCCTAAGGTGATGGAGGTGAGAATGTTAAGAGACATGTCTCCTTTGGATTAGTAAACTTTTTTGGTGACCAATAGTACCTAGCTAGGTTAGCTCATTTCAAGGCTCCCCTAATCATGCAATCAACCTAGATGGTAAAACATCATATGCAATGAAGGTTCTAGGATTTAAGTTGTGAAGCAAGATGGACATTATTCCCTATTCAAGGTAGCATATAGTTATCTCCCTAGCACAAGATGTATTATCTAAAGAAGAAAGGTATTTCAATCATGGTCTAATTTGTAAGTTCAACTCTTTTTAGCTAAGTTTAGTTAACTTGATGCTTGAATTTCAAACAATTGGAATGTGCATCTTAAAGGTGAGATTGAAATCTATCCAAGTGCCCAAATATTTTTGTTTTATTATGTAAATATGTAGTAACAAGGGATTTTTTATTAGGTAAAAGGCCCTTGGTTTTGGGATAGCCATGTGTTTCTTATAAAGCCTTGGTATCTAGATTTTAACCCAATCTGATGAATCTAGAAATGCAACAAAAAATCCAACAATAATTTTTAATAGTTAAAGAAACAATATCTATATTATTATTTTAACTATTAAAATTTTGAAGGCAAACCACTATAATATGGATTCAATCTGAAATAATGTTTGCCAATTTGAAATTTAATCCATAGAATTCCAAAATTGAGATAAAACATGTAAATCAGTAATAAAAGAAATCAACAAACTAAATCTAGATTTACACATGACACGGTGATTTACATGGAGATATTGGAGTACAGACAACATTGAGAGGGGGGTGAATCAGTGTTGTAGATAAAAACAATTTAATTGACTTCTTATCAAAACTTGAAAAATAGAAAGTAATGATGCTGATGTAATGCAAGAAACCAAATATTGTGCAATAAAGGACAGGATATTCAAGTATGAAGAACAAATGCACCATACATCAAATGAGACCATAACACAAAGATTTTAGGAGTGGAAAACCCTCATGGGGTAGAAAAACCGCTCAGTAAATGCCTCACTGGCTTAATTAGAAAAATCACCAATTACAGAGCCTCACCAACTTTTATGTCTCACTAACTTATATCACTACCTCATTGGCTTATCATTTTCACTACCTCACTGGCATAATACATTCTCATGGATACAATGAAGAATTTGAAATCAATACAGAGGGTTGCTCTGTTTATTTACAATGTATATCTTGACCATCTCATTTATTTGAGACTCAAGAATTTATAACCAAAAATGTGCATATCAACTCAGGAATGTGTTTTGCATTAACACATTGTTATTATCTCAATGATAGTGTAAATACAATATCATCAACGCAACAACAAGGTGTTTTACATCACCATCTCTTTATTGTATCTCACAACCTTTTTGTTCTTTCATTAAATAGTTTGTATGAATAATTGAACCAGTTAAACTGTTTGAAGCAGTTTCCTTGGAACAAATAACTGTCAAGAGTGTGTGGTCGAACAGACCCATTTTGAGAAGATTAAGAATGTAATCCTTGTGATTAGCAACCTTTCATAAAAACCCTTGTTCACTGTAAGAAGATATTACAAAGATTTAATCAAAGTGATTACAAACTGTTACACTTAACAAAGTATCATAGAGATTCAATAACCATAGCCTTTAACATCCTTCAAAGCATGGTCAGACAAAAACATCTTCAAAACTATTTTCCCACCATAGTTTAAGAAACCCTAACTCCATTTATGCAACCAAGTAAGCCTCCATTTGTTGTTGTTACAAGCCCTAACCACAACCTTCATGGTTCACAACAAAGTTTTAAAATTTTCATAAAATTGTTGCCGTTCTTGACTCTTAACTACTTTTCAACAGAATAGGTAAGTGTAGTATAAATGAACCAAGAAACCCCATTTCAAAGTCAAAGACTTCATAAAACAAACAACATATAATTTAAGCCTATCACTGAACAACTCAAAGCTTAAGAAGCTATATAGACTAACAACAACCCAAAACAAAATAACAAGTCTTATTTCCTTTTTGCTGATGAACTCATATGAAAGACCAAAGTAAATTCAATTTGCACTCATAAAGGAAAGAGATCACCTGTGGCTACTGACAAGTCAAGATTTTGCTGTGCCTTTGAGCTCTAAAAGACTAAATTAACTACCAAGCTCCTTTCCCATTATTTTCTGCTATTCTCATTGAGTTGAGCACTATCAAATCTCATAATATCCACATCATGATTACAAGAATCTTCAAACTTTTACAAGTTGTTAAAACCCTAGGTCGAGAGACTTCATGTCTCAAGGTTTGACCTTATCAAATGAAACTCAAAAAGCAAACTTTTTACATTGTATACCTTGTTTACTGACAGTCCCAGTGTGCCCTAAAAGGGTTGTAACTATTAAGCATCAACACCAACTTTTTACCTGCCAAGTATGCCCGACACCTGCCAGACAGGTTACAACTTAAATGTCCACTGATTGCTTTATTTTTCACATTATCAAATATTAAACCAAATGATGCCTTCTTCTAACTTTGAAGTTAGATAAAATGAAAACAATAACTCCCTTCATACAAGTGATGACATTGATAGATAAGCAAGTAGGATCCTTGCAATTTTATTCCTTTGAACATGCCTTTGTTTGCAGATTGTTGAGATCAAGTGAAATATTCAAATGCCTTTTTCAACATTGAACTTAGATAAAATACGATCATAACCTTGTACCATAAAAGATATCATATTTCAAACTTTTAACCAAATGCAACACATCTATAATACCAAGGATGTCACATGTCAAAACATCAACTGTATGTATACCAAATGGCCTGTGCCAGTTTGACATCTATGCCAACTGCCAATGGGGTCAACAAACTCCCCCTTTGGCATTGATGTCAAACAGAAACAATGAATACCAACTGATCATAAAACAATATCAAGCATATGACAGTGTGTACAACTGTAAGATCATCATATCATGAATATACATCACTGTAAGACTATAAGATCATCAACTGGTATCAAATGAACATCATGAACATTAAAGCATGAACATCAAAGCACCTCAAAGAAACACTGTAACACCTATAACAATGTAATTTCTCCTCCTTTTGACTACAATGCCAAAGGTAAAGTGAGAGAGTATTACCAACTCTAGTATCAAAAATCATCAGAATGTACCATGATACCACTGGCCTCATCTATCATACCAACAACAAAATGTCAGTAACTAAAACAATGTCAGATATAAACCTGTGCATAAACCAAGCTGTCAAATGAAAACATCAAACTGTAGAGAATCATATCCATCAAAAACATTGAAAGAAGGAGTGCCATGCCAACTACCACTGTAAATCCATGGTGCATTAACATGAAAAGAGGTCACAAACTAAAACAATGATGAAGTTTTTTTATCACTTGTCACATTAATGCATCATACATACACAGTAAACACATCAACTGAAAACATCAGGGATGAAAAATATGCTAAGAAGATCCCCCTGAAACCAAAGCCAAAATTGAATTATTTAAGAGAATCAAGGGAGAGAACACCAAGTCTATCACTTAGTCCTTCAAATACTTCTTGTGGGAGTGGCTTAGAAAAAATATTAGCCACCTGATCACTGGAGGATACATAATCCAGAGCAACTTCATTGGACAGAACCTTTTCCCTTAAGAAATGATAATGAATATCAATATGCTTAGTTTTAGAGTACATTACATGATTCTTAGAGATATTTATTGTGCTTGTATTATCACACAAAATCTTAACAAGCTTAGATACCTCAACTTTAATATCTTTTAAGGTTTGAACCATCCATAGCACTTGAGTGCAGCACGTAGCAGCAACAATATATTCTGCTTTAGCAGTTGATAGAGACATAGACTCTTGTTTCTTGTTGTGCCAAGCTACCAATCTGCCACCTAGGAAGAATGCACCTAATGAAGTGCTTTTTGTGTCATCAATACTACTTTCCCAATCAACATCAATGAAAGTCATCAAAGAAAAATCATTGTGTCTTGGATACCATAGACCATCTTCAGTAGTACCTTTAATCTACCTAAATATTCTCTTAACAACATTAATATGTGATTGCTTAGGTGCAAATTGAAACCTAGATGCCAAGCATACTGCTTGCATGAAGTCAGGACTTGTTGCAGTCAAGTACAATAAACTACCTATCATAGACTTGAATAGGGTATGATCTACATCAGGCAAGTCAACATCTTAACTCAACTTACAACCAACTTCCATGGGAGTGCCAACTGGTTTTCACTCATCCATTTGAAACCTTTTTAGCATCTCTTTAGCATATTTCATTTGTGATATAAAGATGCCCTTTTTGAGTTGAGAAATTCGTAAACCAAGAAAGAAAGAAAGTTCACCAAGCATAGACATTTCAAACTCAGATTTCATGATATTTGGAAAAGTAGAGCATAAATCATCATCATTGCTGACAAAGATAATATCATCTACATATACAACAACGACTAGTATGCTATCACCTTTTGTCATGTAGTATAAGTTGTTGTCCACCCCTCCTTTTGTGAAACCTTGAGCTTGTAGATGTGATGCAGGAGCATCTAGTGGTGTAAGGGCAATCTTGCATCACCCAAAAAGAAGTTAATTCAAAATCATTGTATTTATTTTTATTTATTTCCATAATTAGTGTTTTTGGTTCCATAATATCCAGAATAATGATGTAGGACTTTCAGTTTTTCCAAAACTGCTAAAAATAGCAACCTGCTTGTTTTGGAAAGTGTACCTGCCATTTTAGGAAAGTTTGCATTTGGGCATGGATTGAAGCAAAAACTTACAAAAAGTTACATAATGGAAATATAAGACCTTTGGCGAAGGAATCAGGCAAATATCATTTGTGAATTGAAAGATATTAAAGTTTTTGTTTTCCGAAAAGCCCCTAAAATTTTTTGAAACGAGATATGAGGCACTAAAACATCCCATAACATCCCAAAAAGTTGACAAAAATCTATTTATGGATTTCCAGCGTGATATTTCACATCACAATATTTCTAGCGCTTAAAATGGTTTGTCAATTGGACACCCGGATCAAAAGTTATGTTTCCCGGAAGTTGACCTACTTTTGGAGGGAGTTGCAAATTTTGAAATTTAGCTGGAGGCTGCCAAAAAGTGCTATTTATGACTATTTTGGGAACCCTGGGCAGTAGTAGAGTTAAGGGGGCAAGTGTGGAATCAAGAATAGGCAAGAAAATAGAAACCCTACTGATTTGGGGTTACAAGGCAGAAGATTCCAGAGCCTGGTGAGGTGTAGTTGTAGTGTGTTGCAGCCTATGGAGGATTGATTCCTCGGATTGTAATTGAGCTTCTGTAATGTAATGAGTTTCCCAGATCAATAAATAAATATTATATTTTCTATATTCTATTTTTTTTGTTGTGTGTTTTATGATTTATCCCCTTCATCAAGTGGTATCAGAGCTAGGTTCCTGAGTGTGTAGACAGATCGCCGACCGTGAGGCAGTTGGCACTAGGACATGAGGTTGTGGGTTTGCTGCGAAGATTAAGATGCCTCCATGAAGAAATCATGTTGGGAGGAATGCTTTGGCAAAAGAGGGTTTTAGAGCCCTGCAAAGACAAATTGATGCATTGCAAGAGGAGCTGTGCAGAGGGTTTGATCCAAGAACAAGAGAAGAAAGTGAAGATAAAGCTAAAGAGGAGCTATCTGAGGAAGAATAAGAAGCTATAGGAGATCCTGCAGAAGTTAGGTTATTGAGGGCCATTTCTAAGATCAGAAAGAGGCCCAGGATCGAAGTTTCTACATATTCTGGAGATTTGAATCCGGAACAGCTTATTGATTGGATCAATGACATGGAGGAGTATTTCAAGTATGAAGATGTGGAGGACCCAGATCAGGTCAAGTTTGCAAAAACAAAGTTGAAGGGCCACACCAGTATTTGGTGGAAAGAGGTCTAATTAGAGAGGAATAGAAGGGGAAAAGGAAAGATCACTAGATGGGATTGGATGGTGGAGAAACTGAAGAAGTAGTTCATTCCTATGGACTATGAGATGGAGTTGTTGAAGAAGCTGCAAGGACTAAAGCAAGGTAACAAGTCTATCAAGGAGTATACAGAAGAGTTTTATAAGATTACTATCAGGACAGGTCATGTAGAGCCCAACAAGGAGAAGGTAGCCTGTTACATTAATGGGTTGAGGCTGAGTATTCAAGAGGAGCTAAGCCTAGTCAGAATGATCACCATAGAAAATACATACCAGTTTTCCCTTAAGGTGGAGGAGAAGCTAAATAAAAGATTTGACAGCAAGCAAAGGGGAAGAGGTCAAGGCGGAAGGACTAGTGGAAGACCCTATGGGGGCTGAAATGAAGATGCAAAGAAAAGTGAAGAAGCTGGCACCAGTCGAAATCAGAGAGGAGATAATACCTACCGCCCTCGTGACCAGAACAATGAGCAAAGAGGAAGAGGTAGAGGCAGACCTGGGCAAGGACCTGGAAGAGGAGGTTTCAGAGGAACCTGTTTCCAATGTGGAGAAGAAGGGCATCTAGCATATGAGTGTCCTCAACATCAAGGAAGGACAAATAGAAGACCTGAAGGTAATGCACGAGTTACACATGTAGATGAAGATGGCAATCTGAGCATTCTAAAGATGCTGAAAGGGGAGAAACCCTAGTTGTCAGAAGAACTTTGCTGAATGAGGAGAAAGAACCCAATCAAAGGAAGAGTTTATTCCACACAAGGTGCAAATGTGAAGGTAAGTGTTGTGACATTATTATTGACAGTGGAAGTACTAACAATCTTGTTTCAGAGGAGATGGTTGACAAGTTGAAGTTGACAAGAAGAAAGCATCCACATCCACATTGGATTGCATGGTTGCAGAAGGACCACTGAGCTTTGGTCAATGAGCAGTGTTTAGTGAAGTTCAAGATTGGGGACTACCATGATGAGGTGTTGTGTGATATCTTACCGATGGATGCATGTCATATGATATTGGCGAGGCCGTGGTAGTATGATAGGAGTGCTGTCCATGATGGTCGTGCAAACACATATTCCCTAACAAAGGATGGAGTTCGTCATAAGTTGAAGCCCTTGAAGGAGGTGGAAGAAAAGGTATGTAGCACTGCCAAAATATGCTTGGTAGATGGTAGGAAATTTTTGGAAGGTATGAAGCATGAGCATCATTGCTTTGCATTGATTCCTAAGATCAGTCAAGAGAAATGTGAAGATGTACCAGCAGAAGTTCTCAGATATGTTGGAAGAATTTTAGGACATTATCTCTGATAATGTACCAGAAGGTTTACCACCAGTAAGGATGATAAGTCATCAAATGGATTTGATACCAGGAGCTAGTTTGTCAAACAAGGCAGCCCATAGAATGACTCCAGTAGAGAGTGAAGAGTTGAACAGATAAGAGCTTTGATACATTGAAGCAGAAAGTCATAGAACAACCTGTTTTGGCACTTCCAGATTTCAATAAGGTATTTCAGGTAGATTGTGATGCTAGTGGTAGTGGTATAGGATCTGTTTTGAGTCAAGAAGGTAAGCCCATTGCCTATTTTAGTGAGAAGCTTAATGATGCCAAAGTATTCTATTTATGATCAGGAGTTTTATGCAATAGTTTAGGCTTTGAAGAAATGGAGACATTATTTGTTACCAAAGGAGTTTGTTTTATATACTAATCATCAGGCTTTGCAATATCTTAATAGTCAAGGAAAGTTGAATCAAAGGTACTTAAAATGGGCTGAGTTTTTGCAGAGCTATACTTTTGTTTTGAAGCGCAGGAGTGGGAAGTCCAATAGAGTTGCAGATGCCTTGAGCAGAAGGCAAAATTTGTTGACAGAAATGAAGATAGAGGTTGTTGGGTTCGGTGAGCTCAAAAGTTTGTATCCTGAGGATCCAGATTTTGTAGAGGCCTAGAAAGCTTGTTTGGAACCTGTTACTTTGGACAGGACAAAATGGTTGGATTTCATAATCCAAGATGGCATGTTGTTTAGAGGAAGCTAGTTGTGCATTCTGAGGAGTTCCATGAGAGAGAATCTGATAAAGGAGAATCATAGTGGAGGATTAGCTGGACACTTTGGTCGAGATAAGACCATTGCTATTATTGGTGAAAATTATTAGTGGCCATAGTTGCAATAGGATGTGAAGAAATTTGTGCAGAGTTACAGAGTATGTCAGATGGCGAAAGGAGCAAGTTAGAATACAGGTCTATATCAGCCACTACCTGTACCAGAGAAGCCATGGGATGATATTAGTATAGATTTTGTTCTTGGTTTACCAAGGACATAGAGAGGACATGATTCCATTTTTGTGGTGGTGGATAGATTCTCGAAGATGGCACATTTCATTCCTTGTAAGAAGACTAATGATGCTGTTCATATTGCTGAATTATTTTTCAAGGAGGTGGTGAGATTACATGGTCTACCAAAGAGCATAGTTTCAAATCGAGATACCAAGTTTGTTGGTTATGTCTGGAGGACATTGTGGAAGAAGTTGAAGATAGATTTGAAGTTCAGTTCTGCACACCATCCATAGACTGATGGACAGACTGAAGTTGTGAATAGGATTTTGGGTAACCTGCTACGATGCTTAGTAGGAGATAAGCCTAAGGGATGGGATTTGATTTTACCACAGGCAGAATTTACTTACAACAATTCTGTCAATAGGAGTACTGGTAAATCACCATTCTAGATTGTATATGGGAATAGTCCAAGAAATGCTTCAGAGTTAAGAAATCTGGACAAAGGAGAAAAGACAAGTGCCGAGGCTAAAGACTTTGCAGAACACATGAAGAATTTGCATTAAAGCACATTAATAAGATGAATATTTAGTACAAGGCTAAGGCGGATTACAAGAGGAGATATAAGGAATTCCAGGTAGGAGATGAAGTCATGGTTCTCTTGAGAAAAGAAAGGTTCCCAATTGGAACATACAATAAGCTAAAAATGAAGAAATTTGGACCATGCAAAATTTTGAAGAAACGTGATTTAGGAAATGCATATGAGGTAGAGCTGCCGAGTGGGATCAATATTTCTCCTATTTTCAACATTGCTGATTTATGAGAAGATCATAAAGGTGGAACAGAGGATGGACCAATAGAAGCGTAGTGGAGTATTCCGGCATCTACTTCAATGGAGGAGATAGAAGAGATCTTGGATAGCCGTGTGGGAAGAAGTACTCGGAACAAGCAAGATGAAGAATATCTAGTAAAATGGAAAGGAAGGCCTGTTAAAGATTCTTCTTGGTTGTTTAAGGTAGAGGTTGACCGTTTGGGTTTTCCTCACACAAATATCTGAGACGTGACAGGGTCACTTCTCAAATTACCCTGGGTGTCTGATGCAGGAGCATCTAGTGGTGTAAGGGCAATCTTGCATCACCCAAAAAGAAGTTAATTCAAAATCATTGTAGTTGTTTTCATTTATTTCCATAATAAGTGTTTTTGGTTCCATAATATCCAGAATAATGATGTAGGACTTTCAGTTTTTCCAAAACTGCTAAAAATTTCAACCTGCCTGTTTTGGAAAGTGTACCTGCCATTTTAGGAAAGTTTGCATTTGGGCACAGATTGAAGTGAAAACGTACAAAAAGTTACATAATAGAAATATAAGACCTTTGGCAAAGGAATTAGGCAAAGATCATTTGTGAGCTGAAAGATATTAAAGTTTTTGTTTTTCGAAAAGCCCCTGAAAATTTTTAAAACAAGATATGAGGCACTAAAACATCCCATAACGTCCCAAAATGTTGATGGAAATCTGTTTACAAATTTTTGACATCATAGTTCACATCGCGATCTTTCTAGCACTTAAAACGGTTCGTCAATCGAACACCCGGATCAAAAGTTATGCTTCCCCGAAGTTGACCTACTTTCGGAGGGAGTTGCAAATTTCAAAATTTAGCTGGAGGCCACCAAAAAGTGCTATTTATGACTATTTTTGGAACCCTAGGTAGTAGTAGAGTTAAGAGGGCAAGTGTGGAATCAAGAATAAGCAGGAAAATAGAAACCCTAGCTGATTTAGGGTTACAGAAGGTAGAAGATTCCAGAGCCTAATGAGGTGTAGCCATAGTGTGTTGCAGCCTATGGAGGATTGATTCCCCAGATTGTCATTGAGCTTCTATAATGTAATGAGTTACCCATATCAATAAATAAATATTCTATTTTTTATATTCTATTTCTATTGTTGTGTGTTTTATGATTTACCCCCTTCATCAAGATGTTTGTCAAGCTTAGAATACCAAGCTCTAGGAGCTTGTTTCAGGCGATAACGTGCCTTTTTCAGCCTATACATATGATCTTCTTTTTAAACACACACAAACCCTTTAGGTTGTTCCATGTATACTTCCTCTTCAAGGTCACCATTCAAAAATGTTGTTTTTACATCCATTTGGAAACCTTTGAAATTTTTGTAAACAAAAAATGCAAGAAAAATTCTTATTGCCTCAACTCTAGCTACAGGGGCAAAGGTTTCATCAAAATCAATACCCTCAATCTGAGAGTATCCCTTACAAACTAATCTTTCCTTATTTCTAACTACATTCCCCTTATCATCAAGTTTGTTTCTAAAGACCCATTTGGCACCAATGACATTTTTGTCCTTGGGTCTAGGAACTAACTCCCATGTTTTATTTTTCTCAATCTAATCTAGTTCCTCTTTCATAGCATTAATCCAAGATTCATCTTTACTAGCTTCAACATAAGTTTTAGGTTCAAACTAAGAGAATAAGCATAGATGTACCTGATCACTTGCATTTGCAAGTTTCCTTCTTGTTTGAACTCCAGCAGATTTATCCCCAATGATTTGTCCTTGAGGATGATTTCTTTGCACTGATTTTGAAGGAGTCTTAAATGTTGACACCTCAAGTTTTTCAGGTGTTTATTGGATTTTCCTCCTCTTCTTCTAATTTCTCTTCTTTGTTAGATGGATGAACCTCTTCTTTGTCTTCATCTTGTTGTTTAGAAGGCTGCAACATCTCATCAACTTTCATGTTAATGCTTTCAACCTTTCTTTTCAATCTTTTATTGAAACATTTATAAGCTTTACTGTGAGTAGAGTAGCCTATGAAGATACCTTCATCACAGCAAGATTCAAAACTTCCCAAACTTTCATCATCTCTTTTAATGAAACATCTACTACCAAAGATTCTAAAATATTCAATATTAGCAGGTCTGTCATACCACAAATCATAAGGAGTATAGTTAGTCTTTACCCTTAACTCTACTGTGTTCAAGGTATAGACTGATGTATGAACAACCTCTTTCCAGTAGGTGTTTGGCAGATTTGCATCATGCAACATCATTCTAGCCATTTCCTTAACAGTTCTATTTTTTCTTTCAACAACACCATGTTGTTGTGGTGTCCTAGAGGCTGAATATTGCCTCTTAATACCATGTTCTTCACAATAATCAATAAAATCTTGTGAGGTATATTCCCCACCTTTATCAGACCTTAGGCATTTTATTTTCAGATCTGATTCCTTTTCTGCCATCTTCCTCAAAATCTTAAATCTGTTAAAAGCTTCAAATTTATGTTTCAAAAATGTAACCCATGTCATTCTGGTGTAATCATCTATGAAAAGCATAAAATAACGTTCACCATTTAATGATCTAGTCCTTGTAGGACCACATAAATTAGAATGAACTAATTGCAAAGGTTGAGTAGAAGAATATTCCTTGGGTTTGAAACTTACCCTGGTTTGCTTACCTTCTTGGCATTCTTTGTAGGTACTGTTGCTGGGTTTTGAAATGATAGGCATGTTTCTGACATTCTGGTTCTTGCTGATTTTAACTAAATTATCATAATTAATGTGTCCCAGCCTCCTGTACCATAGTTTTCTTTCTTCTACTTGACTCATGAAGCACACATGTCCATGTTTTCTATTGTTTGTGATCTCATGAAGATTATAAATGTTACCTTTTGTCCTTAGACCAGCTACAACAGCTTTCCAAGACTTCTTTCAGATTTCACAACCTTGTGCAGTTAAAGTCACTTTGAAACCATTATCACATATCTGACTCACACTTAGCAAATTATGAGTCAAACCTTCTACATAGTAAACATCATGCAGAGGAGTATCATCATCAAGCAGAATGGTACCTTTTCCTTTGATCAGGACACAGAAGTCATTGCCAAACCTGACTGATCCACCAATAAAGTCCTCATACTTGACAAATTTGCTCCAGTGACCAGTCATATGATGAGAGCATCCACTATCAACCACCCACAGGTCTTTCTTTTGGGCATGAAAGGTTGTTTGAACAATCATTACATCAGCCTTTTTATTATTTTTCTTGAATCTCCAAACCAACTTGGTTTTTTAGCATCAGGAGATGTTTTGGGCTGAGCATTAGACTGTATATAGAAATAGATCTGCAAAATCTTGCTATGTGACCTAGATTTCCACAAGTATAACATTTCAGTTTGTTCAAAAACTTAAATAGATTTCCATCTACAAAACTAGGCTTCCTTCTAGACACAACCCTGCATTCATTTGCCTTGTGACCATATTGATTGCAGTACAAAGAATAGCCAAAAAATTGTAGATTAAATTTGAGAGTATTACCTCTTTTTGCAATGGATTTTTCTTTAGCAGCAACAACATGCTCATTGGAATTTGAGCATTCTCCTTTTAACAACCCTAGACCACTCTTGTCATTATGTAATTTTTGTTTATCTAAGAGGTCAGTCAACTTGTTACTGCTTTCACACATAGCAAGATTTTTTTTCAAGCATACAATCTCTGCCTCTAGAGTATAGCACTCTTTCTCTTTGGCAGTTAAATTTTCTTGAGTAACTTCAAGAATTTTCTTGTTTTCTTCAAGTTGAAATTTCAAATATAAAATCTAATTTTAATACTCAGTTGTTTGATTTTTCTGCACTATGGCTTCATTTTTAAGTCTCTTAACTTCACTAAGAGCACATTTCAATTCACCTTCTAGATCAATTTCAGTTTTAGATTGATCTGAATTGTTTTCTTCTCAAGTTTCATTTTGACTAACTATTGCCATAAACAAAGTTTCATCACCTTCTTCAGTCGATTCCTCTGAGCAACTGTCTGTCACATCAGCAAACATGCTTTTCTTCTTTTTGAACCCACTTTTCTTTTTAAAGTTATACTATTTTTTCTTACCTTTTTTCCTATTGTCTTCTTCATCACTATCAAAGTCTTTATCGGGGTATTTAGCTGCATAATACCCGATCTTGCCACAATTGAAACAATTAAAAGGTAATTTCCCTTGGTATCTACCTAATCCCCTTCTTAGTTTACTCACTAAAATAGACTCATCTTCATTCAATTTTTTTGACTTAGGTTTTATGTCATTATCTTTCTTTACAGTTTTGAAAGCAGTTTCTTTGTTAGTGTTGATGGTGGTTTTAGCACACAACAATGTAGGTGTGATTGCTGGTTTCACACCTCTCTTGAAAAGTATCCTACTTTAGGTAAGACTACTCCAAGGATAATATAGCTAGGTCTTAGCTTGCTCGGGATCTCTTAGTTGATATGTTCTAGTTGTGCCTACAAGGGGTCTTACATGCAATCTATGGATCTTCAAGTTTGGGGCAACAAACACACATAAACCCTTTTATGGTTTTTAGCTGATAAAACAATGTAAAATGCTGCTGGAATTCCTAATCTAACAATGGTTTTAAAGAAAATGCAAAAGGTTAGGGTTTTAGAAGAATCCTAAGTGACATTCACAATGCACAGGCTACCTTAAGTAGAAAAATACTCTCGAACTTAACTAGTTTTCTGAGTTACCAAACTGAAATGGGTGTTACAGTATTGCAGAAAATGGTGCTATCTTCAATGGAAGTCAATAGATTTTTAGATTACATTCATTCGTTAAATACCCAATAAATGGTGCAGCGTAACTTGTGAAATGCAATTGAACTTTAGCACAAGTGATCAACCCAGACTAACTTTACATAGCTATCTACCATCAGCAAATAACTAAAAGTATGGAATTAGAGTATTCATTAGATACTTTAGCAAACCATGAACATTATAAAAGCACAACTAACTAACTATGGGAGAGCAAGAAGTGAACCATGAAAACCAAATAAGGAACACAATACACAAATTCTTAGAAAACCTACAGAAACTTGCTTTGCATTACTTCAAATGGTAGAATGTCAATAATTCAGCATCAAATTCTCTCTTACAAACAGTGGGAATGGCAACCCTTTATATAGAAAAATAGCATACCGAGTTTTCAAATGAACGGTGGAGATTAATTCGACACCGACGGTCCAAATTACATCAATAAATACAATTGCAATAGCTCACATCAATTCTCGGATTACATTTTATCTTCTATGAAAAAGATGAAAAACAGCCTCCAGATACATTGAATCTAGTCAATTTGACTAGCCAACTCAATATATTAATAGAAAAGAACATTTTTAAAGCATAGAAAAGACAAAATAGAGTCACATGCTACCCCGAATACAACAATTTATAATTATGACAGGATTACATCCTTAAAATATTCAAAATAATATCAGGATTCTTCATCTAAATCAATTTTGTCTTCGCCAGCCAGTTTGTTACAGTAGGTCAGCCATGCGTCAAGTGCAGGATTAATCTCTGACGGATCTGGATCCTTCAAATGATTGATCCAGTAGTCAAACATCTCCAGTTCCTAACTGAATCTACTGTATATCTTCTCTATCTTTGCACCTACCTTGTGGAATGCTTTGAATTCAGCTCTAAGGTCACTTACTTTGTCTAACCTATCCTCCATACTGAGCTCGGTATCTTCAAAAATCACCCTATGTAATTTGTCTTTACACTTTTCGATATCATAAGGGGCATAGTCATCATAGGATGCTTCCAGGCAATCCTTCAAAGAATCATTGATATCATATATGATCGACCATAGCTCCTCATCGGCTGGCTTATATGCTTCTTTTATATTTTTAAAAGTTTTTTTTTCTCAAAAGCAATTGTTGGTACCATTCAATGGCCTTAGGTAGCTGGTTCCTAGTTAAAATATTCTCTACAACTAGAGTCTAGGCAGGCAAATCCATGATGCTCTTTATCCAAGGATACATGTGTGAGTAATACTCATCAAAGGAGTCACATTCCTCACGCAGATCTTTCCATCTTTTATGTAATTCTACTAGCTTTTTGTGCGCTTGAGCAGCGGCGTTGATAGTTTCACATCCCATCTCAAAAACTTTAGATAACCATTTTTATGTACCTTGGGATTTGGATCTTACCTTGCCCAACCTGGCCATTTCATCAGTAGATAGGAAAGTGGGCACTGTCCTTATATCTCCTCCTGCATCTACTGGCTTAACCAAAAATTGAAGGCAAGTGCGGAGCTCTTCATTTTGCTGTTTCAGATCCTTCTTGGACATCTCGTCCTTGTCTAGCTATTCCAAAATTGATGTGACTGATTCTTTAAAATCATCCACTCTTTGAGCATGAGTGGTGGGTCTCAAATCAACTATAGAGATCACATAATCTTCCGCCCTGACTTGTTCCTTTGCTGCATCATTTGGTGGGACTGCTATTTCCGCAATTTTGGATCCTGACTCATCTTTATAGATCCTAGATTATATTTTTTCCTTCTTTTGTTTCTTGGACCTCTGAGCTTGTGACAAAATTGTACTCAAATCTAGCTGCTTTATTTCCACTTGTGGCTCAGGATATGCCATTCTTCTTTGAAGCCATTCAGGTGCTGAAGATTTGTTCAATTCAGTGGCTCCATCATTATTAATTACAACCAGTTTTTCAAGTGGTTTCTGTTCTTGCTCTGGTTTTTCATCTTTTTCTGTATTTAACTCCTCTTCTTTCTCTTCTTCTTGGGCCAAGTTTTCCAAATTTACTATTATACTTTCTTGAACCAACTTGACAAATTCCTTCACTTGACCTTTATCTGGAGGACTGTCAGATACATTAATGGCTTCAACATTAGTTAGAGGTTCATTGGAGTCTTCATTACTCACTTTTGTCAATACATCTTTCTCCTCCTCAAATGTTGTTTCCGGCTCATGCAATCTCAACTCTGCACATACTTTCTCAATCCTAGGCAGCAATGGTATGGCCAAAGAATCTGCAAGCATTTGTGAAATAGGAACAGTAGAAGAAATGGCTAGTAGAGGCACATTAACCGGCATTAGATTATGATGCAAAGTCACACAGTGGAAACACACAAAATGTTTATTTTTACCAATATTGGCAAGAGATCTCCATGTCTCACCGAAACTATTCTTCTCTTTCCTTGTTGGCCTGACTTGCCTTGTCGGCCTCACTATCTTTTATCTCCCCGATGATTTCTTTCACACGAAACCTCTATGTATATCGGCCAAACATTCTATCATTGGCCTCCCTTTGAAATGTTACTCTGAAGCTTCTTGTCTCCCCGAACTCCTCATCGGCAACACATGACCCTATAAGCAGCCACTTGCAGACTCCGTGGTGTAGGAGCACCTACCTGACAGCTGGCCTCCATGAGGCAGTTAGTTTGTTATAGGTCTGGTTAATGTTTTCAAGAAGGTCTTGTAAGACCAATGCATGTAATAAGGTCATGTTGACCATACTTTACTATTTTTAGCTAGGTTGTTAGGACAGCTGTTATGCTGTATGTTCGGTTGGATCTTCCCAGCCGCTTGGAAGCTCCCAGCCGCTGGGAATCGAGTGGTAGTACTCGCAAGCAGATCCTATTTATACATGAGGATCGGTTGGTTTTAGATATAGTATAGTATTCCATTGAGCAGAGGAGTTAGATTGCAGAGAGAGAGAGACTGAATATTGTACTTGCATCTTTTGAAATCAATAAAGAGATCCTGTTTGTGTTCATTCTCTATTTGGATTTCTTTGTGTGATCGATTTGCTGTTCTGGTGGTTTCATGGATTCGCTGATCCATTCCACCGGTTGATTCGTCGAATCGGTGGAATGGCTATGTACAGTAGTGTAGGATTTAGTTTGTATTTTGTGTTTGTTCGCATGCAGGTGTGCAAGATCGCAGTCGAAAGGTGTTGAGAACCCTAGCATGGGTATGTGCTAGGTCGTGCTGATAGTTCGAGTCTGGAAAGTTGTCCAGAAAGTAGATCGGGTCACCTCAGGAGGTTCGGCGGATCGAAATTCGCTAAGGTTGGAAAATTCGTTACAACGGCATCATCAGGATATTTCTGGGTATATCCTGCAGTTACTTCGGGCGTCATCCGAGTAGATGGAGGTGAGCATGATGCAATCGTTTGCATAAGGTGAATGTGCATTGGGGTGATCATCATCAGGTGTTGCCGAGGAGGAGCATATCGGCATAAGGTAGAAGATCGGGTTGATAAAACCATCGCGGGCCGATAGTGTTAAGTTTGGCCGACAGCAGGATATTGAAGGAACTGCATGTGACATCATCGTCATCAGAATAATCGTCATCAGGATATCGGGGTGACGTAAGCATCGAAGGAAGGGTGCATGAGGTTGTCGTCATCAGGATATATGGAGGGAACCAGATATTTTATATCCTGCTGATGAACATGATGTTGAACATCATGATGCTGAAGATAGAGGTTGGCGGTAAGGTGAACAGTGGACATCAGGAGGATGTTTGCACTGGCCGAATGTGATGATGCTGCCGATAGTCGGATATGATGATGCTGCTGACATGCGAAAGGGCGAAGGCTTGTCTGCAGGAGGATATCGGTCGGCAAGAGAAAATATGATGATGCTGACAGTGTTAAGGAAAATATGATGATGATGATGATGGGTTGTAGACATACATGCTGTATGTCAAAGTTTTAGTGTGGATGCCTCTGCATCATAGTGGTATCAGAGCTCAGCAAAAGGTCTGGGTTGTTGTGTGTTGATTCTGTCACCGAAAGGGCAGAGGTAGAGTTGATTCTGTCACTGAAAAGACAGAGGTAGAGGAGTGAGAGGTTGACAAAATGCCTCCGAAAGGTAATGGTACTGCAAGGGAATTGCAGGAGATGAAGGAAAAACATGCTAGAGAGATGAGGAAGATGAAGGAGCTTGCTGAAGCACTTCAAGCCAGGCTTGTAGCCCTGGAAAAGAACAAAAAGAGGGAAGTGGAAGACAGTGAGTCAAAAGAAGATGAAGATGCTGTTGAAGAGTATGAAGAGGTAGCTGAAGATCTGAATGCTGAAGACCAGAGATTTGCAAAACTGTTAAAGGCAGTGCAGAGTGATAAACCTAAGGTAAAGGTTGATGTTTCCAAGTATAATGGAAGTTTGAATGAAGATGAGTTGTTGGATTGGATTGCTGCACTTGATAATCACTTTGAATGTGAAGATGTTGCTGAGGATCAGAAGGTAAAGATTGTAAAGACCAAGTTAGGAGGTCATGCTTTGGTATGGTGGGATTATGTACAATCCGAGAGAAGGAAACAAGGGAAGTCAAAGATCACTTCATGGGATAAAATGGTAGCAAGGATAAAAGGTAAATTCTTGCCTAGGGATTATGAGGTTTAGATGTTTAAGAAGCTGCAATTTTTAAGGCAGAAGGAAATGGATGTGAAGGCATATACTGAGGAGTTTTATAAGTTGAGTATGAGATCTGGTCATCATGAGAATGAGGTAGAAAAGGTGGCTAGGTACTTGGCTGGTTTGAGATTGAACATACAGGATGAGTTAGTTTTAGCTAACCCTAAGAGTGTGGAGGATTGTTACCAAATGGCAATCAGGATTGAAGAAAAGATGAATAGGAGACAAGATAAGTCCATGAGAGGAAGAGGAAACAATATGAGGGGAAGAGGATTAGCCCCTACAACAAGGCAAACCAATGAGGGTCAAGAAGACACTGGTAAAGGACAGGGACAGTCTGATTTCAGAGGTGGATGGAAAGGTAATAGAGGCAGATTTGGAAGTGGTAGAGGTTCTACTACATTTTCAGGAAAGTGTTACACCTGTGGTGACTTTGGTCATCCATTTTTCAAATGTCCAGAAAGCAAAGGTTCATCATCCAGAAATGATAGAACGAATGACAGGAAAGTACAGCTTGTGCAAGAGGAGAAAGTAGAGTAAAGTGTGCAAAGTTCAAACACTTATCAAGGAGATAGAGCTTCTGAAAGTTATGGATATCCTGAGGAGGGAGAAGCATTGATGCTAAGGAGAATTAGTTTGTAGGCATCAAAGGATATGATGCAAAGAAGATCTCTTTTCAAGACCACATGCAAGAGCAAAGGTAAAGTATGTAAGGTTGTCATTGATACTGGTTCAACAGATAACATGGTATCTCAGGAAATGGTGGATAAACTGCATTTGGAAAGGATTCCACATCAACACCCTTACAAGGCATCTTGGGTGAGTGATAGTCAATCACTTTTTGTCTATGAGCAGGCATATGTTGATTTTCAGATTGGAGCATATCATGATAGAGTTTTGTGTGATATTTTGCCCATGGAATGTTGTCACCTACTGTTGGGTAGACCATGGCAATTTGATAGGAGGGTACTGTATGATGGGTATGCTAATACCTACACCATCAAGAAAGATGGGAAAACTATTATGTTGATGCCATTGCAGGCAAATGCTATAGCACAGAGGGCAGCCAAAATCATTTTAGTGGGAAAGAAGGAATTTGTGCAGAAGCCTATAGCAGCAGGCATAAAGGCAGTTGAGGACACTGCAGGGAAAGGAGTTGTTAAGGACAACAAGTTGAAGAAAGTTTCAGTTTTGACTGACAGAGGTCAGCAGCAGGTTCAGAAACAGGTTTGCAAACAGCAACCAGTTAAGAGGAATGACAAGGATGTTGTCATAGTTGGGACTATTGTTTGTCCTATAAAGGTTGAAAGAAAGACAGAGTTGAACATTACAGAAGTTCAAGAGGTAGTTCAGACAGAGGTTCTGGTCAGACAACCTGACAAACACAAGGTATGTGAGAGAAGGGCCTACATTGACAGGCATGAGGATTTACTTGCAAGAAAGCAAGTTACAGTTCAGAAGTTTTGGAGCAGCCAAGAGACAGCAGAGGACAAAGCTGGAATAGGTCAGAATATTGCAAAGGCAAAGTGTAAAGGTGGGATTCTTCCACAACCAAACTCATGGGACATGAGTTCTTTTCTGTTGGGGAGTATGGTGCAGGAGCACCTACCTGACAGCTGGCCTCCATGAGGCAGTTAGTTTGTTATAGGTCTGGTTAATGTTTTCAAGAAGGTCTTGTAAGACCAATGCATGTAATAAGGTCATGTTGACCATACTTTACTATTTTTAGCTAGGTTGTTAGGACAGCTGTTATGCTGTATGTTCGGTTGGATCTTCCCAGCCGCTTGGAAGCTCCCAGCCGCTGGGAATCAAGTGGTAGTACTCGCAAGCAGATCCTATTTATACATGAGGATCGGTTGGTTTTAGATATAGTATAGTATTGCATTGAGCAGAGGAGTTAGATTGCAGAGAGAGAGAGACTGAATATTGTACTTGCATCTTTTGAAATCAATAAAGAGATCCTGTTTGTGTTCATTCTCTGTTTGGATTCCTTTGTGTGATCGATTTGCTGTTCTGGTGGTTTCATGGATTCGCTGATCCATTCTACTGGTTGATTCGTCGAATCGGTGGAATGGCTATGTACAGTAGTGTAGGATTTAGTTTGTATTTTGTGTTTGTTCGCATGCAGGTGTGCAGGATCGCAGTCGAAAGGTGTTGAGAACCCTAGCATGGGTATGTGCTAGGTCGTGCTGATAGTTCGAGTCTGGAAAGTTGTCCAGAAAGTAGATCGGGTCACCTCAGGAGGTTCGGCGGATCGAAATTCGCTAAGGTTGGAAAATTCGTTACAACGGCATCATCAGGATATTTCTGGGTATATCCTGCAGTTACTTCGGGCGTCATCCGAGTAGATGGAGGTGAGCATGATGCAATCATTTGCATAAGGTGAATGTGCATTGGGGTGATCATCATCAGGTGTTGCCGAGGAGGAGCGTATCGGCATAAGGTAGAAGATCGGGTTGATAAAACCATCGCGGGCCGATAGTGTTAAGTTTGGCCGACAGCAGGATATTGAAGGAACTGCATGTGACGTCATCGTCATCAGGATATCGGGGTGACGTAAGCATCGAAGGAAGGGTGCATGAGGTTGTCGTCATCAGGATATATGGAGGGAACCGGATATTTTATATCCTGCTGATGAACATCATGTTGAACATCATGATGCTGAAGATAGAGGTTGGCAGTAAGGTGAACAGTGGACATCAGGAGGATGTTTGCGCTGGCTGAATGTGATGATGCTGCCGATAGTCGGATATGATGATGCTGCTGACATGCGAAAGGGCGAAGGCTTGTCTGCAGGAGGATATCGGTCGGCAAGAGAAAATATGATGATGCTGATAGTGTTAAGGAAAATATGATGATGATGATGATGGGTTGTAGACATACATGCTGTATGTCAAGGTTTTAGTGTGGATGCCTCTGCATCACTCCGACCGATACACCGCCGTTATGCCAATAATCTATCCATCGGTGACACTTTCAGTTGTCACCCGATCGATAAGAACACTTACTGTTGGCTCAACACAATTTTATCAACTTGATGCGTCTTCTCACACTGATGTCTACAACTTCGCACATACATACATTGCTTTATGCAATTGGTGGGGCCCTCAACCCTCGGTCACCGATTGTATGTTTCAACACATACAAACCCATCATACATTGCTAACATGCATTCCTTCATAGGATACACACAAAACAGATACTCGTATACAAATACAATATACACAGAAAATGTCTCAACATACAAATGACATATATACATGAATTGTATCTTCAGTGAAATGCCAATAATCTCCTCTGCTTCACGCTTGAGCCATCCTTCCCGTGGTCTCAACCTTGCATTCTAATGGTGATCACCATCCAACCTACACTCCTCCTGAACTATTAGGGTTAGAGATCATACTGTACATGTCATCAAGGGCCTATTCCATGAGAATCAGGGTCTTACATTCATGGAAAGGTCCAAAAATGCATTGTCACTCTCAAAACAAAATAAGAACAGTACACGGTTCTTTGCACCAGTCAGGAGAAAAACTATCAAAACTGAAAAGAAATGTTAGAAATTAATGAATGTCTTTCTTTATTGCAGTTAATTCGTACAACCCAAGTCTCCAATTACTTCATTCTATGCTCTCCTATCTCACAGGCTTGATTTAATACATCACTGTGTGTATGGCAGTTGTACTGGTGGGAATGCCAACCGCTCTGCAACTGTCCACCACACGGTTACACCCAACTTCTTGCTAGTTACAACACTCTTCGGCTACCAGACATGACTAGTTCGGACTCACACATGGCACTAAGGCCTTACAATTGGTCTCTTGGACCTTATACCACACTAAAACTACATAAACATGAAATTATCTAGGTGCCCCTGCTCCTAGAGGCACTATTGGCCCAATTTACATCATTTTTGGTCCTAGGGTCCTTACCAAGACCCTCAGGACATTTGACCCTTACATCACCTTGACCATTACCACATGCCATAACTAGTTTTAAAATGCTCCAATTGACTTGATTTGCTCCATAGAATTCTCCCACAGTCATTGGTGTCTTCTTGTTCCAAGGTGTTCCTTTAGGTTCTCCTACACCATACTCCCCAGTATGAAAAAAACTCTTGTCCCAAGAGTTATGTGATCTGCTCCAAACATCCTGCAGTCTTTTTGAAAGGTTCTTCTAATTTGTAACAGGGAACATGAACTCTCCAAGGGTTATCCTCCTCCTTCTCCAACCTGCATGGCTCTTACAAAAAGTGTTAGTATCAAAAAACATATTTTGATGTCCTTGCCTAGGACCTTGCTGTTGTAATGCTTCAGCTCTCTCCAGCTTAAGGTTCTAATTTGTTCCTCTCTGTAATGTCTGTTGTTTGCCTTCCTTTTCCTGCCTCTTTGTAGGGCAATCAATGTCCCCAATCTTAATGCAATTTAAGTCCCAAACTTGCTGTTCTTTAGGACTGTCTTCCACTTTCCTCTACTGCAACTGTTCATGTTGCTTCCAACCATCCTTAACCTACACATTCAACTGCAATTTCTCTCCAAAATAGACAATAGCATGCTCCTTCTTATCTTCACAAGGTAAAGGAATTAGTTTAAACTTTTTACCATCTTTGTGCACCAAATAACTATTAGTATAGCCATCATGAATTGTCCTTCTTAAATGCTGCCATGGTCTACCCAAAATTATATGCCCACATGTCATTGAAATGACATCACACAAAACATAATCATGATATGGACCAATTGAAAAATCAACATATGCCCTCTGACTAACCCTTACTTGTTGCTCTTGACTTACCCAAGTGACATTGTAAGGACTAGGATGATCAAATGTCTTCAATCCCAATTTATGTACCATATCCTAAGAAACTAAATTATCATGTGAACCTAAATATATGATCAACTTACACATTTTTCCATGGCTTAAACAATTAGTTTTAAAAATAGATACCTGTGGTGCTTGCATCACTTTGCCTTTTTCCACCATGAGAAATTCTCCATCAATTTCTGGATGGGCTACTGATATTTCCTGGTCTTGTTTCTTCTCTTCTTGTACCAAGTGAACTCTTCTATCCTTGCTCTTATCAGAATCATCCCACTTAGGAAATTTGAATGATAGGTGTCCAAATTCATTGCAATGATAACATCTACCTGGGAATACTCCTATACCTGATCCAAACCTACCTCCACCTCTATATCCACCTCTCTGATCTCCAGAAAACTCTTTGCCTTTCTCATTGCTGCTTTGTCCTTCATTAGTAGGTCTGCCCCTACCTCTAGATCCTCTACCACCACCTCCTTATCTTTCTTGCTTCCTCTTCACCCTCTCTTCAACCCTTATGGTCAATTGAAAATATTCTCCAAGTGATTTCAGTATAGTCAAACCAATTTCATCTTGTAGGTTGTACCTAAGCCCATTAAGGTACCTTGCCACTTTCTCATCTTCATCTTCCAATCCACCTCTAATACTAAGCTTATGAAATTGCTCAGTAAAGGACATAACATCCATGTTCTTTTGCTTCAAGTTCCACCTCATCCTCTTTTTTTGAATACCATAATCAGATGGAAGAAACTGATTCTTCATCATATCCGTCATCCTACCCCAAGAAGTGATTTTTGTTCCACCTCTAGCCACTCTTTCTGCTTGTACACTACTCCACCATGTAAGTGTTGTCCCTCTCAACTTTGTTTTTGCAAATTTAATCTTCTTTTCATCACTCATTTCCTCATACTCAAAAAAAATTTCAAGGGCATCTATCCACCCTAATACCTCTTCACTATCTATCTTCCCCTGATAGATATGCAAGTCTATCTTTGTTCCACTACCTTGAACTGCCTTAAGCAATCTCAAAAGTCTCTTTTCTTCAAGATCCAACTCATCCTCAGGAGGGTTCTCATCTGCCTTCTCATATCCTCCATCATCTCCTACTTGATCATCTTTTTCATCCCTTCTAGGATTCTTCTCCAATGCTTCCAACCTTGCCAAGATTGATGCATTCTCTCATCTCACTTGTCTTAACTCTCTTTCTCTTTTAGCATCGCATTCTCTTCTCTCCCTCAACTCTCTTTCTCTTGCCTCTAAGGCTTCTGTCAATTCATTATTCTCCCTAGCCATCTGATTCTTAGGGGGCATCTTCACAACTATCACCAACCCTTAACTCTTTCACTAGATCCTACTACTTCCTCAAGGACCTACTTGCTGCTCTGATACCACTATGATGCAGAGTCACACAGTGGAAACACACAAATTATTTATTTTTACCAATATCGGCAAGAGATCTCCATGTCTCACCAAAACTATTCTTCTCTTTCCTTGTCGGCCTGACTTGCCTTATCGGCCTCACTATCTTTTATCTCCCCGACGATTTATTTCACACTGAAACCTCTATGTATATCGGCCAAACATTCTATCATCAGCCTCCCTTTGAAATGTTACTCCAAAGCTTCTTGTCTCCCCGAACTCCTCATCGGCAACACACGACCCTATCGGCAGCCGCTTGCAAACTCTGACTGATACACCGCTGTTATGTCGATAAACTATCCATCGGTGACACTTTAAGTTGTCACCCGATCGGTAAGAACACTTACTGTCGGCTCAACACAATTTTATCAACTTGATGCATCTTCTCACACCGATGTCTACAACTTCGCAATACATACATTGCTTTATGCAATTGGTGGGGCCCTCAAGTCTTGGTCACCGATTGTATGTTTCAACACATACAAACCCAACATACATTGCTAACATGCATTCCTTCACAGGATACACACAAAAAAAATACTCGCATACAAATGCGATATACACAGAAAATGTTTGGACATACAATTGACGTATATACACAAATTGTATCTTTAGTGAAACGCCAATAATCTCCTCTGCTTCACGCTTGAGCCATCCTTCCCATGGTCTCAACCTTGCATTCTAATGGTGATCACCATCCAACCTACACTCCTCCTAAACTATTAGGGTTAGAGATCATACTGTACATGTCATCAAGGGCCTATTCCATGAGAATCAGGGTCTTACATTCATGGAAAGGTCCAAAAATGCATTGTCACTCTCAAAACAAAACAAAAATGGTACGCAATTCTTTGCACTTGTCAGGAGAAAAACTATCAAAACTAAAAAGACATGTTAGAAATAAATGAATGTCTTTCTTTATTGCAATTAATTCATGCAACCTAGGTCTCCAATTACTTCATTCTATGCTCTCGTATCTCACAGGCCTAATTTAATACATCACTGTGTGTATGGCAGTTGCACTGGTGGGAATGCCAACCGCTCTGCAACTATCCACCACATGGTTACACCCAACTTCTTGCCAGTTACAACACTCTTCGACTACCAAACATGACTAGTTCAGACTCACACATGGCACTAAGGCCTTACAATTGGTCTCTTGGACCTTATACCACACTGAAACTACATAAACATGAAATTATCTAAATTATCTAGGTGCCCCTGCTCCTAGAGGCACTATTGACCCAATTCACATCATTTTTGGTCCTAGGGTCCTTACCAGGACCCTCAGGACATTTGACCCTTACATCACCTTGACCATTACCACATGCCATAATTGGTTTTAAAATGCTCCAATTGACTTGATTTTCTCCATAGAATTCTCCCATGGTCATTGGTGTCTTCTTGTTCCAAGGTGTTCCTTTAGGTGCTCCTGCACTAGATTAGCTAAAACTACCGACAAGGAAGAAGAGCTGACAAGAGGTGAAGGAAAAGGTAGTGGAGGTAGAGGAAGAGGGGGTGAAAGGATGGTGGAAATAGGAGGTAATGTTACGGGGGTGGGTAATTGAGTGGAGAAGTAGAAGGTGTAAGTGTAGTAATAGTAGAAGGGCATGAAGTGGCAATAGTCAAAGAAATTGCCAATGAGCAGGAAGTAACTGCAATGGTAGAGGTAAGAGAGGTGGCAGGGGATGTTTCTTGAGTGATGGCAGCTGAGGTCGAAGGTGAAGTGGATGCAACGGTAGAAGAAGTGATAGAGGAAGAAGTGGCAGTAGGAGCTGCAGGAGTTGTGGCAGCCATAGGAGACAGGGAGGTTGGAGGACTAGAATCTTTCTTTATTGCATCATCCTCCTTACTTACCTCTTTTACCTTTGCTTTCTTTGCTTTAGAACCTTCTCCAGGGCCACTTGGCATGTCTCTTTTCCTAGAGGCCCTTGTTCTAGTAGAGGGAGGTTGATCTTTCTTTGGAGGAGGCCTTGCAGATGGCTTCTTAATCTTCTTTGCCTTCTCTACCAGAGATGTATGTACTTCGTTGTCTAATCTCTGTTTCTCAGTTGGCTCTACCTCAACTGTGACATTGATTAGTTCATCTTCTTCTCCTCCGGAGTCCTTATCCAATTCTAATGCTATATAAGTGAGTTGTACTCCTTGTCCTTCAAAAGAAGTCACTTGACCCCTTACCTAGGCCTTGCTTAATCTGATGGGTTCTCTCATGATAGTACCAAGGAGCTTTCTTCTACATTTGCCCAATTTGGTAATGGAATAGGCTGATGGTATTGAGCTACCCAAGGCCCTCTAACCATAACATTCTCATCATCTTGTAACTGATCTGGCACTGCCATAATGTGGAACTTCCTAATGAAGGCTAGAGGCAGCCTTGAGTTTGCCTTCTTCATAATTTCATAATCATCCAGGCAATTGGCCCAAAAGTCTTCAATATGTATCTTATGGAACAACTTCTTACTCACGAATCTTTCCATCACCTTATTTGGATCGAAATGATCCCTTGCAGTGTAATAGTGTAAGTTGAGGAGTTGGAGCTCTTTGTCAGAATGTTCTGTAGATGTTAAAGAAGGGCATGCATAGTTCCCCTTGCCAAACCTGATAGGAAACTAAACATTGGTTCTGTGCAAGTGTTTGAGTTTCTCAACACAAGGTATCAATTGTCTAGACAACTCTAGAAGCACTGTCTTGCAATCAGGATACTTGGGAAGTCTGTAAGCCATCCTAGTGAAGCCTTGTATTCTTAAATATGTAAATTTCTCAAATTAGATATACCACCTGCCATATTTAATTATTTCATTCATTGCTTTGGTGGAAATCCTCAAGGCCATGTTACCTTACAGCAGCCTAGCTATATACATTGTGAAAGCATCATTTACCCTTTTAAAATGTATCATAGATTAAGATGAGGTCAGCTGTGTAACATTCATATACTTTTATCTGGGTTTGCTCATTATTTCCAACTTCTCCAATCTTGACAACCCAGCATAGTGATTTCTCCTTGCTAATGCATAGATAACATAATATGTCCATCCGAAGTACCTTTTCTCCTTGAAGTTGCTAAAGGCCTCATGAATGTTATCACTCAAGATTTGGGTCCAGTGGAACTTAGTCCCTTTCAATATCTCAATGATGATAACAAACATCCACCCCTCAAAAGTGGAAGCTGTAGGTAATCCATATATTCTACCCAGGAAAGTTATCAAATCTCCAATTTCATCATGGAAATCACTCCTATATAGCACTTGGGGAAATTTACTAAGGGCAGACCTTCTATTTTTGGCCCAATTGTCATTCATATGCTTCTTGCATCCCTCCACATATTTGTTATAAGCCCCCTCTGATCCTTGGTTGTCTGGCATAGTCATGACTTTGTGCCATGGAATATCAAAGGTTTCAGCTAGATAGGGTGGACTTAAATCAGCTAGGATATCCCCGTTGGTTGTTTGGATTGTCCTTGTCATGATATCATACCTATCTGCATAGGTTGCCATCAATTTTGCACATTATATTGAGCTGGGGAAGGCAACAACTTGTGATATACCACTGTCTCTGAGTATTTTGGCCCTAGGAGTTAGGTTCGCACCGAAGATCCTTAATCTGAAGTCATCTAGGTCTATGTGACCTAGGTCTGTATCTCCTACATCACTCCACCCGGAGTGAATCTTGGTCTCTGGATGGATTCCCTTGAATTTATACTTCATGGATTGGGCTCAGGCAGTCATTTAATCTGTAGGACCAGACCTTATAAGTTTGACACGTTGAGAATTCTTTCAAACACTCCTAAGTTTAAGATGAACTTTAATGAATCTGCTAGTACTACTAATATACCCTTTTAAAGAATCTCAAATCTTAACAATTATCACCATCACACCTATAACACTTCATCATTAATGCATGTAAAAGACATATAATGTTGCAAGAAATATTATTGAAAGCATGAAAATTATCATTATCTATGCATTACAACATTAACTCTATCATTCCTGACACTTTCCCTTTGAAAATTCTTTAAAACATAGTCATTTTGTATTGTTTGCGCTAGTTTTAGGGTCAACCGACTTGCAAGTAGAAAAAGCGCTAAATTTGAGGTCTGCCGACTTCAGCGGGGAAAAGGGGCTTGTCTAACTCAAAGTTTTATTACTATTCATTTTTTTCTATCTTTTGCGTGGGTTTTGGTAGTTATTGACTTGCGCGGCCTTTGAAGGTCACTGACCTTTCATTGGTTGTTCAGTTAGTCGGTCAGGTTTTAGCGCAAGTCTCTTTGAGATTATCTTCATTACATTTGTGCAGGATTTAGCTTTGTTTGACTTGCGCAAGTTTTAAGGTCAACTGACTAAGTCAGTGAAAGAGTGTTTAAGCACAGGGTCAGATGGAATCACTTTTAGCGCAAAGCTGTTTTCTTATTCTTAGCAGGACTTTGGGATGTCACCAATTTTGCAGAGATATTCGAGGTGTCCGACGAAGTCGAAGATGAGGTCATTTATCGCAAGGTCGGTGGAAGAGGTTTTTAGCACAAAAATTATTTTTTTAAAGCTTGCGAGGTTTTGAGGTCCCACTGATCTAATTAGTTAATCACGACACGGCTACATAGGTCAGAGGTCAAGATTTTAAGCTCTGAAGTGAGTTTCAAAATGCGGTGCAGGTTTTAACGGTCACCAACCGACTGGACGAGTTGGAGTGTTCACAGGTCGGTTGGACTCCAGTTTAGTACTAAAATTGAATGTCTTTCTAGTTTAACTTTGGCAATGTCTATTTAAGTTATCATTCTTCTTCGCTCATGACAATCCATTTGTGTTTTCAAAAAGGAATCTTAACTAGGTTTCAAAGGAAAGGCAAATAGTTCATGCTCAAAACCCTAGCTAAAGCCCTAAAGACGTTGCTTTGAAAGAAAATGCTCAATCAAACCCTAACCTCATACAATGGAAGCTCAAAAGAGGAAATTTGGAAACCCTACCTGGTTAATCATAGAAAGTGTGTCCGGTTCACACAGGTAGGAAGTGGTCGTGGGATTGAACTCAGACAGATGGCAGAAAAAGCAGTCAACAGACAACAAAAATCACAAAGGGAGCTCTAAAATCTCAATCAAATGCAAAAAATAGCTAAAACAAAGGAGGTTATCCCTTTTATTATCCTAGCCAAATCACCATTAATGCTTGACATACAGTTGACAGATTAGGGTTTTTGTGTGGCTTTTCATGTGCTCAGACTTGGCAGGGAAATTGGACGCGACGGTCTTGGTCGATGAGAGTTCCTTTTAGCGCTGTGACTACAGGCTCAACTTTATATAGTTTGCAAGACTTTATGGTCCTTCAGACTTGCAGGATTTTGGCCTCATTTGACTTAGATGGTGACTGAACGATATAGCACAAGTCGAAGATGGTTGCTTTTAGCACAAAAGTCCATTGGAAGGAAAACTAACGCCGAAGTTGGTGATAAAGGATTTTAATGCTAGGTCGGTTGGGAGGCAAATCAATGCAAAAGTCAGTTGGAGAGCAATTTAGCGCAAAAGGGCTATTCAAGGCCATCAAAAGGGGATATGAAAATCTAACTTAGCAGATTCCTGAAGTGATTTTTCAACATCATCATTCAATCATGATCAAAATGCACTTTGACCACTTGACCACTTAGGAGGTGAAAAAAAATCTATTTGACATCCTAAGCCAAATTGAAAGAGGGGGTCCCTATTTTGGAATGGGGCATGTGTGCGAGGCACAACAAATGGTGACTCTACTGGGAAATGCTCCCGAGCATTTCAATGATAAACTTTTAGTTTGAACCCAGAATCTTTGTGTTCCCCACATATTAAATGAAAACGCAAGATACCCTATCAAGGAATCCAAGATCACCAACTAGTGCGACCATCCACATCCTAAAAACCTAAGTGTGTGTGATTGTATTCATTCCCATCCTTTGGCAACTAAGTTCATCCAAGATCCTCTACTACAAGCTAGGAAGTTGAGACCATTCTACCACTAAGAAATGCTCAAATATTTGAGATGTGATGAGCCTCGAGAAAACAAATGGCAGATAATACTTCTGACACAATGGTATTTGATGATGATAATTATTTCTGGATAGTACCTCTTGTGAGAATTTTCAATTGGTAGTCTCTTTTTGAATTGCACTGTAATGGGTCTGGTGTTGAAAAACACCCTTTATTTTCACCCAATATAAGCTAGCAACACTTAGTGTCACCTGCCTTCCTTTTCGATTGATAGTACATGTGGTAGAAGATGGAGTCAACCTTTTCACTTGACACAAGATCACTCAGACTCACCTAGCTACTTTAGGAACATTTAAAGTGTGAGAGATATATGGTTAGAAAATACTTCAGGTGCACCAACTAATGACCCATTTTCTATGAACAGGCATCATACCTCTTAGCCTAACAGCGGAAACCATGACAAGATTTAGGCTAAACCTTGTCTTCTCAAGGAAAACTCAAGATTATTCACCCATCAAAGAAGCACTTGCAGGTCCACACAACTGCCACACTTCTTAAAACAAAGACCCTACACAAAAGCAAGCGCAACAAGCAAAAGCAAAACCAAAAGGACAACTAACCTAAGTAAAGCATCTAACAACTACGGAAAGCAAAGGCAAGAAAGCAAGACTAAACTAAAGGCAACCTAAACTAATCCAAAGGAAACAAACCCCTAACTATGTACACTAAGATGAGGCATGACTGCCTCTCAGGCCTGGAAGTAGTGCTTTAGGAACTAGCCATTGATAGGCAATGGGAGCTCCTCACTAGTAAGGCTCTTGAGTCGATACGTGTTGTCACCAAGGATCTCATAGATTTGATAGGGACCTAACCAAAGTTTATCTAACTTACCATGTTCTCCCTTCTTTTCATGTGCCTTATCCCAATATAGGACCAAATCAGAAATGCGAAAGGCTTTAACATTGGCTCTTTTGTCGAACCATCATTTTGCTACTCCTTGATGTTTGGCAAAGTTTTCTATAGTAGCATCACGTTTCTCTTCAAGGTGCAGCAACTGAGCTAACCTAGAGGATAATTGATCATTAGTTTCAAGGTAGTCTTGCATGAATTGCAGTACAGGAATCCTCAAATGGATGGGAAAGATGGGTTCAATCCCATAGACTAGGTGGTAAGGCGATGTGCCCAAGGCTGCTTTATGTCAGATTCTATCAGCCCATAAGGCAAATTTAAGTTGAGTATGCTAGTCTTTGGGGTTTTTGTCTAATAGTTTCTTAATGACCTCGAGTAGATTTTTGTTCATTGATTCAGCTACCCCATTCCCTTGTGGATAGTAATTGGATGAGAACTTGAGAGTGATCCCATAGTCAAATGCCCAGTTAGAAAAGTGTAATGACGAAAAGGCAGGGCCATTATCACAAACTAAAGAAAATGGACAACCAAATCTAGTGATAATATGTTTTTCAATAAATTTAATAACTACCTCTGTGGTGCATTGTTTACAAGCTATTGCTTCAGACCATCAGGTGCAGTAATCAGTAATGGTCAGAATATACCTGTGGCTTGCAGAGGAAGGTGGATTGATCATACCAATAAAGTCAAGGCCCCACTGAGCAAATGGTCATACCTCCACTACTAGTTGCAAGGGCATGGCAGCGTGTCACTCTCTGTGTATAGTAGTCTGGCATATTTGACAAGTTCTTACATGTGAATATGCATCTTTAAACAAGGTTGGCCAATAATATCTAGCTCGAGGAACCTGATTAGCTATTGAGTGGGTTGATCCATGACCTATCCCAAATTTTTCATGAAAATTGGTCAATACTTGATTGACTTCTGACTTATCCAAACACCTCAGATAGATGCCCTCGTGATTCTTCTTGTAAAGGACTGATCCTTTTATCATATAATTGTTACTTTTTAGTCTGAGTGCTCTCCTTTGAACTGAATTCAGCTGTGGTGGACAGTGTTGATTAAGTAAATAAAATTTGATATCTCCGTACCATTCATCTTTTGAAACATCTTCTAACAGGTACTGTAGGGAGACTAGACCTGGTCCCACTTTGGCCATTGTCCTAGTTAGAGCCTGACCTCTTACCAACTTCATGGGTTGAATATCTATATCGAACTCTTGTAGGATGGTGACCCATTTCCCTCTTCTTTCTCCTAATTCACTTTGCATCAATAATGCTTTGACTGCTACATCTGGGACTATAGCAATCACCTGACTCCTCAAGATGTAGTGACAGAACTTCTTGACTGCCTTCACCAAAGCATATGCTTGTTTTTCCATGTTTGGATACCTTAGTTTGGCATCTTTTAATGGAGTACTCATGAAGCCGATAGGCCTTTCGTCATCTATTGATCGCTTCTGCGTCAACATTGTGGCACACGTGTGCTCTGAAGAAAACGAGTAAATCTGAAATGGCAAAGTGTAATCAGGACTTACCAAGATAGGTGCATTGGCTATAGCTTGTTTAATTTCTATGAAGGTAGCCTTGGCTTGTAGAGTCCAATCCATTTTGGCATCCTTTTTCAGCAAAACCTATGATAAATTTACATACAAAGTTGATCTTACCAAAATATAACTTAAGCTCCTTCTTACTAGCTGGGGTAGGTATTTTGAGTATTGCTTGGATACAGTCTGGGTCAATAGATATTCCTTTCTTAGATATCACATGTCCCAACAACTTCCCCTCAGTTTCTCCAAAGAGGCACTTCTTAGGATTGAATGATATACCATAATCTTTGCATCACCGCAACACCTTCCTTAAATCTGCTACATGATCTTCTCGCCTCTTTGAGAATACTGTGAGGTCATCCATGTAGATGATAATACATTTTCCAACTAATCCCTTGAAAGCAACATCCATTGCACGTTTAAAGGTTGCACCAGCATTTATTAAACCAAATGGCATGCAGCGATATGCATAGATGCCCCATTTGTAGGTGAAAGATGTCTTCAATTTGTCTTCATATTCTACCATCACCTGGTTATAACAAGAATATCCATCCAATAATGACAACATCTGGGACCCATTGACAATCTATAATACTTCATCCAAAGAAGGCAGCAGGTAATTATCCTTTTCAAATGCTCTATTTAAGTTACGGAAGTCAACACAAAGCCTAATTTCTCCATTTTTCTTTCAGACTAGAACTAACTTTGCTACCCATACGGAATGTCTGATTGGAAATATTATCCTTGTTGATAACAACTTCTAAACTTCTTTGAAAATTAGTGGTTCCAGTAAGGTGTTCACTGCTCGTTGTCTTTGTTGCAAGTATGAGGTAAACCAGTGTTGTCATTGATGTCAACATACTCATATTGCTTTGACAAGAAGGATTTGATGAGCTGTGTGCTGAGGATATTGAGAAAATTAGCCTCAGTCAGGAACAGTGAAGAACAGTGATGAGAAGAAGGCAAATGTATTGTATAGGTTGAGAACCGGAGGATGCGGATTAAAGGGTTTGTAGATATGAGTCTTGAGATGCTTCAGTTAAGATTTCAGAGGTCCGCATGAAGATCTGAAGGAGCTGTGGCTGTCGGTGTAGAACCGGTTCCAGCAAGTATTCAGAGGTGATAGAGGATCACAAAAAGGTCCGGTGAGGTCCGGAATTGTATTATCCTAATCTGCGGATTGGAAGGAGTGTTTGGGATGTCCTTGTGATGTGTCATCCTGATTTGTGTATGATTTGGAGGTCCGGAAGTACCTCTTGCATTATGACAGTGGCGACAGACAGTGTTCTTGAAGTTTCGGATAAGGAAGAGAAGAGATTCCAGTAAGTAAAGAAAGTGCGGATGTACCTGGTCATTCAGGCAGGCTTGTGAAGGTTCTTGGATCATGTTGAGGTTGTGTTGTTGGTCCGCATTGATAGTAGAGCCCAGAATTGAAGTTATTCTTCCGGATGAAGTTCTTGCTCTGTTTAGCCGACCGGATGAGTTGTTCATCCTGTGAATGTTCTTGTGGTGGCCGATCGGATGTGTTATTCATCTTGCAGATACTCTTATGGTTGTTTGCCGACTTAGATGTTTGTTCCTAAGTCGATGTCTTGTATAAATAATGGTTTGTGAGTTCATTTCAAAGTGTGTGGATTGTGTGGATGAGTGTGGGATAGCGAAGAGAGGTGCGAAAGACAGAGCAGAGGTTTTGGGCTTAAATGGAACTGATCCGGACATAGTAGAGATGTCATTCTCCAGTTCAAGATTGTGATTTTTATCACTTTGTAGACAGTGTGTCTCCTTGTAGGCAGTGGGCCTCTTTGTGAGCAGTGTGCTCGGGCAGTGAGCCCTAATTGGCATGTGCCATTCATTCTTCTTTATTCTTCTAACAGAGAATAATTCTTGGGTTAATCACCCCGTGGTTTTTCCCTTAACCGGGTTTTCCACGTCAAAATCTTGGTGTTCAATGTGTTGATGTTCATCCGCTCTGAGTTTATGCATTATGCTTTCATAGATGGTTAATTGATATGCTGTTAACTAACAAAGAACAATCAAGTGTTTAAAGTAAGAGCAAGTTTTATACAACTGATTCACCCCCCCCTCTCAGTTGTATGCCCTAGATCCAACAATTGGTATCAGAGCCACGTTCCTCTAAAAGGAGCTTAACCGCTTGAGGAGATCCAGGATGTCGTCATACAAGAAGGATAGTCCGAAGTTCGATGGAACCAACTTCACTCTCTGGAAAGGTCGCATGAAGTGTCACTTGGAATGTATGGGAAAAGCATACTTGGCTATGGTCTCAAAACCATATGTACCTCCACAAGGTGGTCTGACAACTCTGAATGAGATTACAGATGCTGAAAATAATCTGCGGACCAAGGAAGCCCTACTAAGCACATTGAATGATTCAGATCTCTCAAATGTTATTGACCTACCAACTGCATATGAGATCCTGACTAAACTGGAACTTCTGTATGAAGGAGATGAGTTTGTCAAAAGTGCAAGATTGCAAAGTCTGAAAGGGAAATTTGAAAGATTGAAGATGAGAGATGATGAAAACATCACTACCTTTATGCCAAGAGTGAATGAGCTGGTATGTGGAATTAGAAATGCTGGTGGAACTCTAGATGAAAATGAGATTGTCTGCAAAATCCTAAGATCCCTTCCTGCTGCCTACAAAATCAAGGTTGCTGCCATTGATGAGTTCAGAGCCCACACAACTGTCACAAGAGAACAACTGGCTGGCAAACTAGCTACATTTGAAATGACCGAGTTTGGAGATGATCCTCCCAAGACTGAATCTACTTTCAAAGCCAGTGCCTATGTGAAAGGCAAACAGAGATTTGATCTGGGAGAAAACTCATCAAGGAAAATGTCATGGTATGATCAAGCAAGAAGAGACATGGAAGAAGAAGAAGCAGAAACAGCTCAACTTGAAGCCCTCATTGCAAAGAGACTGCCAAGAGGATCCGGTAAGTATGAAGGTAAACTACCCTTTAAGTGTTTCAACTGCAATAAGATTGGTCATTTTGCTTCAAGATGTCCGAAAAGATCTGCAAGGTCTAATACTAACAGACAAAGGTTTCAAAAGAATTGCTATTATGTTCATGAAGAAGATGACAATGAGGGAGTAACAGATGATGAATCAGAACTAGGAAGCAAATCCGGAAATGAGTGGGTGTTTATTGCCATCAAGGAAGAAGATTCAATACTCTATGAATCTGTCAATCACAAAGTTGTTGAAAAAGCTTTAGCTGCTCAAGTGGAAGAAAAGGATGATTGGGTTATTGACAGTGGATGTTCTCACCATATGACTGGTGACAAGAATAAGTTCTTGAATTTGGAAAGGTATGAAGGAGGAATGGTAAAGTTTGGTGACAATTCTGCTGGTAGAATCAGAGGCAGGGGAACTATTTCCTTTGATGGAAAGAGCAAAACAGGTAACGTACTATATGTTGAAGGATTGAAGCACAATCTTCTTAGTGTTGGTCAGTTAGTGGACAAAGGCTATGATCTCCGGTTCAAGAATGGAAAATGCAGAATCTTTACAAGCTCTGGAACTGAAATTGCATCCGGTACTCAGACAAAAGGTAATATCTTTCATCTGGTTGGTTCAAATAAAAGTTGTTTGTTTGTTCAAATTGATCAGAGTTGGTTATGGCATAGAAGAATGTGTCATGTAAATTTTGATAACATCATCAAGATAAGCAATACTCAGGCTGTAAGAGATCTTCCAAAATTGATGAAACCTACAAATAGTTTGTGCAAAGAATGTCAGCTAGGTAAACAAAGCAGAGTCTCTTTCAAAAGCCAAGATCAGTCTTCTACCGGATTGTTGGAATTAGTACATACTGATCTCTATGGTCCGACAAGAATCAAGAGTCTGCAAGGTGATAGATATTTCATGTTGTTAATTGATGATCATTCCCGGATGATGTGGGTTACCTTTCTAAAAGAAAAATTAGAAGCATTTGAGAAGTTCAAAATCTTCAAAGCTATGGTAGAGAATCAAACCGGATTGAAACTAAAGTGTCTAAGGTCTGATAGAGGTGGTGAATTTACATCTGGTGAGTTCATTGACTTTTGTGAGAAGCAGGGTATAAGGAGACAGTTGTCTACTCCTAGGACTCCACAGCAGAATGGAGTAGTTGAGAGAAAGAACCGGACCATCTAGGAAGCTGCCAGGACAATGATGTTGGAAGCAAATGTTCCTCAAATGTTTTGGAAAGAAGCTATCAACACTGCAGTCTACACTCTCAATCGAGTTCAAATCAGAAACAACACCGGTAAGACCCCCTATGAACTCTGGTTTGGCATCACTCCTACTGTGAAATATTTCAGAGTATTTGGTAGCAAGTGTTATATTAAAAGAGATGAAGATCTAGGAAAGTTTGATGCTAGAAGTGATGAAGGAATTTTCTTGGGTTACTCCACTCAAAGCAAAGCATACCGGTGTTACAATAAGAGATTGAGGAAGATGATAGAAAGCACCAATGTGAAAGTTGATGAAGGAATTGAGAAGCCTTCAAGATTTTATGAGTTTGATGAAGATGACCAAGACAGTGTTCAAGGAACTCAATCCTCTCCGGTAAGACAGAGTCAGCCTGATCCAGTAAATCAGGAAGAAGAGATAGGTTTGAATGAGCCTGATCAAGAAGCAGCAGTGCAGGATACTCCCAAAATTCCAAGGTATGTAAGACTAAACCACTCTGAAGATCAGATCATAGGTGACAGAAGCAAAGGTGTACAAACTAGAAGGAATGTTGCTCAAAATCCGGATGAATGTTGTCTGATTTCAAAGATTGAACCTAAAACAATAAATGAAGCCTGCAATGATGAAAACTGGACCAAAGCAATGGAAGATGAATTGATGCAAATTGAGAAAAATCATACTTGGGATCTTGTTCCTAGACCTAGAGACAGGAATGTAATTGGAACCAAGTGGGTCTTCCGGAACAAACTAAATGAAGCTGGTGAAGTAATCAGAAACAAAGCTAGATTGGTCTGCAAAGGGTACTCTCAAATAGAAGGAATTGACTTTGAAGAGACTTTTGCTCCGGTGGCAAGAATTGAAGCAGTTAGATTACTTCTTGCATTTGCTGCCTTCAAAGACTTCAAGGTATATCAGATGGATGTCAAGTCTGCCTTCCTAAATGGTGATCTGGAAGAAGAAGTCTACATTGAACAACCGGATGGATTTCAATTGTCTGATAATAATGATATGGTCTGCAAGTTGAAGAAAGCTTTGTATGGATTGAAGCAAGCCCCAAGAGCATGGTATGAAAGGTTGGATAAGCATCTTGTGCAGATTGGATTCAACAAAGGTACTGCTGACAGTAACTTATATTTCAAAATTGATCATGAAAACATTTTGATTGTTGAAGTGTTTGTGGATGATATCATTTTTGGAGGAAGAGATAGTATGTGCAAAACTTTTGCAAATCAGATGAAAAGTGAGTTTGAAATGTCTATGCTTGGTGAAATGAATTTCTTCTTGGGTCTACAAATTACTCAAACAAAAGAAGGGATCTTCATTTCTCAGACCAAATATGTGAAAGAATTGTTAAGGAAATTTGGTATGGAAGACTCAAAGCCAATGAACACTCCTATGGCAACCGGATGTAAGTTAAGCAAAGATGATGATTCTCCAAAGGCAGATCAGACAAAGTATAGATCAATGATTGGTGGATTGTTGTATCTCACTCAAACTAGACCAGATATAATGCAGGCTGTTGGTATTGTGGCAAGATTCCAGGCTGATCCTAGAGAATCTCATGTTATGGCAATCAAAAGAATTTTTAGGTACCTGAAAGGAACAGTTGAGTATGGTCTATGGTACCCTAGAGATCCGGATTTCTCTCTTCATGCTTACACAGATGCAGATTGGGCAAGAGATGTGGATGACCGGAAGAGCACTAGTGGTGGAGCATTCTTTTTGGGGAACAGATTGGTTTCTTGGCTAAGCAAGAAACAAGATGCAATATCTCTGTCTACAACTGAAGTAGAATACATTGCAGCATCAGGTAGTTGCACTCAAATATTATGGATGAAGCAGATGCTAAGAGACATTAAAGTTGAATATGAGGAGCCTATCACAATTTTCTGTGATAATTCAACTGCAATTAATATTTCTAAGAATCCGGTATTGCATTCTAAGACTAAGCACATATCTATCAAGTTTCACTTCTTGAGAGAACAAGTGAACAAGGAAGAAGTCAGATTGGAGTATGTTCCCTCCAAGGATCAGATTGCAGATATCTTTACTAAACCTCTTCCCAAGGACTCTTTTGAATATCTCCGGGAGAAGTTAGGGGTCATGGCCCCTCCGGTGATGAACTAGGATGCACTGATGTGCATCAGTCCGATGGATATCACAGTCATATCTTGTGATCCGGATTGATGATGGGAAGCTGCAACTAAGGGGGAGCAGCTGGTATGATTCTGATGTATGAGAATTGCAAGTATGAGCCCTTTGCCATTGATGTCAAAGGGGGAGAGAAGACATGTGAAAAACAAGTGGCTGATGATCAAAGGGGGAGCAGTAAATGAGGAGAAGACATGTTGCTGATAGGGGGAGCTGTGACAGAAAGGAGAAGTTCTTGTCTTGATGGTTTTTCACATCATATGTTGCCATCAATGACAAAGGGGGAGATTGTTGCAAGTATGAGGTAAACCAGTGTTGTCATTGATGTCAACATACTCATATTGCTTTGACAAGAAGGATTTGATGAGCTGTGTGCTGAGGATATTGAGAAAATTAGCCTCAGTCAGGAACAGTGAAGAACAGTGATGAGAAGAAGGCAAATGTATTGTATAGGTTGAGAACCGGAGGATGCGGATTAAAGGGTTTGTAGATATGAGTCTTGAGATGCTTCAGTTAAGATTTCAGAGGTCCGCATGAAGATCTGAAGGAGCTGTGGCTGTCGGTGTAGAACCGGTTCCGGCAAGTATTCAGAGGTGACAGAGGATCACAAAAAGGTCCGGTGAGGTCCGGAATTGTATTATCCTAATCTGCGGATTGGAAGGAGTGTTTGGGATGTCCTTGTGATGTGTCATCCTGATTTGTGTATGATTTGGAGGTCTGGTAGTACCTCTTGCATTATGACAGTGGCGACAGACAGTGTTCTTGAAGTTCCGGATAAGGAAGAGAAGAGATTCCAGTAAGTAAAGAAAGTGCGGATGTACCTAGTCATTCAGGCAGGCTTGTGAAGGTTCTTGGATCATGTTGAGGTTGTGTTGTTGGTCTGCATTGATAGTAGAGCCCGGAATTGAAGTTATTCTTCCAGATGAAGTTCTTGCTCTGTTTAGCCGACCGGATGAGTTGTTCATCCTGTGAATGTTCTTGTGGTGGCCGACCGGATGTGTTATTCATCTTGCGGATACTCTTATGGTTGTTTGCCGACTTAGATGTTTGTTCCTAAGTCGATGTCTTGTATAAATAACAGTTTGTGAGTTCATTTCGAAGTGTGTGGATTGTGTGGATGAGTGTGGGATAGCGAAGAGAGGTGCGAAAGACAGAGCAGAGGTTTTGGGCTTAAATGGAACTGATCCGGACATAGTAGAGATGTCATTCTCCAGTTCAAGATTGTGATTTTTATCACTTTGTAGACAGTGTGTCTCCTTGTAGGCAGTGGGCCTCTTTGTGAGCAGTGTGCTCGGGCAGTGAGCCCTAATTGGCATGTGCCATTCATTCTTCTTTATTCTTCTAACAGAGAATAATTCTTGGGTTAATCACCCCGTGGTTTTTCCCTTAACCGGGTTTTCCACGTCAAAATCTTGGTGTTCAATGTGTTGATGTTCATCTGCTCTGAGTTTATGCATTATGCTTTCATAGATGGTTAATTGATATGCTGTTAACTAACAAAGAACAATCAAGTGTTTAAAGTAAGATCAAGTTTTATACAACTGATTCACCCCCCCCTCTCAGTTGTATGCCCTAGATCCAACAGTCTTTGTCTGAATGACTTTGCTCTTGGCTTCAACGGGATGGTGTGCATGATGATTGAGGTATCGTATGTCTTTAGATCTTCATAGCTCCATGTTGTAACCTCATGGTAATCTCTTAATGCATGTATGATTCCTATCTTTTCTTCTTCAGTACTAGCTTTCCCAATGAACACATTCTTAACATTTTCTTTTGTTCCCAAATTAAATGGGTCACACTTTCCCCTCGAGATTCTCCTTCTTTCCTTTGGGTTCCTAAATTGTCTACATCAAACAATCTTTTCAATTCTACCATTCCCCATGGAATTGTATTTGTTTTCAAGTTTAGTACTCCTTCCAAATCCATTTTAGCTTGCTCCATTTCTTCTTCATCTATTATCTGAGTAGTGAAAACATCAGATGAAGTAAGGAAGTTAATTATGTGCTGGTCATCTTCAAAAACTTGAAAATTCATAACATTATCAGGTATAGACGAGGTGGTGATAAATTCAACAGAAAATTTCTTTAATCTTGTCATGGACGTTGGCTCTAATGTACTTGCTATATGAGCTAGAGCATTTGCAACATAATTCTGTCTTCTCGGGATCAACTGGATGTTAAAACCATCAAAGCATTATATCAGATCCTAGACTCTATTCCTATACCGATTCGGCCTCTTATCATTACATGAGTACTGATTTCTTACTTGTTTTACCACTAATTCAGAATCACCAAACACCTAGATAATTCTGACCTTCTTCTACAGTGCTATCAGCAATCCTTGCACCAATACTTCATACTCAGTTACATTGTTTGTGCATGGAAACTGCAGTCTCTGTGATGCCAAATATGAGCTCCCAGTAGGGCTGATTAACTCTACCCCTACTCCGAACCCTTGTCTGCATCTTGAGCCATCAAATCTTAAGGTCCATAAGTGAAAATCTTTACTATTATCATTTTTTTTACTGATTTCTTCTTATCAAGCGGAAGCTCCGGTTCTTGTTTCTTTTCAACAACTGGTACCTTCTTCAGAATTATGGGGATCTTCAATTGTCTTTGTACTTGTTTTATTGCCTCTTAACATAGTTGGCAAGTAAATTTAGAATGTGATGTATCATGTATACGACACTAGTTAGGCTGTAATAACTCCTCCATTTGAACCTGCTTTCCAATAGTAGTTTGATCCTGTGTAAATTTGGCTATGAAATCGTAGAATCCTTTAAATATCCCCAGTTCATCTTCTTCTGAAGAGTCTCCTGAGTCTAATTGAACATATGCTTCTGTACTTTCAAGTTTTTCTGTAAGTAGAGGGTTAGGGGATCTTAAGAAACTCAACATAAAGATTTCTTCTGTTTGATTGACATGTGGAAGATAAACTCCCAAATCAACTTCTGAGAATAGAATCTCTTTGGGTTGATTATACTCTGTAATCATACGCTTCATCTTGGGTTCTCTTTCAATATGTATCTAGTTGGCCAACCCTTTCCATGGCAGCCACATATGAGAAAAGTCAATTGCCATGTAACCGTTCAAAGTTCTAGACCAATCTCTACTCAAAAGCATGCCATATTGATCTGGAATGTCCACTACTTGAATATCTATATATTGTTGCACCCTTGGATCAGAAGCTAGCTACATGTGTATCCTATTCAACTCACCTACTACATTCACTTCAGTCTTATCTAGTTGTGTCACCTTTCTGGAAGACTTGGCTGGAGTGAGCCCAAGTGCTTTACAGACTAATAATGGAATTACATTCATGGAAGCACCAGAATCTACTAAACAGTTATGAAGGTTTCTATTGAATATCTTGAGTGTTAAGAGGAAAGGAGGACTTTCCCTCTTGTCTTTATACAATGTTATCTTTTGTTCCGCATCAGTCACATGTTCTCTTTCTTTCCCTTTGTCAACACTATCTTTGGTGACATTTTCTTTTTGTACATAATCAATTTTGGTTCTAGCACCCATATCTTGGAAGAAAGATGTCCTAACCTCAGTTATTTTAAGTGGCTCATTACAGAAAGACTAACCTTCATTTTCTTGAGTTCCTTAGCTACATACTGCCCTATTTTCACTATGTCAGACCATTGAGAACCTTCAGCAGTAGTAGCCCCCTGATATACTAGTTGATGGGTGACTTTCAGGGGTTCAGGGTTATTAGAAGCTTTTGGATTTGGTGGGATCTAATAGCTATTTGGAGGGATGGAGGTGGTGAAAGAACCTTTAGGCTTGCTACTTCTCAAGTTGTAAGGATTCTTATTATACTGATGATATGCATTGACTTCTTTAGACTCTTCTTCCTCAGGCTGATTATCATCTTGGAATGGAAATGTATAACTATCAAGAACTAGAGTAGCATCATACCTCTAACAAGGAACAATTTCATACCCTGTTGGCAGGGTCTCCTGAGTTTTAGCATTTTGAATCTCCATCTGGAAGATATTGGGTGCAATCTAAAATTCTGGATAGTCTAGTTTAGAGTGAGCATTTGTGTTGTGCAGTCTACACCAAGTAGACAAAGCTACTTCAGCTAACATCACACAACCGGGGGGCCTAGTATCATTGTTCTAATTTTCCAAGGGTGATGGCATCCCCCATTGTCCGATCTGGTGTTCCAGGATTGGTTTGGCCACTATTGAAAGTTTTGGTTTTGGTACTGATTCTAATTTTGGAATTGATTCTGATTTTGATTCTGGAAATGCTGTTGATTCTATCCCCTTTGCTGTAGATAGGCATTCTAATTCTTGAGGTGGGTAACCTCGGCAGTAAGCTTCTTCATTTTCTCCACCAGTTCTTTGATGTCATCTCTGTCCTCTTTTGCTTTGGATATTTCTGAAGGCTATAAGAAAGGCATTTGCTTTGGAGGCATTTTAGCTACTGGGTTGCCTGGGTGGATTACTAAAGCTTGCGTTGTAGCTGGGTTTGGAATCAGATTCATCACAGGAGTATGATTGGTCAATGCATGATTTGTCATAGGTATTTGATTGGACATGGGCACATGCCCCATATGGTTTAGTGGGCCAAAGATTGTCTGTCCTAGTTGGGTACTTATAGTGACAGCTGCAAAATATGCTTGAGCTAAAGTAGTAGGGATTGGGTTAGCTCTCCTTGCGAACATGGAGGTAAGTGTGTCTAGGGCAGCATAGTAAATGGGAAAGGCAGTAGCCTATCCTATAACATAAGGATCTTGCAAATGACTAAAAGCCTTCTGGAATCTATTGTTAAAGGAACTTATCATCTCTCCTTCGCCTTGGCAGATTTCTACAAAAGACCAATAAAGATCACCTGGAGTGGTAGGCATTCGAAACCTATCTAGGAATGCGTTCTTCAGATTCAACCACAAATTTATGGATGCTGCAGGGAGGTTAGCGAACCAATAATAAGCTTCATCCTACACAGAATAAGGGAACAACGTACATATCACATCCTCATATTGTACTTGCAACATGAACATGTTAGCCTCAAAGATTTTAATGTGCTCATCTGTAGTCCTATTGAGGTCGTTTACTCTGAACTTTGAACAGACTTATCTGGGTTCGTTGGCATATCATGGTAAGCATTGAACAGAAAAGGAGACTGGTTATTTCCTACAAAGAAAGCCATGTTAGAAGGATTAAAAGGAGCTGCAACTATGTTCCTTGGGGCTGACTGAGCTCTTAAGGCTCTTGGTATCCCTTGATCCCTCCTTGTTCATCTAAATCTTGTCAGAGACAACAACTCTTCTCCAGCCGAGCTAGATCTAGTATGTCTCTATCTATTCCCTAGACTTGCTGATTTTAAAGCAGAGAGAAAATAGTTCTTGGCCCTCCTTCTAGTGCTAATTTTGTTGATGGTGGTTTTAGCACACAACAACATAGGTGTGATTGATAGTTTCACACCTCTCTTGAAAAGTATCCTACCCTAGGTAAGACTACTCCAAGGATAATATAGCTAGGTCTTAGCTTGCATGGGATCTCTTAGTTGGTATGTTCTATCCGTGCCTACAAGGGGTCTTACATGCAATCTGCAGATCTTCAAGTTTGGGGCAGCAAACACACATAAACCCTTTTATGGTTTTCAGCTGACAAAACACTGTAAAGTGCTGCTGGAATTCCTAATCTAATGATGGTTTTAAAGAAAATGCAAAAGGTTAGGGTTTTAGAAGAATCCTAAGTGACATTCACAATGCACAAGCTACCTTTAGTGGACAAATACTCTCGAACTTAACTAGTTTTCTAAGTTACTAAACTGAAATGGGTGTTACAGTATTGCAGAAAATGGTGCTATCTTCAATAGAAATCAATAGATTTTCAGATTACATTCATTTGTTAAATACCTAATAAATAGTGCAACTTAACTTGTGAAATGCAATTGAACTTTAGCACAAGTGATCAGCCCAAACTAACTTTACACAGCTATCTACCATCAACAAATAACTAAAACTATGGACTTAGAGTATTCATCAGATACTTTAGCAAACCATGAGCATTATAAAGGCACAACTAACTAACTATGGGAGAGCAAGAAGCGAACCATGAAAACCAAATAAGGAACACACTACACAAATTCTTAGAAAACCTACAGAAACTTGCTTTGCATTACTTCAGATGGCAGGATGTCAACAATTCGGCATCAAATTCTCTCTTACAAGAAGTGGGAATGGCAGCCCTTTATATAGAAAAGTAGCATACTAAGTTTTCAAATGAACGGTGGAGATTAATTCGACACCGACGGTCCAGATTACATCAATAAATACAATTGCAACAGCTCACATCAATTCTCGGATTACATTTTGTCTTTTATGAAAAAGATGAAAAACAACCTCCAGATACATTGAATCTAGTCAATTTGACTAGCCAACTCAATATATTAATAGAAAAGAACATTTTTAAAGCATAGAAAAGACAAAATAGAGTCACATGCTTCCCCGAATACATAAATTTACAATTATGACGGGATTACATCCTTAAAATATTCAAAATAATATCAGGATTCTTCACCTAAATCAATTTTGTCTTCGCATACTAGCTTGTTATGGTAGGTCAGCCATGCGTCAAGTGCAGGATTAATCTCTGACAGATCTAGATCCTTCAAATGATTGATCTGGTAGTCAAACATCTCTAGTTCTTGACTGAATCTGCTGTATATCTTCTCTATCTCTGCACCTGCCTTGTGGAATGCTTTTAATTCAGCTCTGAGGTCGTTTACTTTGTCTAACCTGTCCTCCATACTGAGCTCGATATCTTCAAAAATTATCCTATGTAATTTGTCTTTACACTTTTCAATATCATAAGGGGCATAGTCATCATAGGATGCCTCCAGGAAGTCCTATTCTATTCTCAACCAAGTCATCATAAGAGTTAGAATTTCTATTCTCAACCAAATCAAAGTAGAGGATATGCCAATGATAGATCTAATTATCCAGATAGGGGATATAATAACAACTATAATAACAACAATGGTAACAATAATCCTCCTAGACAACCTAGAGTGTGGAACACTAGGCCAAACAATGGTTCTCTGCCATCACCCCTAGATAATCAGCCTCCTAGTGAATCTAAGCAGACCACTAGAGTAAACCTAGCAGAGGCAGCTCTTACAAACTAGTGTAGGATACATAATACGAATGCTCATGTAGAGTTGGACTGTCCTCAATTTAGGATTGTCGCCAGTATATTCCAAACTGAAGTATCTAATACTGCAAGTAATCCCCCTGGTGTTGAAGGAAATAAAATTGTCTCCTATGGATATGATTCTACTCTTGTACTAGAAAGTTTCATCAATTATCCTCATCAGCAGATAATGTCACCTCATGAGAATTACACCTTAGCATGTGAAGAGTCAACCATGGCTTTTGAAACCAACTATATTTTTCTATTTGAAGATGAGAATGAACCATTAGTTGAACATGAAGAAGTGCATGCTTATCAACAGTAGTATCAGGGTAGACATAATTACAACCTAAGGAATAACTCTAATCGACCTGCTAGTCCTTTGACTACATCCTTGACTCCAAATAATTTCAACACTCCTCCTGATCCTAAGGCAATCAATAACCCTAGATTTCCTAAAGTTAATGCTTAGTACTTAGCACCACAGAATACAGTACCAAAAGCTGGTAATCTGCCTCCTGAGTCTGATAAATTGGTCACATACTTAGCAGATGAAATGAAAAAGATCAAGATCAGTCTGTCATTGTCAGAACTACTCAAAACCCTAGCTATCAAAAAAGCCTTCATGAAATCCTTAGATGATCCTGCTCCAAAAGAGGATAATCATACCTCGAGTCAGACTGGGAATAAAGATCATGCCATTAGGGAAGCTGCAGAGACTTCACACATGACTCTTTATAGAGATAGAACTGAGTCACCTCCTTTTCTCCTTACCATAAGGATGTTTAGTAAGAATTTGCATAATTGCTTTGTAGATTCAGGAGCATCTACTAATGTAATGCCCCTGTCCATATGTAATGCCTTAGGGTTACATCCTGCCAAGTCATTGAAGAAAGTAACACAGTTAGATAAAATAGAGGTGAGTGTAGTAGGAGAATTAACTCATCCATATGTAGTTAGCATCAGATCCAAGAATCCAATACTACATTGATATTTAGGTAGTAGATATACCTGATACCTATGGGATGCTGCTCAGCAGGGATTGGTCAAAAACACTCAATGGATACCTGTCCATTGATTTTAGTCACATGTGGTTACCTTGAAAAGGAATACCTAACTAAATAAGGATAGATGTTGAACCTCACATGAAACATATGATTACTGAATATAATAAAACCAATGAGATCATGTATGTAGATGTTGAACCCGGAGTATATTCTATCAGACCCCAAACCGTCAAGATAGAGGAGATCCTCATGTATGACATTCATGTTCATAATGATAATCTTCAGGATGATATGATAATTTTAGAGTCTGATTATAGATCTGAAAATGAGATAGAAGTAGATCACTTCAAGAATTTTGAGATGCACTTGTCTAAAGAGGTGCAACATTGCCAATTGTTAAAAGTACCTATTCATGATGTTCTAATTGAAGGATGGTGCAGGTTACATGATGAAGCATATTCTGAAAAGACTTGTGATGCTTGCTTAGACATGATGGAACTGGAACAAGCATGCAGTGGGGCATCATCATCATCATCCGGGGTAAGTTCTGCAGGTAGTGATAGTGATAGTGATTTTTGTCTGTCATCTGCAGGAATAGAAGAAAGCACATATCATGATGAAAATCCTATCCAGATGATAGAAGAGATATTGGTGTGTAGTGAGAGTAATGCTAAGAGTAACAAGAATATCACCCCAAGAACCGATTGCTTGGTTGAGTCAGATTATGAAATATCTGATGAAGATGGAGACAATAATTTGTCTAAGTTTAAGGAATTTTTTATCAAAACAAATTTGAAAGATGATACATCAGCAAAGATCCCCACAAGATGTTCTAATTGAGGGATGGTGCAGGTTACATGAAGCACCGCATTCAGAAACTACTTGTTCATTATGTTTTCCTATTCTAAAAAAGCAGATTTTACCTTGTTCAGAAGATCCTCCTTCTAATGACAAGGAAGAAGAAGGAATTTTTGCTTCACATCAGCTAGATAAGGTGAAGTTTGAGAAGATTGAAACACCAAGATTGAAATGGTTATCAAGTGGTGTAGCTGCTAGAGCTAAAAAGAAAAGAGAAGGCCCAGGCAAGCCTTTAACTGAAGATAAGCCATGGATCCTCAGGTATGATGGATCTAAATCAAAGCAAGGGGCTGGAGTAGGAATAGATCTTATTGATCCAGCTGGTAAATCCTACTTAGCAGCATATAGATTACAATTCCCATGCGCAAACAATGTGACAAAATATGAAGCCTTGATTCATGGGATATTGTTTGCACTCAGAAAGAAAGTAAAGATTATGCATGTCTATGGAGACTTAGAATTGGTAGTAAGACAAGTAAGAGGCATATACACTTGTAATTACAAGTTGTCTAATTACAGACATAGGGTATGGGATCTGATAGAAGATTTTGATGCATTTAACATCACCCATGTGCCTAGAGAACAAAATCACAGGGCAGATGCCTTGGCCCAAGCCACAAGTACTTTGGAACCATTGTCCATATCTAGTTTGAAGAGATTTTCAGTTGAATTAGTGTCAGTACCCTATGTACCAGATAATGTAGTTAACCTTCAAGTGTTTGATGATGACCAACACATTCTAGACTTCATATCCAATAGAGATGTGTTTGATGCATAGATCATAGATGAAAGAAATGTGGAAGATCATATCTAGGAAGAAGAAGAGATCATAGAGCTGCCCAGTAACAAGATTCGCAAAGGAATGATAGAATTGGAAAGAGCATTTGATCTAGATAACATACTGAAATAGATAGATCTCCCTAAAGCAGATGGAGGAGAGTATTCACAAGTTAACATAGGACATGATGAAGAAAAAAGGAATGTCCTGATTGGGAAAGTGTGTACAGAAGAAGAAATGGAAGGGATAACCCAAGCACTTAAAGATTATATTCATGTTATTGCCTGGACATATGATGAGTTGAAAACTTATGATACATCAATCATCACTCATACTATACCTTTAAAGCCATATGTCAATCCCTTTAGATAGAAATAAAGACCTGTTAATGCTTTGTTGGAGCCCATCATTTTTTAAGAAGTTAAGAAATTGCTTAATGCCAGGATCATATTTCCTATGAGACATTCAACATGGGTGGCTAACTTGGTCCCAATAAGGAAGAAGAATGGTGACATTAGGTTGTGTGTAGACTTCAAAAATTTAAATAGAGCTTTTGAAAAGGATAACTATCCTTTGCCTTCTCTAGATGAGGTCTTGCAGATTGTAAATGGTGCAAAGATGATGTCATTCTTGGATGGTTTTTCAGGTTACAACCAAGTGATGGTAGACAAGATAGATAGATTGAAGACTGCATTCACCACTAAGTGGGGAATATTCACCTACAAGCGCATGCCTTTTGGATTGATAAATGCTGGAGCCACTTTTCAGTGAGCAATGAATATAGCCTTTAGGGGGCTAATTGGTAAATGCATTGTCATATACATGGATGACTTGACGGTTTTATCCAAAGAGAGAGGGAATCATGTGGAAGACCTCAGGAAGGTACTAAAGAAATGTGAACATTACGAAATATCCCTAAACCCTAAGAAATGCATATTTGGGGTAACCACAGGGAAGTTATTAGGTCACCTGATAATAGAGAATGGGATCATCATCGACCCTGAGAGAGTAGAATCAATTATGAAGATACATTTTCCTAGGAGTAAGAAGGAACTCAAATCTTATTTTGGTAAGATCAATTTCGTTCAAAAATTCATTACTGGTTTTGTAGAAATTGTCAGACCATTGAATTCTATGCTCAAGAAAGATGCCAAAATTGAGTGGACACTTGAAGCTAGAGCAACTTTTGAAGATATCAAGAAAGCCATATCTAATGCTCATGTTCTAATTAGTCCAGATTATACCAAAGATTTTTGTATATACTCGTTTGCTTCAAAGCATACGTCTGTAGCAGTACTAACACAAAGAAATGAGGCTAAAGAAGAAAAGCCTATAGCCTTCATGAGTTGTCCTTTCAAGGATGTAGAACTCAGATACATGGATGTTGAAAGACAAGCACTTACTCTGGTCTAAGCAGTTAAGAAGTTTAGACATTACATCTTGAGGAGTAAAGTGATCGATGTAGTACCAGATGCAGCAGTAAAGATGCTTTTAATGCAAAGTGAACTAGGTGAAAAGAGAGCCAAATGGATAACTGTCCTCCAAGAGTATGATATGGGCATAACACCCATGAAATTAGTGAGGGGACAAGCCTTGAGTCAGATGATATCTAAAATTGATCCTAACATCATGAGCCAGTAGTATGTCATAAATGCAAAAGAAAATGGAGAATGGTATTAAGACATCAGGTATATCTTGATTACTGGAAGATGCCCTTCAAGATTGCAGGCCTCACAGAGGAGAGCCTTGAAAATAAGATCACAAAGATACATGATAAAAGGAGGAGTCCTTTTCTAGAAGAATTATGAGGGAATATACCTTAGATGCCTAGAAAGGCAAGAAGCAGACAAAGTGCTAACAGAATTACATGACAAGTTTGGAACCACAATGGATAATACTTAGCTACCACTCATGCTATCCTCAGAGCAAGATATTACTGGCCCACTATTTTTAAAGATACTACTGAACACATCAAATGTTGTCATATGTGTCAAGTTGTTGTAAATAGAGAAAGGTATGTTGCTCAGCCCTTACAACTAGTGATGGAGATGCGCCCATTTTCTCAATGGGGGATGGATTTCATAGGACCTATCAACCCTCCATCATCTTCAGGCCACAGGTATGTGTTGACTATTATTGATTATTGTACTAGGTGGATTGAAGCTATTAGTAGTAAGACTTACAATGCTGAGGATGTAATCAAGTTCTTGGAAAGCAACATAGTAACCAGGTATGGAGTTCCTTATGCTTTAGTATGTGGCAATGGACCTGCCTTTGCATCAATAAGATTATCAAGTTGGGCTTTTGATCATGGAATTATTTTGAAGTTCTCTTCAAATCATTATCCTCAAGGGAATGGATTAGCAGAATCTACAAACAAGAATTTATTGAACATCATAAATAAATTGATAGAAAAGAACCCAAGGGAGTGGAACACCCTATTAAAGTATGCATTGTGGGTAGATAGAACTAGGATGAAGGCTACATTAGGAAATTCTCCTTTTCACCTAGTATATGGGGTGGATACCATCCTCCCTATTAACCTAAAGATCCCCACATTGTAGTTTGCACAAGAATATCTAGGTATAGATAAAAAAACAAGAAGTCAGGTTGCTTCAGTTGATGCACCTAGAAGAAAAAAGGAATAGAGCAACTGATCAATTTGCTAAACATCAAGCTGTTGTCAAGCGTTGGTTTAACAAAAGAGCTAGAGTTAAGGCTTTTAGAATTTTAGATTTAGTCCTTATGTGGGACAAAGCACATGAAATGAAAGGAGATCATGGTAAATTTGATAAACTTTGGATAGGTCCCTTTCAAGTTTCAAAAATTTTAGGAGATGGTACCTACAGGCTTAAGACTTTAACCAGTGAGGATGTCCCATTACCAGTTAATGGACAATTTCTCAAGTATTATTTTCAAGCCTGAAACAGTGTCATGTAAGTCAAGTGTATCATAGTGTGTATATTATATAGTTGTTTGTACAATTTTGTTTTGGTTAGTCAAGATGATGCAACTCATCACCCTAAGAAAATAACCAAATTGTTAAGATTCAAGTGATGAGAACAAATTCCTATATAGGTTATGACTCATTTTGAGAAGTACTGGTGATCAGGTCTGTGATATCCTTTTCATCAGGGTGCCTTTTCTTAACCAAAGTGATTTTTCACAATAACTCACCTAACAGCCTTGGGTTTGTGGAACACATAAGTATAGGTGTTAAGTGAAAAATCTAAAGGGACTCCCTTGCTACCAATACAATCTCCAACCTAAATCAGCAAGTGACCATGCCTTGCACATAAGCTTACATGATGACATCATATGAACAGAAAGAATAAATATTGAAAATCCAAAAAGAATAAAATTAGGCCATTTAAGTAACTCTATCGGGGCTATGGACGCCTGTTGGCAGTGGGGATCTACTTAGGGGGATTGTATAGATAACCTTGTCGGGGCTATAGACACCTACTGGTAGCAAGGCTCTATCCAGGTTGGCTATGAGGGATGCTCCCAAAGTATGTCGCTTAACATCAGTTACTCATGTTTTCAACTTAATTTCAAGATGAGGATAATTAATCATCTGTACACACCTGATCCTTTGTTAACATTGTTGCCATGATGAAAACCTTATCATTCAGAAAGATTATAATACTTATACTTAGAAAGAGTTAAAATACTATGTTAGAATGTGATCACATCACTTGAATCATTGGAATTTGGTTATGTTCTTTGGTGGCAAGTTGTTGTGTGGTTACACAACATGCCCCATTTTGCCTTGACAAAATAGGGACCCAACTTTTTCTTACTGCTTTGTCTTGTTGTTTTCTGCTTTGGGCGGTTTGGTAAAATTAGTCATGCATGTAACCCTACAAGAGGGTGGATTGTCACCATGATGAGGTCACTTGTTAAAGTTAGTATTTCACATTATTAACCTCATGGTTGGAAAGTACGTAGAATTTCAAGCAGGTTTGCCTTTTAGATCACCCCAAAATTGTCTAAGGGAAGGAAGTTATGTTGACTCAAAGTTTGGTCAAACCTGATATTCCAAGGGCGGGGGTCATATTTCAAACATCAGTCATCTTAGACAAGATCACCCTGATATTATATTATCACCTGATATTCACCCGGTCTGCGAGGTGCAGACGTCAACTTTAAATTAAGAGTCGATATCTACCCATCAAACGACTTTAATTATCTTGTGTGGGGTCATATTATTAACATCAGTCATCTTACAAATATCACCCTCTTTGCAAATATCACCCTATGCCAATATGACAGTGATGTCATCCAAGTTCAATCAATGAAGAAATCATGCTGATGATGATGTCATTGTTCTATTCTACACCACGGAGGTATATATCCGATGCCCATTATATCTCTTTAAAATGACGATGACATCATTAAAACATAATGATTAAACAAAGTCACTGACATGGTGATGTCACTCTGATCTTTTTCAAAGGGGGGTCATTTTATTTGTAGGGGTCATATTTTGAACATCCCCTGATCTTAATTTCATGACCCGATATACGTGTGGTCAACGTTGACCACGTCACCTGATTCTTTTGCATTTAGTTTTTCCGCTCAAAGGCGGGGGTCATTTTATCCAAAAGGGGGTCATATTTTGAATATCACCTGATCTTTTGAAGATCACCCCCTTGTTTCCTAACATTAAATGCACTTAAATGCGGTAGATGAATTCCTGTCGATTATGAATACAAATCAAACACTTGGCAGCATCCATGGATTCCCTGCAAAAGATCAACGGATTTGATCATGACAATGCAGTTTTGCCCTAATTTGTCCTATTGATGCATTTAAAGGTAATTCTTGAAGGTTATTTTCATTTACCTTGTGAAGAAATGAGAAATTACAGATCTCTAGAGAAGTCAAACCCTCATACAACTACCTGTTAATGAATTGGATTCTTCAGCATAACGGAATGGGTGATCTTTAGTATTCACAACCCTTTTCTATAATCAGTTAGCTAATCTAGGAGGAAAGCACTATCAAGTAAGTAGCTGAAAACCCTCTTGTTGTCATTTTCTGCATATTTAGGTAGGGTATATGTTCTTTCCTATGGTTTGGCTCTATCAATATGCATATCATGATGAAGTAAAAAATAATAGATAGAGTATGCATGATGCTATAGAAGTACATAATGTTGTATGAATGCATGTGGACGCTGTAAGGTAAGACAAATCATGTTTGTTGTAGGAATCCATGGCAGATCTTAGAAGGAATAGGTCTGACTCAGATTTTCTCAAGCCTATGTTTGTTCAGCTTGAGGGGGTACAGTTTAAATATGGAGTTATTGGTGACACTCACCAAGGAGATACGGACCTGGCAGCATGGTCGACGAGAGTAGATCATGATAAGGATAATCCCATTCTAGATGGGGTATATGTTTCAGGAATGTGGCATGCAACCAGCTTTCTGTATGCCATGGATACCCTAGAGCTGGTAGTGGAATGTGCCAGAAATTATAACCCTGAGACTAGGCAGGTGGAGAAGCATGGAAGAATATATGCAGAATTCTCAATCAAGGGCATCACTGCCACTTTTAATCTTCCAGTTGGAAAGAAGGTGGTAAGTGTGGACCTACGCAAATTAGAAATAGAGTACAATAATAATAAAAAGAATGCAAGGAAGAGGATGTATCAATGGAGGTCGAAGAGCAGCACATACACTGCATCAACCAAATTGCCCGTACATTTATACAAATTTGATTTTGATGATGAGTACCAGTATATGATTGCCCTACTGAGCAGGATGACAGGTAAACCTCATGCTGGAAATTTTGAGAACTGGATGTTTGGAATCATCCAGATGGTCTTATATGCAGATAATAGGCCATTATAGGCCAAGATCATCAGTGATGCACTGGATGAAGGAATGAGGAACCTGGGAGGACAGACATGCTTGTTTTATATGACCTCATATGCGGTATACTCATTTGCTTATAAGAGAACCTTTGATGCCTTGAAGATAGTGGGTAAGGCTAGTGGTGATGCTGATGGTGTCCACATATGGGATCACTATCCCTAGCTACAGAGAACAGATTACCTCTTGGACTACAAATTAGTAAATGATGCATTCTCTATGCATCTGGTCAAAACCATGGAGTAAGACATGACCAAGAGGCTGAGCATGGAAGCTCAAGAAGTTTTTTATAGACATGAGGCCTGGTTTATCCAGTTTACCACCTTTCATACATCAGGATAGAGGGATTTGAAGGACAACCTCTTATGCTGCCAAGATACACTACTGATGGGGTTGTCTTGATGGAATTTGTCAGGCAGGTGTCTACCATAGTTGAAGCCTACAAGGCACAAAAGAAGATACCTCTGGTGTTATTTCTAGTGTCTATGGGCTGGTATATGTGCTCAGACTCAGAGAGCATAAAACATTTCATGGGAGGGCTAAAATTGATGTATCCGCAGCCATTTTCCTTAGCCATATCTTATGATCCCTATGGTAGGAAGCAGAAAATATTAGGAAAATTAATACATCAGAAGTATCTGGAAGATTTTTGGACCGACTGTGAGGATGAATCTTAGGTGAGGAGAAGGAAATACCAGAGGCTCACCTTGAACCAAATAAAGACCTTTGACTGCATCCCAGTGTCAGCGCAGTTGAGGAAGGATGATGGAAAGATTATGTCCAATGAATATGAGGACAAAAGGTGTACAATGATACCATATCAGCCCCTGATCTTACACAGCTGGAGGATATATCCCTGGATCAACTGACATGTGGGGTGAAATAGTTAACCCAAGCTTGGGTGGATGAGGAGATAAATAGATTGAAGAAAAGGGGTGTTGCCCTTACAATTGATGCCAAAAAGAAGAGGCAAGAAATATCTGATGAGGAATATGATGATTTCCTTAGTGAGAAGAGAAAATCCAATGGGGAGAGATTGCCCACACAAAAACAAAGGAAAGGTCCCCCTAGAGGTAAGAAAACTGAAGATGAACCAAAGGGGGTGATAATTGAATGAATTTCCATGTCAGCTGCAGGTGCATCTACATCAGCTTAGGCATCCGCATCATCTACACAGCCTCCTGTTGAAAAGCTGAAGACTAAGAGGATTTTGAGACCAGCTATTGAAACTACTAAAGTGCAGGTAGAGGGCCAGGCCTTGCAGTAGGAAGTGGGAGAGGACATCCCTTTGGAAGAAGAGTAGGTAAATAAGGAACCTGTAGGTGATGACCTGATGGTGGTCAGTAAGAAGAGAAGGGTGATGTCGCTGACGTCACCACCCAAGAAGCAAAGAACATCCATGAGGGGGGATATCATGGCTGACCCTATTGTATTAAGAGGAGCCAGTGGTGAAGCATTTAGAAAGGAATTGCAACATGATGTTCCGCTTCCCACCATAATAAAGTTCAAAACTAAGAAGGTAGAGGAACAAACAAGAGAGGTGTTCAAAGCAAGTCATGGTGGTCCTTTCTCTTTGGAGGACACTGTGGACTTATCTGATGATGAAGTCATTCAAATTGTGGCTTCTCAATGAATGGAGACTCTCGCCTCCAACACTCGCATGACCCCTCACGGGACCCCATTAGCACAGATGGCGATGTTGGAAGAAATAAAGCAAACACAAGAGGTAAAACAAGGTAGCCCAGAGAGGGCAGCCTAACAGATAGGGCTTGATAGTTTGGTTTATCAAGTGACTAGCCCTGTTGTTGTAGATTTAACATATAGGGGTGATGTAAGCCCTAAAGACAAAGTAGGTGCACCTGATGAAATAGAGAAAATTGAAGTGGCCAAGAAGGTAGAAAAGGAAAGCATTGCTCTTGATATGGGTCAGCAACAACATGAGATACCCGCAGAGCCAAAAATAGTAGAAGTTCAACAGAAGAGCAAGGGTGATAAAGATATATCAGGTACTGTTGTTGCTCAAACTCAGGAAGATCTGGGAGATGCCTCAGGAGCAAAAGATAAATCAGGTCATGAGGACCCCAAGCCACAAGATATCGGTGCATCAGGTGGAGAACAAGAAATGACACTTGATTAGGGTGATGCACAAGGCCAAAATATACAGACATCCATAGATGTCAATATGCCTCAGGATGAGGAAAATAATAAAGAAGATGAAATTCAGAAGGAGGGAGTCCAAGATCAGACACAGGATCAAAATGTAGACATTCCACATGATCCTCCTTTGCAGAAGGAAGCCCCTCAGCAAAAAGAAATGCAACAAGATCCCCCTCATGAAGAAATACATGAGGAAGAAATTAAGAAAATACCTTCTCCACCAAGAATAGAAGCAGATACTGGAGAACAGGGCAGACATGATGTTGACAAAGATCATCAAGGGTCTGGAGATGATGTACCTCAATGGTTAGAAAGAGAAATAGGCATGGAACAAGGGTTTGAAATTTAGGAATTTGATGTTTCCACCTTGTTTGCTGAAACAATGATGAAGCCAAAGAGGAAGCAAGATTAACATCAGCCATAAAGAGAGATCTTGCTACAGGCAGAAGGACTGCACAAGTAGCACTTTCCACGGTAGAGAAGGAGAAAGGAAAAATTAGCCTTGAGGAATTCCAAATCACAGTTATTGATTTGGGTTTTTCTAATGAGGACTAGGAAGGTCGGGAAGGGAAGGTCATTATTGATTCTTTGACCCAAAGGGTAAAGAAGGAGAAAGAGAAAAATGAAATGCATAAGGAGCACATTGCTCAGCTACATTCTTACATAAAAGGGTTGATTAACCCTGATAATACACCAGTTGATCCGGCAGTCCCATTGACTGTCATATCCCAGGAAGAGGTCACTAAGTTGGACCTAATGAAGCATGAGGCAATGATCATGGAGAAATGGATGTTGCTAGCTGTCACTGGGGCTAAGGATGTTTTGAGAACCTCACTACAGAGATGGAATTCTTTGAGCAGTTTAAAGAGAAAGGTAGATAAAATGCAAAATGAAACAGGAAAAAAGTCATTCCAATTGGAAAAGGACCTGACTGCTTTAAGTGAAATGAAGAGGATTGATCCACAAGTTTTGATAAGTAATCAAGTATTGAATAATAATAGTGCCCTGCTAATAGGCATATGGTATGTGGATATCAGGTTCAAATGTGATATCTTGAAGAAATGCAGTGGCAAGCTCAGGGATATAAGCGTAAAGATGCACGGCATGATGGCTTATGAAGCAAAGATCCTTGAGGCCCTAGAAGGTAAAATAGAGGGCAAAATTGAAAATTAGGATGCAGACTTTGCTATCAAGGCTCTGCATGATAATTTCAAGTTGGTAGCAAATGACCCCCTCATCAACCTGACAGAAGAAGTAATGGATAAAATCATGAGGATAAAGGTCAAGGTAGAAACATACAATGAGACTTTGAACAACAGAAAAGGTAAGCTGGAAGCGCTCAAGGTTAAGTTCCAGTCTCATAAGCATGCCATCTCAAAAGCTAGAATCCAAGATGGGGGAGAGGTGGATAAAATAGTATAGGCATATGAACATATTAGGACAGCGATGAAGGTCCACATATAGGAGGATGTATGTCAAAGTGACAGCGATGCTGAGAGCGATGAAGATGAGGAGAATGCTGAAGAAGAAGAAAATGAAGAAGAGGAACCTGAGCAATGAATGAAGATGCACTACTAAGTGAACATATGCATAAGGTACTCATCAATAATGAGTCAAACAGATGGTTGCTAGCTGGCAACCTGTGCCACAAGGAAGAGTTGACTAAGTCCTAGGGTGATTGTCAATCGTTGATCTTAATTAACAAATCTTGACCATTGGTCAATTGTAGCTACCTCCTCACCTTATTATATAAAAGGTGCAGGGGTGTAATCTTTTAAACATTCGAAACTTAATTGAAATTTGATTGCTGAAATTTCAGGAGTCATTTCAAAGTTGATGTAAATGTACATGTTATGCATACTGAATCAAAGAGAACCATATTTGATTACAAATCATCATAAATCTTGAGTAATCTGTGTTTGAAATCTGGATATATGCATTGATTGGTTGCATCCCTTGGAGTGCTTTTCAGCTTCCATGTGTTGTTTTCATCCCTAGTTCCTTTGAAGTTAGCATCAACCATATCTAGCTATGGAACATCCTGGTGACCTATGGTTTTATTTCTTCTCTTCATGAACGTATCTTGTATGTATGTGATTCAATGACTAAAGATTCACTAAAGTAGAAGTGTTCTTTTTAAATCTCTTTGAATTTCATTACAAATCATCTCCATAATTGCAAATAACAGAGAATCAAAAGTAAATAACATGAAATATGCAGATATCCCATAGATAATTGAAAATACAGAGCATATTTAGAGTAAAAGCATGTCAATTTGACAAATATCATGCAAATTCATACAAAGATCCATGAAATACATGTAAATATCCACTTATAGACACATCATGTGAATAAATATATAGTGTAGAAGAAAGAACACCTTCATAGTGATCAATGATCAGAAGAATTGATCAAACTTGCAAATATCTCAGCTATCTTTGAAAATAGAGTAGGATTAACCTCTTTGTGGAGTGAATTTATAGGAAACAGTACAATACTGATCATCTAGACAAATGTAAGAACCCTTGAAATGGAAAACAACATGTCACATCAACCTCTGAGTAATGTCAGACGATCATGACCTGATCAACGGAGACTTGGAGTCATCAACTTATCCTAAGCTGATCGTACTTTACAAGATAATAAATGTATTTTGTGCAAATTTTTATGCATGTTGTTATGACTAACAATCATCATCAATAGGTCCAAAATCAGCTATAGAGATCACATAATCTTCTGCCCTGACTTGTTCCTTTGCTGCATCAGTTGGTGGGACTGCTATTTCCGCAATTCTAGATCCTGACTCATCTTTATAGATCCTAGATTGTATTTTTTCCTTCTTTTGTTTCTTGGACCTCTGAGCTTGTGACAAAATTGTATTCAAATCTAGCTGCATTATTTCCACTTGTGGCTCAGGATATACCATTCTGCTTTGCAGCCATTTAGGTGCTGAAGATTTGTTCAATTCAGTGGCTCCATCATTATTAATTACAGCTAGTTCTTCAAGTGGTTTCTGTTCTTGCTCTAGTTTTTCATCTTTTTTCTGTATTTAACTCCTTTTCTTTCTCTTCTTCTTGGGCCAAGTTTTCCAAATTTACTATTATATTTTCTTGAACCAACTTGAAAACTTCCTCTGCTTGACCTTTATGTGGAGGACTGTCAGATACATCAATGGCTTCAACATTAGTCAGAGGTTCATTGGAGTCTTCATTACTCACTTCTGTCAATACATCTATCTCCTCCTCAAATGTTGTTTCAGGCTCATGCAATCCCAACTCTACACATACTTTCTCAATCCCAGGTAGCAGTGGTATGGCCAAAGAATCTGCAGGCTTTTGTGAAATAGGAACAATAGAAGATATGGCTAGTGGAGGCACATTAACCTGCATTAGATTAGCTAAAACTGCCGACAAGGAAGAAGAGATCACAAGAGGTGAAGGAAAAGGTAGTAGAGGTAGAGGAAGAGGGGGTGAAAGGATCATGGAAATAGGAGGTAATGTTACGGGGGTGGGTAATTGAGTGGAAGAAGTAGAAGGTGTAAGTGTAGTAATAGTAGAAGGGCATGAAGTGGCAATAGTGGAAGAAATTGCCAATGAGAAGGAAGTAGCTGCAATGGCGGAGGTAAGAGAGGTGGCAGGGGATGTTTCTTGAGTGATGGCAGCTGAGGTTGAAGGTGAAGTGGATGCAGCGGTAGAAGTGATAGAGGAAGAAGTGGCAGTAGGAGTTGCAGGAGTTGTGGCAGCCATAGGAGACAGGGAGGTTGGAGGACTAGAATCTTTTTTTGTTGCATCATCCTCCTTATTTACCTCTTTTACCTTTGCTTTCTTGGCTTTAGAACCTTCTCCAGGGACACTTGGCATGCCTCTTTTCTTGGAGGCCCTTGTTCTAGTAGAGGGAGGTTGATCTTTCTTTGGAGCAGGCCTTACAGATGGCTTCTTAATCTTCTTTGCCTTCTCTGCTAGAGATGTATGTACTTCCCTATCTAATTTCTATTTCTCATCTGACTCTGCCTCATCTGTCACATTGATTGGTTCATATTCTTCTCCTTTGGAGTCCTTATTTGACTTTAATGATGTATAAGTGAGTTGTACTCCTTGTCCTTCCAAAGCAGCCACCTGACCCCTTACCCAGGCCTTACTTAATCTGATGGGTTCTCTCATGATAGTATCCAAGGACCTTTCTTCTGCATTTGCCCAATTTGGTAATGGAATAGGCTGATGGTATTGAGCTTCCCAAGGTCCTCTGATCATAACATTCTCATCATCTTGTAACTGATCTGGCACTGCCATAATGTGGAACTTCCTGATGAAGGCTAGAGGTAACCTTGAGTGTGCCTTCTTCATAATTTCATAATCATCCGGGCAATTGGCCCAAATGTCTTCAATATGTATCTTATGGAACAACTTCTTACTCACGAATCTTTCCATCACCTTATTTGGATCGAAATGATCCCTTGTAGTGTAATAGTGTAAGTTGAGGAGTTGGAGCTCTTTATTAGAATGTTCTGTAGATGCTAAAGAAGGGCATGCATAGTTCCCCTTGCCAAACATGATAGGAAACTGAACATTGGTTCTGTCCAAGTGTTTGAGTTTCTCAGCATAGGGTATCAACTGTCTAGACAACTCTAGAAGCACTATCTTGTGATCAGGATACCTGGGAAGTCTGTAAGCCATCCGAGTGAAGCCTTGTATTCTTAAATATGTAAATTTCTCAAATTGGATATACCACTTGCCATATTTAATTATTTCATTCATTGCTTCGGTGGAAATCCTCAAGGCTGTGTTACCTTGCAGCAGCCTGGCTATATACATTGTGAAAGCATCATTTACCCTTTTAAAATGTATCAAATATTGAGATGAGGTCAGCTGTGGGTAACATTTTTATACTTTTATCTGGGTTTGCTCACCATTTCCAACTTCTCCAATCTTGGACAACCCAACATAGTGATTACTCCTTGCTAATGCATAGATAACATAAGATGTCCATCTGAAGTACCTTTTCTCCTTGAAGTTGCTAGAGGCCTCATGAATGTTATCACTTAGCATTTGGGCCCAGTGGAACTTAGTCCCTTTCAATATCTCAATGATGATAACAAACATCTACCCCTCAAAAGTGGAAGTTGTAGGTACTCCATATATTCTGCTCAAGAAAGATATCAAATCTCCAATTTCATCATGGAAATCACTTCTATATAGCACTTGGAGAATTTTACTGAGGGCAAACCTTCTGATTTTGGCCCAATTTTCATGCATATGCTTGTTGCATCCCTCCACATCTTTGTTATAAGTCCCCTCTGATCCTTTTTTGTCTAGCATAGTCATGGCTTTGTGCCATGGAATATCAAAGGTTTCAGCTAGAGAGGGTGGACTTAAATAAGCTAGGATATCCCTGTTGGTTGTTTGGATTGTCCTTGTCATGACATCATACCTATCTGCACAAGTTGCCATCAATTCTACACATTGTACTGAGGTGGGGAAGGTAGTAGCTTGTGATATACCACTATCTCTGAGTATTTTGGCCCTAGGAGTTGGGTTTGGACTGAAGATCCTTAATCTGAAGTCATCTAGGTCTATATCTCCTACATCACTCCACCCGGAGTGAATCTTGGTCTCTGGAGGGATTCCCTTAAATTCGTACTTCATGGCTTGGGCTCGGGTAGTCATTTAATCTGTAGGATCAGACCTTATAAGTTTGACACCTTGAGAATTATTTCACACACTCCTAAGTTTAAGATGAACTTTAATGAATCTGCTAGTACTACTGATATACCCTTTTAAAGAATCTCAAATCTTAACAATTATCACCATCACACCTATAACACTTCATCATTAACGCATGCAAAAAACATTTAATGTTGCAAGAAATCTTATTGAAAGCATGAAAATCATCATTATCTATGCATTACAAATTAACTCTATCATTCCTGACACTTTCCCTTTGAAAATTCTTTAAAATATAGTCATTTTGTATTGTTTGCGCTAGTTTTAGGGTCAATCAGCTTGCAGGAAGAAAAAGTGCTAAATTTGAGATCTGCCAACTTTAGCGGGGAAAAGGGGCTTGTCCAACTCAAGGTTTAATTACTATTCATTTTTTTATCATTTGCGCGGGTTTTGGTAGTTACTGACTTGCGCGGTTTTTGAATGTCACCGACCATTCATTGGTTGTTCAGTTAGTCGGTCAGGTTTTAGCGCAAGTCTCTTTGAGATTATCTTCATTACATTTGCGCGGGATTCAGCTTTGTCTAACTTGCATGAGTTTTGAGGTCAACTGAAAAAGTTGGTGAAAGAATGTTTAAGCGCAGGGTCGAACGGAATCACTTTTAGTGCAAAGCTGTTTTCTTACTCTTAGAGGGACTTTGGGATGTTAGTGATTTTGCGGAGATATTCGAGGTGTCCGACCAAGTCAAAGACGAGGTCATTTAGCGCAAGGTCATCACAAGAGGTTTTTAGTGCACAAATAGTTTTTTTAAAGCTTGTGGGGTTTTGAGGTTCCACTAATCTAATCAGTTAATCATGACATGGCTACGTTGGTCTTAGGTCAAGGTTTTAAGCGCTGAAGTGAGTTTCAAAACACGGTGTGGGTTTTAACGGTCACTAACTAACTGGATGAGTTGGAGTGCTCACAAGTCGGTCAGACTCCAGTTTAGCACTAAAATTGAATGTCTTTCTAGTTTAACTTTGGCAATGTCTGTTTAAGTTATCATTCTTCTTCGCTCATGAAAATCCATTTGTGTTTTCAAAAAGGAATCTTAACTAGGTTTCAAAGGAAAGGCAAATAGTTCATGCATAAAACCCTAGCTAAAACCCTAAAGACGTTGCTTTGAAAGAAAATGCTCAATCAAATCCTAACCGCATATAGTGGAAGCTCAAAAGAGGAAATTTGGAAACCCTACCTGGTTAATCGTAGAAAGTGTGTCTGGTTCGCACAGGTAGGAAATGGTCGCAGGATCAGACTCGGGCAGATGGCAGGAAAAGTGTTCAATGGACAGCAAAAATTGCAAAGGGATCTCTAAAATCTTGATCAAATGCAAAAAATAGCTAAAACAAAGGAGGTTATCCCTTTTATTATCCCAGCCAAATCATCATTAATGCTCGATGTACAGTTGACAGATTAGGGTTTTCGCGCGGCTTTTCATTACTCAGACTTGGCAGGGAAATTGGACGCGACAGACTTGGTCGGTGAGAGTACCTTTTAGCATTGTGACTATAGGCTCAACTTTATGCAATTTGTAGGACTTTATGGTCCTTTGAACTTGTGGGAATTTTGGTCTCATCTGACTTAGTCAGTGACTAAATGATATAGCACAAATCAGAGATGGTTGATTTTAGCGCAAAGTATGTTGGAAGGAAAACTAACGCCAATGTCAATGATAAAGGATTTTAATGCTAGGTCAGTTGGGAGGCAAATCAGCGCAAAAGCCAGTAGGAGAGCAATTTAGCGCAAAAGTTAGTTGGAGAGCAATTTAGCACAAAAGGGCTATTCAAGGCCATCAAAAGGGGATATGAAAATCCAACTTAGCAGATTCTTGAAGTGATTTTTCAACATCATCATTCAATCATGATCAAAATGCACTTTGACCACTTGACCACTTAGAAGTTGAAAAAAAATCTATTTGACATCCTAAGCCAAATTGAAAGAGGGGGTCCCTATTTTTGAATGGGGCGTGTGTGCAAGGAACAATAGTTAGGATTGTCACTACACACTCTCATTTCATAAATAGTAAAAATACCATGAAGTGCATATACAGTTAGTTTCTTCATGTCTCTCTCCTCTACAACAGAGATCTTAGGATCATATTTAGGTGACAATGTCCTCAACACCTTTTTAATAACAGTTATTTCTTCTAATGTTTCTCGTAGACCTCACATGGAGTCAATAGTTTCTCAGACTCTTAGAAGGTAATTATCTACCTTCTCTTCCTCTGTCATTCTTAAGCCTTCAAACTTGGCTCTAAGAGCTTGTAGTTAGCCTTTTTTATACTTTCATCGCCCTCATAAATATTTGGCAACTTTTCCCAAATAGACTTAGCTATTTTGCATTCCATGACCTTGATTAAAATGTCATTAGATAGACCATGACAAATTGCATTTGAAGCCTTTGCATCACAATCATATGTTTTCTTTTCATCAATAGTAGAGGGTGTTCCTATGGCATTGTACCCAGACTCAATTATATTCCAAACATCAAAACCTAGAGACTGTATATGACGTTTCATTCTATACTTCCAAAAGGCATAATCAATACCATCAAACAATGGTGCTCTAGAGGTAGAAAGACCTTCCTAGGATGACATGGTAAGTACTCCACTAGTAAACCCTTAAGTTGGTTAAACTTTTTGACAAGGGTCTAGCTTTGATACCATTTATTGGGGTACAAACAACACTAAGAGGGGGGGTGAATCAGTGTTGTAGATAAAAATAGTTTAATTGACTTCTTATCAAAACTTGAAAAATAGAAAGCAATGATGCTGATGTAATGCAAGAAACCGAATACTGTGCAATAAAGGACAGGATATTCAAATATGAAGAACAAATGTACCATACATCAAATCAGACCATAACACAAAGATTTTAGGAGTGGAAAACCCTCATGGGGCAGAAAAACCACTCAGTAAATACCTCACTAGCTTTTATGTCTCACTAACTTATCATTTTCACTGCCTCACTGGCATAATGCATTCTCATGGATACAATGAAGAATTTGAAATCAATACAGAGGGTTGCTCTATTTCTTTACATATCATATCTTGACCATCTCATTTATTTGAGATTCAAGAATTTATAACCAAAAATGTGCATATCAACTCAAGAATGTTTTTACATTAACACACTGCTATTATCTCAATGATAGTGTAAATACAATATCATCAATACAACAAGGTGTTTACATCACCATCTCTTTATACTATCTCACAACCTTTTTGTTCTTTCATTAAACAATTTTTATGAATAACTTAACCAGTTAAACTATTTGAAGCAGTTTTCCTCGGAACAAATAACTGTTAAGAGTGTGTTGTCAAATAGACCCATTTTGAGAAGATTAAGAATGTAATCCTTGTGATTAGCAACCTTTCATAAAAACCCTTGTTCACTGTAAGAAGATATTACAAATATTTAATCAAAGTGATTACAAACTGTTACACTTAACAAAGTATCACAGAGATTCAATAACTACGCCTGTAACATCCTTCAAAGCATGGTCAAACACAAACATCTTCAAAACTATTTTCCAACCATAGTTTAAGAAACCTTAACTCCATTTATGCAACTGGGTAAGCCTCCATTTTTTGTTGTTACAAACCCTAACCACAACCTTCATGGTTCACAACAAAGTTTAAAGAAGTTCATAAAATTGTTGTCGTTCTTGACTCTTAACTGCTTTTCGATAGACTAGGTAAGTGTAGTATAAATGAACCAAGAAACCCCATTTCGAAGTCAAAAACTTCATAAAACAAATAGCATATAATTTAAGCATGTCACTGAACAACTCAAAGCTCAAGAAGCTATATAGACTAACAACAACCCAAAACAAAATAACAAGTCTTATTTCCTTTTTGATCATGAACTCATATGAAAGACCAAAGTAAAATTTCAATATGCACTCATAAAGGAAAGATATCACCTGTGGCTGCTGACAAGTCAAGATTTTGTTGTGCCTTTGAGCTCTAAAAGACCAAATTAACTACCAAGCTCCTTTCCCATTATTTTATGCTACTCTCAGTGAGTTGAGCACTGTCAAATCTCATAATATCTGCATCATGATTACAAGAATCTTCAAACTTTTGCAAGCTTTTAAAACCCTAGGTCGAGAGACTTCATGTCTCAAGGTTCAACCTTATCAAATGAAACTCAAAAAACAAACTTTTTACATTGTATACCCTATTTACTGACAGTCCTAGTGTGCCCTAAAAGGGCCGGTAACTATTAAGCATCAACATCAACTTTTTACCTACCAAGTATGCCTGACACCTACTAGATAGGTTACAGCTTAAATGTCCACCAATTGCTTTATTTTTCACATTATCAAATATTAAACCAAATGATGCCTTCTTCTAACTTTGAAGTTAGATAAAATGAAAAGAATAACTCCCTTCATACAAGTGATGACATTGATAGATAAGCAAGTAGGATTCTTGCAATTTATTCCTTTGAACATGCCTTTGTTTGCATATTGTTGAGATCAAGTGAAATATTCAAATGCCTTTTTCAACATTAAACTTAGATGAAATAAGATCATAACCTTGTACCACAAAAGATATAATATTGCAAACTTTTAACCAAATGCAACACATCTATAATACCAAGGATGTCACATGTCAAAACATCAACTATATGTATACCAAATTGCCTGTGCCGGTTTGACATCTATGCCAACTGCTAATGGGGTCAATAGGAGAAACCCTTTCAAGAAGAAACTCCACTAGAAAAGAGGACAAGTCTATATTATCTTCAAATGTGATTACAATACAATCACTTCCTTCAATCCTACATCCACTCTTATTGTACCTATGTACTTGTAAACATATAATTCATACTCTACCCTTCTCAAGATTTTGTTAAATAGAAATTTCAAGCTTACAAAAGAAGTCACTAGAATATGGCACCCAAACTTGGGAAAATCCAACACCCACATTAGGAGGCTATAAAATTAGGAATTAATGACACTCTTACACTTGTCATAACCACATCCATACATGTAGCACTCCATTATGGTAAAATCCCATGCCCACCTTGGGAATAGTCAACAACAAGCTAAAAACAGTCTCTTACACTTTCTTATAGTTTGTCATAAGATGCTTTGCAAAGACGGTCCAATAATAGTTGATTCTTTATAACATGTAAGGCACTAATAATATAATGTGCTCTTAAACCAATCATTAGTCATTAACAAACTTGGATGCCCACCTTTTACCTATTTACTACCCCAATATAAATAACATAAATTACTTTCACCATAAATAAATTTATTTACTGCAGTCAATGGATCTCACATCCCTTATGGAATGCATTCACAAAATAATGTTAGGAGTAATTAAATATATTAGATTTACAAGGTTTATGGTACTTTAATCCTAACATTCTCCCACTTGACATCATATATTGTAAATACAACCATCAAAAAACATAAATTAACTAAGTACAAGAAATAAAGCACATGGCCTTTTGCACCAAGTGAACTTTTTTGTGCTCATAGGTTTCGTTAGATAATCTACAACATTATCCTGAGTGTCAACCTTATTCAACTCAATCTATCCACTTACAACCATTTCTTGAACAAAGTGATACTCAACATCCACTTGTGCTTAGTCTTCACATGATACATAAGATTCTTAGCTAAACAGATCACACTCTAGCTATCACAACCAATTTGAATTGTCTTGCAATCAAAACCAATACCTATACATAATCTTTGTAATGAAAATGCCTCCTTAGAGACATGGGTAGAAACCATATATTCTACTTCGGTGGTGGATAAATAAAAAATGGGCTACCTCTTACTAATCTAACTCACAACTCCTCCAAATAGAGTAAATACATACCCACTAGTGGACCTTCAACTATCCAAGTCACCTACTCAATCTGCATCAACAAAACCTTATATGTCTAATGTCTTACCATCACTATTAGTACCAAACTAAGCCAAACAATAATCAGAAGTACCATGTAAATATTTTAGCATCCTCTTCACGTAATTCCAATGCTCTCTACCAACGTTATCTACATAAACTTGCTCAATACTCCCATTGCTTGGGCAATATTTGGCCTAGTACAAACCATTGCATACATGAAAATTCCTACTACAATAGCATATGGCACATTAGACATATACTCAAAGTCATCTTCACAATTGGGACAAATATCTACAATAAGCTTAGTGTTAAATAGTAAAGGAATTCTAACTAGATTATAGTGCTACATATTAAATCTATGCAAAATAGTATTCACATACTTACTTTGTGACAAACAAAGATTTTTGTTCTCATGATCTTCTACTGATTTCTATTCCCAATATGTACCTTGCTACCCCCAGATCTTTCATCTCAAATGCACTTGAAAGTTGATCTTTCATCTCACTAATTGTACCCATGGTGTTACTAAAAGCTTGTCATCCACATACAAGGCAACAATTAGTATATGATCATTAATACATCTAATGTAAACACAGTGATCCTCTTCGCCTCTCATAAAACCCAATTTAAACATAAAAGAATCAAATTTTTTATATGACATTTGGGATGAATTTTCAAACCATAAAGAGTGTTTTAATCTACAAAATAAGTATTATTTCCCTTTTACCTCAAAACCTTTAGGCTATTGCATATAAATTTCCTCTTCCAGATCCCATGAAAAAAATAGTCTTAACATCCATTTGCTCAATTTCAAAATCATAAGTAGTAGCTATGGATAAAAGAGAACTAGTAGAAGATTAATTAGCAATAGGATAGAATATTTTCCTAAAATCAACTCCCTCTCTTTGGGAGTATCCCTTGGCTACCAATCTAGCCTTGTCCTTTTCCAATAAATTATCTACTCTAAATTTCTTCTTGTAGACCCACTTACATCCAATGGTCTTCCTTCCTTTAGGTAAATGAACAAGATCCCAGGTATCACAAGAGTCTAAAACCATCATCCTCCTACATGGATACTTTCCAAGACTCACTATCATCTACAAGAATAGCTTTCTTGTATGATCTAGGTTCATTATCAATACTTAATAAAGTAAATACACAACATAAATCTAGTGGGCTATATCTGTCAACTAGATTTTTTATCTTGTGGATCTTCTCAAGGGTGGAGTAAGGGATTATTCCTCTTGTTCTTCTACATGCTCAACCTCTTCTATAATCTCAAAGTCATCCTACTCAGAACTCTCAATTGAACCCTCCTCTTCCTCTCCATCCTCAAATCCATTATTTTGTTCTTCTTTATGTGCATCTTCTTGCTTCAATTCAAGATGCGCTATCTTTTTCCTTTCTTTAGCTTTTGGTTATTTAGGATAAAAAATAACTAAGTTCCCTAAAAATTACATCTCTATAATAGATAACTTTCTTGGTTAGAGGATTCCAAAGCTTACAACCTTTAACATTCTCACAATATCCAATGAAGATGTATTTTTGTGCTTTTGGCTCCAAATTAGGACATTTTTCTTTAAGCACATGAACAAAAGCCTCATAGCCAAAAAACCTTAAATGTGAAATAGAAGGTTTGTTACTTATCCACACTTCATAAGGTGTTAAATTAGGATCCCTACAAAGAGATCTTTTGATCAAGTAACAAGTGATACGCATAGATTCTACGCAAAACATTTATCCAACTATGCATCACTTAACATACTTTTATCTCTTTCCATTAAAGTTTGGTTCATCCTTTCTGCAACCCCATTTTGTTGAGGTGTGTAAGGAGTAGTCTTTTTCCTTATAATACTTACATGCTTGCAAAACTCATCAAATTCCTTAGAACAATATTCCCCTCCATTGTTAGATCTCAATACTTTTATCTTATGTTCTAATTGATTCTCTACTAAAAATTTAATTTATTTAAACTTAGTGAAAACCTCATTTTTATCTCATAAAATAAATCCAAGTATATCTTGAAACATCATCAATGAAGGTTACAAAATATTGAGTTTTTCCAAAATAATCAATATCCATAGGTCCAAAAACATCTGTATGAATAATTTCTAATTTACTCCTTGCTTTATTACTTCCTACAATAAATGATGCTCTGTTTTGTTTCACAAACACGTAATGCTCACAAAAATTAAAATACTCATCAGAATAGGAAAAAACATCAAGCAATTTTTTATTCATAATGGTTTTTAAAACTTTTTCACTTCTACGGCTCAATCTATGGTGCCATAACATACATGTGTTTCTAGATTTTTTAGTCATAGGTGAATTTATATAAAGTAGTGGCATTTAGCTTAAACACAAGTACTGAGAGGGAAGGTGAATCAGTGCTTAATAAAATTCTTTTCTTCCAACAATATTCAAACTAATATAAGCATTTAAAGACACAAGAACACATAAGCACACAACCATAACATCAAATTTACATGGTTAAGGGAAAAACCATGATGAGCAAGATGCTTGGATCTACTATCCAAATCCAACCTCACAAATAAAAAAAGATTACATTATCATTTATGGACTACAACCCAAAGGAAGCTACAACTCCCTAAACTACAACAACACTTACACTTTTACACAAAGAGGCTTCAACCTCTACAACAAAATACTTATCTGACTCAGATGTTTCTTTCACAAACATTGACTACTCCAACCTTCTGCTAAGCTATCCAAAATTTGCACCACTATTTCATCTATGTACATTCAAAATACCAAGTTCCACAACATCAAAACACCTTCAGAAACTCTTCTCTTTAATCACATCATCTACAATCACCTCCTCAACAATAATATTTTGCATAAACTAATCCTTTCCACATTTCAACATCAAAATGACTTTTGTGGTTATCTTATTCACACATTATCAATGCTATCACACAATACACATATTATTTTTTCCATCAACAACTTTGATCTTATATTTATATCCTCCGCAAGATTCAAAACTTTCTCCTTTGTCAGCCAAGATGAAACATGTAACATGAAACATGCAATGGACACAACTAGTTGGCTCCCAATTCAACCGTGGTAAATAGAAATCCAATGCAGTTCAAAATAAGAGTTAATTAGGACCTAATTTACCTTATCACACTCTTCCACATTGGCATATACTTCCAAACACATGGCATAATCATCAGCATACACCAAGTCGGCCCAACAAACACTTAACCTTCTATTCATTAGATCTAGACGTAAAGCGGTACCAAAGGAGACTAAACTACATCATGCAGATCAATGAAATGGCATTCTATGAATTTCAAATCATCCCTATAGACTCCTTTTATCAATTCAAGTTATTTCATGCTAGCACAAACAACTAAACTTTGATGTCGGTATCCTTAATATACTCTGCTTACATAGTCTTAATGTAATACATTAAAGATCATCCTTGTGGTAAATGCAAACTATTGAAACTTGAACTAAGCATATCAACCAGCCATAAGAGCTTATCATACAATTAGCAAGGCCAGATACAAGTGTGTGGTGAACTGCGGTGGCATCCACTATCTCTCTCTACTTACCATAACTATCAACAAGACTTATCTTCATAGAGCTCACTCTAGAGAAGCATCTGTGGTACATATTATTACTTGAATCTTGAAGCATGCATACCTTATACTCATATCTACCCATTGATAGGTTGTCATTAAGTCCTAACAGTTTAGTTAAGATATGTCAATTATGTCAACCGGGTAGTGTCCAAGGCTATCTACAATAGGGAATGGATTTAGACATCTCAACTTTGCAATGGTTTTCTGAATTTTAAAGAAAGCTTTTGACAAAATAAATCTAAACTAGAAAGCATATAGACTTAATCTATAAAGCATTTGGACTTTAACCTAGAAAGCATACAAACTCTAAACTAGAAAACACACATCAACTTCCAACTAAGAATTTGAAAGAAACAAATTATTCTAAGAAAATAGGGAATTTCTTAAATGTAAACTTGCACTATCAACTGTGATGAATTTATGTATTGAGTAGGAGCTTTGGAAATTATAGCATAACACATAGAACTTCACAGACTTCAACTTTAAGAGAAATAAGTTAAAACACAATATCCTGCAAGGACACAACAACACTATTCTACCATAACACCATTCAATAGAAAGTTATACTAATCTAAAATAAAACATTAATAGAACATAAGTTAAACAACAAAGCTTTACAACATTAAAATACTTATCTATTCCTATATCCTTCAAGTGGCCAGCTCTCTAGAGATCTTCTACTGATTCAAATTGCATTCATCACTTTTAACAGATCCCAAACTCCATTTGTATATTCATTACTCAAAATAAGATTACTCAGAATAGAACTTGATTGTCGTTTTCATAGCATAATAGAACATAACATAAGAATCTAAACATCACCATCGCATAGTATATCATAACATAACATATATCTATTTTTAGGAATCATCCCATAATCTATACTACCAAAATCCTAATTTCAGGTGGCGTATTAATGACACTAAAGAAGTCTTCAATAGAAAAATAGACTTTAAATAAATTAGTTGTCTGTTAAATTCAACATATTAAAGGCTCCGAGTGGAGCCATGAAATGTCTTAAGTGTTTTCAACAAAAATAAAAGAAACTACCAAGTGGTTGGAAGTAACATAGACTAAAGTCCACGATCATGCATCTCCTAGATTTCTGGGGACCCAGAATTCTGGCGCTGCTGACTCCAATTGCTTTCAATTCTATTCCTTCCACTAGGCTATACATAAAAACTTGCATAAATACATAGATATTTACACATGACCACATCAACATCAATGAAAAACTCCAATCAGTTCAAAAACAAGGATTGTACATTATTCTTTCGAAAATAAACAAATATTGTTGATAAAACTAATAAATTGGCATGGTTTAGGTAATTTGGTAACACAGAAAGGGTTATATGGCTCATGATAGAAACAAGGTTATTTATACCTAATCACCTATCTGTTAGCAAGAGACACTGTGTGGCCTCATAAGTGTTGTCATTGATGGCAACAAAGTCTATCCCACACATCCATAATACATAATATGCCTTCACCAAAAGTCAGATTGAAGAATGTTTTGGTCTAGTGAACAAGAACAGGGTATGCAACAAGGTTCGACAATCAGGTCCGGATCTCTTAGATGGTGTAACTCAATAAGTTGCAGACTTGGGAAAGTCAAGAGTGGTATCATGACTACTGAACTCCAGAGATTTAGCCTCCAGTGATAAATCAAGGAAAAGATATGAGCATCTAAGTGTTGGGTTCTAGTCAGGCAGAGCAGATAGAGGAAGAACTGACTAGCAGAGTATCAGACTTCAATCCGGATGAATAAAAGGTGTTGATCAAGCAATTTGTGGGATTATATATTGTTGGCCAACATGATTAATGACTTCTATGCCTATGTTTTTGATACGCATCACAAATCAAGCATGGATTCAACTGACAAATTAATTACTTGCAGTGTTCTTGATGCCAACTAGAAAGTTGATAAAAATCCTTGATGCGGATATATATACCAGATAGATTTCAGCATGTAATCGTGTGGTGTAAACAAGTGATGAAATAAGGTGCGAAGAAAAGCAGGAATAAGTGTGAGAGTAGTAATTCAAGTCCAGTATGTGACAGAGAAACAACATTAAAACATAGGAAGAATGAAATGCATCAGATCAGTGTATTGTGCCTAACCAGAATTGAACTCTTGCATTTGTAGATGCTTCTCATCAGTTAAAACACTTGATTATCTTCTATAAGTTTTGTAGATAGTGAGTCTCTTGTAGGTAGTGTGCCTCTTGTGAGCAGTGTGCTCGGCCAGTGAGCCCTAATTGGCAAGTGCCATTTTGTACTCCTTTATTCTTTTAACAGAGAATACAATCTTGGGTTAGTCACCCTGTGGTTTTTCCCATAACAATGTTTCCACATAAGAATCCTTGTGTTATATGTGTTGATTTTATTTATGTTCTTATGATTACATATGCTTTCATGTTTTGATGCAACACTGATTATTAAGATAACAAAAAGAAAAGAAAGTTAAGGAAATTTTGAGATAACTGATTCACCCCCCCTCTCAGTTATCTGTCTTGTTTCCAACACTATCCTCCAAACATCAAACAAATCTTCATTTGCAGAGAAGTACAGAATAGTTTTCTATCTCTCTGTGACTGCACTTACCTCGTTTCATTATTGCCTTCACTCTTCTAACTCTAAAACACTTTGCGGTAGACTCCATGATCTCAAATTTTAACCATACATGCCTTGGAGCAATATCTATCCATCTGTTCAATCTGCAAGCTCATATCTTCAAATGCAGTAGAATGCGGTACACTCTTTTAACCCTGTGACACCTTTCCTGACTAAACCAACACTTAGACAATTTTTCTTCAAACTTTCTGCAACTTCTTTCATCTAGCACCAAACAATATGACTTCATATCATCCAAAGGACAACATATGCAACCTCCATGACATTCATTATTAATACAACACATCAAGGATAATGGTAACATACACTTAGCATAAACTTACAAATGATCTTCAAAAGATAAAGTATGATTGTGTATAGATGATACTAATCCTTTGTCTCACATCATCATTGTTCCTCTGATTTGTTGGTACAACTATGTATAGATGATATTGATCTCATCTCTCCTTTGACCTACTCCTTTGATATCACATGCAACAGTAAGCCTTCTGGATCACAACCTGTTGACATCAATGACAACACACATATGCAACAATCTTCCCATTTCTCATTGATGACAACACTGACCTAATATGAAAATTTCTCCCCCTTTGACATCAATGGCAAAGGGCTAGTGGTCTTCCTCTGTTCCTGCAAAATATATAGACCCCCCTATCTAAACAATCCTTATCATCCTCTATTAATCCACTCCCCCTGAGGAGTACCCTATGTTTCTTCAAAACTAATGTAGCAAAATTCTATTTTCCAACTTCCTTATGGTATACATAGTCAATATATATAGAGTGCCTTGTCAATGTCAAAATAACAATGACTATTCCTATCTTATTCTCTGTATATCTATACAATCATCAAAATTTGTCTTACCTCCAACATGTCTTCAATTTACTTAGAAGGTAGGACATTCTTGTAAATTACCTTTAACTAGGTGAGTGATGTGTCCCAATTCTTCTTCATTGAGGACAAAATGTGTATTTGGCTCTCCAACTAAAAATACAATTCTTCTACTTCCTCCAAAGTAGCTGACACCTTTACTTTTTGTGCAACATTTTCTACCTCTATCAAAATTCTAGTCAATACAACTAACCTTAGACTCACCACTTCCCTTAGCTGACCAATTTCTCCTTTGATTTTCTCTCTTTGGTCCAAAAGCTACTTTAGCTAAGTATGTATATTTTCTATTTGTGCTCTTGTAGAACCATCTTTGTCTTTCAATGGATCATATACTTTGGTGGCTTGAGTTAATTGTGACTCAATAGAGTCAATTTGATCCTTTATGCTCTTTGTTGTTGCTAGCTAATTCAAAAAAATTGATATAAAACTTTTGCATCTTCTAAACATTTTTGAATGGTTTTCATATTTTCTTGCAAATTATTATGTGCCTTAGGACATCTACTAGATGCATCACTTAACCTTTTATTGTTCACTTTCTCTATTATCTTCTGCGCAGCCTGCTTCTCAAGATAAGATGAATGAGCCTTGAAAGACTCTAACAAAAGTTTCATCTACAGATTGAGAGGTAGGGATGGGTCTCCTTTAGCCTCAGGTAATTCCTCTTGAATTATCTTAATTTCCTCTTCTAATAACTCAGCCCCTTCAACTTGTTGCAAAATCTCTTGCCTTGCTGAGGATTGAAGTATATGTCCCAGTTGCAACTTGTGGAGAGGATATATACTGGACAAGTTAACTTGCCCATCTAACATTGGAAATTGTAAAAGTTGCAGAGTAACCACTAGTTGGATTTGCATTTGTTGATCCAAAAACTCCTTGATTGAGTCAACCATTAGAAAAGGAGGAAGATGAATCTCATCCTTTTTCTGAGCTCTCCCCTGCATCAACATTTGCCTACACCTCTATATGATCAGGATTACCCTAATGCCCTGTGTTCTCCAGAGGAGGACTATCATGCATAACATTATGATTAGGAGAAGCATTTCCTTCACCTTGTGCAACTTGTTCTTCATCTTGTGTTGTATTATCTTCTTTCTCCTCTTGAGGATTTTGTTGATTTGTATCATGCGGAGGAGATATTGCAATGTGAGTTGGAGAAACTTGTGATTTCTCCACATTCTCAGTAATTTTCACTTCTTCAAGAATTTTCTTGGTAACCTCTTCAGTCTCCCTTTGAATCTTATCTTTATCACCTTTCTCCATGCTCATAAGGGCATCTACCCTTTCCTTTGTCCTTAGCTCCTTATCTTGCATTTGAGCTATCTTATCTTTTTCTTCTTGAGAGACATTAGTTTTAGCCTTATCAAGAGCTTATTGTCTTATCTCATCATCCATTTCTATGGTTCTTTCTCTTCTTTGCCTCAAAGCCTGAGATAGGCTCTCTGGAAATTTTCAATAATTTTATTCAAAGGTACATTATATTTGAGCATATACATCACTACATCTTTCTCTATGGTGCTTTGGTCTTCAGAAGCACATCTAGATACAAATTTGTTGTATCCTTCAGAATACCATAATGCACAATTACATTGAAGATTGCATCTAATTGTAGAGGCTCATGTTGTGGGACCACCAGAGGAGTTTTCTTGGACTTCTTCTCTTTCTTCTTTGGATGAGAGGTGCCTTCCTCTCCTTCTTCTTCTACCTCTTCAACCTCTTCTATGTTAACCTTCTTCTTTTTAGCAGGTTGCTTTTTCCTAGCATGCTTATTCTCTGTAGTCTTCATTTATGCCAATGTTTCAAAAGCTGTTCTTCTTCTAGTGGAAAATGGTTGTGCTGATCCGAAAGGTTGCAGAGCATTTACAGTAGTAGATGTGGACCTACTAGTCCTTCTTGGCCCTTGAGGAGCTAATGGTTTGACAAGACCAGGTTGTGGATCCTTTGTAGGGGCTTCTGAAGTAGATTTTAGTGGAATACCCCACTTCTTATGTAGTCCATCTCTATGCATTTTAAGGTGCTCCTTCACACTTCTTTAATTCTTCTTGTCAATTATTTCATCATAAGTACTACATATCTCAGTAGTTGTGTCTTTAGGTTTGTTAAGCAAAATATCAGCATAGGTCTTGATTTCTTCTATTGAGACCTCATAGGGCAATCTAGGAATCCAAGCAGTCCTATGCTCAATGGCTTGCATGTAGGTATAATCCTTATCAACCAAAAAAGTGATTTGACCTTCATACTACTTTACAACATTAGATGGGATTATGTCTTTGGATTGCATGTTGGTTTGCAATTTTTTGAAGAAACCCCAATATAATGTACTATAGTGATTTGGATCACTGAAACCTCTTATATGACTCTTAATTTGAGCAACAACATGGATTTGTTGTTGCCAAACCTTTCCTCTAAAACCAGGCAAATCATTTAGGAAATAGAATGCAAGTCAAATGATAAGTGTACCATACATGAAATTGTATCCTATTTCTTTTGTCCTCTTTAGGTTCTCTAGAAATTTCTCTCTCATGACCTCACAGAGGTCAAAATATTTACCTTCCTTTACCATGTGGTAAGCAGTGTGAATTATTGTACCAGTGGCAGATCCCTCTCTATTTGTGAAGTAGACTTTATATGCAATGCCCATTGCAACCTATCAGACACCTAAATCCGTTACATCATTTACAATCAGGGTTATCTTATCATATTTAGCACCTATCAACTTATTGACCTCATTTTTAATGGATTTCATCACCAGTATAGGTTCGGTGGAACTCAGCCTAGTAATTGCCCTAATTGCATCCTTAGTGATCCTGTAGGGCTTATCAAGATACATGAATTCATCATGAATTCTTCTCAAAATATATCTCACTCATTCATGTTCATCGTAAAATCCAAGGTAACCCTTCCATATGTCCAATCACTTGGCCCCCATAGTGGCATACTCTAGTGTATACTTGACATTGTCCAAGAGGGTATCCCGCAGCACTTCAAATTTCACATGATTAATTTCATCCAACTTAGAATGAATATATATCCTAACATCTTCTGTGTACACAATATATGCCAAAATTTTTGAAAATGCCCCTTCCTTATCAATGTCCATGGCTTTGTAAGGAAATTTCCTATGTTTTGGCCTTGGTTTCTCAGTAACATCGACTAGTTGAGGAGTAGCCATTTCAAATTTCTTCAAATTAAGAAACTAGGGTTTTATGGAATAACAACTCTAAAAAATACCTTAGTGTTTTGTCATTAGGGTTTCACCTTTAGCTCAATTCTTCTCAAATTCACCAAGTACTTTGAAAGTCTTCTTCTCTTCTCAGCTCTAGATGCAAATGATTTTGTTTCGAATGAGATTTGATCATGCAAATGAAGCATAAATATCTCACATTTACCCTAACTTTCCTTATTTAATGCACCTTTATCTGGTTAGGTAAACTACTACCAAAGTGCTTTGTAAATCCAAAGAGACTCAAATCTATTTTGCAATCCTCTGCATCTTATGTTTTTGTTCTAGAAATTCGGGGGAAAGAAACTATCTTTCTTTATCAACAACCTCATCTATCAATTTCATGTTAGCTCATCTGTATGCATAGCTGCCATTGTAGAAGACACAAACATTCAGAGGAGAAAGAATAGATATGCACTATTTATCTCCCCTGACCCTATGCCTTCTCTTAATCAACAATGAAGTCTTCTACACCAGGTAGAAGTACAAATTCTTCCTTCTTATCATTATCTTGTTATGTCTTCTTTCTCCATATCTTTTCCACTTCCTTCTTTTACTAAGTCACAGTTTCCTCTATCTTCCATTGCTGAACTCGTGGTTTCACATAACCACCTTTGCAAAATCTTTCTCTATGCCTAAAGTTGTTGCACTTGTAGCAAACAACAATATATTCCAAAATCATACCATTTCTCCTTTAGTTCTACACTCAACAACCCTATGACCAAACTTATTGCATGCATAACAATAGCCATAGAAGGAATGAGAGATCACATCATCATGTCTTGTAGGCACAAATGGATTCTTCCTCATGTAATCATTTTTCTTGCCTTAGTTCTACAATCAATAGCATTATGACCAAATTTATTGCAAGAATAATAGTAACCATAAAAAGATTGAGATAACTTGGAAATAGCAGCTTGTATAGGAGGAGATCTCTTGAAATCTTTCTTTTGATCACTGACCTTTATGAAGTCATCATCATCTAACTCCTCCTCCTCATCTTCAGTTTCCTCAGTCTTCAATGCAGGTTTCTTCCTTTTTCATTTGAAACATGCCTTAAGGTATATCTATTTTAGAACTCTGACCTTTCTCAAATCCAATGCCACTTTTATTCTTTAGAGGTCTTTGACTACTGATTATCTCATCAAGGATGTTGGTGCTTTTCTTCAGTTTTACACCCTTATCTATTTGATTCTTTGCTTTCTCCAATTCTTTCCTCAGAGAGACAATTTCTTCTTCAAGTTTGGAGCATTCAAATGATTTGTCATTGAGCTTAGAATTTAGACAATCTGTAACCTTCTTACCTTCTTCAACTTGAACTTTCAATTTGACAATTGATTCTTTTGATTCTTTGAGCTTAACCTTATATTCTTCATTTTCTCTCCTTGCTGTATCCAGATCTTCTAGGGCAGAAATGAGTTCTCCTTCATAATCAACTTCACAATCTTCTGGATTAAACGCTATCATATCTTTATCATCTTCCGGAGGATTCTTTTTATTAAACAGTACTTTAGTTCCCATGTGTTCCACTCAAAGATCTACCTCAGCTATTAGACTCTATCAAGGAACTTGGCTCTGATACCAATTGTTGAACACACAGAAGTACTAAGAGGGCGGTGAATTAGTACTTAATCAAAATCTTTTCTTCCAACAACATTCAAACTAATATAAGAATTTAAAGCATGAGAAACACAAGAACACATAAGCACACAACCATAACACCAGATTTACATGGAAAATCCTAGAAGGGAAAAAACCACGGTGAGAAAGCTAATTGGATCTACTACCCAAATCTATTCTCACAAATTAAAACAAGATTACATTATCATTTATGGGCTACAACCCAAAGGAAGCTGCAACTCACTGAACTATAACAACACTTACACTTTTACACAAAGAGGCTTCAACCTCTACAACAAGATACTTATTTGACTCAGATGTTTCTTTCACAAACACTGACTGCTCCAACCTTCTGCTAACCTATCCAAACTTTGCACCACTATTTCATCTCTGCACATTCACAATACCAAGTTTCACAACATCAAAACACCTTCAGAAACTCTTCTCTTTCATCACATCACCTACAATCACCTCCACAATAATAACACTTTGCATAAACTAATCATTTCCACATTTCATCATCAAAATTGCTTCTACAGTTAGCTTATTCGCAGATTATCAATGCTATCACACAATACTCATATCATATTTTCCTTCAACAACTTTGATCTTACATTTATATCCTTCGCAAGCTTCAAAACTTTCTCCTTTGTCGGCCAAGATGAAATGTGTAATGGCCACAACTAATCGGCTCCCAATTCAACTGTGATAAATAGAAATCCAATGCAGTTCAAAAATAAGAGTTAATCAAGACCTAATTTACCTTAGGACTCTCTTCCATGCTAGTGCACACTTCCAAACACACGGCATAATCATCAACATACACCAAGTTGGCCCAACAAACACTTAAGCTTCTATTCATTAGCTCTAGACCTAAAGTGGTACCGAAGGAGACTAAATTACATCATGCGGACCTCTCAAATGGCATTATATGACTTGCAAATCATCCCTATACACTCCTTTTATCAATTCAGGCTATTTCATGTTGGTGCAAACATTTGAACTCTAATGTCGTTATCCTTAACATACTATGCTTACATAGTCTTGATGTAATACATTGAAGATCATACTTGTGGTAAACACAAACTATTAAAACTTGAACTAAGAATATCAACTAGCCATAAGACCTTATCATTCAATTAGCAAGGCTAGATACAAGTGTGTGGTGAACTATGGTGGCATCCACTATCTCTCTCTACTTATCATAACTATCAACAAGACTTATCTTCATAGAGCTGACTCTAGAGAAGCATTTGCGGTACATATTATTACTTGAATCTTGAAACATGCATACCTCGTACTCATATCTACCTATCCTCCAAACTGCAATGTCAAATATGTTGCAAGTATGTGCAGTTAGTGTTGTCATTGATGTCAACAAGTTTGTGTTGTCATTGGTGTCAACTGTATGAGCAAGAGATTATTGCAAGAATGTGAGCAGTTGGTATTGAGTTGATGTTATTTCTAATTATGAGGAAGTGTTGAAGATGTTGATGATATGCTTCTAGTGCTTGGCTTCCAAGTGCTTTTGAGAAAATTTAATTAAAAGAGGAAACAGTGTGTTGTAAAGATGTTTTGGCATACAAAGTGGTGTTCTAGTTTTTCTCCACATTACTTCTATGTTGAAGATCTACTCATGCAATTTGGATATGTTGATCAAAGGTGTTCAGAGGTGCTTCATTTAGAATTTTATGTATTGGACCGATGTGCAAAGGAAGGTGTGTTCACCAGTGTGTGAACTATGTATTGTAGAGGTGTCTGGGAGAAATTTTTTTGCTTTGCATTTCTCCGCAAGGTGTTTTCTAGTCTTGTGGTTCTAGAAGTGTGCTTGTAAGGTTCATATCTATCTTCAATTAAATTTTCTCATGGTTTGGTGCTCCATAAGCTAATTTCTCAAGTTGCAGTGTATGACAAAGTTGTTTGAGTATACTGGATGCATACTTTCTTCAGGTGGAAGTTGTTGCGAAGGAATTTGTTGGATTTTAGGATGTTTGTGGAATATTTTAGATTGCACTCAAGCATGGTGTATGGTCCATGAGTTGTCTTTGGATTTGAGGAAATGTGTACTTAAATGTTTATGGTGTTAACATAGGTTTGGTTGACCTTGGGTGTTTACACTAATTGCAGATTTGCTTCAAAGATTGTGGAAGCATGGTGTGGCATGTATGAATGGATTTAGGTCCAAGCTAAGGAGTTTTGTGGTTTGTCTTCATTCCTTTTCCACGATAGGAATGTTTTGGTTCTGACCTAATTTAAATTTACATGGTTATATTGCTTTGCCAACCTTAGAGAATGTTTTCAAGGTTGAAGATAGTATAAATAAGTGTCAAGGGATCGTGAATGGGTGTGTGTGTGTGATGTATGAGATGTGAATGACAATGTGGTAGAGTGTAGTGCACTGCAAGCTTTCATGTGTTAGATTACTAGATGCAGTGAGTTGAAGGTGTCTAAAATTATTTAGTATAACTATGAAGGTGTTGTTATTGTTGTGGTGAACTTCTCTATTGCATTGAGATTTTTTTCTCATTGCAACATTCTTCTCTATCTTCTTTTTTGTTCTGGCAGTGAGCCTTTCTTTTTGGCAGTGAGCCTTTCTTCTTAGCAGTGAGCCTTTCTTTTGGGCAATGAGCCCTTTGACAGTGGGCCCTATTGTATTCAGTGTTGATATTACTTTATATTGTGAGCTAATCCTCACCATGGTTTTTCCATTCTTGGGTTTTCCATGTAAATCTGGTGTTCTCTTGTGTATGTTGTTGATTTGATTCAGTTTCTGTTATTTGCTTAATCATCATAACAGTTTAAGGGTTAATTGAATTTATGTGGATCTAAATGTGTATGATGGTTTTAGAATTATAAGTTACAAGTAATTCACCCCTCCTCTCAATTGTCTTGTGCATTCAACAAAATCTTCATCTGCAGAAAAATGTGGAACAATTTTCTCTCTCTGTGTGACTGCACTTACCCTGTTTCATTATTGCCTTCACTCTTTTGACTCTAAAACACTTTGGGGTAGACTTCATGATCTCAAATTTGAACCATACATGCCTTGGAGAAAGATCTAGCCATTTGTTCAATCCATAGGCTCATATCTTTAAATGTGACAGAATGCAGTACATTCTTTTGAGCCTGTGACACCTTTCCCGATTGAACCAACACTTAGATAATTTTTCTTCAAACTTTTTGTAATTTTCTTCATCTAGTGCCAAACAATATGACTTCATATCATCCAAAGGACAACATATGCAAGGTCTCCATTACATTCATTATTAACACAACACATCAAGGATAATGGTAACATACACTTATCATGAACTTACATATGAACTTCAGAAGATAAAATATGATTGTGTACAAATCATACTGATCCTTTGTCTCACATCATCACTGTTCCTATGATTTTTTGGTACAACTATGTATAGATGATACTAATCTCATCTCTCCTTTGACTTGATCCTTTGATATCACATGCAACAATGAGCCTTCTGCATCACAACTTGTTGACATCAATGATAACATACACATATGCAGCAACTTCATCACCTATCTCCAAGAACTTTTTTATAGAGGAATCCCATTGTTTCTTTTTATTTATGCATTCCTTCTTTACATGTCCCCTCTTTCCATAATTCCAACACTTCACACTATTCTTTTTACTAGGAGTTTTAGATCTTCCCTTAGACTTGTCTTTAGGCTCCTTCTATTCTCCTTTTGATCCACCTCTTTCTTTGGATCTTCCCTTGACATGAAGAGCATATGATGATCTTTCCATAGCTTCCTTTCTCATTTCCTATGATGATAATGTTGTAAAAAGAGCATCTAGCTTGAGATCTTCAAGATTAGTACTATAAGCAAGAATGAAATTCTCCCATGAATTAGGCATGGAACAAAGTAGCATAATGCATTTATCTTCTTCCTCAATCTTAACAGCAACAAAGGATAATTGACTCAAAATCAAATTAAAGGTATTTAAATACTTAGCAATCAAATCACCCTTCTTCATTTTTAGAGAAATAATTTTCTTTTCAAATATAATTTATCTACTAGACTTTTGGCTTGGTAGATCTCACCCAAATGTTTCCATAGAGAATATGTAGTGAACTCTTCAACTATGTTTAACAGAATTGAATCTACAAGACAAAGTTGAATTGTCCCCTATACTTTCTTGTCCATCTTATCCCATTCATGTTGATCTATTGTATCAGGTTTCTTTTCCTTTGTCACAACCTGCCATTGATCCCTTTCTTTAAGGAGATACTCCATCTTCAACTTCCACAACTCAGTTAGTTCCATTGATCTTCTCAATGTTCAATTGAGATATAGATGTAGCCATGGCTTCCACACAAAATCTACAAATCAAATTTAACTAGAACTCCCACTGTAGCATAGAAAACCTTCACTCTTCCATTGAAGAAGCAAAGTTGGTCAGGCTCTGATACCAAATGTTAGAAATGAAGGCAAACTACTACAATATGGATATCTAAAATAATGTTGCAAATCTAAAATTTAATTTTTAGAATGCCAAAATGAAGATAAAACATGCAAATCAATAATAAAAGAAATCATCAAACTCAAGATATTTACACATGACATAGTAATTTACATGGAGAAAAACTCCACTAGAAAAGAGAACAAATTTGTATTATCTTGAAATGAGATTGCAATATAGTCACTACCTTCAAACTTGCATCCATTCTAACTACACATGTCTACCTATAAACATACAATTCATACTCTACCCTTCTCAAGCTTTTATTAAATAGAAATTTCAAGCTTTTAGAAGTCACTAGAATATGGCACCTAAACTTAGAAAAATCCAACGCCCACATTGTGAGGTTACAAAATTAGGAGTTAATGACACTCTTACATTTTTCATAACCACCTCCACACATGTAGTGCTCCATTATGGAAAATTTTAAAACCCACCTTAGGAATAGTCAACAACAAGCTAAAAAATAGCCTCTTATACCTTACAATTTTTCATAAGATTCTCTTCAAGGATGGTCTAATAATAGTTGATTCCTTACAACATGTAAGGCACTAATAATAAAAGATACTCTTACACCCATCATAATTAATCAAAAAACTTGGATGCCCACTATTTACCTATTTGCTATCCCAATTGATAAATATTATAAATTGTTGTCACCACTGTAGTTAGGGTGAAAATTAGGGCTATGTCATAAACATGAAGCATAAAACCCTAACAAGCATAATGAAGTACAAGATAGCACAGAAATCTAAAACAAAAAGAAAACCAAAAATAGTTCTCCATGCTAATCTTGGCTCTCCTCCATTGCTCTTCTCAATCTTGCATAGGAATGCATGATTTTGAAGGATGAATGTTGATTGCTCATTCCAGTAGCATAACGATACTTGAAAGCTAGATCATGAGAGGCTCTAATGTCATTTCAACAGCATAAGGTTGCTTGGAATCTCCTTGATGCAAATGTCTTGGTTGAGGGTTGATTTATAGGAAGTGAGTGGTTTGAATGAAGGGCTATGATTGAAAGTTGATTTGAATGATGTGGATGGCTAGGATCAAATAGGGTTTCCCACTCCACAAGGAGTTGTAGTCATGTGACAAGTGTAGGGAGGACCTAATTTAAATAATGTTTTATTTCAATTAGTGGGACATGTGAAGTGTAATAAATGGAAAATGTACTATGTGACATGTGTTGCAATGTGATGAAAGGTGAGGACCTAATTCAAATATTTTATTTGAATTAGTTGGGACATGTGAGAAGGAAATTAATTAAACAAATAGGATTTGTTTAATTAATTTGCTAGTGGGATAAGTGGGATTAGGACAAAATGTCATATGATGTCTCTAGTAATGTGTCAATAAGGTGATGTTGCAAGACATGGACAATTTTAGTGTCTACATTTTGCTCCTCTTTGAGATGATGTTGCGAATGTTGTGACTAAGAGAAGTAACATCATTTCAAAGAAGATAAGGTATGGATAGAAGAAAAGGATGATAATGTAAAGATAGGATGATGATGCCCCCTCAAGAGGATAGGCGGGTTGGACAAACACGAGTAGGCTCTCAAAAAATGAAATGGATTGGTCAAGGGATGAAAGATAAGGGAATGGATAGAAGAAAGGAATGATACGTTATGCTGCAATGAAGGTGAGTAACCATGAAGTTTGATATAACACTAGACTTTATACACCAAGGTATAAGGACCAAGGTGATGATGTGTCTTGTGCACCTAGTGTAATACAACCTTGTCTAATGTATGAGGAAGAAAACTTAGATCATTAAAGTCCTAATGCACAATAGGTATGATATGCCCTTAGATGCAAAGGATAATGTAAAAAGCTATTCCAACATACACAAGATATGAATATTAGTTGGAATGAGAAGGATGTGATTCAAATGCAAGATAAAATGATGACACACACAAGAAAGCAAGCAAGCATGCACAAATGATACAAAAAAAGCAAGGTATTGCCCCTGTCAAGCTGTAAACCAATGATTAAGTGATTGATTGATGATTGATTGATGATGGTTGTGTCTGGTTTCAGGAAATGAAACATGTCGTATAAGACGTCTAGTCTAGTTTCAACAATGCAACATCCTATATAAGACAATTGATATGATTGATTGATACTAGTGTTGTTGGCCATGCAAATCAACACCAAGATTTGATTAATGATTGATTGATTAATTGATTTGGTTTACAACAAGGCTAGGATCAAGACCATTGATGTGATTGGATAATTTGACTTGATTGATTGACTTGATTGGTATGGATTAAGGATGACTTGCATTTGGATTATTCCTTGGAATTTATTTGAATGATTTGACAAGGATGATGAATTGGATTGGTTTGATTGAATTGAATTGGTTAGAGTGATTTGATGATGATTTGAAGAATTGATTGATTTGGAATGAATTGATTGGAAGAATTGATTTGATTTGATTGGCTTGATGAATTGATTTGATGATTGATGAATTGATTGGATGGATTTGATTGATGATTTGAAGAATTGATTTTGGATGAATTGATGGATTGATTGGAAGAATTGATTTTATTGATTTGAAGAGATGATTAATGTGATTGATTGGATAGGTTTAATGAAATGATTTATTTGATTTATGATTGGAATAATTGATGATTGAATTGATTTGAAGAATTGATAATTGGATGAATTGACTTGAATGATTGATTGATTGAATTGAGTGAATTAAGTTGATTGAAAGAATTGATTTGAATAAATGGTTGGATAGGAATGATTTGATTGATTCATTGGAAGAGTTGATTTTATTGATATGATTTGATTGATGGGATTGAGAAATTGATTTGATGAATTTGAATGATTGATTGGAAGAATTGATTTGAAGATTGGATTGGATGAATGTGATTGATTTGATTGATTGAATTTGATAAATTGATTTGAAGAATGATTTCGATGATTAAGAAATTGAATGATGTGATTTGATTTGAAGAATTGGATTGATTTGATTTGATTGTATAATTTGATGATTTGATGAATTGACTAAGTGAATTGGTTTGGAGAATTGACGACTGGATGATTTGATTGATATGATGAATGGAAATGTTTTTATTGAATTGATGGATTGATTTAAATGATGATTGGATGAATTGATTTGAATTTATTGCTTGGATTTTTGTTGGATATTTGATTTTTTGTGTATTGGAATGTTTTGATTTTTTTATATTTTTGGAAATGTTTTGAGATGGCATTGGATGACAATTTGAATAGTCTTTGTGGTAGATACCAATGACAAGGGGAAACCAAGTCTAGGTGCAAGGAGGTAGGTGGGATGGGATGGATAAAAGGATGGGTGATAGTAAATAGGATGGAAGGCTCATCATAGATGGATAGATAAAAGGGGGCTAGGATGTGATCTCCAAAGACTATGTCGCATAGGAATAACATGCCCCATTCTAGGTGTAATGCTTAGGATTTTACATGACAAAGATTATGACAATAGGAATGATGATAGGATCGTTTGGAAAGGATGAGGTATACCAAGAGATATCCAGAACATTTGTGAACATTTTGCCCCCATATCTTTATCAATATCAAAAGAAGGAAGGGAGGATGAATGGATTCAATAGGATAGGTATATGGGTGTAATGGATAAGGATGGTAGGATGTATATGATAGGAAGGAAAATGATATGTTGGAAAGTGATAAGTTGGATGAGACAATGTGCCCCCAAGTGTAAGTGACATAGAAGATCAACCTACACATGATGCCTATTTTCCAGGTTTCCATCATGGTACTTATCCAAGTCACTACCAAGGGTGGTTTTCACCATTGGATGAAGGGATTTCTCTTTACTATTTTGATTTTTTTGCTTTTTTTTTGCTCTTTTTTTTTACTTTTTTAAATTTTTGAATGGGATAGGTTGAATATGGATAGGAGGGACTCGAGTGTCTAGTTCCATGAAAGGTGATATTGTCCCATTAGAGATGGATGTCATCGCATGGACCATGTCAAGTGTCATTATGCTCACTAGTGTTGGTAGGGGATTGCATGAGAGTGAGATGGAGTAGGTAGATAGTGAATTATGATGTGGCTTATGCTTGGAAGGATAGTGGATTATGATGAGGATTATGGAAGGATGCATAGTGGATTATGATGTGGATTATGTATGGAAGAATAGTGGATTATGCAGTATTTATGCAAGAAGATGGATGAAAGGCTTATCCAAAAGCATGGACCATAGGAAGGTGATGGGGAAGATATGTAGGATAGTGGATGAAGGATGAGGAGATGGGGGCATGTGGGAATGTCGTGGAATGGAAGGGAACCAAAACCAACGGTTGCACACACCGTGATAAACATTGAAGCTTTTGATTGGAAGGTGGTGTATGAAGCAATGGAGATGTTTGCTTAGTGGATGGTTGATTTAGTCATTTAGGGACCCACATAGACTTAGGATTTTTATGACTTTTGTTTTGCTTGTGGGATGGAGGAATTTGAAACTTTTGAATGGAATGGGAGTTATGGAATTTTTGGATGGAAGAGGATTGTTGGGATTTTTGAGATGTGGATGCTTCATTTGACTTGACTTCTTTTTCCTTAGGTACCCAAACCATTTTAGTTTTGACCTTATCTTTTGGAGGTATGGGCTTGGATAGCTTTTTAGATGGATTTTGCTTTGCCTTTTTGAATTGATGTCCTAAGGCATGAGGATCCTTAGGATTTTTGGCCTTATGAAAGGAGGCATCCAAATATTTACTTTTGAATCCCATGGGGTGGTTGGAAGCTTCTTGTTTAGACGATGTGCACATTGATTGGTCATGATTAGGATTTTTAGAGGATTTATGGATAAATGGATAAGTGGATTGGATGATAGGGCTATTAGGTGTTGGGAGAAGTGGAGGTAAAGTTGATGGAGGGATATTAGGAAGTGGAAGTAGTCGAGGTAAATTGGATGGTGGAAGGTGTATGGTCACATGCTTTTGACACTTGTAGGATGATGGAGGTGGAATGGCAACATATGTTTTGGGGGTATAATATGATTTATGGTGGAAAGTGGATTTAGGAGGCATAGAGGAAGTACCAACATCTTGAGATTGTTTACCTTGGGGTGTATATCCAAGGCCATTTGACCATGGAGTGATTTTGACATGGATGGGCTCCAAAATACCTTGTTCACAAAGGCCTAAGCCTTTACCTTGGTAATTAATGTTTTAGAGTATGCGATAGACAATGGGACTAGGTGTGTTTTGAACACTAGACTTGAGCTCATGATTGGATGGAGAAGGTAAAGTGATGGAAAAAGGTTGTTGTTGTCCTAAGGAAGAACAGTCATGGATGAAGGTGGATAGACTAATAGAATATGGTGTATTTGAAATGGGATTGACAGTGGATGTGGAAGGATCATTAGGATCTTGATTATCATTATCATGTTTACTATGATCCAAGTTATTGGTTTGATCTTCCATGTGTGCTTGGGAGCCAAGTGTCTCATCATGGGAAGTGGAAGTCAGTGTATCATGGATATGGCTAGATGGAGGAGAAGTTTCTTTGCTTTGAAGGAAGGACATGAAGTAGGGTGAGTGCTCAAGTAGGTCAACAATAATTTCATTAGATTCTAAGTACATGGATCTTGGGTGTCTTGCTCATGAATTGTTGTGGGGGTATGAATAGGATCAATTTGCTCATGCATAGATTCTTCATCATGAGTAATATCTTGATCATGGAAAAGATATATGTTATGAATGGGTTGAATGAAATTGATTTGATCTTGATTAGAATGAGGGATTGATGTTTCCACATGCTTAGGGTTAAGTTCTTGACATAACTCTTGACTTTCTTGAATGGAAGTAGAAGGCTCTTGGGGAGGCTCTTGAATAGGTTCAAGGGGTTGTGGACTATATGATGGATTTGAAAGACTAGGCATGGTATTGGAAGGCTCTTTTGTAGGCTCAAGAACATGAATTTAGTGAAATGGTTGACTCCTTACTAGTTGCCCTTGGATCATATCCTTTGTAGGGGGATGGGTGGTGGAAGTTGAAGGCTTAGCATTTTGATTAGGTGGAAGGCTAATTGGATTAGATGGATTAGGACTAGGAGTGCATAGGTCCCATGGTTGAGGGATAAAAGGGATATTGGAAGGTGTTGGATTATGGTTTGGACTTTGATTAGATGGAGGGTCAAATGGATTGAATGGATTGGTGGATTTGGGTAACTCCATATGTTTACTTTTTTAATGTTTAAACTTAGGGTGTGGAGTTGATGGATTGGCAAGTGGATTGCATGGTGGTATAATATACTTATAGGTGGGACAAGCTAGACTAGTGTTCCCCTTGTCAAAGGTATGAAGGCTTGAAGGCATTTGATCTTGTTGCAAAGGTGGACTTGGGCTCACATGTTCTTGTTGTGGAGTGAATTGATATGTTGATGTGGCGTTGACATGGAAAGAAGTGGGATAGGTTAATGTAAGGTTGACTTGATAGGTGGATGGACTAGGTTGGCATGAAGTGGAGGGAGATGATGATGGAGGTGACACATAGGATTCGTTCATGAGACTTGGATCATCACTAGAATTAGAGGGAGGGCATCCTCGAACTATAAGTTTAGGTTTTGTATTTATCTCATCATTAAGACTAAAGAGATGGCCTCCTTGAAGTATGAACTTGGGCTTAGGTTTCATCTCATCATTGGAACTAGAGGGATGACCTCCTCGAAGTATGACCTTGGGTTTAGGACTTGTCTCGTCTTTAGAACTAGAGAGAGGGCATCCTCAAAGTATAATCTTAGGTCTTGGCTTGTTCTCACCATTAGGATTAGAGGGAGGGCCTCCTCCAAGGATGAGTTTGGTCTTATGATTTGGATTAGGCTTGCTAAGGATTAGGACCATTTTGGAAAGTGATTGACTAGGACTAGGATGATGATGTGGAGTGATTAGGATGAAGGTGATTGGATGATTAGGAATGATTATGGTGCAGAGGCACCTACCTAACAACTGGCCTCCATGAGGCAGTTAGTTTGTCATAGGTCCGCATGATGACGTACATGATCAGGATATAGGATAATTATCAGCATGATGACAGGATAGTCTATTTTTAGTAATGTTTGACTTTATCATGTAATAAGGTCCATTGGACCGATGCTATGTATTAGATCAGCATAGGAGTATGTGTAGGCAGTTAGAGATCGGGATAAGGTTATCTGAGCTGTCCTCTCTCCCAGCCGCTTGGAAGCTCCCAGCCGCTGGGAAGTGAGTTGGTAGTACTCGAAGGATTTGTTATATATACCTTCGATCTGTTAGGGTTTAGACAGAATTTCACATTGATTTTGATAGATGTTATGTTCAGGAGAGTAGTATTGGTGGTATGCTATACTGGTGATCAGTCCAGATATTGTGAAGCAGAATTGTAAGAGCAGGACATTTGGATTTCAATTGAATAAGATCTCATCTTTTGCATTATCTGATTGTATCAGTTGTATCTGTGTTGATTTCCTTTCTGTTTGCAAGTTGATGGGTACTTTCAACCCTTCCACCGGTTGATCCTGCGAATCGGTGGAATGGTCCTGTATCATAGCTTAGTTTGCATTTGTGTTTTCTGTTTATGCATTGCATTGTTCAAGAGATCAGTTAGGAGCATGCTGTAAATCAGCCTAGCATCCTCATGTGCTAGGTATAGAAAGATAAACTGTTAGATTTCGGTTTGAAGGTGATCCGGCCCGGTCGTCACATTATCTTTGGATAATAGAGCGGTTCTGAGTGTTTACATGCAGTGGACGGATACACAGGAGTCTGCATGTGCGTTTCCAGCCGGAGCAAGCCACATCGTCATCTGCGAATGCATCGCCATCAGGATCAGGTCGTGAAACTGTTGAAGTTTGCAAGTTGCAAGTGCATCAGGATGTTTTGAGTTGGATATATACTCAGTGTATATATCGCAGTCAGGATCATCTCTCAGAGGAGCTCATCATCCACATATCGCTAACAGATGCGGAAGTGAAAGTTCAGTTTTTTTGGCTAAGTGTTGAAGAGTTCATCAGGATATTGTGTGACGTCATCGTCATCAGGATATGACGTCATCGTCATCAGGATATTGAGATATCCCTCTATACGAGTTTATCCTGTTGTCGCTAAGTGGTTAGGTATCGGCATAGGCAGAAAGTTGTGAAACATCATCAGGAGGTTTCGAGGGAGCCGGATAAATTAGATCATGATGCTGTTGCTTGTATCGTCGGGTAGCGGGGCATCGAAGGGAAGGTATTAAGTTGTCGTCATCAGGATATTTGGAGCAACCGGATATTTGGATATCCTGCTGACGAAGGTGGTGTCGAATATCATGATGATGCCGCTTGTGTTTGGCGCCCGATGAACAGTGCAACCGGAGGATGTTTGCGCCCGTTGATTATCATGATGATGATGATAGGCGACAGGCGGAGGAGGTGAACAGTAGTCGGTAGGAGGATAATTGTGCCCGACCGAAATATGATGATGCTGTTGTTGTTTTTAGGAAATATGATGATGATGCTGAGCTGATAGGGATTTTTATCATGTTGTTTGTATTGTTGGCAGCTCCTTCCTGTTAGTTAGCTTCCGTTGCGTTTCACTCTGCATCAGATTAGGATATGATTAGGGATAAAATTGATTGGAAATGTGGAATGATGATTAGGATATGATTAGGATGAAATGACAAGAATGAATAGGGTTTGATTAGGGTGAAAGGTGATTTAGAATGAATGTGATGGCAAAAGAGTTTAGGATGATGTGTTTATGTGTTTGTGTTGATAGCTTGATTTGACAATTTGCAAAGAAATGATTGCACATGTACATACATGAATCACACACACAAGACACATAAAGTTTGACTAAGGATGTCCCCAATATACTCAAGGTACGGGGGGGCCAATTTCATGAAATAAAAGTAAAATAATGCCACACAGTTGGGAGAAAGGGGTAACCCACCCTTCACCTTCACTTCCCAAAGGTATAAAGTTCTTTGGGGCTTAGCCCGAATGGGAAGATTTCAACTTCCAAAGAGGGTGTCTTTTGATTCGCACCTCACTTTTTATACTCTGCCAGAACACTAGAGTTGAGGTCATCCCTTAGAGTGGTGTGTCTCCAAGTAGGCATCCTAGGAAGGGTGACAAAAGCAAATCTAGTGGGTGCTTTTGATCTACAAGATCACCTTGCAATGTGAGGAGAGAGCATACACACGCACACTAGATTCACACTCGCAATGTAAATTCCCCTTAGAAAAATGAAATGTGTGGTGTGAAAGTGAATGGATGAAAGGTGTTTTTGATTGTCAAGGTCACACGAAGAACATGAGAAGACCATACACACCTCTAATCTCACTCAAGTTCACCAATCAATGCAAGCACTTGTTCTTTTTAATCCAAAACTTCAAAATGTGTGATGGAAGACAATGGTTCATTTTATGCCCAATTTCAATGTGTGAATGCAAGCAAGATGTTCATTTTAATACCCAAATTGAAATGTGTGATGCAAACAAGATATTCATTTTAATGCCCAAATCCAAATGCGAGAGCAAATAAATGTTTTTTTTATGCCCAAATTGAAGTGTGTTTGCAAACAATGATTATGAAGAAATGAAAAGAGATGAAAGATGAATGGAGTGCACCTAAATATTTTCATCCTTAAATTTGTTGTTGTGACTGATGCTGATGTTGGTCCAACTCCATATGATCACCTACATGGCACCAAAACCAAGAAGGAATAAGTAAACTTGCATAGAAATGTGTTATGTAAAAAAGAGGAAATCTGAGAAATATGATCAAGATGAACAACTACAGTAGAATGAATGTCATGAATAGAAAATTTATAAGATTCTATGCAGTTTTAAAAAACATTTGGTGAAAAACTAGTCAATTTTGCAATAATTATGAGCATTTGAAGTTCAAAAGGAGAGCTGACTTTGACTAAAAAAAAGTGAAAATGGTATAGTCACATGATGAAACCTTCACCACATTGTAGCTACATGAATCACCTCTCCAATGCTACAAATTTCATGAAAATCCACCTTTGTATGTAGAAGTTATGAAAGTTTGAAAAAAAACCGTCTATTAGGGTACAAGGAGGAATAAGGCACAGTCCTGACTGTTTTGCACAAACCGCTAGAAGTTTTCTTTTGTGGTCACATGTCACAGTTAAAATCTAGCGGTTAGGGAAACTTTGGGGGTCAATGTTTAATCGAGCCCCTGGTCACCCATGTGACCAGGGGCCAAGAGTGAAGAAAAAAGAAAAAAAATAAAAGAAGGAAAAGGATTGAGGGGGCTTGTAGCCCTCCTCATGGTCACTAAAGTTACCAAGGCTCCTGATTGACTAAGGCTTAAAGCCCGAAGATGCTTGCAATCGCAAGGGTCTTATAACTTGATGGTATCCACAGTTGAAAGGGCTTAAAGCCCAATGATCTATGGTCAAGGTTAGGTTGACAATCATAGTTAGACCTAAATGGTGACAAAATGATCAAATGGAGGCAAGTTTGGCAACGTTTCCTTTGAAGCAGTGGTCAATGTTAGAGGATCGACTACTGAGGTTTAGGGTTTTGGGTAGATGGTAGATGGTGGTGACGAGAAACAAAAGGGAGTAGCAGTGGTGTTAGATGGGGTGGCGATGAATGCAAGTCACCACTAAAGGTGGCGACTAAAGGATCAAGTGGTAGAGGTTAAGTTTCAATGGGTGGCAATAGAGTTTGGGGTTTGAGCGACGAAGGACAGTGGCAGAGGTTGATATGCCCAGTGACGGGATCCTTGTAGATGACTAGTGAAGATGGTAATGACCAAGCTCAGAATGAGTGATGATAAAGAAACTTGGTGGCAAATCAGGGATAACATGCAGTAGTTAGGGTTTTCAAGTGGTGGTAAGGCAAATGTTAGGGTTTAACAGTGACGGGGGAAGTATTTACAAAGAGGCACAAATGGTTGAAAAATGGTGGTGCTAGGGCTTGGAATTGGTGGTAGTTGTGTCACAAAGAGGAGATAAGGTGGGAGTTAGTAGGGTTTGGATGGTATTAGATGTTGGTGCCAGCGAAATTTAAACATGCGATCTACAACAAAAGACCACAAAATTAAAACTATGACCTACAATAAAAGACCCAAAAAATTAAACTTTCACCTAAATACATGAGCCCCAAAAATTGAAAGAACAACCAAAGATTTTCACCATAGACCCCTGCGCAAGGGCCATACGGGTCCATACGGTACGGCCCTGTGACAGGGGCCGAACTAAAAAAATTTAATTTTTTTCCTACGACAAAATATCAAGTGTTATATATCATTTTTTGCTTGTGAGGCCTCTAAGACACAACCATGAGGTTTTTTTCAAGCCTGGAGGTCACCTACAAAACTTGACTTCCAAAAATTGACAAAAAATGTTAGATTTGTAAGATTCACGTTGGGTTCACCAAATGTAGTTAGGGTACAAATCAGGGCTATGATCATGAACATGAAAGTATCAAACCCTAACAAGCACAATGAAGTACAAGATAGCATAGAAATCCAAAACACAAAGCAAAATGAAAACTGATCTCCACGCTAAGCTCGGCTCTCCTCCATTGCTCTTCTCAATCTTGCATATGAATGCATGATTTTGAAGGATGAATGTTGGTTGCTCATTTTAGCAGCATAACGATACTTGAAAGCTAGATCATGAGAGGCTCTAATGTCATTTCAATAGCATAATGTTTCTTAGAAACTCCTTTATGCAAATGGCTTGGTTGAGGGTTGATTTATAGGAAGTGAGTGATTTGAATGAAGGGATATGATTGAAAGTTGATTTGAATGATGTGGATGGCTAAGATCGAATAGGATTTCCCACTCCATAAGGAGTTTTAGTCATGTGAAAAGTGTAGGGAGGACCTAATTTAAATATTGTTTTATTTAAATTAGTGGGACATGTGAAGTGTATTAAAAGGAAAATGTACTATGTGACATGTGTTGCAAAGTGATGAAAGGTGAGGGCCTAATTCAAATATTTTATTTGAATTAGTTGGGACATGTGAGAGGGAAATTAATTAAATAAATAGGATTTATTTAATTAATTTGCTAGTGGGATAAGTGGGATTAGGAGTGGGATTGGAAAAAATGTCATATGATGTCTCTAGTAATGTGTTGACAAGCTGATGTTGCAAGACATGGACAATTTTAAGTGTCTACAATCATAAATAAATATTTATTGCAATCAATGGATCTCACATCCCTTATGGAATGTATTTACAAAATAATGTTAGGAGTAATTAAACATATCAAATTTACAAGATTGATGGCACCTTAATCCTAACATTAACTAAAAACAAAATCCATACGATTATTTCCTTTAAAATATGATGCAGACATGGTTAGGAGGGTCCACAAAGTGAACTATCCAGGTTGTGCAGCTAGAGTAAACACAATGGAAACAACTCAAAGATATAAATCAAATGTAGATTTAGTCATTCAGTATATCATGGAATCTAAATACAAATTGACCGGCAACATGCGGGCTTACAATTAGGGCTCACATGCCTAATTTCGTAGTTTACAGAATATGCACAAGATATGGCTTTGAAGATCCTTCACACAAAATTCAAATTATCAACTATATTCTAATGATCAACTATCTAATTCTACTTTTCCTAATAATCTATTAAATCAATTTATATCATCTTCAAAACATAAGATTCCTCTGCGTCGGCCAAGGAAGATCACAAACTTCAATAAAGAGCTATAACGTGTGTACACGGATAGGTCAGACCTAAATGAATAGAATTCCTCTGCAAATGAATGGAATGATATGTGGATCTCAAGGAAGGTTGGCCATGAACTAAACAACATTGAATGATGTGTAATTTAGGTCCGTAGGTCATGAAATGCTCTGCAAGTCTTCTCCTTTAGTTGATTGTCTGAGACTGTCAGGATGCTCTATTCTGATAAAACTATTTATCTTCTAACAGTGATATCTTACCGGTACCTAATCCAAATGATCTAAGATTTAGATATGATGTGCATGATTGAATCTAGATGCTAAGTCTGGCTCCATAGGGTCTGAAATGTAACTACGATAGAATGCGGACCAAAATATAGAAACTGCTACTAATTGTACTAAACTAGAACTAAAAAGAAACAAACTAAAATGCAAATGTTTTTGGTTGATGCAAGATTGCTCTTGAACCAAGGATGCTCCTGCATTAGACATCTAGGGTTATTGAAAAAGTGAGTCCCTCACTTTGCTGGGGCTAGAGGAAAACCAAGACGGTCCACCTCAGCCTAAGAAATCCATGATGAGTCTTCTTCTGGTCTGCCTTTCCACTTTAGAAGATATTCTTTGTATTGCCTTCCTCTGGTGTTGTGTCCAACTCTGCTATCCAAAATATCTTCAATCTACTCCGATGCTTGTTGTGGTAACCGCTTCTTCAAGTTCTCTTCAATGCTGTCACTAAACTCTGCTTCATGATATTGGTATAGGTCTGCAATGTTGAAAATAGGTGATATACCCAATGTCTCTGGTAACTCTACTTCATATGCATTGCCTAAATCAAACTTTTTGAGTATTCTACAAGGTCCAAACTTCTTCATCTTTAACTTGTTATATGTCCCAACTGGAAATCTTTCTTTTCTCAAGTATACCATCACTTCATCTCCAACTACAAATTCCTTGTTTCTTCTCTTCTCATCTTCTTGTTCTTTATACTTACTGTTCATCTCCTCCAAATGCTTCTTCACCTGATTATGCACTTGTTGGTATGTGGCGACTGATCATGCAAGTATTGTACAAAAGTTATGTATCCTCGTTGGGGTTTGGGGGTGGCAGCTCCCAAGAAGCAGGGGTTCGAGGGCATAGCCCTCGAATTATTTTCCCTCTTTTTGCATGATCGGAGTCAGATGTTAGTTTTTTGTTAACTAACAAAAAAAAAAACATTGCAAAAACTTAATTCTAGAAGCTTCCAAAAATCTTGTTATAAGTGGCTAGGATGTATGGTACAGTGAGATATTCGCGAGATTGTAATCTATTTTGCACTGGATAATAAAATCATTGGATGGCTGAGTTTCTATGGATGTAGCCCATATTGGGTGAACCATGTTAAATTTCTATGTTGATCTCTTTTGTGTTATTCCTCATTGTTATATTTGGGTTATTTAATCTGCATATAATTGTTAGTGTTTATTGCTTTGATATGCCCTAACCCTAACAACTGGTATTAGAGCAAGTTGTGTTTGTTTATCGTTTGTAGGAAGCTCTCATAGTTGAGTGGGAGTCTCACGGTTAAGTGGGAGCAATGGCAGACGAGGGTAAATTGAAGGTAGATAAATTTAATGGGCAGAACTATCAATTATGAGAGATGTAGATGGAGGATTATCTCTATCAGAAGGATTTATGGAGGCCATTGGAAGGAAAATCCAAGAAACCGATAGCAATGACTGATGAGGATTGGGATCTTCTAGACAGAAAGGCACTGGGAACCATTCAGTTGTGCTTGGCACCATCTGTGGCATTCAATATAACAGAAGTGATGACAACAGATGGTCTAATGAAAGCTTTGGCTAAATTGTATGAAAAACTCTCAATCTCTAATAAGGTATTTCTCCTGAAGCATTTATTTAATCTAAAAATGATTGAAGGTGGATCTGTGTCAGATCATTTAAATGAGTTTAATATGATTACCAATCAGTTCACTTCTGTAAAAGTGAAATTTGATGAAGAGGTAAGGGCTCTCTTGGTTTTATGTTCTTTGCCAGAAAACTTGAATAGCTTGGTAATGGTTGTAAGTAACTCTGTCTCTGGTTCAAATACTTTGAAATTTGATGATGTTGTTGGTGTTATCCTTAGCGAGGAAATGTGACGGAAAAGCACAGATGAGACTTCAACATCTAGTAATGCTTTGACTATAGAGAACAGGGGAAGAACGAAGGAAAGAGGAAAAAGCCCTACAAATCATGGGAAGTCACAAGGAAATGTTAAGAAAGGCATATCTAAATCTAGAGGAAGAATGGATTGCTGGCACAGTGGAAAGCTAGGACACTTGAAGAAGGATTGATGGTCTCAAAAGGGCAAACAAGGAGACTGACAACATGATGACAGTAAGGAAGCTAATGTTGCAAATAATAAATTATAGGATGCTTTAATTCCGTGTTTAGATAATGCTAATGATTCTTGGGTAATAGATTCAGAGGCTTCATTTCATGCCACACCCCATAGGAAATATTTTGTAGATTATGTTCAAGGTGATTTTGGACAAGTATATTTGGGTGATGATGAACCTTGTCAGATTGTTGGAAAAGGAAAGATAAAAATCAAGTTGCAAAATGGAAATGAATGGTTGCTACAGGAGGTAAGGCATGTTCCAAATTTGAGAAGGAATTTAATCTCTATAGGACAACTGCGTAGTGAAGGCTATATAGTTACCTTTTCAGACAAAGTCTGGAAGGTCACTAAAGGTGCATTAGTAGTAGCTAAAGGTGAAAAGGTAGGCACATTATATTTGTGTACTAGTAGTACTTATTCTACCTTAGCTGCTACATAAACAGTTGCTATTGAGACAGTTATAACACTTGTTGTAGGGACAGAAATAGAATTGTGGCACCATAGACTTGGGCACATGAGTGAGAAAGGGATGAAGATCCTTCAATCCAGAAAGTTGCTACCATGTTTGAAGAAGATTGACTTGGATTTCTACGAAAATTGTGTTTATGGAAAACAAAAAAGAGTCTGATTTCTCAAAGTTGGGAAAGAGAAGAAGAGTGAGAAATTAGAGCTTGTGCATTCAAATGTATGGGGACTAGCTCAGGTATCTTCTCTTGGTGGCTCTTGCTATTGTGTTACTTTTATTGATGATGCAACTAGGAAAACATGGGTGTATTTCCTAAAACAAAAAATAGAAGTATTTGAAACTTTTAAAAAGTGGAAAGCTTTGGTTGAGAATGAGACAGGAAAAAAGTTGAAGTGTTTCAGATCTGATAATGGAGACAAGTATTGCAGTAGAGAATTTGAGAATTATTGTTCATATAATAGAATCCGCAGGCAGAAAATAGTTCCTGGAACCCCACAAGAAAATGGTGTGTCTGAGAGGATGAATAGGACCATTATGGAGCGTGCAAGGAGCATGAGATTGCATGTTGGACTACCCTTACACTTTTGGGTAGATGTTGTACATACCGCTGTTTATTTAATAAACAGGGGACCTTCAAATCCTTTGGATGGTGGCATTCCAAAGGAGGCATGGACGGGTAAAAAGGTAAACTATTCATTTTTGAAAACCTTTGGCTGTGAAGCTTTTGTCCATGTTCATATTGAAAATAGAACCAAGCTTGAGGCTAAGTCTAAAAAATGTACCTTCATTGGATATGGAGTAGATGAATTTCATTATCGGTTATGGGATTTTGAATATCATAAAATCATTACGAGCAGAGATGTTATATTCGATGAGAAGGTCATGTATAAGGATCAGGTGTAGGAAAAGAAGCATGAACAAGCCAAAAAGGAATATGTGGTGTTGGATGAGATTTCAGATAATAAAATACCAGTGGTACCTAATGCTAAGCAACAATAAGTTATCCCACAAACTCCTGCAAGTGTTAGATGATCTACAAGGATAACTAGACCTCCAGAAAGATTTTCTCCATCATTATATTCTATATTATTAACTAATTCTGGTGAAACTGAAAGTTATGAAGACACAGTGTAGGTAGATACCAAAAAGTAGTGGGAGCTAGGCATGAAACAGGAAATGGATTCCTTGCTGCAGAATTAGATTTGGGACTTAGTCAAATTGCCTGCAGGAAAAAGAGCATTGCCAAATAAATGGGTTTATAGGTTGAAGGAAGAAGATGGAGGCAAGAAAGATATAAGACCAGACTCGTGGTAAAAGGTTTTACACAGAAAAAAGGTATAGATTTTGATGAAATATTTTCTCCGATTGTGAAGATGACTTCTATTAGAACAATTCTAAGTCTTGTGGCTGCGGAAGACTTGCATCTTGAAGAGCTAGATATGAAAACAACTTTTCTACATAGGGATCTGGAAGAGGAAATATACATGCAGCAACCATAGGAATATGAGTTCAAGGGTAAGGAGGATTTTGTGTGCAGGTTAAAGAAGAGTTTGTATGGCCTGAAGCAAGCACCTCGACAATGGTATTTGAAATTTGATAGTTTTATGGCTGAACAAGGTTACAAAAGATGTCATTCTAATTATTGTGTTTATTTCAAGAAATTGGGTAATGGCAACTATATTATCCTATTGCTTTATGTTGATGACATGCTTGTTGTTAGGTCTAACATGCAACATATTAATGAACATAAACAAAAATTAGCAAATTCATTTGCTATGAAGGATTTGGGTGTAGCAAAACAAATCCTTGGTATGAGGATCACACGGGATAGGACAAATAAAAAATTATTTTTGTCTCAAAGTGAGTATGTAGAGAAGGTGTTGAAAAGGTTTAACATACAGAATGCAAAAGCAGTTAGTACACCTTAGCCTAGTCATTTTAAGTTGACTAAGGAGATGTGTCCAAAGACACAAGAGGAGGAAGACAAAATGTCTAAGATACCATATGCATCAGCAATTGGCAGCTTGATGTATGCAATGGTATGTACAAGGCCAGATATTACACATGCAGTGGGAGATGTGAGCAGGTATATGAGCAATCCAGGAATGGAACACTGGAATGCTGTAAAATGGGTTCTTCAATATTTGAGAGGTACTAATTCAAAGAAACTGTGTTTTGGAGGAACAAATTCTGCTCTAAAAGGATATGTTGACTCTGATCTGGCAGGTGATATTGATAGCAGGAGGAGTACTACAGGGTATGTTTTTACTGTACGAGGCACTGTAGTCAGTTGGATTTCAATACTGCAAAAGGTTGTTGCACTTTCAGCCACTGAAGCTGAGTATGTTGCTGCTACAGAAGCTAGCAAGGAGATGATTTAGTTACAATGTTTTCTAGAGGAATTGGGCCAACGACAAGAAGATAGCCCTTTGTACACTGATAGCCAGAGTGTCATTCATCTTGTTAAGAACTCAGCTCTGCATTAAAAAACTAAGCACATACAGCTCAGATACCACTTCATCTGGTCAGTTTTGGAGGATGGACAGTTGAAGTTGGAGAAAATTCACACAAGTGAGAAACCTATAGATATGTTCACAAAGGTAGTTACATGGGAGAAACTAATTTCCTCATCAGTTTTTGTTGCCCTTCATGACTGATAAAGGTGGAATTAAGAAACCAGCCAGGCCTGTAATCTAGTGGGAGATGCAAGTGCAGCGGTGTCGTGCAGGATCAGTCTCCAAGTGGGAGATTATTTGGTGTGGAGCCTGATCAGTCTCAAGTGGGAAATTATTGGTATGTGGTGACTGATCATGCAAGTACTGTACACAAGTTATGTATCCTCGCCGGAGTCAGTTGTTATTTTTTTGTTAACCACCAAAAGAAAAATGACATTGCAAAACCCTAATTCTAGAAGCTTCCAAAAATCTTGTTATAAGTGGCTGGGATGTATGGTATAGCGAGATATTCATGAGATTATAATTTGTTTTGCACTGGATAATAAAATCATTGGATGGCTGAGTTTCTGTGGATGTAGCCCATATTGGGTGAACCACGTTAAATTTCTACATTGATCTCTTTTGTGTTATTCCTCATTGTTATATTTGGGTTATTTAATCTACATATAATTGTTAGTGTTTATTACTTTGATCTGCCCTAACCCTAACAGCATTGTCTCCATATGTCCTGTAAATTCTTCTGCTTCTGCACTTCTCTTATCTTCCATACTGATATCTCTCAACTATGTTTCCTCTAGGGTTTACTTCAGTAACAATCTCAAAAGGTGTTCTTTTGGTACTCCTATTCACTAAATTATTGTATGCAAACTCTACCTGTGAAAGAATCAAATCACAACTTCCTACCTTCTCTCCAACCAAACATCTCAACAAGTTTTCCAAACTCCTATTCACTACCTCTGTCTATCCATCAGTCTAAGGATGAAATGTTGAACTAAACTTAAAATCTGTCTTCATCTTCTTCCAAAGTGCCTTCCAAAAATATCCAAGAAATCTTGTGTCTCTATCTGAAATTATGCTCTTAGGTAATCCATGCAATCTCACAATCTCCTTGAAAAATAGGTCAGCTACATGCACTACATCAGTTGTCTTCTTACAAGGTATGAAATGTGCCATCTTTGAAAATCTGTCCACCACTACAAATATTAAATTATTTCCTCTTTGTGTCTTTGGAAATCCCATTACAAAATCCATACTTATGTCTTCCCAAGGTCTCCCCATTATTGTCAAAGATTTATACAACCTAGTATTCAAATTACTCCCTTTTACAACTTGACAAACTCTACAACTCTGCACAAATTTCCTAACATCCTTATGTATCTAAGGCGAAAAGTAATTTTCACTTATCAAGGCCACTGTCTTATCAATGCCAAAATGTCCTGCCAATCCACCACTATGTTTTTCCTTGATCAAATTATCTCTCATAGAACTTCTAGGTATGCACAATTGATTTCCTCTAAACAACATATCCTCTTGAATGAAATAGTCCAACCACTTACTCCTATCTATCACAACAGGTTCCTTACATGCTTTCCAAGGTTCTACAAAATCAAGATCTTCTTCATACATGTTATTCAATTCATCAAATCCCAACACTTCAACTCTCATCTCTATCAGCAAGTTTCTTCTCCTACTCAATGCATCTACAACTTTGTTTGATTTTCCACTCCTATGCTCTAACACAAAAGTATAACTCTTCATGAATTCTACCCATCTCATATGTCTTTGATTCAACTTTCCTTGAATGTTCAAATATTGCAAAGCTTGATGATCTGTATACAACACAAACTCCTTACAACAAGTAATGTCTCCACTTCTTCAAGGATTGAATTATGGTGTAGAACTCCTAATCATAAATAGAATATCTTCTCCTTGAATCATTCAACTTCTCACTGAAATATGCTACAGGTCTACCTTCTTGACTTAATACTGCTCCTATTGCATTTCCACTTGCATCACAATCTACTTGAAATACCTTATTAAAATCTGATAATGCCAAAACAGGTTGTTCTATCACTTTCTACTTCAATAATTCAAAACTTTTATCTGCTCCTGATGTCCACTTAAAGTCTTTTTTGTCACCTCTCATTGTCTCTGTCATACAGTTACATATTGAACTAAAATTTCTAATGAACTTCTGGTAGAAACTAGCTAATCCATGAAATGATCTAACTTCTCCAATGCTTTTCAATGTAGGCCATTCAACAATTGCTCTCACTTTCTCAGGGTCCATCTTCAATCCTTCTGCAGTAATCACAAATCACAAGTATATCAATTCTTCCTTCATGAAACTACATTTCCTGATGTTTATTAGCAATTTCTCTTCTCTCAGTCTCTGCAATACTTGTCTCAGGTGCCACAAATGTTCTTTTGTCTTCCTAAAAATCATAATGTCATCCAAATATACAATAAAAAACTTACCCAAGAATTTCTTCAAAACTTCATTCATCAATCTCATGAAAGTACTTGATGCATTTGTCAATCCAAAAGGCATCACTAACCACTCATACAATCCTTCATTTATTTTGAAAGCAGTCTTCCATTCATCTCCTTCTCTGATTCTGATATGATGGTATCCACTCTTCAAGTCTATCTTTGCGAAATATTTTTCTCCACTCAAACAATCCATGATATCATCCATCCTAGGTAAAGGAAATATATACTTAATTGTGATCTTGTTTATTGCTCTAAAGTCTGTACACATTCTCTATTCTCCATCTTTCTTTGGTGCTAACACTGTAGGTACTACACAAGGACTCAAACTTTCTCTGATCAAACCCTTCCTCAACAACTCTTTTATCTGTCTATTCAATTCTTCATTCTCTGTCAGTGTCATTCTATGTCTTTCTTTGTTAGGCAAACTAGCTCCAGGTATAAGATCCATGTGGTGACTCATACTTCTGATTGGTGGCAATCCTTCAGGTACATTATTTGATATGATGTCTTCATACTCTGTTAATAATTTAGTTATCTCGTCCGGTTGTGATTCTTCAGTCTCCTTCTTCAATGTTTTAGGCTTCTTAGGGATCAAAGCATAACACATATTTTCAAGTCTCAAACCATCCAGAAATTTTCTTCCATCTACCAAATAGATTCTAGCATTCCCACATACTTCACTCTTAGGATCATCTTCCAAAGGAATCAAAGTAATTCTCTTTCCATTTGATGTTATAGTGTATGTATTCTTTCTCCCATCATGTATATCTTTTCTATCATACTGCCATGGTCTACCCAACAAGATATGACATACATCCATAGGCATAATATCACACAATACTTCATTATGATAAGATCCAATATGAAATTTCACCAAACATTGTTCACTCACCAGTACCTTATGATCATCCTGAATCCATGCTATCTGATAGGGCTTAGGGTGTTTCAATCTTTCCAACTTCAGCTTAGTCACCATCTCCTCTAGAACTAGGTTATCAAAACTACCACTATCAATTACAACTTTACAACATTTACCTCCTAATTTGCATCTGGTTCTGAACAAACTTTTCCTTTGCGGTGGTTCCTCATTTGTCTCTGCTTGAAATAGTGCTCTCCTCATGACAAGTGATTCTCCTTTCTCAGGTTTAGCAATTGAACTAGGTGATCCAACAGGTTCTTCTTCCACATAGGCTGCTCTTCCACTGTTCTCTTGCTTGTGCTCCGTTGATTATGTAGATTAGGTAAATGCAATAAGGAAAAACACTAAATCAAATGCAAATAAACACAAGATTATACCTCATGAACACAACCTAATCCCATCAAGAGAAGAAGGAGCCTTTGCACCCAAAAGAAGCTCCCAAGACCAAGATTTTCCCTAGACTTTGGATTCAAATATGAAGTGCTCTTCAATTGTGCAACTCACTAGCTATTCAAAGGTGATTTTGGCATGGTAACTTTGCATGGAATTGGATGATGAAAATGACTTGTGAGAGGTTGTATTTATAGACTTTTTGAGAGGATTTTGATCCAAGGGTGGAGATTGATTGGAGAGATCAATGGTGGAGGATGAAAGTGATGTGGAGGGCCTAGATTTGATCTTGGAAGATGGAGGGCTAGGAATAAAAGTAAATCTTTTATTCATTTTTGGGAAAGGGGTGAATAAATGAGGTTGGGTGAGATGGATTATTTGTGAATTAAAAATTCATTTGGGAAAGAGTGGATATTTATGAGTTATGACATGTGTAAGAGGAGTAAATGTGATGTGTGATTTATTTGAATTTTAAATTTGGGGAATGTGGAGAGAAGTGCCAATGAGGGTTTGACTCACTTAATTAGGGTGATTAGCCTAATTAATGTGGCTGGAATAAATTAGTAGAGGGATTAGAGGAGGGATAAGATTAATTAATTAGTGATTTAATTAATTAATCCTAAGGCTAGGATGAGGTAGGCTAGAGTAGGCAATTAAATAATAGCTATTTAATTGTCTAGGGTAGGGATAGGCTAATTAGTAGGCTAGATTAATTAGTTTAACATGGTTTTAACTAATTAATTGGATTTAGGGAAAATGGGGGAATTGATTTAATGAATTTTGCATATTTATTAAACCAATTGGCTAAGGTTTGGACTATTGAATTAATAAAATTAATTCAATTTTGGGGATAAAATGGTGTGGATTAAGATGATGAAAGGGGTAATTAATTAAATAGAAATTTAATTAATTGGTTGGAAAGGAAATTGGTATGTTTAGGGATGTCAGGAGTCAGTTTGGTGGTCGAGACATTTTTAGGTGTCTACAGATTACATTCAAATGCTCTATGTCATTCACCTCCACACTTAAAACATGTTCCTCTAAATGTTCTCCTATTAGGTCCTCTTCCTTTTGTTTTGTATCTTTCACTCCGGTATGGACTAGGGTTTCCTTGGCAGTAAAAAGTTCTATCATCTCTCCAGTATGCATTGTTATCTCGGTCCTCCTTCTTGAATGTGTTCTCTTGTCTATTTTACTCTACATATGATCTCTCTCCTCTGGAAAATGTTCTACCTCTCTAAAATTTACCTCCTCTGCCTCTCTATTTTTGATCATGCCTCTTATTCAACTTTTCTTCAACCTTCAGGGCAAACTGATATGCTTCTTCTAGTGTTATCATCCTTACCAAACTTAGATCTTCTTGAATGTTCAATCTCAGTCCATTGATGTATCTAGCCACTTTTTCCTTGCTTGCTTCCCTATGTCATGTCCTTATGATCATTTTATGAAATTCTTCAATATACTCCTTCACAGATTTCTCCTTTTGTCTCAGATTTTGCAATCTCTTCAGTAGTTCCAACTCATAGTTAGCAAGTATAAATTGATTCTTCAATTTTGTCACCATTCTGTCCCACTTTGTAATATTCTCTTTTCCTCTTCTATTTCTATCCAACTAAACTTCTTTCCACCATATAGCAGCATGTTCTTTCATATTTGTCTTTGCAAATTTCACCTTCTTTAGATCTTCAATTTCTTCATACTCAAAGTATTCTTCCATGTCATTTATCCAATCAATCAACTCTTCATGGTTCATATTGCCAATGTAATTTGGTACATCAACTCTAGGTCTTTTTCCAATCTTTGAAATAGCTCACAACATCTTGACTTGGTCTGATTCCTCTTCTTCTTCTTCATCTCCTAGGGTTTCACCATTTTGATCAGCAAATTGAAATTCTTCATCATCATCACTTTCAACATTAGGTCTAGGTGTAAGTCCTCTTCTCCAATCTTCTTCAACAACATCCAAGTGAACGTGCATAGTTTTCATCATCTCCATCATCTCATCCATTCTACCAGCCATTGTTCCAACAACAGGGATTCTCCTCGATGGCATTTCTTTCTAGGATCAAGCGCAACTGCCTCAAATTCACTGATCAGGCTACAAGGTGACAACTACCTCACAATCAGCGATCAGTTGCAACAGAAGTAACCTGCCTCAAATTCGGCGATCTATTCACAACATGATCTTACATAATTCCTTTGCCAACTTTGCTCAATTCACTCCCAAAGATTTAAACTTTTGCTCTAATACCACTTGGTGCAGACACGGTTAGGAGGGTCCACAAAGTGAACTATCTAGGCCGTGCAACTAGAGTAAACACAACAGAAACAACTCAAAGATATAAAGAAAATGTAGATTTAGTCATTTAGTATATCATAGGATCTGAATACAAATTGGCAAGAAAAATGCGGGCTTACAATTAGGGCTCACAAGCCTAATTTCACAATTTATAGAATATGCACAAGATATGGCTTTGAAGCTCCTTTACACAAAATTCAAACTATCAACTATATGCTAATGATCAACTATCCAATTCTACTTCCCTAAGCATCTATTACATCAATTTATATCATCTCCAGAACATAAGATTCCTCCCCGTCGGCTAAGGAAGATCACAAACTCCAATGAAGAGTTGTAACATGTGTACACGGATAGGCCAGAACTAAATTAATAGAATTCCTCCGTAAATGAATGGAATGATGTGTGGATCTCAAGGAAGGTCAGCCATAAACCAAACAACATTGAATGATGTGTAATTTAGCTCTGTAGGTTGTGAAATGCTCCGCAAGTCTTCTCCTTTAGCTAATTGTCTGAGACTGTCAGGATGCTCTGTTATGAGAAAATAGTTGATCTTTTAACAATGATATCTTACCAGTACCTGATCCACATGATCTGAGATTTGGATATAATGTGCATGATTGAATCTAGATGCTAAGTCCAGCTCCGAAGGGTCTAAAATGCAACTGTGATAGAATGCAGACCAAAATACATAAACTGCTACTGACTGAACTGACTATACTGAACTAGAACTTAAAAAGAAACTGAAATGCAAATGTTTTTGGTTGATGCAAGATTTCTCTTGAACCAGGGATGCTCCTACATCAAAATAAATCTACCATAATTTAGATGCACTAAAAACTATTAAAACTAGAAATTGCCTAGAGTAACTGAAATTGCTAAATTTAGTAAACTAATATTTATATAACCTTACATTCAATAAAAAAAGGCCTAATAATTATCCATTATCCTTTAAATGTCCAAATAAATCTTGAGAGTGACCTGCAGCCCAAGTTCACACTTGGATATAAAGCCATTATGTCTAAAATTCTAAAAATACTAAAATGCATTTTAAGGTCCCAAATGGTCGAATTAGGCCCAAAAAAGCTTGAAATGGCCTTTAATCAAAGCAAGTAGGTTATTGATGAGCTCCGGAAAGGGCTCATTAAATTTTGTAAATGTACCTCTCTACCTCTACCTTTTTCACATTTCATACACTGATTTGTGCATTAATTAATGAAAACCTTGTTTAATTATGTTAAATTCTAGGTATAATACTTAAGGAAAATTTTAGAATCAAGAGTTTTAAGTCATAAGTTTAAACTAATAATTGGCATGCAGAAATATACTTTTTGTCACAAAACTCTAGAGTTGACAGCAACAAAACTTTATGGAGCTCCAAAGATGTTTCCAGAACTTCAAAGTTGTCAGCAGTAGGGCTTTTATAGAGCTGCGGAGATGTTTACAGAACTCTGCAGTCATTTGAGAGGCTTTGAAGATATTTTTGAAGAATTGCTTTGACCTCTTCCAAATTTTCAACAAATGCTCTAGGACTTTTCTGGGGTAGATCAACTGATACTCATTCTTGAAATAACAGTTCTAGTTATAATAGAAGGCACCACAAAGTTGTTCATGCATGGACTACATGTTGCAAGTATAAGCAGTAAGTGTTGTCATTGATGTCAACACCTAAGGTCAGCATCTAAGGAAGTTATTTGGAAGTGTTTGAGAAGTTAATACAATTGTAAAATCATTCTATCTCCCAAAACAGTGCAGTGTTTTGCTCCGCATATCTTGTAGATTGAATATCTTTATTTACAGTTTGAAAGTTATGTTAAGAGGTGTCTGTAGTTGCTATGTCTCAAGTTTGAGCCTCCGATGTGAATATTTGAGTGAGTTATGTTCACCAAACTAAAAACTATTTTTCTAAGTATTTAATGGTGACAGGGAGATTGTATTCTACTCCACATCTCTCTACATTTAAATTTTATAGTTTGCAGTTCTAGGATTAAGTTTGGGATGATGTTATGTGCCCTCAGTTGAAGTGGTTCATGATTTGGTGCTCTACAAGCAATCTTTTCTTTGTGATAGTGGTTGATAGTAATATTTAAGTGGTTCAGTTTGAAGAATCTTTTAGATAGAATGTTTGGAGGTTGTGTGGAAGTTCCTAGTGATTGTAACATTCTTGTGGATGCCTCTAGATTGTGTTCCTACTTTTTGATCAGTCTGCAAAGTGTAATTTGGATCGTGGTTGAAGCGTGTTCCTAAAGGTCTTAGTGTTAACACCAATTTTGGCCGACCTGGTTGTTTTCACTACTTGCGGTTATGATTTGAAGTTTGTGAAAGTGTGTTGTTCATTGAAAGATTGCATTTGAGTCCCTGCTAAGGTGTGGTGTGGTCCACATTCATTCCCTTCCACCATGGGAATGTTTAGGTCTAGACCTAATTTAAATATTGGTTAAGTTTATTGTTTGTGCCGACCTTAAAGATTGTTTCCAAGATTGTGAATGTATAAATATGAGTTAGATGATCGAGAAATTGAGTGAAGTTGTTGAGATAGATGAAATGGCTACATGAGAAGCATTATTTGTTGCAGGTGTGATCTAAATTGTATAATAGTGAGCAGGAAATAATATCTTTTGATGTAGAGAGGTTGTGAAAGATTCAGTTGAGTTTGTGGTGGATCCCTGGTTGTTGTGAGATTTGTTCTCATTGTAACTATCTTCTTCTACTTCAGGCAGTGAACCCCTTTGGCAGTAAGCCTCTTCCTTTGGCATTGAGCCCCTTTTTTTTGTAGTGAGCATTTTGGGTAGTGAGCCTTCGATAGTGAGCCTTGTTGTAAATTTTGATATATTATTTATATTGTGAGTTAATCCTCACCGTGGTTTTTCCCTCATTGGGTTTTCCACATAAAAATCTGGTGTCTCATGTGTTGAATATGTGGATGTGTTTAAGTCTATGATTTCATGCTCTCATGGTTAAATCATAATAACAGTGATTAAGTAATTAATGTGTTAATGCTTACAAAGAAGTTAGGTTTTGGTTACAACTGATTCACCCCCCCTCTTAGTTGTCTTGTGCATTTAAACAATTGGTATCAGAGTGAGGGTTCCTTGAAGGAAAGCCTAACAGCTTGAGGTAGATCCAGGATGGCGTACAAGGAGTCTCTGTAGTTTGATGGAATGGACTATGCTCTCTGGAAGGTATGGATGAAAAGTCATCTCATTTCTCTTGGTTATAGTGTTTGGAAGATGGTAGATACAAAGTATACTATTCCTCCAAATGGTCCATCATCTGAAGATGAAGTCAAATAGTATGAGTTAAATGGAAAAGCTAGAGACGCTCTGTTAAATGCTTTATCTAACACTGAGCTAGTGAAAGTTTTGGATCTAGAAAATACTCATGAGATCTAAGACAATTTGAAGAATTTATATGAAGGGGATGAATATGTAAAGAATGCCAAATTATAGAACTTGAAGGCGAGGTATGAATCTCTAAAGATGAGTGATGATGAAAACATAACAATCTACATACAAAAAGTTGATGAAATTGTTAATGGAATCAAAGGTCTTGGAGGAACTATTGATGAGAATGAGGTTGTGCTGAAGATTCTTAGGTCAATGCCTAAATCATATAGTCACAAGTTGTCTACAATTGAAGAACTTATGAGTGTTAAGAAGATTACAAAGGATCAACTACTTGGAAAGTTTGTTGCTTTTGAGATGAGAGAGTTCGGTGATGCTCTGCCAAAGATTGAGACTGCCTTCAAAGCTAGCACTTCAAAGAAGACTTCAAGATATAAGTTGTATGCTATGGAACCAGATGATGACCTTGATGAGATTGAAGCCAACTTTGTGGATAGAATGCAAAGAGGTACAGTAAGTTCAAAGGTAAATTACCATTCAAATGCTTTACTTGTGGTAAGATTGGTCACTATGCCTCCAGGTGTCTGGAGAGAATTGAGAAAGCCAAGAAGAAATTTGAAAGTAGACATAGGATCATAAAGAAATGCTATTATGTTAGAGATGATGATGATGATGGTGTAACAGATGATGAGTCTGATGATACTAGTGCAAATAAATGCTTGTTTATTGCTATCAAGGAAGAACTTGTGTCTACTAATCCTGCTAGCTGTGTGAAGGAAGAAAAATCAGTGGAAGAAAGTGTTTTATCTATTTGCCAGGTTGATAAAGATAAGGATGAATGGATTATTGATAGTGGATGTTCACATTACATGACTGGTGATAAAAGTAAGTTTGTAAGTTTGTAAAAGTATGATGGAGGACTGGTTAGGTTTGGGATGATGCAACTGGCATGATTTGTGGAAGAGGATCTATTTCTTTTGATGGAAAGCATAATACAGATGATGTTCTCTATGTGAAGGGTTTAAAGCATAATCTTTTAAGTGTTGGTCAGATGTGTGACAAAGGGTATGATCTCAGATTCAAGGATAATGGATGCAAGATCATGGAAAGCTCTAGAATAGTTATTTCTATTGGTAAGAAGACTAAAGATAATGTTTATCACTTGAAAGGAACTAATGATTGTTGTTTGTTGGCTCAGATAGATGAGAGTTGGTTGTGGCATAGAAGGATGTGTCATATCAATTTTGACAACTTGGTGAAAATAAACTTAGTACAAGCTGTGAGAGATTTGCCCAAGCTTGTGAAGCCCGCTAATACTATTTGCAAGGAATGTCAATTGGTGAAACAGACAAGGACAAGTTTCAAGAGTAAAGAACAATTTTCTGCTTGATTTCTTGAGCTGGTGCATATAGATTTGTGTGGTCCTACAAGAACAAGAAGTTTGCAAGGAGATAGGTACTTTATGTTGCTTATTGATGATTATTCTACAATGACTTGGGTCACTTTTTAAAAAGATAAATCAGAATCCCTAGACAAGTTCAAAGCTTTCAAGGTGATGGATGAGAATGAGCTAGAATTGAGGATCAAATGCTTAAGGTTTAATAGAGGAGGTGAGTTTACATCAAATGAATTCAATATTTTTTGTGAATAACATGGGATAAAGGGATAGTTGTCTACTCCTAGGACTCTTCAGTAGAATGGAGTTGTTGAAAGAAAGAACAGGACAGTTCAAGAGGCTACTAGGTAAATGATGAAGGAGGCAAACCTACCAGAAGTGTATTGGAGAGAAGCTATACATACTACTATCTACATTCAAAATAGAGTTCAAGTCAAAGGTAATGGTACTAAAACTCCTTATGAATTGTGGTATGGAAGAGTTCCTACAGTGAAATATTTCAAAGTTTTTGGAAGCAAATGTTATATCAGAAGAGAAGAAGAGTTAGGGAAGTTTGATGCTAGGTGTGATGAAGGAATTTTCCTTGGACACTCTACTAAGATTAAGGCCTATCGGTGCTACAATAAGAGATTAAGAAAGATCATTGAGAGTGTTAATGTGAAGGTTGATGAAGATAGGGAAAGAATATCATATTTGAGTTGCTATGAATTAGATGAACCTGCTGTTATAGTAAATGAATAAAAAGTTGAACAAGATAGTCAAATTGAAGAAGAAAAGGCTCTGAAAAGTGTTGTTAAGACTCCCAGGTATGTAAGGATTAATCATTCTAAAGATCAAATTATTGGTGATAAATGAAAAGGGGTATTGACAAGGAAAAGTGCTGCAGAAGAATAGGTGAACTATTGTTTATTTTCAAAGATTGAACCTAAAATTGTAAGTGAAGCCTACAAAGATGAAAATTGGGTAAAGGCTATGGAAGAAGAGTTGATGCAAATAGAGAATAATCAAACTTGGAAATCGGTTCCTAGACCTGCTAATAAGAATGTGATTGGAACTAAAAGGGTTTTTAGAAACAATATGAATGAAAATGGAGAAGTAGTGAGAAACAAAGAAAGACTTGTATGCAAAGGATATTCTCATGTTGAAGGTATAGATTTCGAGGAGACTTATGCTCTTGTGGCAAGATTTCAAGAAGATCTTAGAGAATCACATGTGTTGGTAGTTAAGAGGATAATGAGATATTTAAAAGGCACTTAACACTATGGATTATGGTATCCTAAAGATATTGACTTCACTCTTAGTGCTTATACAGATGTAGATTGGGCTAGAGATGTTAATGACAGAAAAAGTACAAGTGGAGGTGCTTTCTTCTTGGGTAATAGATTTGTTTCATGGTTGAGCAAGAAGCAAGATTCAATTTCTTTGTCTACTGTAGAAGTAGAGTATATTGTTGCAGCATGTTGTTGTACTCAAGTGCTATGGATGAAGCAAACATTGAAGGATATAAGAGTTGTGTATGGAGAACCAATTTCAATCTTTTGTGACAATACAAGTGCTATAAACATTTCAAAGAATCTAGTGATGCACTCAAGAACAAAGCATATATCAATAAGGTATCACTTTTTGAGAGAAAAGGTAACAGAGAATGAAGTAAAGATGGAATATGTGTCTACAAAGGATCAGATTACAGATATTTTCAAAAAGCCTCTGCCTAAGGATACTTTTGAGTATCTCAGGGAAAAGTTAGGGGTTATTACCCCTCCTGCTCTAAACTAAGATGCATAGGAAGTGCATCAGTCCAGTGGTGCCCAAAGTCTCATTCTTTGATCTGGATTGATGTTTTGAAGGCTACCTCCCAGGGGGAGTAGGTAGATGTTGCTGATATGAGTTTCTGATTAAGAGCAGTAAGTGTTGCAGTATTACTGACAGGGGGAGTAGTGCAGTGTTAGTAAGATCTGAGTTGAGCCTTGACAACTAAAGAGAGAAAAGTTCTGGCACCCTTTGCCATTGATGTCAAAGGGGAGAAAAGTTCATGTGAAAAACTTAAGGAGAGAGAGATTATGATTGATGTCAAAAGAGGGAGAAAGTTGCAGCCAGAGAAAGCATAAAGTAAGGGGGAGCAAAAAAGCAAAGCAAGTTTGTTTGTCTTGATGGTTTTTCACATCATGTGTTTCCATCAATGACAAAGGGGGAGATTGTTGCAAGTATGAGCAGTAAGTGTTTTCATTGATGTCAACACCTAAGGTCAACATCTAAGGAAGTTATTTGGAAGTGTTTGAGAAGTTAGTACAATTGCAGAATTGTTCTATCTCCCAGAATAGTGCAGTGTTTTGCTTCGCATATCCTATAGATTGAATATCTTTATCCGCGGTTTGAAAGTTATATTAATGGGTGTCTTTAATTGTTATGTCTCAATTTTGAGCCTACAGTGTGAAGATTTGAGTGAGTTATGTTCACCAGAGTAAAAACTACTTTTCTAAGTCAATGGTGATAGGGAGAATATATTTTGCTTTGCATCTCTCCACATTTAAGTTTTATAGTCTGTGGTTCTAGGACTAAGTTTGGGATGATGTTATGTGCCTTCAGTTGAAGTGGTTCATGATTTGGTGCTTTGCAAGCAATCTTTTCTTTGTGATAGTGGTTGACAGTAATATTTAAGTGGTTCAGTTTGAAGAATCTTCTGGATAGAATGTTTGGAGGCTGTGTAAAAGTTCTTGATGATTGTAATGTGCTTGTGGATGTCTCTAGATCATGTTCCTACTTTTTTATTGGTTCACAAACTGTAATTCAGATTGTGATTGAAGTGTGTTCCTAAAGGTCTTAGTGTTAACACCAGTTTTGGCTAACCTGGTTGTTTTCACTACTTACAGTTATACTTTGAAGTTTGTGAAAGTGTGTTGTTGCATGGAACATTGCATTTGAGTCCTTGTTAAGGTGTGGTGTGGTCCGCATTCATTCCCTTCCACCATGGGAATGTTTAGGTCCAGACCTAATTTAAATATTGGTTAAGTTTATTGTTTGTGCCAACCTTGAAGATTGTTTCCAAGATTACGAATGTATAAATATGAGTTAGGTGATCAGGAAATTGAGTGAAGTTGTTGAGATAGATGAAATGGTTGCAAGTGTGATCCAAATGGTATAATAGTGAGCAGAAAAGAATATCTTTTTAATGCGGAGAGGTTGTGAAAGATTTAGTTGAGTTTGTGGTGGATCCCTAGTTCCTTGTGAGATCCATTCTCATTGTAACTATCTTCTTCTATCTTGTTCTACTTCAGGCAGTGACCCCCTTTGGTAGTGAGCCTCTTCCTTTGGCAATGAGCCCCTTCTTTTTGTAGTGAGCATTTTGGGTAGTAAGCCTTCAATAGTGAGCCTTGTAAATTTTGATATATCATTTATATTGTGAGTTAATCCTCATTGTGGTTTTTGCCTCATTGGGTTTTCCACGTAAAAATCTGGTGTCTCATGTGTGGATGTGTTTAATTTTCTAATTTCATGCTGTCATGGTTAAATCATAATAACAGTGATTAAGTGATTAATGTGTTGATGCTCACAAATAACTCTATATTTAAAAAGGGCACAAACAATGCCACTTTATGACTTTCTTTAAAATTGCATGTTTTTCCTTAGATTCGGTAGTATACAATCAGTGAACTAAATGAATAAGTTCTACAATCTTGCAAGACTCTTAGTTAGAAGATAATAACTATAATTGTATCTATCAGTTAAAATATGATATATATATATATATATATACACACACACACACAAAGCTATAGCGTAGGAAAGGATAGAATATATTTTATTTTTTTTGAAATCAACAAAAACTCTATTGTTTTGATATACTTTTTCAAGTTCAAAAATAATGAAAGTAGCTAGTATATTTGTTGGGTACTGAAGACTTAATTGGTAGCTTTTTTGGAGGTGGAGCAAGGGCTCACTCCAACCAAAGGGTAGGGACTAGTATTTCTTAATTAGATTAGTTGCTTTGTTACTTTCTGAATTTGTTAAAGTTTGATTCAAAATAGCATTAGTTGTTCTAATTTTTTTTTTGATTAATTTACTTTCAGCAGTTGCAATCTCTTAATTTCCTTAGATTAAAATTATTTCAGCAAGTCTTACTTTCAATAATACTTAGAATGCATGGTTAAAGAATAGAGGATTCAAGTTAGCATAGTTTGAATTTCAACTTTTAGGAGATTTGTTAGGAGGTTTGATAATTAAAAATCTGATGCAAATAGCCATGGACATGCCCTAGATTTGACAAACTAATATATTTAAATGCAAGGTGTACAACAACCCTTGTTATTTTTGGTGTTGTTTCGAGGGACTAGTGTTAGTGGATAAATTAATTAGTAGTTCTTAGGTTAGGATTAGAACAACATTTGCATGGTTAGGCAAAGAGACCCTCAAAGTCATTTTATTAAACAAAAACCTCAAAAAAATTTGTACCTGAGTAAGTAGTAAGGTGTATAAGAGTATTGTTGATAAGGAAACTCATTCATCCGATACTCTAGGAATATTAGAAATCTCAAATGTTCCTACATCCCCTCAATATCATATTATTTCATAATACATCCAATGCTCACAGGAAGAGCTAGAGGAAATTCAAACCAACACCCTAGAAGGTTCAAATCCTCAAGAAAACCAACCCAATCCAATTGCCATGGAAAATAACAATGAAAATGAAGACCCTCTCAGAAACAGACCTGTAGGGAGAACCTTCTCCTACCCAATAGCGCTTGATCCTAAGGGAAATGCTCCCATGTAGAAAATTTCCCCTTCAATACCTCCAAATTTTAGGGGAATTCCCACAGAGGATCCAGATCAATTTATGTTTGAATTTAAGGTATTGTGTCAAACATATAACTATGGTTTATGTTGTCCTATTTTTCCTTCAGGCCAAATAGCCCAAGGACCCCCTAAATTCTGCAAAATGTTGTAAATTGCCTTCAGTTATGTTTTAGGCCTGTTATGTGTTTTGCCTTATAAAATCCTGCCTTCTTCCATCAAAAATACCTAATCTGAGAAAACCTAAATGGAAGAAATCCCCCCTTCAAAAAATCCAAAAAATTTCTAAGTTTCTACCTTAATCTTTTGCCTTATTAGCAAACTTGAGAGTTGGCAAACTAAAAAGTAAACTAATAAGGCAAAGAAATTTCTCTTAAGGTAAACAAGGCAAAACAAGCATTTTTCAGTGAAATATATGGTTCGCGAACCTATCAGTTCACCGACTAGCTAGTTAGCCGATGGAGGAGCGAAGGCAAAAGAACAAGGAAAGGGACAAAGAGAAAAGAGTTAAGTTTTTCAAAAAACTTAGTGGTTCACCGATGGCCAAGTTTTCCAATGGCTTAGTTCATCGACAGGGTGACCCACCAGTGAGGAGAAAGGAAGTGGTTCATGGAGGTCACAGATCATCGATTAAGAAAAAGACAAGAAGGAAATGGTTCACAAAGGAGAAGAATCAACGATAAGACAGAAAGAGGAAAAATAAAAGAAGAGAATGAACTAAATGAGGTGATAACAGTAAACACAAATGAGCTAATTAAAAAAGGCAAGTTGTCAAAAAGCCATCTCCATAACACTATTCTTTTAGGGCCATCATTATGTGCATAAACATTGATAATATTAATAGAGAGGCCATCAATGTCAAGCATAATCCAAACAACAATATGTTTGAGCTCTTCTTCAAATGTAGTGATGTAGGAGCATCCCAAGGTGTGAGAGCAATCTTACATAAATCAAGAATATTGTGCTGACACTTATTTGTTTGTTTACAAGTTTCCAATTATTAATCAATTAGAAAAGATGTCACTGCATACCACTACATTTTCATATCTACACAAGTGCAATTTAGAGTATATGTTATAATAGGATACATCTACATCATATAGATATTTCAAGATATTTGAAGCACTAGACATGCATAACTTGGTTTTTGAACCTATACCAAACTAATAAGCTTACATATTTTACTGTTCATAACTTGTGCCAGCTTTCTAAAAGTTTATGCCATCAAAGGAATATGTATAGAGATACATGGGACCCAAGATATTTTATGGTGAGCATTGCATGAAATCCCTTTATACCATCATCACCACACTTAATTGTAAAGTTCAATCTTCATGCTATCCAACTACACATTTCATTGAGCTTTGCTCCACCTTGTCGTCAATGTAGAATCATTCTAAGGCTTGGGATTGATATATATACATTACTCATAATAATTTTAAGGAATCAAGAGGGAGTGAGGAAGAAGAGTGACAAGGAAGTCATTTGGGAGTTGAGAGTTGAGAGCTGAGAGTAAGGAGAGTGGGAGTATGGACTTGAAGAAGAGGGTAAAGATTTTGTAGGGAAGATAGTTGCTAGAAGTTCAACACATGGGAATATATTGTAATATCATTTGAATGAAATGGTCATGGTCTAGAATGTAGGAAGACCAATTGTAGTATATTTTAAAATTCATTCATGATTGAGAAATTAATAGAGTTTTTGTTGTTGTTTCGTTGAGTTTCCACTATGAGTGTGAGTTGTTTTATTTGGATGCATGGTCGGACAATCCTTTATTGGATCCTTTGCACATGACTACATCAAGTGGTATCAAAGTAAAGGTTTATAATCTTGAGAGACAAAGAGAGATTGGAATCCTGAGAGAGAGGAAGTTTCTACTTTTTGATCAATCACTAAATTGAAGCAACTTGTGGATAAATCATTGAGTGTGAGGCAATCACAAGGGTTTGAAAGTAGATCACTAAACTTGACGTAGCCAACAACAAATTTGTGAAAGAGAAAATTTGGAAAGATGGAGAAAATATACTACCAACTATGAGTAATTTGTATAAGGAAATTAAGTGAGAGCAATGAGATCACCCTTTAGATAGAGTGTTGCCAGTTAGGTAGTCTAGTAATTGCATACATAAAGAGAATGTGAGAGGTGAAGAAGAGTTATGAGCGAGGTGGATAGATTACTAACTAGACAGAATCTACCTAATAATTTTAGTGGATCTACAGGTGAGCAGATAGAGCACTAAAATTTGAGGCAATCTACAAGTAAGTATTTTGTGATTTGACTTGAAGATGAGAGAAATTAATGCAAGCCCTATATTTGAGGTTTCTAATATGAAGAAAGGACCCCTAGAAAATAAATTTTAATTGTTAGATTTGAGGCTAAGTGAAGTAGCAAGTAGAATTGAAAGGTTGGAAAGATATGAGAAAACAAAACCAATTTTGGATGTGAATAAGAATAAAGAAATAAGAATAAAAAAATGTAGATATCTGGAAAGAGATCTTGAAATGTTGATTTGGGAGTTTAAAAAACTAGAAGAAGATAAAGATGAGTTTTGGGAGGATGAAGCTACAAAAAGGTTGGAAATGATATCCCACATGGTAAAGAATATTTGGAAACTAATTGTAAGCTTTGAAGTAAAGGATAAGAAAAAAATAGAGATCAATTTAGATGAAGGAAGAGAATATATAGAGGATGAAGACATGGAAGATGATTTCCTAGAGGAAGGTGAGGAATTCGATGATTGGGAGGACCAAGATATTTCTATGGAAGACACAATAAGAAAAGAATATGTGAGTTATGAATTGTGAACATGTTAGTAATACTTTTGAGGATAGATTTGTATATCTAAAGATTGATGATAATGAAAGAAAGGAAAAAAGAACACTTGTCAAAGGTATAGATTTAGTTATTGGTGACATAATTATAGATGCAATGACATTGGAAGTGGTGATAAGATTGGAAAAGATAAAATAAGTGGAGTTATAGGACCGAAAAAGAGCACAAGAATGATGCTAAGTGAGATTGAAGAAAATTTAAGAAAGATAGAAGAGGAAACAAGTAAATGTGGTGACATAGAAAACAAGATCAAGGATGTACTAGTGATGGCAGTTGAAAATAAAAGAGAATGTGGTCACACTAAGGAGAAATACAAATTTTTGGTAGGGTATGAGGTTTCAAGACAAAATTGAAGACACTACAGAAGAAGGAAAGTAGATATAGACTACAAATGGATATGTGATAAAATTTATGATGGGAGAAAATAAGTTTGATACAAGTCAAAAAACAATATGTAGAGCTATTGAGGATGAGGAGTCAAGAGAAAGAGAAATACAAAAGAATCAAATATGCAATGAAGTTTCGCCAAATTTAAGAGTTCATGGGGGAGTGGAGTTAGCATGTAGTAAGTGCAATGTAGGTGAAAGTTTTGATATGATCATAAAGGATTTTGGATGGATAGTAAAGAGAAATCAATACTTGAAGGATGGACAAAAAGGTGGAATAGCAAAATCAAATGTAGTGAGGATGTTTGACATTTGTAAGGATGAACATTTCAAGTTCTAGTGAGAGGATAAGATATTTTACTATGAGTTGGGAAGGAATGATCATGGACAAGGTATATATGAAGAGGTAGACAATAGTTTGTATTGTAGAGGAAAAGAATGGAAATATGGAGGTAACAAAGGAAAAATGAAGTTGAAGTAAGATATGAGGTTAGTATACTCAATACAAGGACTTGTGGCAACAAACATGGGTATAAGAGGAAATTGGAGAAAAGAATTTATACAATGGTGTAAGCAAGATTGGAAATGTGAAGATTTATTTTATGATGGAAAGTGATAATAGTAGTCAAGATTTGATAGTAGATAAACTAAGGGAGTGGCTAGCACAATTGCTTGAACTGGATAAAGAATGTGAAAGGAAGGACGCTTGAAGGAAAGGAACAAAGTAGAGGAATTTGTAGAACTAAAGGAGGTAATTGGAAGATATATTTTGTAGGAGGGGAGTTTCTCAAATAGGGTAATCAAAGGAGTGTTAGAAGTGATTGGGTAAGGAAAACATGTGTTGAATTGTACCAATGTAGTAGGAAAGGTAGATATGAAGGATGTATGAAGGTAGAAGACACCATGGTTATGATATTTTAGAAGGATGATAGCAGATAGTTAGAAGTAGTTGTGATTGGGATAGTGGTAGGTAGTGCAGGTTTATAAAACAATAGAAGTTGGGAGTTTGCAACAAGGAATTTTGGCATAGACATGGAAATAACAATTATAGGTGAATCTTGTAGTATACAAAATGAGAGCCAAGATGAATTTAAAGATTGGGCATTGTAGATGAAGAAGATGATAGATAAATCTAAACACCAAAATATAATAGAGGAAGGCATGAGATTGCTTAGACTAGGAGGGATAGAGGTTGAAATAAATGGAAGTGTATTATATTGGTGGGAGAGATTCAGTTCCAGAAGAGTGAAGTGGAAGATGAGGGAACCTTTTATAAGAAACCACATTGAGTTGATCTTAGAAGCCTTATTTGCAAGCACTATACTCACAAATCATCTATTTGAGGCACCTGATGCAGGAGCATCCCAAGGTGTGAGAACAATCTTGCCTCAATCAATAATATTATGCTTTCACTTATTTATTTATTTATAGGTTTCCAGTTATCAATCAGTCACTAAAGATGTCACTATATACCATTGTATTTGCATATCTATCCTGATGGTTTGGAGAATATGTTATAATAGAATACATCTATGTAATAGCCATGTTTCAAGATATTTAGAGCACCACACATGCATAACTTGGTTTCTAAACCTATACCAAGATGGCAGGCTTATACAGTTCATAACTTGTGCCAACTTTTTGGAAGTTTACACCATCCAAGGTGTTGGTTCTCAAAAAAGTAGGTTTTTAGACCACAAGAGGGTGCCAATCCCTTGATATGTTTTTGGTCAACAAAACAAGGTTTGTACAACAAAACCCCCTACTCTTTGGCACTGCCAGACCTAGGCAGGTATACCTAATCAATAAGGCAGATTTGGAAATATAAATGGATCCTAATTGAGGCAATTTTACTCACTATGGCACGTAGGTGTGAGAAAACTACATAGATTGTTTTCTAATTCCTAATAAAACCTTGAAGTATAGAAGATGTGAATTAAATTTGTGTAAAGAGTTCTAAAATGGATCAGTGCCTAACCTATTGGGTGGATAGAGTCAGCGGATAAATGATGATTATGGAGATAGATGCATAGGGTTGTTTGGTTTATTTCTTAGCTTAACTCTAACTATTGGGTACCTTTTATGTGTCTGCACCTTATGCAGACATAAGTTTGTAAGTTACTATACTCTTCTTACCAAATCCCAGTGATATTCCCCTAAACTATTGTGAGCAACTGAAAGGAATTTTAATCCTGATAAGAAGGAAACCTAACCAAGACAATTTGTTTAAAGGTTTTAAACTCCAGGCAAAGACCAATGAACATAAACTTACTTGGGAGGACTTAAATCAACTTCTCTTCAGAAACCAACCAAATTGACCACACACCAATAGTAAATGTATTGTGCCAAATTATGTTAATTTGAATAATTTGAAGGAACCACTTTGGAGACAACATAGTAGCATATAATTATAAGACTTCAATCACAACAGTTGAACACTAGAAATGAATCAACATTCAAGAACATTCTACTCCATTGTATTGCCTCAAAATATTCACATTAATTGCAAAAAGGTTTGATGTAAAGATGTGTTGCTAAAAGTCTACTGTATATAATTGTATTTCTACCTCTGTATTCTTTTTCTCCACAATGTCTTAACTTAAATAGTTAGATGCAGAAGAGATGCATCTCTTCATAAGTGTCTTTTGAACATTAATTAACAATTACACAATTTAACTAGGCCTTAACTAGCCATAAATGGATCTTAGTGATATGATCCAGGTACCTTTGGCTCAAATGCGTATCTACACACTCCATAGTACTTTTTGCAGTGAACTCCATGGCAATCATTCTTTCCATGCATGCACAGGCTCCCTCCAATGTTTGATCATCACTTTTTATAGCTTCCAAGGCCTCATGTAGGATCATCTGGCACTCCTTCATCCAATCTTGCTAGTACTTCAGGCTTTTATCATCTTTGAACAATGTAGGCACTATTTGGGAAGCTTCAATAAACTCATCAGCTTCTGCCTGAAGGTATCCATGGAAGTTTGTGTGAACCTTAATCAAGCCCTTAGTATTGGAGATAGCCTCAGTGTCCAAAGTACCTCTGCCCTGTATCTCCTAGAGTTTTTCCTCAAGTCTTCCAGCCAACCTATTGTGTTCTTGAAGAGCATTTTAATTCTTTGAATAAGTGATCCACAATTTATCCATCCATGCCATCATATTATTATGCCTTCTTTTGAACACAGTGGTGAGTGCATCAAATCTGGCTTGTGTTACTTGGGTGTTTACCTATGTTGTTTCATCCATGTCTATTGTTCGTGAGCTTTCTCCTTGGATTAACATTTTGGGAGGGATTGAATCCTTTAAGAAATCATTTTCCTTTTTTGTTCTTTCCCAGCTCATTTTATACATATCCCTTTCCTTAATCAGCATCTAAATTTGAGCTTTATTTAACTTAGCCACATTTATTCCAAGGTTTGCTATGACAACTAGATCAGTTTCACTAGCCTTCAATGTCATTACATGGCCAAAGGCTTTTTCAGTGTCAATAACAACAAGCCTTTTGTGTGGTGGGCACAAAGCCCAAATCATGAGAGAATTTTCATCCAGATTATATTTTGTCCCAATATACACTTCAATCACTCCTTCAAAACTGAGCTTGTGTTTTGGATTGTCATTATGCAAGAAACTATCAAAGACAAGTGCTGAATTCAAATCAAGACCAAGGAATATCATCACACTAGATTACTCTAGTAATCTTCTTCCCTTTTTCGGAGTCATATTTCTCATCTCATTCTCCACATCCATTTTTAATGTATTTAATAATTGTGTCTCATTATTCGGTGTAATGTCTAAGGTTGGTTCCCTAATAGCCTTGCCTTTGTGTTTATACAAAAAAGTCTTGAATTCAGGAGTGTGAATAAACTAGTCATCTGAGATGAAGGATTTGTAATCTATCTACCTAGCATCATTATCACCTGTCTCCTCAATTTCTAACCCTCTCTCTAGAGACTGATATTGTTCAATTATGAATTTGGGAATTGTGTCAGACAGGTCATGGGGTTCTAATGCAACAAACCCTTCACTATTAGAGGAAAATACCTTGACTTCTTGTGCTTCCCTCCTTCTCTTTTCCACTTCTTGGTTATATTCATCAATAGCCATTTCAGCATCTGCTTCTTCCAAATTTCTTATAACATCATCATGAGGAAAGGGCACATGAGCATATCCACTCAGATTTTTCTTTTTCCTAGCATAATCAATGAAACCTTCTGGGTCAAATCCTTTCCTGTGTACTGCTCTCCTGAGATTAAAATGTGATAATTTGTCAAAAATGAGATCATAACCCTCTTTTTCCAACACAGTAAAATCACCAAAACACAGTGTACTTGGCATAAATGATTGTTTGTCATATGCACTGAGATTCATCACATTGGAATAATCAACTTGTCTGACTATTTCTAAGTATGCCACTCTGTCTGGCACAATTCTTGGTAACAGAAAAGGGGTATCTTCAAACCAATATACCCTGATCATAGTGAATCAAGAAAATAGTACCAATCACCCCAATTATGGTTTACAGTGGGTGGCCCATCAAAATCGTTGGGTCTTAAAAATCTCTTTATTTCATCTGACAAGGAATAACTACAAGGATAACCTAACATCTGTACAAAGTCTTAACAAAGAATTCTTCAAAATGGGCATAGATAGAATTTACAAACCTACTGTCCCATATAGAAGTCCATAATTGTTGGGCAGTGGTTGACCATCCTTATCAAGTTGTGAAATTTTCAATTGTTCTGGCCATAGATTCAACTCTTGACCATAATATAAAATCATATGCATGAGAGCAAAGTAGTGTCTGAAGATTATTGTTGGGGAACTATTCTTAATAGCCATTAGACCTAAATCTATTCCTTTAAAAAGATACGTAGCATAGTCAAATGTTCTTGCATGGTGGCACTGAATGTCTACTGAGATGACCATGGGTGTTATGGACATGAACTTTGGAACTTCAGTTCCCAACACCTGCCCCACTAAATAATATGTATATCTCATGTAAGGTTCAAATAAGTCAACATGGAATGGTGGTCCATCCCCTTCTTCAAATGGCACTAAATTTCCCTCACTTCGTGGTCTATGCAGTGGCAGTCTCCACCCCTTATAGGTGGTGTCCAATCTTAAATATTCCTTTACTAGATCTTCGTGTGAAATAGGAGTATTATATGTGTCATTCAAACCAAAGACCTCACAAACTGCATTCTTGGATATATGAATAAAGGGTTCTCCTTGCAAATTGCATAGAGCTTTTTTATTAGGATTGTAATGGTATGCCAACAGTTTTAAGAGGTCTATATTCACAAAAACATCTGTGACAACCAATTTCCCCAAATTAAGTTGCCAAGGGTTGCACACAGGTTCCATCCTATTCCTCCAATGGTAATGGAACATGAATAGCTCATATCCTCTGATAAGGGTCCATATGTTCCCCACATACTTATATTTGTCCTCTAGTTTTTCAACATCTACCCTTAGTTGCGCAATTCTCCTAGCTTTGGGTCCAGAACTAGGCAATTGGTCTATGAGATCTTGGTTAAGTTTTCTCTCCTATGTTTTCTTCCCTTTTTCTGTTTCAACTTTTTGTTTTTTATCCTTGGTTTGGCCAGTTTTAGTCTATTGTCTTCTTTTTGACTTCGAAGAACTTTCCATTTTGTGATAAACACCAGAATTTGACTATATTTTAATTGCAAGGAGGTTCAGAGGACTTACTTGTATATCTTCTACACGAATTTATTGTCCTCTGATGAATTCCTTACTCCTCGTGTGCAACCCTTTGATTTCTGACTTTGGTTCAATAGGGTTCAGAATAACTCCTATAACATCATGTTCAATCGACCATTAATGGTTGCCGCTAAAATTGAATGCAGCAAGTTCACGAGTTTCAACATGTCAAGGCGATGCTTTTTTTATATTGGTGAGACTTCTTTAGTTTCATGTCGATCAGTATGCTATGTTTAGCACCATTTTCTTTCATATGTTCATAACTTAGTCATCAAGACTATGTTGGTGTCTTTATGAAGTGTCCCTTTGATTTTTTGTTTTGATCAAGGAGACCACTTTGTAGTTTCATCGATTCGGGGAGACATTATGATTCTCATCCCGACAGCATGGTGATCAGAATTGATGAGTACTCTTCTAGGTGTCGGTGAGTGTCTCTTCGACAAATGGAAGTTGTTTTATCATTATCGGGCTGACAAACGCTATTGTTAAGAAAATATAACAATTTCCTGATGTGTTAAGTATTTCTGATGTTTTGTCTTTATCACCTAACTTTATTGGAACATATCGGCAAGACTTTTACCGAAAAGATTCTGTCTTCTCATGTCGGGGTGACTTATATGGTCGGGAGGAGTTAAAGATTTTACCTCGATCATATATGTTATCCTGATGAACTTATTACTTTATGTCGGGGAAAGATCACTTGCTTCTTGATGATAAGTTATCAGTCAGTGTGACTTATAGACTCAGTATGATTCTAAGATTTCACTCCAACTGATTTACTCACATCGATGAGCTTTCATCGGTAATACATATGGAATGTCTTGCCGATCATCAGGTAACTTTTACATATGAGATTTTGATCATTAAGACATTGATTATTTCTTTCCGATATGTATATTAGACTTAAAAGCATATCTTCTTGTTCGGAGAGAGGTGTTTAGGGTCTTGCCGATAGTGAGGAATTGCTATCAGAATTAAGCTGTGATTAGAGGACTATGTATCTGAAAGGATATATTTATGAAATTGTTATTTTGTAGGCTATGAGATGGATCTTGTCACACAAATTTTGGTAATCAGTTTTGATCAAGAAGTCAACATGAGGGATATTATTCAAGGTATGTGAAGGATAGGTAGATTTCTAGCAAATGAAGAGTGTGAAATTTTCCAGTTCTAACACAAGGAATATGTACAAAGATACATGGGACCTAGGATAGTTTATGGTGATCATCACACAAAGACCCTTTATACTCTCATCACCTAACTTAATTAGAAAGGTCCATCTTCACATCTAGCTAGCTACACATTTCATTGAGATTTGCACCACCATGTGGCTGACGCAAAATCATTATAAGGCTTGGGATTTCTATATATACACTACTCACAATCATATGAAGGCATCAAGAGGGAGGGAGGAAGAAAGGCAAAAAGGAAGTTAGTTAGGAGTTGAGAGTTGAGAGCTAGGAGCTAGGAGAGTGGGAGTACAAAATTGAAGAAGAGGCTGAAGATTATGTAGGGAAGATAATTTCTATAAGTTCAACATATGGGAATATATTGTAATATCATTTGAATATGATAATTTCATATTCTATAATGAAATAGGTGTGGCCTAGCATGAAGAAGCCCAATTGAGGTAGATTGTAATTCATTTATGATTGAGAAATCAATAAAGTTTGTGATTTCATTCTTTGATTTTTTTATTGGGTGATCCCACAATAGTGGGTTACACTTTTTGGCCAAACTTGACATTGAAATGAACATTTTAAAAAAAATCTTCACTTTCGGACACCTGTAGTTGCTAAACCATGAGGAATTTGAAGATGATGCAAACTAGTGATTTGTGACATTTTGTCTGTAGATTCTAAATATATATTTTTAAATTTTTTTGGAATCAAATTGTATTTCTTTTTCTATATCCTTCTATAACTAGTTTTTAATAGTAAACACCATTTTTAAAGAGTGATGTGTACTATAAAGCACATAACTTTTTTTCTATGAAGGATAAAATTCTATTTTTTTTGAATTTAGATTTGTAACTACAATATCTAGAGGATGCATTTGGTTTCATAAATTTTTATTAAATATTTTTTTAATTAAGCTTCAAAGTCAAACCAATTACAATTTAGACATAGGTGTACTATAAAGCACATAACTTTTTTTGTATGTATTGAAATTCAATTTTTTTTGTTGGATCAAAGACATGAATACCAAGAGGATAGATATTTTTTAGAATTTTTTTTGGTAATATACTCTTTTTCCACATGTACAGAACAGAGAGCTTGATTTTTGGTGAAAAACCTATGTTTAATTAAACTAAAAAATAAAATGTATAATAAAACCAAAATATATTAAAATTATACTTGATGGGGAGCTCATTTTGAGGACTATAATCATGCAGATGGGTTTGTCAAGTTGATTCCATTTTGATCCTCAACCTAAGCCTTGAAACCCAAAAATCTACATAAAATTGCAACTGGAGGGGGGCGAGGGCAAAATAAGGGGGTTCTAATGAAAGGGGGTTCACTAAGACCCCTTCTAATGAATGGGGGTTCTAGCGAACAGGGGTTCATTTGAACCCTATTAAAATAACATTAAAAAAATCAAACAACAATAAGGGGTGTTCGCTCGAACCCATTATTTTATTAAAAAAATTGGCCGATGGAAAGTGGGTTCACTCAAATGGGGGTGTTCGAGAGAACCCATTTATGGGTTCTAGTGAACACCCCCATTCAAGCAAACCTCTCCAAAAAAAAATTTCCATGCACGAGAAATTTTTCTCTCAATGCAATTGTAACCCACTATTGTGGGATCACCCTATTATGATAAGTGACAAAACTAGGGTTTCAATCCCATTACAAAATGGCCCATGAGGTGCACAGTAGAGACAAAAGAGTCCAAAAGAGAAATGCTATACTAGTAGAAATAGAAGGCAACTAGAAACATTGGACTAATAGCCAACCAATAGCGTACCACCACTAAAAAACAATAGAGAGCAAAAAACCCAAGACTAGTTGAACTGACCCCCATCTTCCATTAAGAAGTGGTACAACTCTTCATAGTCCTTCAATTTCTTGTTCCCTATGCCATGTTTGTTTAATTCAAGGTCTTGTAGGACAACCAATGTGGTTGCTGATCTCTGCATAACTTTAGATGCAAACCGACCAAGGATTTTGAAACTTTTCTTCAGTTTTGTGATTCTGGCATTCATGGCTTCCATCACAGACACCTCCTTGGAACTGGTTTCCCCTTCCTTGATGACCTAGTTTTCCTTCTTATGCTTAGTAGAATTCTCAATCTTAGAACCTGAGAGATTCATCTCTGGGAAAAGGATAAGGCCTTCATCATCCATCTCACTACCCATCTTTGAACCAAAAATCTCCTCATCCTTCTCAACATTTTCCTAGTTGTCTATGTTATCTTCCTTCTTCTCTGAGTCATTGGAAACTACTTGTTCCTTAAGTGAAGGGGTAGGTTTCACTACAAGTCTAATGGACCTCCTAGTCATGGGCATTCTGACTTTACCTTGGGGCATAATCTTCCCCTCATCTTGAGTCTCCTCACTGTCTTCCTCTTCAACACCTGAAATCTCAACCGCCTTACCTTTCTCCAACTTGTGCCCCTCTTTCCTAAGAAGCTCACCAACATTAAAAAATTTACCAACGTCCTCTTTCCCACCTTTGGCTTTCTTCTGAGTATTCTCACCCTTGTTATCCATGATGACAAGCTTTCTTTTGGTGGATTTCATACGTGAGTTGGGACTACCAATTTTAGGAGCAATGTTGGCCTCAGCCTGGCTAGGGGGGTTACAAGCCAATTTGGGAGTTTTCACCAGGCTAGTTTTGGTACTGGGTTTTTTCTTGGAAGTAGAAACCCTAGTGTCTATGGGAGTCTCTAGCAGTTTCTCAGGGGTGAGTTCACTAATAACCACTCCATGACTCTGGTCTTTGGCATGCTTAGGGGCACTAGGGAAAATTTCAACCTAGGTAGTCATAATCTATTTAGGTGGGCATAAAGCTAGATGAAACTTGCACAGCCAGTAGATGAGACCTTGGTGCAGGGGTATCAAAGGCTTCTTAGGGTTTAGGGTTGTTGGAAAGGTGGTTGCCATTGCACCAAAAGATCAACCTATTAATGCCTGATACAACTGCTAGAGTTAATGAATCCATGGGAGGCGGTTAAGCCTTGTCACGAACCTAAGCGTTGTGCTACACAACACAAGGAGACCAAGGGCACACACCTTGCAACAATCCCCCCAATGCAAGTGAGGGGTTTGAACTCATGACCTAGGATCTGATACTAATTGTTAGAAAGGTGGTTGCCGTTGCACCAAAATATCAACCTATTAATGCTCGATATAACTGCCAGGTTAATGAATCCACTGTTTAGTAGAAAAAGGGGGGAGACGAGATTGATAGGTGATTTAGTTTAGATCCTCCTTTCACTACAAACATTCAAGGACATTCAACTAAGTTGAATCACAAATCTTGCAAGAGGATTCACCTACAGGTTGATAGTCACTTGTAACAATGTGGAAATTTAGAATTTGTTGACTAATGTATTAACTTAATGCCCGATTATGCTTATAACCCTTTAATTATGCAAAATTGTAAACAAATGGATGAATCTCAACAAATGCTCCTAGACAGATGTGTAATATTCAGATTAAATACATACCATGTTTCAAGATTCTGGTTCCTAAAATGTTAGGGGCTAAAGAGCAGGTGCCCAAGCCCAAGGTACAGTTTTTTGCAGAGATTCCCAAAAATGATCTGTAACCTATTTCTACTATTCTGGAGGTTTTCAAGTACAGAGATCCGGAGGGCTTCGAGGCAAGTGCCCAAGCCCAGGTCCTACTTTTCTACTTAGATTTGCAATCTCAATACTCTGTCACAGCCTCCTGCAACTCCACTTCCATAGAACATGACACCTATCACTTGTAATCACAAAGAAGGGGGTTGGGGGTTGTGGTGTTTAGGAGCTTGCCTCAGTCAAGCCCCAGAATGGCATTTAAGCCTTCCAACACCATTGTTTGATAAGGATTGTGTATCCCTATGGGATAGAGGCAAAAACAAATGATAAACTTGATAAATGATTAATTCAACACAAATAGATATCACGGAGGTGTAGCTCGCATGTAGATGAAAATCCTTCAACACATGAGAAGATGAAGCCAAATCTACAAGCACAACAACAAGACAAGTCTTCTTTGCTACAATGAATGCTTTGAATGCTCTAAAATCATAAGTTTGCCAAAAGTTCATAATCATCTTCTAGCTTACAAATGAAACCCTAAACATGCTTATATATGCATTCCCACTACAAATTTTGTAATCCAAACTTAAGATGTCAACAACGGAACCTTTTAACAGTCACATAACAGACGTTTAAATTTAGGACCTACCTAAAATAGGACAAGATTAGGGCGCAAGTACCCAAGCCCCTAGGTCCTATTTTAGGGTAGGGTTAAGCCCACATATGTCCCTCAAGCCCCATTTGACATGGGTTTCAGGCCATTTTGCATCAGGAGTTAAAATGAACATGCATAATGAAAACAGGGGACCCCGAGAGCTAAACTTAGGAGGTAAAAGTCCTAGGGGGACATTTTACGATGTAACATTTAGCCCCCACTTTAATGTATGTATGAACACATGACCCATATATGCATTAAAGTAAGGTCAAAACACAACAAACATGCCAGGCACTTGAAGCTGATGCATACACAGAGATTGAGGAACCATTTCTAGCCCCTAGTCTTAGGTAGACATTAGAGAAAACATATCACAAACATGCCAAACACAAAGAAGATAGTAACATGCACACAAAACATAGAGAAGATAGTATTGAAGACACACAAAACATGATGAATATAGTGAATGCAGTGATTATTTCTTTTTCATTTTCATATATATGAATGAATGCAGATACATGGAAAGTAAAAATGCAACACACAACCTCAAAATGTAGTGAGAGACTCATCGCCACACAACTTTAGACTACATATGGGGGAGAAGACACGTAATACAAATCTCAGAGCACAGGGAGGGACTCATCGCCACATAGTTTTAGACTACACTTGAGAACAAACACGCCATACAAAACCCAAGGTGTAGGGAGGGACTCATCACCACACAGCTTTAAACTACACCTAGGACAAACACACCATACAAAACCCAAGTGTAGTGAGGGACTCATCGCCACACAACTTTAGACTACACAAGGGGGAAAACACACGGAAAACACGAGCATCGTATAGCATGCCAAAGACATACTATACATCTAAAACATGGCAAACAAGGTAATGGAAGGAACTTATTGTTAAGCCCCCACCATCTCAAGCATGCCACAAGCACACCTGATGGTTAGGCTTATGCCACAATAACCGCCAAAGACGCGCTTAAGGGAGGATACACCAACCCTGCCTACTCAGAGGACTTTTGAAATAAAAAGGATGTGCACTAGCTCAAGAGATACACCATCCCCACCTTCGCAGAGGGCTTAGAATAAAAGGATATGCACGATATCCCGCCTCCACAGAGGGCTTAATGATTGCAATATAGAAAAAGATGTGCACTTGCGCTAGAGATACAACATCTCACCTCCACAGAGGGCTTACAAAGATGCTTTGTTAGGATCAAAATCATCAAACAACTTACCTTTATATGCCCCCACCTTAAGGTGGTTGATATCATGTACCAATATCAAGCACATTAAGGTAGAGATAAAACACACAAGGGAACAAGAGCTTTCACAAAGCCCATGCCCCCAAAGGTGACATGTACTTCACAATCGTTGAATGTTCCCACAAACACACACTTCTTAATCTAAGAAATGCATGAAAACATTACATAAAGAGCCAAGGCTACACAATGGGTTTGAGTCTGAGTCTAGATATAGGGCTTATACTACAGGCATCTCAGAACCCAGTGTAAACAATAAGGCAAGACACCTAAAACAATCAAAGTGCATGGAGCAAATGTATTGTTATGATTTGTTAGCAAAGATAAGACAACATCAAATATCACACTAAGTGATTCTACTAGCCAAGCATCAAATAATATATATCAACCCCATCGTCATGTATGGACTAGGTCTATTTTTGCTTTGCTCGCTAAAGGGAAATGCAGTCCATATCAGTATTATTTGTTTTTCATCATCCACCAGCTAGATAGAACCACTAGAAGAAGTTAAACAATAAAATGAGAGAGGAGAACATGTGTCTTAGGAATAGTCATGTAGGAGGGTACCCCTAGGTCACCAACTGCAACGCTATGCCCTTAAGACACAACACACAACAATAAAAATAGAGGAGAAGCAATATAGAAGAATGATGATACAAATAGAAGAAGGGTCACAATAGGGGTGGTCTCCCAGTATCCTTGACCTTACAAGAGTATCAATGGTCATCCAAGGAGGCCTAAACAACACATAACACATCACAAGGGGATCACAACACAGAGAGAAGGGTTAGAAATACTTACCTAAAATAACCCAATGCTAACAACATATATATCTAGGAGTAGGCCACCCTTGAGAGAAACTAGAATAGGTGCTACAACAAGTGTGGCAAAATGAGGGAGAAATACTAACCTATTTCAATGGGATATTACTTGGTGGATAACTCATGTCTATCATCTCAGGATATATCATATTTAGTCTTGAAATTGTTGATATTGTAGTAGCATTAGTACACTTATTCACTATCCTCTTAGGAGGTGGAAGAAGTGATTTGTTTTGAACAATCTTGACATCCATCCATAAGGAATTTAATGTGAGAGACCTTTCTTCATTCACTAGTGCTACATCTTTTGGAGAGAGAGCATAGGGATGAAGGGAAGGTAAGGTGTTGTGAGGATAATTGTTACAGTTTGTACCTTTAGTGATGTGCAAAGAATATGCAACCAAAAGAGAGGTAGTCAATGTTTTTAAGTCCTTAGTGATATCCAAATGACTTGAATATTCAATCAAAGGAGGGAGATTAAGGTTCTTCTCTTCCTTAGTGATATCCAAGGTGTGTGAACAATCAACTAAAGGAGGAAGGTCAATGGGATGATCCATAGAGGCTTCATGCACTATGGTAGAGATAGAATTTTTAATATTGTTAGATGAATTCTCATTATCTATCCATGGAATGTTCCTTGTTAGAGGGGGTTCTTTATTCACTAATGCTTCATCTTGGCCAGAGAGAGCATTGGAACTGAGAGATGGTGGTGGTTCTTCATTCACTAATGCTTCATCTTGGCCAGAAAGAGAATTGGAATGAAGCTATGGTGGTATGATGTTAAGGGATGTGTCAATGAATTCATCCTCTTTGACCAAAGTGTCCTAATAAGTGGGAACAACTTTGGAAGAGAGATCATAAGGTAGAACTAAGTTACCATCACATGTTTAGTAATAGGAGTCTTAATGGAATGTTTAATAGAGATAATGTCATCTAAGGGTTCGTCTAACATATTGAAGTCATCACTACTAAATGTATTATTAGCTAAGAATTTAGTGAGATCATCTAATTTCAGAGGATATGTTCCCATGAGGCTTGTGAAGCTATCAAAATCAGATATATAGCAAAGGATTTCTTATGTGGAACACATAGAAATATCAACATTATATGTGCATGCTATTTGTTTCAAGACTTGAGGATGTTCATGAGTAAATTTAGAAAAATTATCAATGTCTATGATGTATGCAAACAAAGCTTCCAAAGATGAATAAAAAGAAGTATCCATGATGCTAATTTGAAAGAGCTCAAATATACACTAATTTTACAACAATCAACAAGGCAAAATACGTGAGACTATTTTGCACCAAAGCACTTGTTTGAGGGAAACAGGTACTAAAAGACATAGGGAATCCACAACAAACACAATGGGTAGGAGGAAAGAGTAAAACACAACAAGACCCAATTGATGATTTTAGAGGTTCTGATCCAAAAGATGTGAATGAAGTGTGTGGACAACTAGTGTTGAAATACACACTGTGTAATTAAGAAGATGCCAATTTTCACACAATTTAATGAAATAAAGCCCAATTTTCAAATGATAATTGAATGAATGCTTTAATATGGATGCAAGGTCTGAAATGAAAGAGATTTAGGGTGAATTTAATGAAACAACACTAATTTATGTTTGCTTATGTGCCTAAAAATGCTCAAATTTTTCACTTTTTTCAATTTTTTCAATGCAAATGACTAAAAGATGAAGTGTTGTAATGAAATTGATGAGTGGAAGAAAATTATAACTATAATATCAGTCCAATAATGCATCAATATCCTTCACAACACACCTATAATGTGGGTCTAGATATATGACGAGGTAAAATCTAATGAAAATGCAAGGTTTTCAAACCCTAATTGTGAAGTTAAGGCATGAATATATGCAAAATTATGTATGAATGTCTTCTAATCAGATTTATGATGCAAAATAACTCAGATCAACTCTGAAAATGATGTCACAAGTTCTACAATGCTTAAAGCAAGTGTAATTTCAGAAAATGATGAGTGAATATGCTAGTTTTTGTTGAAATTGACTATGTGAAAATGCAAAATTTTAAATGTAAGTGCAAAACCACACTATGATGAAAACACTACAATCCAAAATTAGTCCTACTAGAGTGTTCAAAAGGAGTATTAACATCTGAAACAAGATTTTGACCACAAACCCTAGCGTTTGGAAAAACTAGGTTATATGAAAAGTGGACAATTTCAAGAAAAATCTAACAATTTAAGCATAAAAATACAATGCAAATGATTGTAAGATAATTAATTTATGTAATTTATATCAGATCTGATGCAAAGATTAGAGATTTAATGAAATTGATGCAAACTATGTCAAAAATGCAAGCCTAGGATGCAAATTTTTTTTAAAATTTCAATTTTTTTGATTTTTTTGTAAATTTTCAAATGCAATAAGATGAATGAATGTAAATCTAAAGTACAACACTCAGCAAGGTGTAAAATTTAAATAAAAAATGGGCTCACCAAAATGTTTAGTAGAAAAAGGGGGAAGACAGGATTGATAGGTGATTTAGTTTAGATCCTCCTTTCACTACAAACATTCAAGGACATTCAACCGAGTTGAATCACAACTCTTGCAAGAAGATTCACCTATAGGTTGATAATCACTTGTAACGATGTGGAAATTTAGAATTTGTTGACTAATGTATTAATTTAATGCCCAATTATACTTAAAACCCTAATTATGCAAAATCGTAAACAAACAGATGAATCTCGACAAATACTCGTAGATAGAGGTGTAATATTCAGAATAAATACATACTAGGTTTTGAGATTTTGGTTCCTAAAATGTTGAGGGCTAAAGAGCAGGTGCCTAACCCCAAGGTATAGTTTTATGTAGAGATTCTCGAAAATGATCTGTAACATGTTTCTGTTGTTCCAGAGGTTTTCAGGTATGAAGATCCGGAGGGCTTTGAGGTGGATGCCCAAGCCTAGGTCCTACTTTTCTACTTAGATCTACAATGCTGATACTCTGTCACATCCTCTTGCAACTCCACTTTCACAGAACACGACACTTGTCACCTGCAATCACAAAGAAGGGGGTTGGGGGTTGTGGTGTTTAGTAGCTTGCCTCAGTCAAGCCCTGAAATGGTAGTCAAGCCTTCCAACACCATTGTTTCATAAAGAGTGTGTATCCCTATGAGATAGAAGCAAAAAGAAATGATAAACTTGATAAATGATTGATTCACCACAAATAGATATCACCTCAGAGGTGTAGCTCGCATGTAGATGAAAATCCTTCAACACATGAGAAGATGAAGCCAAATCTACATAACAAACACAACAAGACAAGTCTGCTCTACCACAATGAATGCTTTGAATGCTCTAAAATCATAAGTTTGCTAAAAGTTCATAATCATCTTCTAGTTTACAAATGAAACCCTAAACATGCTTATATATGCATTCTCGCTACAAATTTCATAATCCAAACTTAAAATGTCAACAACAAACCTTTTAATAGTCACATAATGAATATTTAAATTTAGGACCTACCTAAAATAGGGCAGGACTAGGGAACGAGTGCTCAAGCCCCTAGGTCCTATTTTAGGGTAGGGTTAAGCCCACAGATGTCCCTCAAGCCCCATTTGACATGGGTTTCAGGTCATTTTACATCGAGAGTTAAAATGAACATGCATAATGAAAACAAGGGCCCCGAAAGCTAAACTTAGGAGGTAAAAGTCTTAGGGGCACATTTTACGACGTAACATCCATGGGAGGTTGTTAAGCCTTGTCACTAACCCAAGCACTATGCTGTACAACACAAGGAGACCAAGGGCGCACACCTTGCAACAAGGGTATGCAATTCCATCACAGCCAAGACCGAAGCCTCCAGAGACAAGAGAAGGTAGAAGGGGAAACTAATCAATTGATTTCTTCTAAAATGATTTAGAAGTACTAAATGGTAATGGTAAAAGCAACAAAACCTACCTTCCAAGGTGAAATATTTCATCAGCATGTAGCAGACATCGTCCCATGGCTTAGGAAGTCTTTCATAGTCAAAACCACATTGAAGGTTGTAGAGTTCCTCTGCCTTCTTCAAAAAGAGAGCCATGCCTTCTGAGTCAGAAACCTAGCTTTGGCGTTTTTGTTTCACACCATCAATGGTCATGCCCATAGCGAGGCCAATGACCTCCTCTATTATCTCAAACCTGAAACCTCAAATATAGACCCTTTTGTTATCCCAAGAAACCACACACTACTTCGACAAATTATCATCATACCCCTGCAAGCATTCAAGATAAGGAGCTACACCACCCTCACAGCATATATGCCACAGATTTTCATTTCTCTTAAATTTATCATAGGATAATGGTTCCGTTCTGGTTCTCTCTTCCCCCATCGACAAGAGATGATAAACTTAGCAATTTGTAGAATGAAATTAGCAAGGCTGTGAGCAATGAGATGTTGTAAAAGTTTGGTCTTCATTTTGGCAGATAACCAGCTAAGCAGTTCTCGAAGTTGGAGACCTTCTTCATCACCTCACCGCCTAATGATTTCATCATGCCATAAATTCACCCTATGTGAACTATATGTCATGTACACAATATCATGGCTGATATCGAAACAATCATTAAAGTAAGCCTTATGCTAGTTAAAAATCTTTACCCCGTCATCTTTCTCTCCATGTGGCTGGCCACGTGATTGTCATTTTGGGTCATCCTAGTCATCCTACTGGCATTTCTATGAATCATCATTCTATGCGTCATCACCCGATGGCACCAAAAGTGCACGCACCTGGGGATAGAATTCAAATTAGCACTCCCATAACACATGCCAAATGGAAAGGGGTATTAATGCAGCTCCTTGAGGAGGAGGGTTTGAACATGTTTAGGGAGGTTATCCACATTCCTCCAGCACCTCCAACTATTAAGGTTTTGACCAAGGTTGGCCATGTTGTCTACCACCTTGTTACCTTCTCTGAAGGTGTGCCCTATTTATTTATCTCCCCATCAATAGGCATGCTATATCACTAGTTATGTCCTTAAGCTTCCAGCCAGTGTCATCTTTACCCAAAATAACATTTATCATAATTTTAGAGTCTCCTTTAATTTGAATTTTGTCTATACCCAAGGTAATGGCAATTTTAAGACTCCACAGCAAGGCAAGACCCTTAGCCACATTGTTAGATTGTTTACCTATCCCTCCTGCATAAGTGGAAATCATTTGCCCACTGCCACTTCTGATGATTCCACCCCACTAGCCATACCCATGCTGCTCTTGGCTACCCTATCAAAATTAAGCTTAACCTAGTCCTGTGGGGGTGGTTTATAGATAGTACTCTGATGAGCAATCCTTTTGGAATTGTCAAAGGTAGTTATATTTGAGGTTAATCCCTAACCATTGGCCAACTACAGTTCTGAGTGGGTTGGGGAGTTTTTGGTACTGTTTAAACTGTTGTTGGAAGTATTTTCAGAAACTAATTTGCTGAAAGAAAAAATGACCTCCTTAGGGCTTTTGGAAGAATCTCTAAAGATTCTATTATTTCTCTCCTTCCAAATGCTCCACCCCATGTGTGTGGGGGAATCTGTCTCCATAACTCCCTAATCCTCAGATGCCTGAAGGGGGCAATCCAACCCTCCACAAATTCAATGAGGCTTTCATTCATCACCCATTCAAGACCAAGTTTACCCAATATCATACCCCAAATCTCTTTAGTGTAATTTCATTTCATTGAGTTTCAGTTGTGAGTGTGAGTTTTTTTGTTTGGTTACATGGTTGGACAATCCTTCATTTGATCTCCACCCATGACTACATCAATCAGTGATGGAAGAATTTAAATGTGATGAAACTAATATACCTATGCTACCATGGCCATCATCTTGTGAGTGGAAGAGAGTAAATTGTCAACATGTTGTGGTCAACATGTTGGCTATTTATGTTAGGGGTTTGCTCCCATGTAAATAGTGAGCACATTGTGGTCAACATGTTGGCTCGTTATATTAGGGTAAGCCCCCATGTAAATAGCCAACACATTGACCAAAAAATTCCAATGTTATGTTGAGTGTTCACTAGTGAACTAAGTGACATGAGGCCGAATTGTACATAATGTTGTTTGAAGTAGAAAACTAGTAACTTAAATTTGCTATAAACAACTAATATCAAATGGGCAAGTTTCTAGCAAGCAAATATAATATAAAACATGCGAGAAGCTTCTATGAGACCATGCACATTATGTTAAATATTTTTTAATATGGAGGATTCCTCCATAAAGAGCTTTGATTGGACACAATCATCTATTAAAAAGTTGTAAAATTATTTCCTAGAAGCAAACATTAATTTGGTAAAAGATAGTTGTCATGTGCGGTAAAGTGGTGTTTGCCCCATAATCTCCCCTTAATGGTTTGTCGTCACTAAGAAATTGGCTTTGAAACTTCCTAGAGGGCTAAGTGATCACAACTAGGGTCCCAATAAACAAATGATGGCTAGGAACCAATACTAATTGATAAATTTAATCAAGGTTTGAGCCCTTGGTGGCAAGAACTAGGTCAATCATTTGCACATATTATTAGGTTTTGGTCATAGGAGCTATTTCACTAGCTTTGATTAGCTAAGAGGTGGCATGTTTTAACCACCCATGGTATTCCAAAAATATTTTTTTGGGAGGATAAACATATCTTCCTTTGAGACTCAAATTCAGCCTCATCCCTTATAGTGGCAAGTCTTTTGCACTTGACAAGAATCGATCCCTAGTAGGTTCAATGTTATCAAGCATTCTCTTTGATAAATCTATAGCCACTTGATCATTTATCATTAATGTGATCCACCTTAATGAGATTTTAGTTACAATATTAATTGTAGAACAAAAAAATTGATCCCTCCTCCTGATAGATTTTAGAATTTAAACTTTGACGAGGAATCTCAAGGTAATCCCAGTCTAGCTAGGTAGGTGTTGTCATTCACAATTCTATGGGAAACTTTGTTAAAAGAGGATTCTTCTTGTTAGTCCAAAAGACTAATAATGAAGAAAAATGTGAGGTAGTAATAGTTGGGCTCTCCTTAGCTAGATCAAACAATTGTAAAAAAATATTAGTGGAAGGGTATTCAATGAATGTGATTAAAGCTTTATAGAATGTGAATGTTTTGAAATGGAAGCTCTATGGGTTGTCAAAAGGCCATCTGACAAGAACTTTGAATCTATTTCATTTTCCCTATTATCATATATGTAATGGGGTGGTGGATTTGCTTGCTAACAAAGGTATATATTTAAATCCATTCATGTTTATGGTAAGTTCTAATGTTACTGATTAGGAATAGTTGAATGATATCATCCTTACTAAGAAACCACCTTGAATGGTTTTTCCTAGTGCAATTCATATTCATAATGATTGGTATTTTAAACGATGTGACGAGGATTTGTAATGCTCATTTTTAGAGTTTGTGTTGATAGCAAAGTACTTGGTAAAATTAGGTTTGGCACATGTGAAGCTCTTTTCCTATGGCATCTTTCCTCTCTACTGCAACAACTTTACTGTAGGGTTTTCAAGCGGTAGTTTTGGGGGCTTACTATTTTTTAAGTGATGGTTTTTATAGGTGTCTATGTGCATTGTTGACTTTGTCATGCTTCCCCTTGGCATTATTGCTTAGAAGAGGATAGATGGCAATAGAGACCCCCAATGTCATGGTAGGGTTTCTAATTATATATAAGAAAATCTTTCATTGTCCCAATTTTATTTTACTAAACTTGGTCAAAAGTGTTATAAGGGAGGAGGGTCTGGTAGAAAACAACACTCTTAGGTCCCATAAAATGATTTTGGAAAATTTCATATATAAATTGGCTCAAGTGGTTTCTTCTTAGGAGGTGAGGGGTTGGCTTGATTTGTTGCTTCTTGTTCCTAAGAATGCCATAGTGGCTAAAGAAGTTGTAGATGAGAATGTTAAAAAGTTAAAATAAAAGGACCAAAAAATGTTAGGTGTTATGGTCTGGATGTGTTGGAGTTGGTGGCAATGAGGGTCAAGCTAACAAAGGTTAATGTGGATATCGATACTCTTACAACATTTTGTCAAGATATACGCATAGTGGTAAAAAATTTCTTATTTCACACAACAAAGGAACTCGGGTAGGCTTTAGTGTGTATAACCTTCCTTTGCCATTGGGTGGAAGGTGCAAAGGTTTATTGAAAGATCAAAAAACATTCATGGCACCAAGTTTTAGGGGTTAGGTATTCCTACTAGTAGTGGTGAAGTCAAGGTTAAGAGTATGGTAGTGGTAGTTGAGGGTTGGAACAACTAAGTGTTTAATTGTGATATGAAAGTGAATGTTGATGTTGGTGTAGGTTTTGGGAGGTTTCTTCCCTTCCATGATGGGCTTGGTGTAGGATGTTTTCCCAATTTTGGTTTCTTTGTTTACCTAGGTGGTTCTCAATTAATGTAATTTTCTTCTGTGCCGACCATGCCCCTACATGGCATGTTCATGCAAACTTTTGCTAGTTTCTTGTATAAATATGCTCTCTTTTGACAAGTAGGAGGTATTTTACATAATGTGTCAAATTGTAATGTTTTATCTCTCACTCATAAGCATAAATGGTCCACTTAGCACTCACTGCATCTAGGTGATGCTCACAAGGGTGAAGCATTAGGACTTCTTAAGAAGCCACCCATCCCAATACTACAACTCAAACACACTTAACCATAATTTTTTTTCCAAAATTATATCTACTTAACTTATTATCACATATGCTCTCTTTTACTTATTTCTTAAGTTGAAACTTTATTGTAAAACTCCATAATATTACCTAAAAATATCATTAATGTAAGGGCATAATACTGTACCATTTTTCCCATTAGAGCCACTATCTCATGTCACTCAACCACAAGCGTCTCTATTCCTCATACATTTATTAGGAAAAAGAAAACCAAAAAAAATCCTTATCAATTGAAACTTAATCCCTAGCTACAAATTTTCAAATGGCAACGAAAATCCATTTGCAATTTCTTTGTCTCCATGTAATAATCATATTCAATAACCAACTTGTTTACGTCACTTTCCCCATTTGATTTTGTTTCGTTCTCGCACCTTTCCTGAAGTACCAAGATAACAAAGTACTCAAGCCTTTATCTTCTCGAGGAGTAGTTCCAACCATTTTCTATTTTGTTTCCCTCAAATCACTTTCATTCATTATTCCTTTCACTTAATGACAGACTTAACTTTTGGGATCAAACTAAAGCTTTTAGTTGTGCCTACCTTTCCATGTTCTAACCTCTCATACCCTTTTCCTCCAATTGAATTCTTGAATCTTAGCTAGAATATAGGTTTTAAATATATTCAATTTGACTTAAATAAGGAAGGGATTACTTGTGAAACAAAAGGTTGAAATCATGTGAAGAAAAAGATGAAAAAACCTGCATCACACAAATGGGTGGGTGGTCCTACCTTAAAGATCAATCCTTGTCATATACTCCAAAGCTTTTATAATGCTTGTAAAAACAATTGATGATAACAAGACATCCTAAGGTTTATCTTAGTTGTATTGTATTTGACTAATTGGCTATAAGAAACAAAAACTCATATATCAAAGAATGTGACAACTTACAAATCTACTCACACGCATTAAAAATGAGACTTTTTATCATTGTTTTTTAACTTAATGTATAATTCCATGTGCTCCCCGTCTAATCTCCTAAATTGTGTTGGTTGTTGGGAATAACACTCTTACATGTTTTTTCTCTTTTTGAGAAATAATGAATAAAATACCTAGGGCTTAATTCAAATACAAGTTCCTTAGGAGAGTTTGGTATATAAGCATGTGATGTGTAGATATTAATAATGCAAAATCTACCCTTTTTGTTTGGACTATTTTGTGGGATTTCAAATATGTATTGATTCATTATCATACACATATTTTTATGAGTTTGAGATTTTGATTTAGAATATATTCTTTTAAATTAGTTATTTATGTAATATTAATGACGAATAAAGAGATTTCATATGAATTGGAGGAAATGAAATCATAAATTAATGAATTCTAAATTAATTAATGTATTGTATATAGAAATAATAATGTAATTGCTAATGACATAATAAATTATGTATATTCTCTTTTCTTTGTAAAAAAAATTATAAATATTATTCTTCTCATTCTTGTAACTTTTGTAAATGTATTTTCATTTATTATAATTCTAATATTGTTTAATATAAAAAAATATTTTTATATATAGAAAAGAAAACATACGCTAAAGTTTACATATAGTCAAAAACAAATTATGTGATGGGATTCTACATGGGGGCCATAAGGAATCATATTTGTTCTTCAAACATTATATTGTTGGCCTAATTTGGGAGCGTAGCAAAGGTGTGCCCCACTAAATAAGATTTTGACTAAGATGGGTTATTTGGTGAAATTGATGTTGGGTGGATTCTTTTTCTTTAGATGATATAATGTTGGAAGGAAAACTAACCTAGGTTAGGTTTGTGGGTATTAAAAATCCTAATCAACTTTTAATCATATTTTAGTGGTTTCTTTTATGTTTTTTGGTTTATTGTTGGTCAATGGTCAATATATGTTCATTCATGATGAATTAAAGTTTTTAAATTAAAATTAGGTTTAATGAATAAGATAATTGATTAATTTAAATTTCTAAATGTAGACCAAATGGTTGAGCTATTGAAAGACAGACAATGGTCATAGGTTCAAAACTCGATTTGCCCACTATATATGTTAGGGGTAGTGTGTACAAACCAGAGGTTATAGGGGGCTCGCCTTGTGGGTCTTTAGGCTACCAATTCCTTTATGGTTTTTTTTAAAAAAGAAATAATTAATTTAGATTTGTGATAGATTATATAATAATCTATTAAAATTTGGACAAAAAATAGAAATGAAAATATTTAGTTGATTTGGGTGGTTAATAGATAGATGTTTATTGTTTTAATCATAATTTTTGAATCTTAATCACAATTTCTTATGTGTTGGAAGCAAAACAACAAAATTTGAATTGAGTTACTCTTATAATTTGGTGGACCAATCTTGTGTGCCACATGTTTTATCACAAGTATAGCAGATCTAACCTTCCATCTAAATTTGATCTATGATACATGGATTTGAACTAGCTAGTTGTACACTTATATGACCCTTTTTGTCTTGATCATTGATATCTAGGGATATGGAAGGACCGGTGGTATTAAAAATACCTTTAAGAAGCAATGAATTGCAAGTGTCAAGTTCTTTGTTATCAACTCTTAGAAATACTCAATTTACAAACTTAGTTGAATGTTTGATAGACAACAATTAGGCATGTAGGTGTTCTAAATGTTGTGATGTAGATTAGATTCCTTCTAGTGTTCCAAATGAAGTATTCCTCGAATGGTTCTTCTCTTCAATATGTAGGATTTTGTGATGACAATATATATGAATTGATGTTCATTGAAAACCTTTAAATATGAAGACATAACAATTAATCATGCAAATGTCTACCAAGTCAACTTATAATGGCTAGTGAAATTGCAAGATTTGGTAAAATTTGATTTTGGAATTTTGAATTCTAGGGGTCAATTCCATGTGGTGTAAGATTGCTCCTACAAACTGCAAGATTGACCTGGGAAAAGGAAGTGTAAATCTAAGTGTGGGGAATGGATATATGGGAGTAAGTGCAAATGTAGGTGTAATAAATGTGTCGTGATAGAAAATGTATGAGAATACATGAAAATAGGGATATGATAAGGAATAATTTATGGTAATGTGTCTAAGTGAGAGTGAGGATGGATAAGATTAGGGAAGGAGAAAAACTTAGCACAAAAGTGTGCCACATTTCACTATGTAATCATACTAAAAACTTCATCAAAATGGGTCAAAATGTAAATTGGAAATGGCATGGGTATGAAAATGTCACTATCATATTCTACATCCATTTTAAGGTGCATGTGAATCCTAAATGAATGTGTATCTCAAAGTAAATGAGCACCCACAAACATTCATGTAAATTAAATATTTAGACATAAAAATTATAATGGAGTCCACATAAAGTAATGAACCTAACTTGATATATACATGTGTTCGTCCATCCTTTGACCTATGTGCTCCATGAGAACCTACAAAATAGATAAAAGTAATGCAATGAGTGGCTTATGTCATGCAAGTAAAAATAAGCACAATTGTAAGTTGAATTTACTATTTACAAAAATGAGAAAGAAGGAGAGAGCATGTTGGTGTGAACAGGGTATATTACCTAATTGGTTCCACATTAGGTCCTATGAACACACTTGTCTAGTTAAGTTTACTTAGGGCATACTTAGGACACACTTATCATAGTTATCTTTGCACGTGTATCATGTAATATGATTATGACACTTGTCATAATCTTATATTGTCCTATGTCTCACCTTGGCCTATATAACCAAGGCTTTCTCATTGTAATTTCATTTTTCATGTATATTATGTATTTGTATCCTTTGATATAATGAATTATTCTTTCATTTTGGGTCTCTCTTGTGCTTTCATTGAAGCTCCTAAATCTTAGGTGGCTACCTTTATAGACAACTCTTACATGGTATCAAATCATGTAGGATTGCTTTATGTTAGTCCTTCTTGAGAGATCTAGGATGCAAATCTTGAATATACTCTTCTCTTGCATCATATGATGACCTAGAGAATCAAAAAAACTTGATAGAATACTAGATTTGGGAAGGCTTCTTCTTTGTGGCTTTCTATTGCATGTTTTGGAGCATGTTGGTGCAAACCTAAGCTCATCATTGAGTTTAGGGTGTCCAAGAAAGTAAATTTAGCCTTTTGATTTATCTAAATTGGACATTGGAGGCAATCTACAAGGGTTTCAAGTTGGGAGGTGGTTATTATATTTGGAAGGTAGCTATAATTTTAGAGCATTTTTGGGTCAAATTTGACCCTACCATCACATCCAAAAGGCCCAAGAACCTATAGATTGACTATCAATTCATCAGAATCAGACACTTTTACCCTAGGCCATTAGAAAGAATTCCCATCCTTAGTCATATAGAGCATAGGGAATATTCCCTATGCTAGCAAATATTCTGTAGCATCTACAAATCTAGGTGCAAGCATTAGTCATATTGAAGGAATTTTAAGAAAGAAATTGTATTTTTTGAAAATTATTTTTTAGAATTTATAAATTATATATATTTACATGATTTATTAGGGTATAAGCGTACCTAATAGGTATAGGTCCATAAAACTTTCCCATGTACCTTGTTTGCAGGATCCATAATAGGGGCGCCATGTAAGGCACAAATCCCCTTACCTAGTTGATTGATGCCCTAAACCGATAGGGCATAAACCCCTACCTAGCATACAAGCCTGACACCTAAGGCAATTTACCACCCGCATTGCCATGAAACCACCTTCAGAGCCCTGAAAGTAGTTTCCTGTGGATCGAAGGGTTGTTTTGACTTCTATTGAGTGGTTTGAAGTTTCAAGGTGTTTTTTATGAAATTGATAATGTTTTCAATGACTTGGTGAATATTCCAGTCAACAGGGAGCATATTCCATCTAGATTTATTGACGTCAGCATGATGTCAGTGTGACATCATCACTCTTCCTCCCCCAATCTAGACCCCTTCACCATTTGTAGTTTTGATTTTTATGTTGATTTTTAAAAGCATGTTTCTCAATCATACGGGCTCCTTTTTGCAAGAATTTTTTTTTATTTGGGGAAGAATTTCATAGGCTTTGTAGTGGTACAATTGGTTTTTAATTTTGGTGTCTAGGTTTTCTAGAAATTGTATATTTCCATAACTATTGTTGAGTAGTTCTTGTTTTGGGAACTTCTAGGGCTCTTTTTGGGCTCATATGGTAACATTTTTTGGTGAAATTTTTTTGAAAGTGCATAACTTTTCATGTACTTTTTAATGATGTAATCATATTGATCTTTTACATAAAATTGTACTTTTAATTTGTGGACTAATTTGACATTTGCAATGTACTAAGATCAAGACCACTTTGTTGATTTAGAAAGTGGAAAATGGAATCACACTAAATATACAATTCCAAGATTATATATTACTAGGGGGGCTCTCATTGATTAAGTTACAGGTGGGGTGTACTTGATATTTCATTTTTTGTATTCTTGTATATACATCATGGATCAAACCTAAATTGCTTCACTCACCCCATACAATTATCATGAGTAGAAAACAAATGGAGATAGATTTAAATAAATTAGGTTTATACCAGGTTATAATGGGTACAAAACTTGAACCAACAACTACTGTAGAAAAGAGGAAGTGGTATAATAGATTTGATGAAGCCTATGTCAAATTATGCATGTCTATTTCTCCTGATCTCCTTTTTCACATTAAGTCTTGCACTACACCAAATCACATATGGACTACATTGGAGAGTTTATTTAGGAAGCAAGACACTATGAGATGTTTTAAATTGGAGAATGAACTCATTGATTTGAATCCTATAGAGTTTGACAACATCCAAGACTTCTTCACCAAACTCAAATCACTTAGATTGCAATTGAAACAATGTGGTATTGAGAAAGAGGACACACAATTGATTCTTTCCATCCTTTCCAAACTTGGTCTTAATTATCCAATTTTTATTTCTACATTCTATGCTACTATGGATGCTCTTGGTACTACTTTCAAGATGCCTTCACTTGATGATTTTGCTAAATCACTCACTAGGGAGCAAGAAAAGTTAGTACAAATGGGTACGCTGATGTTTTCAAAACCATAGGCTCTTATTGCTAATCAAAGAACAAAAGATCAAAAATCTTTAAATAGCAAATACAAGAAACAAAAAAATAAGGACTTCAAGAAAATGAGCAAGCCAAGGAATCTCCATCACATAATACCCCTGAGTTCTCTTCCTCTTCCAAAGGGGAATCATCTAAGAAGGAGAGGCCCACATGTTTATATTGCAAAAAACTAGGACATGATGAGCATAAGTGTTATGAAAAAAAGATTGATGCTGTTGAGACACCTTCTTCAAAAGCACAATATCCAATTGCCTTCATCAATGTCATCTAGTTCATCCTATTCTTTGACAACATCATCATCCACACAGTCAAGGATAGCTAGAGTAGAAAATAGGATAGATAAGATGAAAGGAAAAGCACTCTTGGCATCTACAAGTCCTGAGTTAGGGAGATGGATTCTTGATTTTGGGACTTCACACTTCATCACAAGGTATGTTCTCTTGACCCTTATACTTTACCACACATCTTGGCGGGGAACAACACATATATGCATGTTTGTGGGAAAGGATCTATTGACATGGTAGAAGACACTTTTCATGATGTACTTTGTGTTGCATCCTTGTTAGCCAATCTCCTTTCCATCTATCAGATTACACATAGTAGCATAGGAAAAACTATTGAGTTCACACTTGATTTAGTGATCATTAGGGACTTGGAGAGTAGAGATATCATTGTTGTTGGGATGGTTGACCATGCATCTCTCTTATACACCTTTTCCCATTTTTCCCCTAATGATGTTGCAGTTCCATTGACTGATATTCACACTCATGCATCAAGTGTGAATCATATTTTGAGGAGAAGTTTGGTCACTTCAACCTTGGTGTTCTTGAGAATTGTGCTAAGATTCTATTTTCTCCACCTCCTGCTTCTTCAGAGATCAATATTTTCATGGCATCCTCTACTTCAATTGAGAAGGATCATTCTAGGCTTTCAAATTCAGCTCTGTGATATGACTTCCTAATAGGTATATCAAATTTGTTTTGTGAGTATCATGTTGTAGATTTAGAGAACACACTTGAGAATATTCATTTCCTCTTTGATGATAGTTACAACATAGCTATTATCTCATCATCTTTGTCTTTGGATATTGTTCCTCATGAGTCTACATAGGGTTTTGGATTGATTACACTACATTGCATTGTGACATCCTTTGATTCTGACATGTGGACATTTGAGCAATTTTTAGAGGCACACATCATGAGACTTATTCCCTCATCTCTCTTCTTGGAGATGGAGTTTCTTCTACATATACCATTGGATCTATTTCTTCCCAAGGGAATAAATGTTGTTTACAGGTATTAAACACTCTTTAGCATTCATCTTTAGGAATTCATCATTGGAACATGATCTAATAGGGGTTATTAATTATGTCTTTGTGTTGGATGTATTGCTTGGGGGATCATATTGATTCCTCCTCCCATCACTTATTCCATCACATCTTTTATGCTTTCTCTTTTGGAGAGGGGTTTTTTCCTACAGGTTTTTCTCCTTTACTTTGTTTATGAGAGATCTTTTGTACATGGGTACCTAACATGGCCTTATAGCTAGGACCCATCCATCATTACATCATTTGAATATTTTCTCATTCTCCCTAAGTTGCACTTAAGGGGGGGTTGTTGGTGTGAATAGGGTATATTACCTAACTAGTTCCACATTAGGTCCTATTCACACTTGTCTAGTAAGTTTACTGAGGGTACACTTATGATAGTTATCTTTTTGTGTCTCATGTAATATGATTATGAAACTTGGCATAATCCTATGTTGTCCTATATCTCACCTTGGCATATATAACCAAGGGCTTCTCATTGTAATTTTATTTTTCATGTATATTGTGTATTTACATCCTTTGATAGAATAGAATTATTCTTTCATTTTGGGTCTCTCTTGTGCTTTCATTGAAGCTCCTATATCTTAGGTGGCTACCTTCATAGCCAACTCTTACAGAGTAGGGTTAGAAAATTGTCTGTACGAAAAGTGGTATAGTAATGCTCTGCCTAGTGCAAAAATTGAACAATGTCATCGCATATCAAGAACTACCATTTCATGTGACCAAGATACATCTATATATGGAAATGAATCTTTGTATAAGCACCTATAACTGTATACAAACTCAATATAATAGTGTGAGAAAGAGAATATGTTCCCTTTAATTTTTTGCATCCATTAGATGCAAGGAATTAGAGGAGAGGGAAAAAATAATATATGTGAAATGTAAATGTAATCATATACAAGAATGTAAGCATATAGAGCATGTAAAGTAGTAAATATTATAAATGCATCATGTGATGAACAAATAAAACATCTCAAATGGTAGGTGTGGTAAGCATATGGGCTAGAGAATATTAGAAAGGTAAATAACTTTTCCCCTAGTATAGGCAAATGAGAAGAGTGTGGTGGCCCTAATAGATAAGTACACTCATGTAAGTGCATATGACACTATAAAAGGAATATGCCCCTAATGTGGCTACAAGCAGATAAGCACACAATGGTATAATGAAGGCATGAGGTCTTTAGTGGTAACATAACTCTAAGTGCATCACATATCAAGCATTTCCATCTAATTAATAGTGTGGGGAAGAAAATGGCGTCTCTAGTGTGACTCTTAGTACATGATTAGGCATGAAAGCACACAATAGGATAAGGTAAATTAACAATGCCCCCAATGTGATATGATGTCTCTTCGGTAAATGATGGGGCATGAAATGATATTTGCATATGATATGATAATGAGAGCATGCATAAAAGTGGTTGTTCCTGTAGACACCTAAAAATGTCTCAACCACCAAACTGACTCCCGAAATCCCTAAACATACCAATTTCCTTTCCAACCAATTAATTAAATTTTTATTTAATTAATTACCCCTTTCATTTCTTGAATCCACACCATTTCATCCCCAAAATTGAATTAATTTTGTTGATTCAATAGTCCAAACCTTAGCCAATTGATTTAATAAATATGCAAAATTTATTAAATCAATTCCCCCACTCTTCCTAAATCTAATTAATTAGTTAAAACCATGTTAACTAATTAATCCAGCCTACTAATTACCTATCCCTACCCTAGACAATTAAATAGCTATTATTTAATTACCTACTCTAGCCTACCTCATCCTAGCCTTAGGATTAATTAATTAAATCACTAATTAATTAATCTTATCCTCCCTCTAATCCCTTTACTAATTTATTCCAGCCACATTAATTAGGTTAATCACCTTAATTAAGTGAGTCAAACCCTCATTAGCACTTCTCTCCACATCACCCAAATTTAAAATTTAAATAAATCACACATCACATTTACTCCTCTTACACATCCCTTACACATGTCATAACTCATAAATATCCACTCTTCCCCAAATAAATTTTTAATTCATTTTACCCTTCCCCATATGAATTTTTAATTCACAAATAATCCATTTCACCCAACCTCATTTATTCACCTATTTTCCAAAAATGAATAAAAGATTTACTTTTATTCCTAGCCCTCCATCTTCCAAGATCAAATCTAGGCCCTCCACATCACTTTCATCCTCCACCATTGATCTCTCTAATCAATCTCCACCCTTGGATCAAAATCCCTTCCAAAAGTCTATAAATACAACCTCTCACAAGTCATTTTCATCATCCAAGTTTATGCAAAGTTACCATGCCAAAATCATCCTTGAGTTAGATAGTGAGTTACACAATTGAAGAGCATTTCACATTTGAATCCATAGTCTAAGGATCATCTTGGTCTTGGGGAGCTTCTTTTGGGTGCAAAGGCTCCTTCTTCCCTTGATGGGATTAGGTTTTGCATGTGAGGTATAATCTTGTGTTTTATTGCATTTGATTTAGTGTTTTACTTTCATTGCTTTATCTAATCTACATTGGCACGCCTGATGGGACCCACAAGGTTCGAATCTAATCTTTGTTTGTGAGTTTTTGTGTTAGTATGTGATTTTTGTAGGTTCGGCGCTATCCAACCGTCGTAGCGACGCTATCTCAACCGTCTTTCAGCGCTATTTATGTATTAGCGCTATCTCTGCACGAATTTTTTTTATATACTAACCCTACTCACGTGTTGTTTATTTGCTTTTCTTGTGGTTTTCTGTGGTATTTGCTCTCTGTTTTGCAGGAAAACCAGGAATTACAGGGGGAGGTTATGGCAAATTTTTGAAAGAAATGAAAAAACCAGCATCCGTTCCCGTTTTGACGCCATCCTTCAGATTAGTGCCATCTGTACTTCTCCATGACTCTAAAACATCTCGCAGTGGCGCCTTCACAACCATAAATCATCGCTATCCTCTATATTAATGCCTTAAGTAGGGCATATTAGCGCTAAACTCTGTATCTACGCCATTCTGTATATTATCACTATAGTAGTGTTTAATTAGCGCCATAGATTATTTTAGCACCTTCTTTCGTAAGTCAAGTTGTTCTGCCCACAGTGGCACCTGTACATGTTTATTTTAGCGCTATTTCAATAATTTGCTTTTCTGTCTATTACAGGTACTACGGATACTAACAAATCTTTTTGCAGGATGGTTTGTTGTTAGTTAGATAACACTTTGATTTTGGAAACTAAAATGAACCCTTTTGCATGTTAGGTCTTAGACAACATTTCAATTTGGTGTTTTAAAAATCAATCCAAACAACTCCTTGTGTGAAGTGTGTGTGATCATAACATTTATTTTGGTTCTCTAAAATATACTCCTTTGTGTGCTAACAAACAAACAATCAAACACTTCAATTTGGGCTATAAAAAGAACCACAAATTGCATACATCATTAGTTAAAAAGAACAACATCTTGCATTTCTCATGCATATAATCAAGAAAAACATCCTTTAAAATGTGTGTGAAGTGTTTTGTGCTCTTTTTTCTTGTGGCGTGAAAGCATATGCTCTTCCCTCGCACCATTTTGGTGACCTTGGGAATCAAAAGCTTATCACAAAACTTGCATTAATCACACCCCATTTAATCCAAAGATCTAAAATTGAACCATGTTTAGTGTGATATAATCATAGGGAACACGTATGCTCTCCCCTCGCATCTTTGTATGAACTTGGGGATCAAAAGTGTTTTCATGATTGTATTTCTTTTGTAATCCTTAGAGGGCCTGCCACCCCGCTTCGAAAGGTGGGAACAACCCAAGCGGCATCAAGCTAAAGCCAAGCTCTTCCAAGCTGCTATATAAAATAAGGCGTTTGGGATGAAAGTCTCAAGCGACAGGTGTTGTTTTGTTATACCGACAGCCAACCTCCCCATAAACCCTCCAAGGCGCGACCCTTGGAAGCTGGGAGACTCCATAATGGAGAGTAGCGCTACCGCACGTATAACCACCTGAACGGATGCCCTTACTAAGAGCCATTGTTTTAGCAATCCAAAATCCTTCTATTAGTTGACGCAGAGGGAAAAACCCTTGAAGCGGCCCTGATTCATGCGGTTCTTAGCTGAGGTAGCAGGGACAATCTAAAGGTTTGGTGAGGGACAAGCCTTATAAGAAACCTGGATCTTGGTATGCGTGAGAAGTGTGTGCAATTGTAAGGAGGAGCCGGTGCTACCAAGATCCTGGAGCTACCCGCTTTGAATAGGTGCAGCTAGGGGATTCAACAAATATTGTCACATTCTCACCTTAGGTTGTGAAAAAAGTGCTTGTTCTAAACAAAGTCATGTGTCATTTCACAAACAAAAATCATTGCTTGTTTTGCATTCAAATGTGTGTTAAAGTGCTTTGATTTTTCACCAACAAATTGCCAAGAGACAGAGCAAATCAGTTAGTCACGTTCCAAACAAACAGATCCAAAAATTTGCCTTCAGAAATCTGTTTACCTTGTTTTAGCACCATATCTGTCTGATTGTAGCGCCATTTCATCCGTGGATTGGCACTATTTTTAGATTGACTTGCCTAAGACAGAGCAAATCAGTTAGTCATGTTCCAAACAAACAGATCCAAAAATTTGCCTTCAGAAATTTGTTTACCCTGTTTCAGCACCATATCTATCTGATTGTAGCACCATTTCATCTGTGGATTGGCGCTATTTTTAGATTGACTTGCCTGAAACAAATGATGGTAGTTGTTTGTCATTGATGTCAAAAAGGTATTGAGGGTGTTGAGTTAATGTGCATCTTCATAAGGTATCATTAGAGATTTGCACTATTGACATAGGTTGTTCAGGTTGTTTAGAATTATGCCTTCAATAAGAATGTTGTCAGTTGAGTTGTTGATGATAGACACAGGTTGATGTCTTACTGATGCATAGAAGTATGATGTTCTCCATGTGGGTGTTGGTATTGGATGGCTTCATGTAAGTTGCATAACAAAGGTTATGGTGGTTAAGTTTGTTGGACTGATTTGGTATAGTCATGATCAAGTAAAGATATGAGTGGATTGGTGTAACAACAAGAGGGATAAGAGCATTAGTGATATGAGTTGGCTTTGATTGATGTTAATTAGGTGATCGTTGATTAAATGCGCATCTTCCTTTATCAAGGGTTTGCTCTTGTGGAGTCAATATATTTTGTTATATCTCCATGTCACAGACAAAATTCCCTTGTTACTAATATGTTTCTTCATAGCCAAATTTGCATCCAATATGTGTTAGAATTTTATCAATAACTTTAGAACCTTAAAAACTAAGTCATACTTTAACCCTTCACGTATGCACTTTTCTTATAAAATCTAGTTGACCTTTTAAGATCACTTAATAGTGACATACTAAAGGGATACTAAGATCACTTAATAGTGACATTATATAAGTGCATTTTATATTCATTAAGTTCTGAAAATTAAAAAAAGTCACGTATTTCCTAAGTCTATCCCTCTTTATGTGCTTTAAGCTTTTCTTAAGGAGATAGCCCGATTCTTATGGTCTTGTTTCAATATTAGAAACTTTATTAAAACTTTATCTCCCATTTTTGAGGATAACATCAAAGGAAGTTTTTTTAAGGAGTTTTTTGCTTTCTAAAAAAGCTGAAATCAGATTTGTTTCCTTTTTCTAAGTGACAATGAAGACCAAGAGTCATTGAGATAGAAAGTTTTTTTTAAGATAGAAATCTTTTGAAGATTTATATAATATTTATTGAAGATGATTTTCAATAATTGAAGGATTTTGAAGAAGATGAAGTGAATGATTTTTTTGTGAGAAGATTAATTTTTTTTTATGGAGATTTTTATGAGAAGATGAAATTGAACAGGTGGAACATATTTTTGAAAAGTTGTTTGATATAAATTGAAGAATTTTTTTGAAGACAGAAATTTTTATTACAGAGAAGAAAAAGTTGAATGATATTTTTGAAGAATATCAAAGATTGAAGAGATTCCGAGAGGGAATTGAATGGGTATGAAGAAAAATGAAGACATTTTTATGGTGGACATCATTTATTTTCTTTTGCACAGAAGATGAATAAATATTTGCAATGCAAAGGAAATTGAAGGGTTATTATTTTTCTGTAGGTGCATTATAAATGGAAGATTTTTTTTTGAGGGCAGATTGATAAATTGATATGGGAGATGAATGGATTTTTTCTTATGAAGAGAAAATAAAATAGTGGAAATCATTCATAATTTTTATGCAGGGGAAGCTGAAGTTTGAAAGGACAGATTGGACAAATTTATTTTGAAGAATATGAAAGTTTTTTTTACAGAGACATTATGTGTGCCAAAATAAATGTCATTTTATGAATTATAATTAAGAAAAGATGAAAATCATTTTGCAGAATGTGAAAGGTCATCTGATATTTAATGACATCACAGGTGCTTTGATAGTGTTGTTGTTGTGTAGATCAATGATGAAATAATTGGATGATACAGTTGAAAAAAAATTGTGAATTAATATGAAGACAATTTGTATGACACAGTTTGAAATTGAATGTGTAATCAGGTGTTTGGATTGAGTGATTGTGTGGTTCATCATACAGGATTGAAGAGATAATTTAAATCATTTTGCAGAGATGGGTTAATATTTGCAGAGACACATGTGTGTGCAAAGAAGCCATTTACGAAGACAATTTGCAGTTGATTGAGTATCAGGTGATTTGGTTATAAGATTGATATTCAGATTGTAATTGAATAGAGATATGCAAAAGAGAAGACAAGTAATGTAATGGTGCAAATCTGATTGAGTGGCAATCACTTCTTGCACACTTTGTAATTTGTTTTGTATTAGGGGTTGGTGCTCCCTGAAGTTGGTGCTTCTAAATGAACTAGGGGTTGGTGCTCCTTGAAGTAGGTGCTTCTAAATGAATTAGGGGTTGGTGCTCCTTGAAGTTGGTGCTTCTAAACATTGTAATCAGTGAGATTTTTGATAAAGCCAGTGAGGCAGTTTTGGAGTGGTTTTTCTACCCCTAGAGGGTTTTCCACTCGTGCAAATCTTGTGTGATAATATATATTGATCTTCTCTGTGTGTGTATGATTTACTCATGAGGTTTTGTTCTTTTTTCTCAGTCATGTGCATAGGTGTTTGACAAATTAATGATATCTTTCTCTCCTTGTGTTTGAAAGTTAAAGTTTGCAAAAAGATTTGAAAATTCACACAACACTGATTCACCCCCCCTCTCAGTGTTGTCCTGGACTCCTACAATTGGTATCAGAGCCAAGTTCCCTTTTGTAGCCTAATCAGCTTGGATAGATTCTCTATGTGGAGTACCATGGGAAAGAAGAATAAAAATAATGTCTTGAATAGAGAAAAGATTGATGCTGATCAAAAACAAGCCTCGGTTAAGACTAGCAAAAAGAATGATTCTATAGTTGAGAATTCTGATAAAAAGGAAGACTTCAATATGAATGTAAAAAGACAAGAGGTTGATGAAAATTCTGTTGTTGAGATTGATAATGAAGATGATTATGAGATTGATATGGAAGGTGAGCTCATTTGTGCCCTTGATGAGATCAAAGAACTCAAAATGGAGTACAAAAGGTTAAAGTTGCAACTTCAAGTGGAAAAGGAATCAAAGACAAAAATTGTTTCAAATCTTCAAGATGCAGAAAAACAAATAATTGATTTGAAGGCTCAAATTGCAGAAGTTAAGAAAATAAAAGATGTCAATAATCAGCTAAAGGTCAAAGAAGTTGATTGTGAAAAGTATGAATCTGAAATAGTTTCTTTAAGAAAGGAGTTAGAAAAGGCTTCCTCTAATTTGCACAAGAATCTATTTTTTGAAAAGAATACTAAAGAAGGAGAGTGTTCCAAAGTCAGAAATCCTCCTACTGCTCCGAAGGAAGACAAGAAGGTAGCAAAAGATAAAGCTCCTGATGATGTAAGAGAAAGAACAAATAGACCTCCACCTGTTAGGCAATACCATTCAATAAGGTATAATTATTCTCAATTTCATGGATATTGTTATTCTTGTCATAGCTATGGTCATAGAGCTAGAAATTGTAAGACTTAAGCCATAAATAATGTTGAGTGGCATAAGAACAAAAGTCTTTCTAGAATGACAAATAAGAATTCTAATGCAATATGTTACTACTATAACCAAGTTGGTCACATAGAAAGAGACTGTTGGATGCATGGAAGATATGATTATGGAAGTACTTTTGGCATGTCAAAGAGATATGATTCCTTTACTTCTCTAATTGGTTATAATGTCACATGCTTTAAGTGTCATAATCTTGGGCATAAGGCACAGTTTTGCAGGAATAGATTGAAGATATCTAGAGCAGATACCTTGAGCAAAGAAAAGAAAAGGTTTATACAGGTTTGGAAAAGAAAAGAAAGTCAGGACAAGAAGGATCCTAAACTTGTGCATCTTGCACAAGTTACATCATTAGTTGGATAACTAAGAGCATGAAGTATGGGGGAGTTATTCATGTTCTATCAAGTATCCCCGAAAGGTTTCAGGAAGAAGATCATTTGATGTTTATCATTTTGATGATCTTGTTTTGTTGGTTTTGGATTCATCTTTGATATTGTTTATGTGTAACAGTGATATAGGTGATCAGTGGTTTATGATGTGATGTCATATTGCAGTTAAGATGTTCTCAAGGTGCTCAGATGTTTGATTATGTGGGCTAAGGAGGTTACAAATGGAAGGAGTCAATTAATATTCTTGTCTATACATTTGGTTTTGCAAAGTGGTGTTGCAGGAAGAACTTAATGATGCAGTTAGTTTGTTGATGTGCTTATTTGATGAGCTAGTTTGAATGTCAAAGTCAAGTGGCAATAGTTCTTGTGTAGTACAGTTTGTTTCAGATGTAGTTTTGCAATTTATATCAAATTTGACTTTGTGTTGCAAAAAGGTATCTTGTGCAGGAGGATGATCTTTAATGAATGTTCATTGGTGTAATAATTTAACATGTTCTTTGTTGGTCTTCATCATTAATATGATTCATGAAGGTATGATTCTAGTTTTGGAGTGGTATTAGGTGTCCATGATCTATGACATGTTCAGTGAATGCAAGGTGTTGATAAGTTAAAGAATTTAATGCTCATAGAGATTGATGATGTTGAATGTCCTGTCCTATTCATATCATGTTGGTGCTCACAAAGGATCTTGGATAGATGTTTTCTTATGTTGCTTGAGAAGGTTGAAAATGGAAGAAGTTAAATTCTTGTCTCTGCATTTGGTTTTTGCAAGGTGTTGTGCAGTCTTGATGGGTTGATTTGAATTACAAGGTTAAAAAAAAGGATCAGTTCTTATGTTGTGAAAAGTGTCTTGTGCAGAACAGGAGGATAGTTTAGATGGTCTTCAGTCTTTGTCATGTCAGAAAAGGTGTCAGAATAGTTTGGTTGTAGGATGATAGTTTATATCAAAGAAGTCAATTTGATGGTCATTTCAACTACCTTGTTGAGTAATGCTTTATGGCATATGTCTCGCATAACTATTGAAGCTTTCAAGTGATTTGGAGATAGTGTTTCACAGTGTTCTTCAAGCTATGACATTGATGGTGATATCTTGTATTTCATCAGAGGAAGTGTTCTTGATGTGATAATCTGACATGTTTCAGGGAGGTATGTTCAAATTGTGTGATTCTAGTTTTGAAGTGGTATCAGGTATGTGTTTCAAGCTATGACATCTAGAGATGCTTATGAAATTGATGGTGGTGCCTTGTTTTTCTTCAAGTTCATCTGTTAATCAGAGGCAAGTAAAGGTCTTGAATCAGCTGATAATGGTAATACTAGTTGGTGTTGTGTGTACTATATTTCTTCTCTGCAGGACTGAGTTGTGACTATCATGGAAAATTTGAATAGGTCTTATAAAAGTGGTCATCATGTCATCTTTTGGCTGCAATATTGTTCATAATGAGTATTGATGTGTTTATGATTTCTTTGCATAATATTCAAGAAGTTGGTATTTGCTTGCAGAGATATGTCTTCTTCATCCTCATATTGGTATTCTGTCAAGAAGTGATAGTTTTTCTTGTTAGTGATTGGGAGTGTTATTTATGAGCAATGATTTGTTTGTGTAATTCAACACAGGGGGAGCAAATAGATTTAAGTCTTTGTCATCAGATGTCAAAAAGGGGGAGAAAGAAAGAATGCTTTATGGAGTTTTTCCATCAATGACAAAGAGGGAGATTGATGGTAGTTGTTTGTCATTGATGTTAAAAAGGTATTGAGGGTGTTGAGTTAATGTGCATCTTCATAAGGTATCATCAGAGATTTGCACTATTGACATAGGTTGTTCAGGTTGTTTAGAATCATGCCTTCAATAAGAATGTTGTCAGTTGAGTTGTTGATGATAGACACAGGTTGATGTCTTACTGATGCATAGAAGTATGATGTTCTCCATGTGAGTGTTGGTATTGGATGGCTTCATGTAAGTTGCATAACAAAGGTTATGGTGGTTAAGTTTGTTGGACTGATTTGGTATAGTCATGATTAAGTAAAGATATGAATGGATTGGTGTAACAACAAGAGGGATAAGAGCATTAGTGATATGAGTTGGCTTTGATTGATGTTAATCAGGTGATCGTTGATTAAATGCGCATCTTCCTTTATCAAGGGTTTGCTCTTGTAGAGTCAATATATTTTGTTATATCTCCATGTCACAGACAAAATTCCCTTGTTAGTAATATGTTTCTTCATAGCCAAATTTGCATCCAATATGTGTTAGAATTTTATCAATAACTTTAGAACCTTAAAGACTAAGTCATACTTTAACCCTTCACGTATGCACTTTTCTTATAAAATCTAGTTGACCTTTTAAGATCACTTAATAGTGACATACTAAAGGGATACTAAGATCACTTAATAGTGACATTATATAAGTGCATTTTATATTCATTAAGTTCTGAAAATTAAAAAAAGTCACGTATTTCCTAAGTCTATCCCTCTTTATGTGCTTTAAGCTTTTCTTAAGGAGATAGCCCGATTCTTATGGTCTTGTTTCAATATTAGAAACTTTATTAAAACTTTATCTCCCATTTTTGAGGATAACATCAAAGGAAGTTTTTTTAAGGAGTTTTTTGCTTTCTAAAAAAGCTAAAATCAGATTTGTTTCCTTTTTCTAAGTGACAATGAAGACCAAGAGTCATTGAGATAGAAAGTTTTTTTTAAGATAGAAATCTTTTGAAGATTTATATAATATTTATTGAAGATGATTTTCAATAATTGAAGGATTTTGAAGAAGATGAAGTGAATGATTTTTTTGTGAGAAGATTAATTTTTTTTTATGGAGATTTTTATGAGAAGATGAAATTGAATAGGTGGAACATATTTTTGAAAAGTTGTTTGATATAGATTGAAGAATTTTTTTGAAGACAGAAATTTTTATTACAGAGAAGAAAAAGTTGAATGATATTTTTGAAGAATATCAAAGATTGAAGAGATTCTGAGAGGGAATTGAATGGGTATGAAGAAAAATGAAGACATTTTTATGGTGGACATCATTTATTTTCTTTTGCACAGAAGATGAATAAATATTTGCAATACAAAGGAAATTGAAGGGTTATTATTTTTCTGTAGGTGCATTATAAATGGAAGATTGTTTTTGAGGGCAGATTGATAAATTGATATGGGAGATGAATGGATTTTTTCTTATGAAGAGAAAATAAAATAGTGGAAATCATTCATAATTTTTATGCAGGGGAAGCTAAAGTTTGAAAGGACAGATTGGACAAATTTATTTTGAAGAATATGAAAGTTTTTTTTATAGAGACATTATGTGTGCCAAAATAAATGTCATTTTATGAATTATAATTAAGAAAAGATGAAAATCATTTTGCAGAATGTGAAAGGTCATCTGATATTTAATGACATCACAGGTGCTTTGATAGTGTTGTTGTTGTGTAGATCAATGATGAAATAATTGGATGATACAGTTGAAAAAAAATTGTGAATTAATATGAAGACAATTTGTATGACACAGTTTGAAATTGAATGTGTAATCAGGTGTTTGGATTGAGTGATTGTGTGGTTCATCATACAGGATTGAAGAGATAATTTAAATCATTTTGCAGAGATGGGTTAATATTTGCAGAGACACATGCGTGTGCAAAGAAGCCATTTACGAAGACAATTTGCAGTTGATTGAGTATCAGGTGATTTGGTTATAAGATTGATATTCAGATTGTAATTGAATAGAGATATGCAAAAGAGAAGACAAGTCATGTAATGGTGCAAATCTGATTGAGTGGCAATCACTTCTTGCACACTTTTCAATTTATTTTGTATTAGGGGTTGGTGCTTCTAAATGAACTAGGGGTTGGTGCTCCTTGAAGTTGGTGCTTCTAAACAATGTAATCAGTGAGATTTTTGATAAAGCCAGTGAGGTAGTTTTGGAGTGGTTTTTCTACCCTTGGAGGGTTTTCGACTCGTGCAAATCTTGTGTGATAATATATATTGATCTTCTCTGTGTGTATGATTTACTCATGAGGTTTTGTTCTTTTTTCTCAGTCATGTGCATAGGTGTTTGACAAATTAATGATATCTTTCTCTCCTTGTGTTTGAAAGTTAAAGTTTGCAAAAAGATTTGAAAATTCACACAACACTGATTCACCCCCCCTCTTAGTGTTGTCCTGGACTCCTACAACAAAGACCCACTTAGTTGTGATCTACACCTTCTGCTCTGCCATAATCCATATCCATCTCACAGAAATCCGCCAACAGTCTAGCCATTTTCTTCAAAATTTTCCAAATTGCACCTTCTTTTTGACCTTAGAGAATCAATCACCACCATTGTTGGACCCCATTATCAGCCCAAATACATATCTATCCATCCCCTTTCAATCTTTTTGCACATCTCCTTGGACCAAGACAAATCATTTCAAAAAATCCACACCCAAATTAAAACACCATCAACAACCAAAGCGTGTCATCCTTTTGAGCCAAAGTTAGATCTAGATCTTATCATTAACATCACATTTTCCTTGAAAAGTCATTAGTTTACATTTCAAGAAAAAACAAATCACCTCTCTTTGCGTAAGGTCATTAGTCTACCCCAAACAAAGAAAATCGTCATCCTTTTTGTGCCAAATCAAAATCTAGATCTTATCCAAAAGCTCAATTTGAAAAACATCAAGAACATCATCCTCATCATCCTAAATCAATCAAAAAATCAAAAACATCACAATTCCAAATCCCTTTCTCATCATCCATCTTTGGTCCAAAATTTGTGCAAAAATCAATATCACCCATTCATATCACCCTTAGGATAAAACCTTTGGAAAGACATATCGATCTTCACCATACCCTTCTACTCCATCTCACTACCATATCCATCTTTGGGTCCAACCAAATCAATCCGATTCTCTAAGGTCTCCATCTCCATTCCACTCTACTCCTAATCAAATCCATACGCATATGCCCATCACGAGATCACAACACAAAAAGAATCTAGAAATGGCAGAACAATGGTCCTTCAGCCTACCTAACACCAACAATAGCAACATACCCATCTATCCAACATATAATCCATCTACATATTCCTTCATCCCCCCATTTGGCGCCAATGACCCTTTTCACTTCTTACCACAAACACAAACACTACCACCACCACCACCACAAAATGTCCCCACCATATCCCAAGATGACCAAGATGTCTTGAGCTTCACGCAATATGCCGATAATATGGACCTACTTGATAAAATTCTAAGATCGGACCCAAATAGATATCTTGACCATCTTCTCAAGCTTGGCGCTCAACTTCCCCCCATCACAACATCCTCACAACCATCCACTTCTACAATTGTCCCTAGCACATCAAATACCCAAGCATCTACATCACATACCCAACCCACCATCTCTCAAACGTCAACACCTAACGTAGCTACCACCTCCACAACCTCAACCACTACCACATCTACAATTCCCACATGCACCGCTATACCTAACATCTCCCAACCCATCATCACTTCCACTACAACAACAACCGTCAACCCTTCCATTTCACACATCACCATGGGTATACAAGGCAACATCACGCAAGCAAGTACCTCTATAAGTGTGCCCCCACCCAACCCCCACACCATTGCATACCTACGACAACTATTCTCACAACAATCTCATAACACAACCAACCAACCCAACGTCCACATACCCAACGTCAATCCATCTTATGTCACATACCCCCATAATCCCATAAATCAACATAATCCCAATCCCCAAATACCACCACATGTTCTCCAACAACTCTACGCGCACCAACAACAGTAGCTACCAATCAATCCAAACCCCAACCCGCAACACCAACACCTCAACCAAACCAATCCCCAACATCAAATCCCACCCCACCTCCAATATCTCACCAACCAACAACCCTACGCGTTACCACCACAACAACCACAGGATTTCAACACCGTCCTACAAGGCTTAATCCAAAAGGTGGACGATCTACAAACTGGGGGCAAACGCAAATACTATTCTTTTGAGGATATTTGCCCCTACCCATTTGACCGCACCTTATACATGCCCCCTTTCCCTAAAAACTTTGAAATGCCAAAATTCAACAAATACAAGGGAAAGGGTGATCCTAGGGACCACCTTCGGGAGTTCTACATTGCTTGCCTCGAAGTCTCTAACAACGACGCATATCTTATGATACTCTTCCCACGAAGCGTTGGCGGCCAAGCTGCTGAATGGTTTGCCCATCTTCCACCTAGAATTTGAACATTTCCCGAGCTTGCGGAGAAGTTTGTCAACCACTTCTCCTACAACTTTAAGCATGAGGTGTCTATGACCGACCTCTATAACACCAAACAAAAGAATAGAGAAGCTTTTGCTTCTTTCTTACAAAGGTGGAGGGGCCTAGCAAGCAAGCTCCCATGGCCTATTCCTGAAAAACAACTTGTCACCATGTTTGTGGCCAATCTCAATCAGGAACTAGGATTTCACTTACAAATTCTTTGCACATCTACCTTTGAAGAGGTTATTGACAAAGGCACTACTGTCGAATGAGCCCTCATTGCCAAGGGTTCCATCAAACTTTGTGACCCCAAATCCCACAACAACAACAACAACAACAACAAGAAGTCCAATCACAACACCCCCAATACCAACAACAATACCAACATGCAATCTAATGATAAATCACGTTATTGGGGGAAGAACAAGAATAATCTGAACGACGGCGTCACTGATGTGAAGGCCGTCCAACACATCCAAAACCACACACCTACACACACGTATGTAGCAAACGCCAATAACCCAAGAGGGCCAAATAAACCACACAAACCTCGCCGTAATTTCACACAATTAGCAGAACCTATCGAGGACATCCTTGATAGATGTCTCAAACAAGGAGCAATCACACTCCCCCTGTTAGACCACGCCAAGACAATGACCTCAAAGCAGCATGGTATAATGAAAATGACTATTGCGAATACCACCGCGTGGCAAGCCATAAAACAGCTGACTGTATGCAATTAAAGCATTGCATCCAAGACCTAATAGACCAAAATCTAGTCAACCTCGAGCAAAGTGCACACCCATCACCAAACGCTAACCTTGGAGCTTACAAGGATCCTTTGCCCAACCATAATAAAGCATCCTTGTCTAACCAAGCATACAATGTCACTCCACCACCTGCATCCTATGACTCCATTGTCGGCCGCATCGAACCCTCATCCTACTATGTCAACACAATCACCATTCAGGCACAAGCACCTGATTGCACCGTAACAACTCATCGAGGCCATGTCTCAATCCGCACTGCCCCTCCCACTGAATTGACACCCCCATCCACATCCGATCCCCTCCCCCCTCATCCAAACACCCATCCATCACCCACCACTCGATATAACCTCCTAGACCATCTAGGAAAGACACCCGCGTAAATCTCCATCCTTGAGCTGCTTCGCACATCACCCCGCCATAAGGACATTCTCGACAAAGCCCTTTTGGAAACACAAGTCCCGGCAAACTTGGATGTCAATCAATTTCAAGCCATGGTCGGCGATATTGTTACACCACACCATATCACATTTTCTGAAAAAGATCTCCCTGCTTCCGAACACCTACATAATGATGCACTACACATCAAGGTCTGCATTCACAAACACACCATTAAAAGGGTCCTAATAGATGGTGGTTCCAGCCTAAATATATGCACTCTAAAATTGCTAAAACACTTGGGGTACTCAGATGTGGTTGTGGATGCTAGCGAGTGTATAACAATCAAAGGATATGATGACACCGAGAGGCTATCCGAGGGCACCATAAAGCTCCCTATTCAAGTGGGACCGCAAATCCTCAAAACAAAATGTCAAGTTTTGGATCTTGACCTCCCCTATAACATTCTTCTCAGCTGCCCATGGATCCATGCCATGCAAGCCGTCCCATCCACTTTCCATCAATGTCTCAAATTCCCCCACAACGGCACCTAAGTCACTATTTATGCCAATCCCCGTCCCTTCCAATACTGCAGTTTTCTGGAAGGACACAACCAAACCTTCTATCCATATAATAAAGCCACCACCCAAACCACCCCCACAGCTTCCACCTCATACATGGACCCCGCCAACATCGCCACCACTTCATTCCAAACACCGTCACCACCTAAGGTCAAGATCAAGCTCAACGACCAAGGCTGTGGGGAATACAACCTTCACGACACCTTTTGCGTGGGCTTATTACCCACTCCTAAGACATTTGGCACTCCGAACACAGAGGCAGCTGACACAGTCATCATCAAATGCAAACCCTCGCCCATCTTTGAGAAAAAACACCTTCTGGATCAAGACATACTTGAAGATATTTCATCCTGGCTTTACAAGGATGAGGAAACAGAACAAGACATCCCCAACATCCCAACAAACAGTTACGGAAAAGGTTCTGAGATAGTCAAAAGCATGGGTTACAAAGGACAAGGCAGCATTGGCCTTCATGAATAGGGGATTGTAGAACCACTGCAAGCAACAAGAAACCCCTATACTCAAGGGTTAGGGTATGGTCAACCACAACGCATCCTTAATACCGGTGAATGTATCTTAGCCGAGTTTGCTCCAGTTTCTCTAGACGTCGACAATGTTAATGAAACGGACCTACAAGACTCCTTTAGCGACTTTGCCGATTTCTTTGCCTCCTCCATTTGCACCATCTACTCCGTCACCACTCTCACCTCATCATCCAATGAACTACCATTAGTATTCCCCAACCTCATCGACTGGGACCAACGAGGACCTCCTATTTTTTGATATCGCACCAAATGACGAAGCCATTGCTAAAATAATGGGAGTAAGAGACAACTTCCCCTTGGGAGATCACAGAGCTGGATACATCATGGAACTCAATCCGGCTGCCTATTTTGGGGAGACAACCCCTACTTTCAGTCACAAAAATACAAAAACAAAAAATGGATCTGATGGTGAAAACAGTTCCACGACAGTATCAGATCCTAAAAAAGTAAAAATAAACGACGTATCTCCTGGTCAAAACCTCCATGAGGCACCAGGGGATGGAAGCATGGGCCTCCCTGAAATAGATAAAGCATATCCTGACAGATCACCCATCTTGGTTGAACCAGCTCAGGAAATGAATCTAGGGACAAAGGAAGAGCCGAAAATCACATACAGAGCAGAATCTCTCAGCCTGTTCAAATAGGAAGACTTCTTGGCATTCTTCACATGTAGAAATTGCAACTTTGCGTGGACCTACATAGACATGCTAGGGCTAGATCCTGCCTTGGTTGTCCATCATCTTGCAGTGCGTCCTGATGCCAAACCAGTCAAACAGAAGCTCCGAAAGATGAATCCTCAGGTGGCCCTTCTTGTCAAAGCAAAGCTCAAAAAGTTACTAGATGTGGGGTTCATACATCCAATTGATTATCCTGAATGGGTTTTGAATCTAGTACCTGTTGCTAAACCAGATGGCAGAATCCACTGTTGCACTGACTTCAAAGACCTCAACAAGGCCTACCCAAAAGATGACTTCCCACTTCCCAACATTGATATGATCATGGATCTTACCGCAGGGCATGAGATGCTATCTCTCATGGATGGCTTTTTAGGATACAATCAAATCAAAATTGCCGAAGAAGATTAGCACAAGACATCCTTTATATGCCCATGGGGGACATACTGTTGGGTAGTAATGCCATTCGGCCTAAAGAATGCAGGAGCTACTTATCAAAGAGCAATGACTGTCATCTTCCACGACCTCTTTCACCACATCATGGAGGACTACGTTGATGACTTACTCGGCAAATCAAAGACCAGAGAAGAACACTTAGACATGCTAGCCAAGATCTTTGACAGGCTAGAGCAATATAATGTTCGTCTAAATCCAAAAAAGTGTGTCTTTGGTGTCACTTCAGGTAAATTGTTGGGATACATAGTCTCCAGACGAGGAATCGAGGTGGATCTGGTGAAAGTCAAAGCTATTACTGAAATACCACCTCCTAAAACCTTGAAACAACTGAGAAGCCTGCAGGGTAAACTACAGTCTATTCACTGATTCATTGCTCAACTTGCTGACAAATGCCAACCATTCTAGCATCTCCTTAGGAAAGATACAACTTTCGCCTGGACTGCTTAGTGTCAGGATGCCTTCGACCAACTAAAAGCATATCTGGCTAATCCCCCTATTCTATCTCCACCAAGACAAGGAGAGCCCCTCCTCTTGTATATCTCTGTGATAGACACATCAATTGTGGCTTTGTTAACACAACATGATGAGCAGGGGAAGGAAAGAGCCATCTACTACATCAGCCGCACCTTGATTTCCTATGAGTTTAACTACACACAAATTAAACGAGCATGTCTTGCCCTAGTATTCACATCACAAAAGTTAAGACATTATATGCTCAATCACAAGACTAAGCTCATTGCTAAGATTGACCCACTCAAATATTTGCTAAACAGAGTAGCTCTCACTGGAAGAATGGCAAAATGGGTCATGATTCTCACCGAATTTGACATAGAATACACAGAGAGAAAGGCAATCAAAGGACAAGTCATAGCGGATCAACTGGCTGAGGCACCTATTCAGGCAAAACATCCTACAATAGTAGAATTTCTAGACGAGGCCATCTTGACAATCACACCAGCCGTAGATACATGGAAGGTGTATTTTGATGGATCCTACACTCACAGAGGCTCGGGGGCAGGCGTCTTGTTTGTTACCCCTCAAGGTGACACGATCCCTAAATCATTCAAAATCACATTTCCATGCACTAATAATGTAGTAGAATATGAGGCCCTCATCACAAGTCTCCGAATGGCCATCCAATGGAAAATAGAAAAACTAACTGTGTATGGCGACTCTCAACTAGTCATCAGGCAAGTCAATAATGAATACAAAACCAAGGACGATAAGCTCCTTCCCTATAAGAAGATGATCGATGACTTTAAAGATTATTTCAATGACATCCACTTTGAGCAGATCCCAAGGTTAAACAACAAAGCGGCAGATGCCATGGCCACCATCAGATCTCTAGTCGACATGAAGCAAGGCAGCAAGAAATGCGAATTCCTAATCGAAGAGCTCCCCATCCCAGCATATGACGTTCCCCAATCTGAACTAGTGTGCGAAATCGTTGGTCTTTTATCCCCCTGGTATCATGAAACCTACCTCTACCTTCACGATAATATCCTCCCCAACAACCTATGCCCATCACAGAAAAAATCCTTCATCCGTCGAGCCTCCTGTTTCATCCTTGTAGGTGACACCCTCTACAAAAGGAGTCTTGATGGCACGCTTCTACAATGTTTAGACTCTAGGGAAGCTGAGGCAGCTTTGGAAGAGATACACGTAGGTATTTGTGGGGCACATTCAAGTGGACTAGCTCTTTCTAAAAAGATCCTGAGGACTGGCTATTATTGGCCCACCATGGACAAAGATGCACATCAGTTTATTAGAAAATGCCTCCCATGTCAATAGCATGGTGATCTCATCCACGCCCTAGTACAGGAGCTGCAACCAATCACAACACCATGGCCTTTCTCACAGTGGGGACTTGACCTCATAGGGAAAATCCATCCTCCATCTTCCAACGACCATAAATTCATAATCACTGCTACCGAATACTTCACAAAGTGGGTGGAAGCAATACCACTCACCTTCACCACAGGCATCCAAATCTCCAAGTTCATTCTCCACTACATCATCTGCCGCTACGGTATCCCTCATTCCATTGTCACTGATAATGGGAAGCCATTCAAAAACCAAGAAGTTCACACTTTGTGCGAAAAGTTTGACATCAAACACCGATTCTCCATGCCATATTACCCCCAAGGAAATGGTCAAGCAGAGGCTTCTAATAAAACCATCCTCCGCATCTTAAAAAAGACAGTCAATGAAGCTGGCCATGACTAGCACCTCCAACTCAACCCCACCCTATGGGCTTACCGCACAAGCATCCGCACTCCTACCAGAGCCACTCCATACTCACTAGTATTCGGATCTGAAGCCATTTTACCTATAGAGGTTGAGCTCCCATCCCTCTGAGTATCATTGCAAAACATTATCTTTGATGAAGACTATCGCGTCGCAAGGTTGCATCAACTTGAATTATTGGATGAGAAACGACTGAATGCATTAAATCACTTACAGGCATACCAAAACCGCCTCAGAAGAAGCTACAACAAAAAGATCAGAACCAGAAAGTTTGAGGTAGGTGACCTAGTCCTAATGGAAAATTAGAAGAACTTGCAAGAGCGTCCGAAGCAAGGAAAGTTTGAACCTAATTGGCTAGGACCTTATGTCGTCACTACCAACTGTGGGTCAGGAGCTTATCAGCTTGCAACACCCGAGGGGCAGCCTCTAGATGAGCCAATGAACATCTTGCATCTCAAGCGATTCTATGCATAACCCATCTGGTACCACAAGTCAAAAAAATAAAAATAAATAAATACAAAAAATTAATCAAACACCAAAAAATAAAAAAATCAAGAAAAATTAGAGTGCAATAAAAACTTCCAATGGTGAAAATCACCTCAGTGACGCTTTGGATAAGTACCATGGTGAAAACCTGTTTCAGGCGCCATGCGTAGTGGCCAGTTCTACCATCTAATAAGTCCTCTTTCCATCATAACAATCCATACCCATGTATCCCATGGCTTGAAATTCTGAAACATCTAGTTTGTTTGCCCATTCCGCACTACCTCACCCACCCAACACCCCATCCATGGAACAAGGATCCTTGTAAGCTCTCATTTGTACAGTTCATAAAATCAAAAAATCCAAAAACATCATAAAATCAGAAAATCCAAAAACATCATAAAATCAGAAAATCCAAAAAAATTCTAAACAAATAGAAAATCCAAAAACAATCACCTCATGCATCAATCTCGCATCCCATCATGATCATCTAAACACACATCAACCCTCATCACATCCCATCGCAAACCATTCCCACATCATCAAGTCTTGCCAGAACTATATATTCATTTCGCCCACATCTTAAAAGTACCTTGATCCTGTGGACACAAGGTATGTAGGCAGTCTGGAATACGAAGGATGTTTCTAGTACTCAGGTATCTAAGATGCATCCATCCCACCTGTTGGGATGGTTCCCACTCACTGAGCTTTCTAGATCTCTGAAATGATATGCATGCTACGTATATAGTTGAAACATGGTCCTTCACGCAAAAATTATCAAGCAACATACCAACTATAATCTTACATCTGGCCAGAATGTTCTTTTTCCCATCTTCCAAAAAACTCTCCAATCAAACACCAACAGATCTGCATCCTAGGATATGTCTTTCCTACAATGGACAAAAATCTATCATTCTATCATCATGTCTCTTGGCAAGAGCACACAAAGGCTATTTGTATCTTTCGTTGGTTTTTTTTTTTTTTGGCTTATTGATTTTTATCTTTTTGTCTCGCTCCAAGTAATCTCCAAAGCTACCTTGATCTCATTATATCATGGTACGTAGCGGATAGCCCTTGGAGTAGACATAGTCATTATTTCGGTATGCTGTGCTTGTGGGTTGGTTTCATTACTCCAAGAATAGTATTCATATCTTGAAGTCCAGGTCGGTTCTAGCATGATGTGTCCTATTTGCATATATATGTATCAACACCTTATATGCATTATTCACACTCACTGCTATGAGTCCCCTTCCTCTACTAGACAAGATTATACTACCTTGGGCATGCATGAAAACAACCTATTGTTTGTGGGTCTAGTCCATGCAATCGTCGGATATACATCATCACCTAGGTCATTTCATACCTTTGTGAATGGTATCCTACATTGCTACATTAAACTAAGAAATGCTCTCAATTAATTTCATGCAACTACTGATACTACCTCAACATCATCATCCTAATCACTCAGTCACCTACCCCATATCGGCCTAGATTTGATAAACACTTTTCAACCACCCCCCTCAATCTAACTCCCTCACTAACCCCACCTTCCCACCATATCTCCACTTAACACAACTTGAGCCAAACCAAACCCCCACCCCCCACCCCCCCCTCAATGACATGGTGTCTTATGACCTAGCAAGCCTCCAATCTCCCCCCCGCCATCCCCTAAACGCTTCCATCCCTATCATCCCCACCTCCTAGCACACTCTCCCACAGTCTCACCCCTCAGGGTCATCACAAGGAACATCATGTGTATCAGGACTAGGCCATCTCATCTATCACCTAGTGTGCATACCACCTATCACCTAAACTGCATTTAAGCATATCATTCTAGATTCATTTTAATCCATTTGCATAACATCTTAAGTTCATGTAATTTACATTGCATTCTAGATTCGTTTTAATTCATTTGCATAACATCTTAGGTTCATTTTAATCCATTTAATTTTACATTTTAGGTTCATTTTAATCCATTTAAGTTGCATCACATATTAGGCTTCATTTTAATCCATTTAAGTTGCATTGCATTCTAGGTTCATCCATTTAAAAACACAAGTAGGTTCATTTTAGCTGCATATCATTACACATCATATCATGTTCATTTATCACATAGGTGCATGATAAAATTAAAAATAGCATCATCACATTGCATTCCATACATATAAACATCTCATAAACAATTAGTTGCATTACAACATCATCAGCATCACCATTGAAACAACATATACATCTAGTGGCATATACATAATTCCATACATTTTCATCCATAATAAATGTTCATTAGTCTGCATATTCAGTTACATCATATAGTCCATAAAATCACAACACCATGCATATATCACAAAAACATCCATGCATCCATCAAATCACACATCATTTGCATCAACATCACACATCCACAACATATAAAACATAACACGTGCATCCATCATATAAGAACATCATAAACCATCAGAAGTATCGCATCACATATAATCACCACAAAAAAACAATGTACATCGCTCACATCATCAAAAAAATAAAGTGTCCTGATATAATGCCTCTAAGGGCTAACATGGTATAACTCTCACATCGAGGATCCTCTCTCTGAGGGAGTAGGAGACGCTGACCCTGGTCAAGCCTGTGATCCTGACGGTAGCTGTGGCTGTGACGCTACGGGTACCTGAGGACCCTGCTGGGGCACATGTGAGGGAGGAGGCATCGTCTGCTATACTGACTGCACCGATCTTGATCTATGTGATCTCGATGCCCCCAATCTGCTGACCTGGCTGTAACTCAATGCCCATTGTGCCGCGAGCATAGCTGCATAGTACAACCCCCGATAATACTCCGTCCGTGCTCTGGCCTCTGCTAGCTCTCCCTGTACCTGAGATACCTGCCCCTGTATCTGATGTGCATGTGTCTGCGCCTGAGTCAGCTGGGCTTGCATCCTTGCAAAAATCAGGGCAAGTCCCCCACCCTCAGCCTGTACATTGCTCAACGCAGTCTCTGCCTGTTGTGCTCTCACGAGCACTGCATCCTGCTCTATCCTCAAATCCTCCATGTCCTCTCGAGCCTAAGCCAACTGAGCCTCTAGCACTGCCACCTACCCATCTACTCCCCACAGCTGTCCCAACTTAGCCTCTTGGTGCCCTAACGCCTCCTCTAAGCTGGCCACCTGAGCACGTAATGTCTCCACCTCCTCCGTCTCCTCCCGTGGATGTCGCTGAGGTGTCAGCCTCTCAACCTCTGCCGCCACCCCTACCCCTGAACTCCCTACCCCGGTATCATGTCTACCGACTCGCAGCTACTCCACCCGTGATGGAGATAGATCACCCTGCTCTGCCCTCGGCTGTCCACCGCACCGTCATGGTGCTCTACCCTGTCATCTGCCCCTAACCTGGGCCTGCTATGCTGGAACCTGCTATGTAGGAACCTCCTGCCCCACCTGTCCCTATCCCGCTGCCGCTGCTGCCACCTCATCTACACGCTGACCATCTCTCGCAATCACCCTCTCCTCCCCATCATCCATCACCTCCACAATGTAATCTGCAATAACCTCATCTCCATCCCCATCAGGATCATCTCCACTCCCATCTGAGTCATCCCCTGATACCTCCACCATCGGATCTATCAATCGGGTGGGTCGATGCATCTGCCACCATACCTCATATGCAAGTGTAGTACCTGCATCCCTCACTGTGCTCCTCCAATCCCACTGAACTGGCCGAAGTGCTGCAAAATCATTCAGCGCAACCTATGGCTGTAATGGTGCGGGCCAGTGGGCTGTATCCCGTGGTGTCCGCGCATATATCACCATCTGCTGAGGCGTATCCTGTACCAGTCCAAACTGATGTATAACCCACGAGGGTAGGTACATCTCTATGGTGCAGTCTGCACGACCCATAAGATATCTCTGCTGAAATGTGTACGGGAGATGAGTCACATCATCGGGCCACTCCTCACAACCAATATATGCACACCATACCACGCTAATCACATCATCCAATATCTGCCGCCAATGGCGGACCTGTCCAGTGTATGTATACTCTGCATCCTGATACAAGAACACAAATGCCTCAAATGGCCCCCGATAATAACCGCATGTCGGCTGAGTCATAGGGATATGCTCCCAAATCCATACGTGTAGCAGCATCACCCTAGCAGATAAAGCCCTGTCATGAAGATAAGCGACTGTGTGCATCTCGTGAAGCAGCTGTGCTAGCATCACCGGCCCCCATGCATAGACAATATCATGGATGACCATCCCCTCTATCATCCCGCCCCAGCCCATAGGAAAACCTCTACCTCGCCTATCCGGCATCACCACACCTCCAATCAGCACACACAAAAATAAGGCAAAGGGATCTGCACCCACCGCCAGCGTCCTATCGTAATCCAACTCCCTCCCATCTGCCAAAAAAACTAGGTGCTCTGCTCCGAACACTCTGATCAATGCAATCTGCCCCCTCCTCGTGTCATACCTCACACGTTGACCTAGAATCAGTAGCTTGAGGATGCAATAAACATCCTCAAGTGTGATGGTCATCTCTCCTGTCGGTAGTAGAAAGCTGCAAGTCTCGATGCGGTATTGCTCCACCATGGCCATCATCAGAGCTCTATGAGCTCGTAGCACTGGCATCGATGCCACCGTCCAAAGCCCCAGCCTCACCAGTCAAGGATGCCATGCCTCATCAAACAATGGCATCACGGATCGCACTCGTCGCTCCCGCGATTGCAGTATAAACTACTGTGTATCCTACATCCACCACTTCTTCATTAGATACTAACTTATTTCCCCCACACACACTTTTTCTTCTAAATATCTCAAAGGCCCACATCATGTGGCCCCACACGGACAGTCCCTAGTGCCATTTTTAAAATGGCGCTACTTTTCCCTACCCATTGCGCCAATTCAGATAATGGCGCCACTGCGCGACCTATATCGTGCCAATCCAGACGATGGCGACGTATTAAATTTTTGCGCTAATGTCCACTTTCGCGCTAAAACATACAATAGCGCTATTCCCCATTATGGTGCTATTCCAGATGATAGCACCGTTATAACCCTAATATGGCGTCAAAACACCATATTTCTTTCTCCCTGGGTTTTGGCGCTAATCCAGCCGATGGTGCCAATATTTCCCCCAAATGGTGATAAAACTGCCCTACCCTACCCTGGTAGATAGCACTAATCCATAGGACTGTGCTAATTTGCCTTATCTTTGGTGCCACGCGCTCCAAACCCACATCCCAAAACCCAAAACAATGTGCATAAAATAAAAAATCACAAAGTTCGGGTTAAGCCCTACTTGGGGTCCAGCCTTGGGTGATCGCCTGAGCTCTCAGAATCGCTCTGAGATGTGATGAAGTCACGGGAACTGTGGGTTGCGCTCAGCCATCTCTCCTTTGTCTTTTCTTCTACAAAGTCAAAAGTGTGCCAATGTGGCACTCTTTGGGCCCACTTTGCCTAATATAGTGGGCCATGTCATCCTTCCATCTTTCCTTTTTTCCTCTAGGGTGCAGATCTCAGCCTTTTTCCTCCGTTTTTCCTCCTACCATCTTCTTTTTCCCCCACCTCTCCAATTGTCACTTCTGTCGCATCCTTTCAAGAGCTTACCTGCAAAATTTTTATTTTCTCGCTAACCTCTCGAGGGGGCATCCCCTATCCATCTCATTCCTTCCCGGTAGCTAGGGCATATTTTTCTTCGACCTGACGCCACTTCCCTCCTAGGTACTGACGCCATGTCGAAGAGGGGCAAATGTAGACACCTAAAAATGTCTCGACCACCAAACTGACTTCCGACATCCCTAAGCATACCAATTTCCTTTCCAACCAATTAATTAAATTTTTATTTAATTAATTACCCCTTTCATTTCCTGAATCCACACCATTTCATCCCCAAAATTGAATTAATTTTGTTGATTCAATAGTCCAAACCTTAGGCAATTGATTTAATAAATATGCAAAATTTATGAAATCAATTCCCCCACTCTTCCTAAATCCAATGAATTAGTTAAAACGATGTTAACTAATTAATCCAACCTACTAATTAGCCTATCCCTACCCTAGACAATTAAATAGCTATTATTTAATTGCCTACTCTAGCCTACCTCATCCTAGCCTTAGGATTAATTAATTAAATCACTGATTAATTAATCTTATCCTCCCTCTAATCCCTCTACTAATTTATTCCAGCCACATTAATTAGGTTAATTACCTTAATTAAGTGATTCAAACCCTCATTAGCACTTCTCTCCACATCACCCAAATTTAAAATTCAAATAAATCACACATCACATTTACTCCTCTTACACATCCCTTACACATGTCATAACTCATAAATATCCACTCTTCCCCAAATGAATTTTTAATTCATTTTACCCTTCCCCATGTGAATTTTTAATTTACAAATAATCCATCTCACCCAACCTCATTTATTCACCCATTTCCCAAAAATGAATAAAAGATTTACTTTTATTCCAGCCCTCCATCTTCCAAGATCAAATCTAGGCCCTCCACATCACTTTCATCCTCCACCATTGATCTCTCCAATCAATCTCCACCCTTGGATCAAAATCCCTTCCAAAAGTCTATAAATACAACCTCTCACAAGTCATTTTCATCATCCAAGTTTATGCAAAGTTACCATGCCAAAATCATCCTTGAGTTAGATAGTGAGTTGCACAATTGAAGAGCATTTCACATTTGAATCCATAGTCTAGGGATCATCTTGGTCTTGGGAGCTTCTTTTGGGTGCAAAGGCTCCTTCTTCCCTTGATGGGATTAGGTTTTGCATGTGAGGTATAATCTTGTGGTTTATTGCATTTGATTTAATGTTTTACCTTCATTGCTTTATCTAATCTACAGTTCCCACATGGGAAAGATAATGAGATGAGGATCAACAAATGTTATGTGTATAAGAAAGATATAAAACAAATGTATAGCTAAATAAATGATAAGGTAAACATAGCACTCAATAGCTAGATAAACATTGTGTGAGGGTCACAAATAAGTAATGATATTGAGTGATAAACATGTAGGCATAAATATATAATATGTGATCATAAAAGTCCATGTGAATTTGTCTCATTTTTGTCATTTTTTGTTGTAATGGTTGTAATCACATTTTGCAATAAATGTGCAAGGCACACAACATGTACATTTACCATGTGAGAATCGGTACATGTATGATCAATGAATATCTTGGGATCAATAAATAATTGTCATAAGTTCTAGTGTAATTGCAAGGCATAAATGTGCAAAGCATTAGGATCATGATAAAGGTATGAGAAAAAAATGATATGGTGGAAAGCATAATGCCTCCTAATGTAAAAGGATGAAAAATTATAGCACAATACCAAATGGAGAAGGCAAGATGCCCCTAAACTAATAGAATATCTCTAGAAGCATCATAAGATAGTGAAGACACAAATATAACGAGGAGAGGATGGTGTCCCTAATGTAATAGGATGATATGGAAATGAAAGAACAATATGGCATTGACATAAGATGTAAGCAATGAGCACAGGCACATAAGAGCAATCTAGGAATGAGATAAAGACATGATAATGCTCATAGGTATCAAGATAATGTAAAGCTTATAACCATGGCAAGGATCATATGTATGTGAGAAAATCATAAGGCATGGACCATAGGGTCAAAAGTAGATAAGCATGAAAGCATTGGAAAACTATCATGATAAATAACAAACATACAAATGCATAATGTAAAGTTAAAAAATGAATAGGTAAATGGTAAAACACAATGGTAAGCATGGGAAAAATCACAAGAGGAAAGTATCAAAGAGCATAGAAATAGGTAAGGAAGATTCGAATAATCAAGACATGTCAAGTAGGAAGGAAGAGGAATGGACCTGAAGAGGGGAAATAAATCATAAACTATAATATAGAAGGTGAAATGAGAGAATTAGAGTCACAAAAAACAAGGAATAATCAAGAGGTTTAAGTATAAGGACACATGAGGTAAATTCCAAGGGATATCACAACATACATGACATAATTAAATTTCCCAAGTGAAAATGATACAAATCATAAGGAATAAGTGGCATGGACAATGCAACACATGTTCAAAGTTACTTGTGTCAATAAGCACCATTAAAGGTGACTTTGTTTTATCCATGTGCTAACTAGGAACATGGACACATCAACATAAAAGAAAGGAAAAACATAAAATGTGGCAACTAGTAAGGTGAGGATATCTAACCAAATAGGTCATTCATCATCACATGTATCACGTGGTTTCTCTTTTATGCCAAATGTAACTTCAATATAGGGTGTGTAATTGTGAACAAGACCATTTCTTGATGCTTACTTTGTCAAGTGGGTGAGTTGTGGGCTAATGAGTATGCTTATGTTTATCTTCCCTTTGTCTATAAGTTCTTGAACTTTGTGTTTGAATATAATGCATATATCCTTATAATATCCATGTGTATGATCGTAAGCATAAAAATATTTATCCTTATGAGGTTTGAGGTAAGATAATGAGAGTGTCTTTTAAAACAATCTCTAACATCATAAGATTAGGAGGTATAATTGGTTGTCACAGTGGAAAATATTGGTCTCTAGCTAGTTTAGGAGAGGATGTCATAGTATGAAATTTAGATTTAGTAGATGTACAAGCCATATGTATAACAAGAAAATAAGGAGAAAAAGATAAATCATGAGAAGGCATCACTATGTCCACACTATCCTCATGGATACTAGGTCTAGAAAAATAATCAATGAAAGCATCTATCAAGTTCATAAAAAAAGTGTAAAGCAACAAGATGAATCAAATCATTGTAAATATTTACCACTTAAACAATTTCTAAACCCACTAATTGGTAAGACAACATCCTCCAAATACTCATAATTATCAAGCATGAATGATTTAACATGTAACGAAACATTTGCATTTCCATCATAATAATTATGTAATAACACCACACTAAGGCTCATATATATCATATAAGGCACAAAAAGTTAATGAAGCATCAATGATGAATACATGAAAGGATAATTAAATATTAGCAACACTTGTATTCCATCATCATGGGAGGTATCACTATGTGAAAATCTATCATTAATATCCATAAGGTTCACATGAGATGTAGAACAATGATCATTTAGAAAAACATCATCATGTATAAAAGAAGGTAGCATATCAAAAGAACATTTCTTTATGGACATATACTTATCATGATACATAAAAGGCATATCATCATAAGTTTAACCAATGTTATGACTAGGTGAAACAAGTGTACCTTCATTTGTATCATTAACATATGGTTAATCTACACTAGGTATGTGCTCATCATTATCATAAGGTCTAATAATGTCATGTATAGATTAAGGGGGTGTAACATCATCAATAAACATCATGTATGATGCATAATCTACACATGATAAATGCTTTCTAGGCATACTATCATCAATATCACAAGCCATGGATGAAGTATGATCAAAATGGGACTCATGGACAAGTGAAGTTGGTTCTACTAAAAGGAAAGGATGAGCACTAACAGACTCAATGAAGAAGGGGAAAGAAATTACATGGTAAAACAACATCTCCATTGAGAAAACATACTCAACCATGTCATAAAATGCCATAAGAGTATCGAGGATAGAAGGATGATGAGTAAAAAAGATAGGAATGACCTCAAATTCTAATATATATGCATGCATGTCAACCAAAGAGTGTGACCTAAAAGGAGCCATAAGGTTTGATCTTCCAAGGGTGGGAAGGTGGGAGAAAATATGTATTTCACTATTTTTACCCAAACCCTAATCGAAGTAAGATAACCTTATGTGAATAGAAATAAATCCAAACCCTAGGAAATTTAAAAGTGATTGATAAAATCACTTTTATTAGATTTGAAAAACCTATAAAAAAATGAATGTATAACTCCCTAAGGTCAACCTTATGGTGTTTAAGCATGGACATGTTCATTAAAATGTAAAGGAAAATAAATGGTTTTCTTTAATAAAATTAGGTTTAATGAATAAGACAATTAATTAACCTAATTTAGAGTTATGATATATCATGTAATAAAATCTTGATATCTAGAAATAAACAAAAATGAAAACACTTAGCTGATTTCAATGGTTGGTACATAGTTTTCCACTATTTTGATCATAACTTTTAAACTATAACTCAAAATCATTACTTATTATATGTGTTTGAAGTAGAGTGATGAAATATGATCTAGGTTTCTCTCAAAAATTAGTGGATCAATCTTGTTTGCACAAGTTTGATACCAAGTGCCATGGATCTTACCTTGCATGTAGATTTGATATGTGATATGTAGATTTGAACTGGCTAACTATATACTTTTGTTACCCTTTTTGCATTGATCATTGAGATCTAGAGACGCACAAGGACTGGTGGTATAGAAAAATACCTTTGGAAGATGTTGAATTCAAAGGGTAAATTCCTCCTTGATCGACCCTATGATATACCAAATCTACAACCATAGGTGAATGTTTGGCAAACAACAATTAGGCATACAATTATCCTAAATGATACAATGCATATTAGATTCCTTTTAGTGCTCCATATGGAGTTTTCCTAGAATGACTCTTCTCTTCTTGATACATAGAATTTTGTAAATGATAATGGATAAGAATAATGTAGATTTAATTCTTTTAAATACCAAGACATAGTAATTAATCATGCAAACATGTACCGAGTTGGCTCATAATGACTAGTGAAATAGGCAAGAGTTGGAAATTTTTAATTTTTAAAATTTGAATTCCAAGGTTCAATTCCATATGGTATGGGATCAATCTTGGACATTGTGAGATTAACTTTGGACAAGTAAACATAAATCTAAGAGTGAGGAATGGATGTATGGGAGTGAGTGCAAGGGTAGTTGTAATAAATGGATCATGATGGCAAATGTATGATAATATGTGCAAATATCAAGAAGATAAGGTTGAATGTATGGGAATGTGTGTAAATGAGAGTAAGCGAGGATGAATAGCAATCAAGGAAGGATAAAAAATTAGTACAAAATTGTGTCATATGTCATTATATAATTGTATTAAGAAATTCCATCAAAATAGGCCCAAAACTAAATGGGAATTGGCATGGGTACGTAAATTTCACTATTATACATATATATGTATATAAATATAATAGGCTATTGAAGATTTGGGGTATTAAGATTGTAAGGAAGAGTGCAAGAGGTGGTAGGTTGACGAGAAAGATGACAAGTGATAATAATGGGTAGATGATAAAAGAGTGAGGTAGTAGCATTAGTTTGCACAATGAAGCCTTGAGGAGAGGGACAAATAGAGAGTCATCTATATAGAATTTGCCAAACTAGCTTAATTTTGTAAGGGGGGCTAATCTAGATTTAGAACAAGTAAACTAGAGAGGCAAGTAGGAGTATTTTTTCCAACAATCAAATCTCAGTCTAAGTGTGTTTCTATTAAGGATCCAAGCATCAAGGTCTGAATGGGATAATTTATGAGATTTGTACCAACTTTGGTGATATAGGAGCATCCCTGGTTCAAGAGCAATCTTGCATCAACCAAAAACATTTACATTTCAGTTTGTTTTCTTTCATTTTCCAGTTCAGTTAGTAACAGTTTATGTATTTTGGTTCGCATTTTGCCATAGTTTCATTTTAGACCTTACAGAGCTACACTTAGCATCTAGACATATTCAAGCACATCATATCCAAAATTTAGATCATTTGGATCAAGTACCAGAAAGATATCACTATCAGAAGATCGACTATTTTCTCATAACAGAGCATCTGGACAGTCTCAGACAATCAACTAAAGGAGAAGACTTGTGGAGCACTTTCATGACTTGTGTAGCTAAATGACACATCATTAAATGTTGTTTAGATTGTGGCAAACCTTCCCTGAGATCTGCACGATATTCCATTCATTTGCGGAGGAGTTCTATATGATTAGGTCTGACCTATTTGTGTACACACGTTACAGCTCTTCATTGGAGTTTGTAGCCATCCTTGGCTGACACGGAGGAATCTTATGTTCTGAAGATGATATATAATCATGTAATAGATGCCTAGGAAAGTATTTAGCATAATTTTTAAGTTGGATAGTTTGAATTTCTCCTATAATGCGCTTCAAAGCCATATCTTGTGCATATATTGTAATTGGAGAATCAAGCATGTGATCCCTAATTGTAAGCCCGCATGATGCCGACCAATTTGTATTTTAGATCAATGATATACTGAATGACTGAATCTACATTTGCTTTCTATCTTTGAGTTGTTTCCATTATGTTTACTCTTGTTGCACAGTCTGGACTGTTCATTCTATGAACCCTCCTAACCGTGACTGCACCAAGTGGTATCAGAGTGAAGTTTGAATCCTTTGGGAGTGAAGTGTGCAAAATTAGTGAAGGAATTTTGTAAGATCTTGTTGTGGATAGATCACCAAATCTAAGGTAGACTACCTATGTTGTCAACTGATCATGGATTGTGAGGCAATTGTCACCTTGTAGCCCAATCACCAAATTTGAGGTAGTTACACTTGATCCCAGGAAGAGATGCCGCCAAGGAGAATACCTGTTGTTGGTATTATGGCTGGAAGAATGGATGAGATGATGGAAATGATGAAGACAATGCGAGTTCACTTGGATGCTATTGAAGAAGATCAAAGAAGAGAACTAACACATCGACCTAATGTTTAAAGTGATGATGATGAATTTCAATCCGCTAATCAAAATGAAGTAACCCTAGGAGATGAAGAAGAAGAATCTGATCAAGTGAATATGTTGCAAGCTATTTCAAAGATTGGGAAAAGACCTAGAGTTGATGTATCAAATTGCACTGGCAATTTGAATCCTAAGGAGATGATTGATTAGATAAATGACCTAGAAGAATACTTTGAGTATGAAGAAATTGAAGATCCAGAGAAGGTAAAATTTGCAAAGATAGAGTTGAAAGGATATGCTACTATATGGTGGAAAGAAGTTCAGTTGGATAGAAATAGAATATGAAAAGAAAAGATTACAAAATGGGATAGGATGGTGACAAAGTTGAAGAATTAGTTTATACTTGTTGACTATGAGTTGGAACTATTGAAGAGATTGTAGAACCTGAGACAAAAGGAGAAATATGTGGAGTACAATGAAGAATTTCATAAGATGATCATAAGAATAGGACATAGTGAGCAAGCAAGAAGAAAGTGGCAAGAGACATCAATGGACTAAGATTGAACATTTAAGAAGAACTAAGTTTGGTGAGGATGACAACATTGGAAGAAGCATATTAGTTTACCATAAAAGTTGAAGACAAATTGAACAAAAAGCATGAGCAGAGATAGAGAGGTAGAGGAGGTAAATTTTAGAGAGGTGGAACATTTTCTGGAGGAGAAAGATCATTTGCGAAGTAGAACAGACAAGAAAGCACATTCAAGGAGGACATAGATAACAATGCATACTGTAGAGATGACAAAACTTCCTACCGCAAAGGAAATTCTAATTCATACCAGAGTGAAGGATACAAAAGAGATGGAAGATGACCTGATAGGAAAACATTCAGAGGAACTTGTTTTAAGTGTGGAGGTGAAAGACATAGAGCATTTGAATGTAATCAAGGAAGTACAAACAAGAAGACATAGAATAGTGGAAGAGCAGCCTATGTGGAAGAACCTATTGGATCACCTAGTTCAATTGGTAAACTTGAGAAAGGAGAATCACTTGTCATGAGGAGAGCACTATTTCAATTAGAGACAAATGAGGAACCACCACAGAGGAAAAGCTTGTTCCGGACTAGATGCAAATTAGGAGGTAAATGTTGTAAGGTTGTAATTGATAGTGGTAGTTTAGATAATTTAGTTTTAGGGGAGATGGTGACTAAGCTGAAGTTGGAAAGATTGAAACACCCTAAGCCATATCAGATAGCATGGATTCAAGATGATCATAAGGTATTGGCGAGTGAACAATGTTTAATAAGACTTCATATTGGATCTTATCATGATGAAGTATTGTTTGATATTATGCCTATGGATGTATGTCATATATTGTTGGGTAGACCATGAAAATATGATAGAAAAGCTATACATGATGGGAGAAAGAATACATATACTATAACATCAAATGGAAAGAGAATTACTTTAATTCCTTTGGAAGATGATCCTAAGAGTGAAGCATGTGGGAATGCTAGAATTTGTTTGGTAGATGGAAAGGAATTTCTGGATGGTTTGAGACATGAGAACATGTGTTATGCTTTGATTCCCAAGAAGCCTGAAACCCTAAAGACAAAGATGGAAGAATCACAACCGGAGGAGATATCTGAGTTGCTGACAGAGTGTGAAGATTGCATCATATCAGATAATGTTCCTGAAGGATTGCCACCTATCAGAAGTATCAGTCATCACATGGATCTTATACCTGGAGCTAGTTTGCCTAACAAAGCAGCACACAAAATGAAACCAACAGAGAATGAAGAATTGAATAGAAAGATACAAGAACTGTTGAGGAAAGGTTTGATCAGAGAAAGTTTGAGCCGTTATGTAGTACCTGCAGTACTAGGACCGAAGAAGGATGGAGAATGGAGAATGTGTACAGAATCTAGAGCAATAAACAAGATCATAGTCAAGTACATATTTCTTTTACCTAAGATGGATGATATTATGGATTGTTTGAGTGGAGCAAAGTATTTCACAAAGATAGACTTGAAGAGTGGATACCATCATATCAGAATCAGAGAAGGAGATGAATGGAAGATTGCTTTTAAGACAAATGAAGGATTGTATGAGTGGTTAGTGATGCCTTTTGGATTGACAAATGCATTGAGTACTTTCATGAGGTTGATGAATGAAGTTTTGAAGAAATTCTTGGGTAAGTTTGTTATTGTGTACTTGGATGATATTCTGATTTTTAGTAAAACAAAAGAACATTTGTGGCACCTAAGACAAGTATTATAGAGGTTGAGAGAAGAGAAATTACTGATAAACATCAAGAAGTGTAGTTTCATGAAGGAAGAATTGGTATACCTGGGATTTGTGATTTTTACGAAATGATTGAAGATGGACCCTAAGAAAGTAAGAGCAATTATTGAATGGCCTACACCTAAGAGCATTGGAGAAGTCAGATCATTTCATGGATTGGCTAGTTTCTATTAGAAGTTCATAAAAAAATTTAGTTCAGTATGTAACCCTATGATAGAGACAATGAGAGGTGACAGAAAAGACTTTAAGAAAACATCAGGAGCAGATACAAGTTTTGAATTGTTGGAGCAAAAAGTGATAGAGCAACCTGTGTTGGCACTACCGGATTTCAATAAGGTATTTCAAGTAGATTGTGATGCAAGTGGAAATGCAATAGGAGTAGCGTTAAGTCAAGAGGGTAGACCTATAGCATATTTCAGTGAGAAGTTGAATGATGCAAGGAGGAGATATTCAATTTATGATTAGGAGTTCTATGCCATAATTCAAGCCTTGAAGAAGTGGAGACATTATTTGTTGCCTAAGGAATCTGTGTTGTATACAGATAATCAAGCTTTGCAGTATTTGAATAGTCAAGGGAAGTTGAATCAGAGACATATGAGGTGGGTAGAATTCATGCAGAGTTAAACTTTTGTATTGATGCATAGGAGTGGAAAATCAAACAAAGTTGCAGATGCATTGAGTAGAAGAAGGAACTTGCTGACAGAGATGAAAGTGGAAGTGTTAGGATTTGAGGAATTGAAAAACATGTATGAAGAAGATCTTGATTTTATAGAACCTTGGAAAGCACGTAAGGAACCTATTGTGACAGATAGGAGTAAGTGGTTGGAATATTTCATTCAAGAAGATATGTTGTTTAAAGGAAGTCAATTGTGCATATCTAGGAGTTCAATGAGAGACAATTTGATCAAAGAGAAACACAATGGTGGATTGGAAGGACATTTTAGCATTGATAAGACAGTAGCTTTGGTAAGTGAAAATTACTTTTGGCCTTAGATACATAAGGATGTTAGGAAATTTGTGTAGAGTTGTAGGATTTGTCAAGTTGCAAAAGGAAGTAGTCAGAATATTGAGTTGTATAAACCTTTGACACTACCGGAGAGACCTTGGGAAGACATAAGAATGGATTTCATAATGGGATTGTCGAAGACACAGAGAGGACATGATTCAATATTTGTAGTAGTGGATAGATTTTCAAAGATGGCACATTTCATACCTTGTATGAAGACAACTGATGCAGTGAATGTAGCTGACCTATTTTTCAAGGAGATTATGAGATTGCATGGATTACCTAAGAGCATAATTTCAGATAGAGATATAAGATTTCTTGGATACTTTTGGAAGACACTTTGGAAGAAGATGAAGACATACCTAAAGTTTAGTTCAACATTTCATCCACAGATTGATGGATAGACAGAGGTAGTAAATAAGAGTTTGGGACACTTTTTGAGATGTTTGGTTGGGGAGAAGACATGAAATTGGACTTGATTCTATCACAAGTAGAGTTGGCATATAATAATTTAGTGAATAGGAGTACTGAAAGAACACCATTTGAGATTGTGACAGGAACTAACCCTAGAGGAGTAGCAGAATTGAGAGATATCAGCATGGAGGACAAAAGAAGTGCAGAAGTCGAAGAGTTTGTAGGACACATGGAGATAGTGCATAATCAGGTTAAGAAGGATTTGGAGGAAATGAACAATAAGTATAAGGAGCAAGCAGATGAGAAGAGGAGACACAAATAATTTGCAGTTGGAGATGAAGTGATGGTGTATTTGAGAAAAGAAAGATTTCTAGTTGGGACATATAACAAGCTAAAGATGAAGAAGTTTGGACCTTGTAGGATACTCAGGAAATTTGATTCAAGAAATACGTATGAAGTGGAGTTACCGCAGACATTGAGTATATCACCTATTTTCAACATTGCAGACCTATATCAGTATCACAAAGCAGAGTTTAGTGACAGAATTGAAGAAGACCTGAAGAAGCAATTACCACAACAAGCACCAGAGTAGATAGAAGACATCTTGGACAATAGAATTGGACATAGCACTAGAGGCAGGCAGTACAAAGAATATCTTGTGAAGTGGAAAGACGGACTGGAAGATGATTCATCTTGGGTTTCTCAGGCTGAGGTGGAGCACCTTGGTTTTCCTCTAGCCCAAGCAAAGTGAGGGACTCACTTTCTTAACAACCTTAGGTGTTTGATGCAAGAGCATCCTTGGTTCAAGAGTAATCTTGCATCAACCAAAAACATTTGTATTTCAATTTGTTTTCTTTCATTTTCCAGTTCAGTACAGTCAGTTCAGTTAGTAGCAGTTTCTATATTTTGGTTCACATTCTGTCACAGTTTCATTTCAGACCTTACGCAGCTGGACTTAGCATCTAGACATATTCAAGCACATCATATCCAAAATTTAGATCATTTGGATCAAGTACCGGAAAGATATCACTCTCAGAAGATCAATTATTTTCTCATAATAGAGCATCTAGACAGTCTCAGACAATCAACTAAAGGAGAAGACTTGTGGAGCACTTTCATGACTTGCAGAGCTAAATGACACATCATTCAATGTTGTTTGGATCATGGCTGACCTTCCCTGAGATCCACACACTATTCAATTCATTTGCGGAGGAGTTCTACATGATTAGGTCTGACCTATCCTGTACACACATTACAACTCTTCATTGGAGTTTGTAGCCATCCTTGGCCGACGCAGAGGAATCTTATGTTCCAGAGATGATATTTAATCATGTATTAGATGCCTAGGAAAGTAGTTAGCATAATTTTTAAGTTGGATAGTTTGAATTTCTTCTGTAAGGTGCTTCAAAGCCATATCTTGTGCATATATTGTAACTGGAGAATCAGGCTTGTGAGCCTAATTGTAAGCCTACATGATGCCGACCAATTTGTATTTTGGATCAATGATATACTAAATGAATGAATCTGTACTTTCTTTCTATCTTTGAGTTGTTTCCATTGTGTTTACTCTTGCTGCACGGTCTGGACTGTTCATTCTGTGAACCGTCCTAACCATGACTGCACCATTTGGTCTATGGAATGCTCCACCATGTTAATGTCTCCACCTAACATTAATTTGGTTGTAGGGAGGTAACTCCCCATCCATTCCCATAGAGATAGTATATCTTTAGTGTTGTTAGGGGCATATAAGCACTAGACATAATGTTTATTAGGATCAAAACTTGAAGCAATAATGAATTTGGACAACTAGGGATCCATACCAATCACATTCCCTTCACAAACTTTAGCGCATTACAATTAAACAAACCAATCATCTTTCTCGATAGAGTGCAAGTTTAACTAGAATTAGATGCCCCCTATCTTAACCTCTTGTAAAAATACCACTCAAAGTTTGTGAAGCTAAAGGGAAATCTTAACATGTAACTTTTAGAGGGTATGGAGAGCCCTATAACATCCCAAGACATAATTATGTATTTTATTAAGGATTGAGGAGGGTGTCCATCACCTATGAATCAATAACTTGGAACTAATTATCCCTAGAGGGATCCAAGTGTTGTTAAGAGACCAATGCTCTTGATAGTTCTCCATGAGTGATTTAAACCTATGCTTGGGGTTGGTTGGAGAGGAAGATCTCTTGCTAAGGTGGAAGATGGAGGTATAAAATTTCTTCTTCTCCCAATTGGTGATTGGATATCTTTTTTCTTATCCTAATCCATCTACAAAAATAAATGAGGAGGTTTTTGATGAGATTGTGAAAAGGATTGTCACTATGTAGGGGAGGATTTGGAAATGGAAATTTTGCATGAAGACATAGTGGAGAGTGAGACATTAGGAGTTTTGGGAGGATAGTGAGATGAAGAGGGTATGCCAATAGGTTTGGATTAAGGGGGCTAGGAGGAGAAATAACCTCATTAGCTTGAGGGTTAGGGATAGTAGATTAATAAAAGGGGATCTGGCTTATGTGTACAGGAAGGAAAACCCCTAATTAAGTGGCCTTCATGTCTACAGTAAAAGCAAGCATTCAATTTATCCAGCTAGGAAACTAGGTGATCAAGTTGGAAACCTAGACCCATAAGTTTATGAGAATTAGGAGAGGTAGGGTCAAATCAATTTCAATGCAAGATCTAGGTTGAACTGGAAGACATGCAAATTTGTTTGCACTCTTCTTGCACTAAATGACTTGACCATGACTTGAGGCAATGTCCTTGACAAAGGAATGAAAGGTCAAATTAAGACACAAAATCTCCACTCACACAACATAACTAACTTGGACACACCCTCTGGGTGGAGGTTAAAATCACATGCCTTAAGGTAGCTTGTTTGGCTACAGATTGTCCATGCTCCATATTGAAGAATTGCTTATGAGTGACTAACTAAATAGATAGTATAAGTTATAGATCCTTTTCATAAACCTCTTATATACTCTATGACCCAACCCCAATTTTTCCAACTTTGTTTTTCCCACCTAAAGAAGTCTTGTTCCAATGGCATACCTATTAGAGAAAATAATGGAAAATCTTTGCTTACAATCATCTATAACATGTATTGTTTGAATACGGTCAATCTCATAATTTTTATATTACATCTTTCTATGCTTTCCATATAACTATTTTAAAATTGAGTATCATTTGTTAAATTTGTTATTTTTCTAATATTATCAATTTCATTTAGTATATGAATATATGTTTATTTATGAAATTGTATTTCATTTTCATCAAATAAATTAATAACTATATTAATTATATGAAAAGTAGTAATATTAATGTTTGCAGATTTAACAAAATTATGATGAAAAAATAATATTATTATTAAATATGTATACAATATTTTTATAAAATTATAAATTTCTAACATATCATAAAGTGCTAACCTTGTCTTCCACTAACCCACCTAAACCCACATTAATAATAAATGAAAAATAATTCCCATCAATAATTAAAATATTTTTTTAAATTAAATACTTTATATATATTATTTGTGTATATATATGCATTTAGATTTGAAATGGTTATTACTCTCTTAATCTATATATTTGTCTATAAAATACCTATCTCAACCAACCCTTTTATATACTCTTAAAAATAAATAAATGTTATTATAATAGTATTTTTCCTACAATCATTTAGTACACAAATTTCATCGTGTATGCCTACAAATTCCTTGTTTCTAGTGCTAACCATATTTATAAAACAAAATTATGATGAAGACTTGTCCACTTGTTATTTATTATTTATCTATGGATCTCTAAATACTTCTTGATTTATGAGGTAAAAGATCAATAAAATGACAAGCCAAAGAACGTCGTGGGCAAGTTGGTGATGATAATGGTACGGCAGCATTTTAAGTCGACAATTATACTTAATTCTACCATGTCATAGTTTACTTAAAAATATGTTTTTTTTGGAGGATAATTAGGAAAGTAATTGAGAGTTGGTTTGCATGTGGTGAAAGTTTTCTTTTGTAGAGAAATAGAGGCACTATCTCCAATAAATGTGATTTGGGTTTAATTAGAATGATAAGATGTTGATTTTTTAAGTTTTATGTTGATTTGTGATGTGTTGTAATAGATCACTAAGATTAGAAACATGAGAGGTGTATTATAATTTCTCAAAAAATCTTGCTCTTTGTAGATAGGGTTACATCGTGTGAAATAGCTAAGGATAGGGCTATGTCCTGTAAACTAGTCCTTGATGTATAGTGTAATACCTCCCATGTTTATGATAACAAGTAGTTAGGTAAACTCATATATTAACTAGTTATCGCACCTTAGTGTGCAATGGGTACGCCGAGATAACATGCAGATAAAATTAATTAGTGGTTCCTTTATAATTGCACATTGAACATTGGAATTTCTTGAGAAGAGAGCATGGTTGTTTTGCATCCATCATTTGGACATTGAAAGAATGTAGTGATATGTGTTGTTGTGCTGCATTATAAAATAAATGAAGTAAATTAAATATGTTGACATGCATGCAAGTAAAGTTGTTTTTGAATAGTAGTGAGTATAAGCATGTATGCAAGTAAAGTTTATTTGTTTCAGTGAATTATTTGCAAGTGATAGCACCGTTAACCGATCCTCATCTTGTGTCCCAAGCATGTTGAGCCCATCCAGTTTAAATGGTAGAGCTAGGTAAAGACTTGACAAGACTTGCCATTCATCAGGGCTAGGCAAAAGGAGTTCATCACCAATGTATGGTGCAAATTCCATCGATTGTAGGTGTTTGAATTTCTTTCTCAATCGGCTGTAATAGTTTTCTCTAATAAACCAATATCATTGTGAATGTTTTTAAAAACATTGATCATTTGTTGTTGGGATGGTGATGAAACGAGGGGAAACTCAAACAATAGCTGGTGTTAGGTGTTATTTCTATTTGTTGAACTTTTGAGACGCTATAAATGTCCATTTTTGAGCCACTTGAATAAGTGACATTGTTTCCAATTGTTTTGGTACATGAAAGAGGTATGAACCAATGAAGGTTGGAGATGGGACATTGCTATTGTAGAGATAGCTACAATTTAGTGTGTAATGGGTACACTGAAGAGGTTTGAAAGGTGAATTATTAGGTTCATAAGAAAATGGTGTGTTTCCTTGAGTGTAGTTCCCAATGGACATGCATGTCATGTTTGGATCGTTGGCACAAATTAGGGAGTACCATAGCTTGATCTTTAATGTAGGGTTTTCCATTATCTAATGATTGACCATAGCCCCAAGTCAATCACACAACGGAACACTTTTTCCCATTATGTTTATGCAACTAAGGTTAGTTTTGTAAGCCCAAGATGGCCAATGAGTTTGTGTTTTAGGAAATGTCTTTTCAATTGTCATGGGTGATAAAGGTAAAATTTGAAAATAATTGTTCATAGTAAGTTTATGCATGTAGCCATGTTTTCTACTTGATACTCTGAATCCACAAATTTTAGTTCAACATTATAAATAAATAAAGATATGGTTTGCATATACACCCTTTGGCATACTATAGACATATTCAAAGTAAAAGTATGGTGAGCCTTGCTCAAACTCCTAATCCAACCAATCCTTTAACATGGTGTAGTAAATAAAAAATTTATATACCTTTGATAGACATACTTTATTTGAGCTTTATCTTTTGAAATGGTTTCTTGTGATGGGTTTCATAGTAATCCTTTTCTAAATCTAAGTGCTTTCTTTGAGGAGATTTGATTTTCTGCTCATTCTCTAGGCTTTCATTGAATTCTTGTAAAAAGAAACCATGGTTAACATGACTAATCAAACTAATAACCCTAGGATTGTAATATTGTACAAACAAATTTGCTACATAGAATCAAAATAATAATAATGTCCATAATTTTCAATACTAATTTTTGTTAGCCTTTTAACTTGGGTGAGAATTTATCTATGAAAAATAAGGAATTTATAATCTATTGAACTGTAGATTAGTACAAAATGAAAGTTTCATTATTCATCAAGTTGCACTTGAATTCATTACATGCCTTACATAATTCACAATCCATGGAAAATCATAGAAAATAAAGGAACGCTTCTACTCTAGCTCATCCCTTGTCATCCTATTGTTGCCTATCAGATTATTATAGGGGATTCCACCTATTATTATATCAAAACTTCCAATTAAATTGATCATTTCATCAAGTCTTTCTTTTGTCAAATTCTGCACATCCTCCACCTTAATCAATTTACCCTTTTGATGCATGTTTTTTCCACCCAACTTCTGAGGATAAACTTGTTTTGTTTACATTTTTGTAGATACAACACAATTGAGTGGTATACCCAAACGATGCAAAGAAACTTTTGCACCCCTGGTTCTAGAGAACAAAGAAATGATATTGAACCCCCTTAGATAAATAGGCTTCAAAATAGAAATATGGTGTCCTATAATGAACAAATCAAAGTGATACATTTTTCCTCTTCTTCCATTTTTACATCTATGGAAGCTAGTTGACTCACTACAACATGAAAAGCATTTAAATTTTTGGTTACAAAGTCTACTTCATGCATCTTTAAAGAATACAAATTTCTTTTCAAAAATAATTATTGGCTCCTTTATAATTTCACATTGAACATTGAAATTTATTGATATCATCAGGCCAAAAATCTAAAGATAACACATGTCCATGGTGAGCTATGCTTGGGCCAACACGTCATTTGCTTAAGGACCTAATAATATAGAGGGAGATAAAGATATATAGAAAGATAAAGAGGGAGAAAAAGATAGACAAAGAGAGAGGAATAGAGAAAGAGAGATAGACCACTACAAGAGATAAATGCCAACACATAGGTAAACACGTCATTTACTTAAGGACTTGATAATTCAGTGCCTTTAAGACCTATTTACTATACCTATTGCACACTAAAATGAAAGACATAATTAATAGATATAAATAACAAAACATGTCTATATAATACATGTTTTATAATTATAGATTGTAGCATTACTTTTAAAAAGTTTATTTTATTTTTTAAATATGTATAAATTGTGTTTTGATTTTTATGCCACTGTTAAACACCTCTGGAGTAATTATTATATCTATTTTTTTTATTAATATATTATTATTATATATTAATTAACCCCTTTCCATACATTTTACTATACAAGTTATCCTCCAAATAGATTGGCAATCAAATCACCTGCCTATGCTTTTTGGAGTAAATTTGATATTACTCTTGAGGAATAGGAGAAATTTATATGTATTAATATTAGAATAGTTTAAGAGGAGGGCATTTGTACATTGCCTTTGGATTCGTATGTTCTCTAAATAGTTTCATTTTGAAAAGTGTCAAGAAGGTGGAGACCACATTGCATTATATGGTTGACCATGCTTGATTCTAGTGTATTTGTCTAGTTTCCTCCATTGTTTTGATAGTGTCTTAAAATTTAATTGATAGCCTCTAAGTAATTTTAGCGTGTAGGAAAAATATTTATGCAAACAATATTGACTCAATTCTACTTTAAATGATGAAATGCATCCAATTAGTGGGAAAATGAAGCAGACATTAATGGATGAAGTACATGCAATAAGGAAGAGAAAAATGCCAATTTTCATATGATATTGTAAGTCATTCTATAGACTTGATTTTTCCAAAGCATATTTGTTGTTAAACTATGTTGCACCATATGTTTGAGCTTGATATTGATATGATTTTTTGATGGTAGAAATGAGCCCTTCTTTTGTAATAAAATAAATGTGTAGTTTTTAGTATGTTAAATTCTAGTTCATTGGTGTCCTGACACATCTGCATTGGAAGAATTATTATTTATTCTGGATATACATGACTTGCATAGATTACAAATTATTGAGATCAAAGGAAATCTTAGGCAAGTAGTGGTCATGAAAGTAGCTTCAATTTATTCTTTTGAAGAGAAGATGCATCTTTATTGCAAATGTCACATTTTATTTTTCCTTGTTTTGTCAGTCTTAAAATTCATGCATCACAATCTAATTGGGAACATGCCCTTCCTTTATTGAGTATGAAACAATCATTGATTTTATCTAGCCACAGTTCATTATTTTTGATGTGGGATCAATGTGTTCAACAAAATCTAATCTTCCATGGGTTTTATATTAAATAAACAACTTCAATAAATTATCTACCTCTTGATAAGAATATGCATTTTAACTTCACCTAAATTTGGAAAAAAACATATTGATAAGACTAGATCAATGGATATCTCTTTTCTTTCAAGAGTAGGGTAGTAGCCAAAAAACAACATGCATAGCAGTATCTGCGTTGTTACCATTTTGTACTCTTGAAATGCCCTCCATGATAAATAGAATTTAAAACAAAAAGTAAAAGAATAAATTAATGAAGGAAGATGCTAAAGCCCACATTCACCATTGATACAAATACATGCCTGACTTTAGGCCTGTAAAAATAAAGTTATATATACAGACATTTTATATGTTTTCTGTTTTCATTTCAAGGAACTTGTCATCATATTCATAAACTCTTCAAATTTGACAAATCCATCCCCATCTAAATCAACCCCTCTAATCATTTGATGCATTGGGATACTAAATCCTGATTTCCAATAAAAATTAACATGTGTAACATTGTAGCCCTACTATATCCCAAGTGTTGTTCTGCATGGATTCCTATTAATCACCAATGTTAAAGGATACCAATGACTAACATCTAAATTAGATCAGAGATCTTAGTGATCATGAAAAAACAAAACAACGTGACTGATAGCTACCAGAGAGCTTGAGATTCCATAATTCAAATGGGAATAGTCTTAAGCTTGTCTCTGCCAGAACATTACTGACTTAATGTCTTTGTCAAGGAGAATTTGTTAGGATTTAAATATTTGAATTTGAGCTATGAGCTCAGGGATCAAAAACTACCCTACACTTATCAGTATGCTTTGAGTTTAAATTATTTCTATGGAGATTCTCTTATTTAAGTGGGTATGCACTTGTTGCCTAAGCCTAGACAAACCTGGTGAGCTGGGTATTGTAGCTAATTGCAATAGGAATTGCTCAAATATTACCCTTTGAATGAAAGTTTAATATTTCACCTTTACATACCTGGTAAGAGGTTTTGCCCTACCCAATTTAAAATGTTATTCCCTCTGCAACTCCATTGTCTGTCATTTTTGTGATTAAAATAGACATTTTTCAGTTTACTCTTTTATTTTATCATTTCTGGTATCTACAAAGACTGGCCTTACAGCTGGCAATTGCATTTTCTTAAAAATTTCTAAGGCCTTTTCAACACACCCATTTTGTGTGTATCCTATAATCATTGCATTCCATGAGACAACATCTCTTTGAGGAATTTTGTCAAACAGTGCACATGCCTTGTGTATGCATCTGATGCAGGAGCATCCCTGGTTCAAGAGTAATCTTGCATCAACCAAAAACATTTGCATTTCATTTTGTTTGCATTTAAATTCTTTCATTTTCCAGTTCAGTTCAAGCAATTCAGTCAGAAGCAATTTTCAACTTGTGGTCCAGTTTTGGCAATTCACACCTTGCGGATTTGGACTTAGCATCTACATTCATTCATCCACATCATGTCAATAATTCAAAGCATTTGGATTAGTTACCGGAAAGATATTGCTATCAGAAGATCAACTATTTTCTCAGAGCAGAGCATTCTAATAGTTCCTGATAATCAGCTAAAGGAGAAGGATTGCAGATGATTCTTCAACTTACAGATCTCAATGACACATCATTCAATGTCCTTTGGTTCATGGCTGACCTTCCCCAAGGGTCCGCACGTTGTTTCATTCATTTGAGGAAGTGTTCTATGCATTTAGGTCCAACCTATCTGTGAACATGTTATAGCTCTTCATTGGAGTTTGTGACCTTCCTTAGCTGACGCGGAGGAATATATTGGTCTAGATTGGATATATATTGATGTAATAGATCCTTAGGAAAGTAGTTAGCAATTGAATCATAATTCTTAGTTTAGATTTTGTGCGAAGGGAGCATCAAAACTTTATCTTGTGCATGTATGTCAACAAGCCTTTGAGCCTAGTTGTAAGCCCGCATGTTGCCGACCAGATTGTATTCTTAGTTATACTAAATAACTGAATCTGCATTTGTTCCATTTCCTTGAGTTGTTTCTATTGTGTTTACTCTTACTGTACAGTCCAAACAGTTCGTTCTATGGGCCCTCCTACCGTGACTACACCAAGTGGTATCAAAGCGAAAGTTTGATTATTTGGAGTGAATTGGCGAAGGGGATTACATAAGATCTTGTTGTGAGTAGATCGCCGATCCGAGGCAGGTTACTTGTCTGCAACTGATCACCGATTGAGAGGCAATTGTCGCTTGTAGCCCGATTGCCGAACCTGGGGTAGTTTGCACTTGATCCTAGGAAAAATGCCACCGAGAAGAGTTCCTCATGTTGGTATAATGGCTAATAGAATGGATGAGATGATGAAATTGATGAGAACATTGTGAATTCATTTGGATGCTATTGAAGAAGATAGGCGAAGAGGATTAACACCGAGACCTAATGTTGAAAGTGATGATGAAGAAGAATTTCAATCTGTTGAACAAACTGGTGAAACCATAGAAGGTAATGAAGAAGAAGAATCAGATCAGATAAAGATGTTGCGAGCTATCTTGAAGATTGGAAAAAGACCTAGAGTTGATGTACTGAACTATATTGGTAATTTGAATCCTAAAGAATTGATTGACTAGATAAATGATATGGAAGAATAATTAATATGAACAAATTGAAGATCCAGAGAAGGTGAAATTTGCAAAGACAAAGTTGAAAGGACATGCTACTATATGGTGGAAAGAAGTTTAGTTAGAAAAAAATAGAAGAGGAAAAGAAAATATTATAAAGTGGGACCGGATGGTGACAAAGTTCAAAAATCAGTTTATACCTGCTGACTACAAGTTGGAATTATTGAAAAGATTGCAAAACTTGAGGCAGAAGAAGAACTATGTGAAGGAGTACACTGAAGGATTTCATAAGATGATCATAAGAATAGGACATAGTGAAGCAAGCAAGGATAAAGTGGCTAGATACATCAATGGACTGAGATTAAACATTCAAGAGGAACTAAGCTTGGTAAGGATGACATCTTTGGAAGAAGCATATCAGTTTGCCTGAAGGTGGAAGAGAAGCTGAATAAGAAGCATGATCAAAGACAGAGAGGCAGAGGAGGTAAATTTTAGAGAGGTAGATCATTTTTGGATATGATCGACCATTTACAGAGCAGAACAAGTTTGACAGCCCAGTTAAGAAGGATGACAGAGATAACAATGCTTATCGGAGAGATGACAGAAATTTTTACTGAAGAGGAAACCCTAGTGCATACCGGAATGAAGGATATAGAAGACAAGGAAGAGGATTTGATAAGAGGACATTTAGAGGTACTTGTTTTAAGTGTGGAGGTGAAGGATATAGAGCATTTGAGTGTAATCAGGGTAGTACAAGCAAGAGGACAGAGAATAGTGGAAGAGCAGCCTTTGTTGAAGAAGAACCTATTGAATCACCCAGTTCAGTTGGTAAACCAGAAAAAGGAGAATCATTGGTGATGAGGAGAGCACTATTTCAAACAGAAACAAATGAGGAACCATCACAGAGGAAAAGTCTATTTAAAACTAGATGCAAATCCGGAGGTAAGTATTGTAAAGTTGTAATTGATAGTGGTAGTTCAAATAACCTAGTTTCAGAGGAGATGGTGACTAAGCTAAAGATGGAAAGATTGAAACACCCTAAGCCCTATCAGATAGCATGGATTTAGGATGATCATAAGGTACTAGTGAGTGAACAATGTTTGGTGAAATTTCATATTGGATCTTATCATGATGAAGTCTTGTGTGATATTATGCCCATGGATGTTTGTCATATCTTGTTGGGTAGGCCTTGGCAGTATGATAGAAAATCTATACATGATGGGAGAAAGAACACATATACTATAATAGAAAATGGGAAAAGAATTACCTTGATTCCTTTGGAGGATGATCCTAAAGATATGGTATGTGGGAATGCTAGAATCTATTTGGTACATGGAAGGAAATTTTTGGATGGTCTAAAACAAGAAAGTATGTGTTATGCCTTGATTCCTAAGAAGTCTGAAGCATTGAAGAAAGAGACTGAATCGAAGGTGATAAAGGAGTTGCTGACAGAGTATGAAGACATCATATCAGATAATGTACCTGAAGGATTACCACCTATAAGGAGAATCAGTCATCACATGGATCTTATACCGGGAGCAAGTTTGCCTAACAAAGCAACACATAGAATGACACTGGCAGAGAATGAAGAACTGAATAGACAAATACAAGAGTTGTTGAGAAAAGGGTTGATTAGAGAAAGTTTGAGTCCTTGTGCAGTACCTATAGTGCTTGAACCGAAGAAGGATGGAGAATGGAGAATGTGTATTGATTCCAGAGCAATAAACAAGATCACAGTTAAGTATAGATTTCCTTTACCTAGGATGGATGATATCATGGATTGTTTGAATGCAGCAAAATATTTCACAAAGATAGACTTGAAGACTAGATACCATCAGATCAGAATCAGAGAAGGTGATGAATGGAAGACTACTTTTAAGACAAATGAAGGACTGTATGAGTGGTTAGTGATGCCTTTTGGATTGACAAATGCACCGAGTACTTTCATGAGGTTGATGAATGAAGTCTTGAAGAAATTCTTGGGTAAGTTTGTGATTGTATAACTGGATGATATTCTCATTTTTCAGTAAGACAGAAGAAGAACATTTGTGGCATATTAGACAAGTTTTACAGAGACTAAGAGAGGAGAAATTGTTGATAAACATCAAGAAGTGTAGTTTCATGAAGGAAGAGTTGGTATATTTGGGATTTGTGATTTCTGTGGAAGGATTGAAGATGGACCTTGAGAAAGTGAAAGCAGTTATTGAATGGCCTACACCGGAGAGCACTGGAGAGGTTAGATCATTTCATGGATTGGCTAGTTTCTACCGAAAGTTCATTAGAAATTTTAGTTCAGTTTGTAACCCTATGACAAAGACAATGAGAGGTGACAGGAAAGATTTCAAGTGGACATCAAGAGCAGACAAAAGTTTTGAACTATTGAAGCAAAAAGTGATAGAGCAACCTGTTTTGGCATTACTGGATTTCAATAAGGTATTTCAAGTTGATTGTGATGCAAGTGGAAATGTAATTGGAGCAGTGTTAAGTCAAGAAGGTAGACCTGTAGCTTATTTTAGTGAGAAGTTGAATGATGCAAAGAAAAGATATTTAGTTTATGATCAAGAGTTCTATGCCATAATTCAAGCCTTGAAGAAGTGGAGACATTACATGTTACCTAAGGAGTTTATGTTGTATACAGATCATCAAGCTTTGTAATATTTGAACAGTCAAGGTAAGTTGAATCAGAGACATATGAGATGGGTAGAGTTCATGCAGAGTTATACTTTTGTGTTGAAGCATAGGAGTGGGAAAGAAAACAAAGTTGCTGATGCCTTGATTAGAAGAAGAAACTTGTTGATAGAGATGAGAGTTGAAGTGTTGGGTTTTGATGAATTGAAGAATATGTATGAGGGAGAAACTGATTTTACAGAACCTTGGAAAGCCTATAAAGAACCTGTTGTGACATATAGAAGTAAGTAGTTGGACTATTTCATTCAAGAAGATATGTTATTCAAAGGAAATCAGTTATGCATACCTAGAAGTTCAATAAGGGATAATTTGATCAAGGAGAAGCATAGTGGTGGATTGGCAGGACATTTTTGCATTGATAAGACAGTGGCTTTGGTAAGTGAAAATTACTTTTGGCCTCAGATACATAAGAACATTCAGAGATTTGTGCAGAGTTGTAGAGTTTGTCAAGTTGCAAAAGGAAATAGTTAGAACACTGGATTGTATAAACCTTTGACAGTACTAGAGAGACCTTGGGAAGACATAAGCATGGATTTTGTGATGGGATTACCTAAGACGCAGAGAGGGCATGATTCAATATTTGTAGTGGTTGACAGATTTTCAAAGATGGCTCATTTCATACCCCTTAAGAAAACAACTGATGTAATGCATGTAGCTGACCTATTTTTCAAGTCGATTGTGAGATTGCACGAATTACCTAAGAGTATAGTTTCAGACAGAGATACAAATTTTGTTGGATACTTTTGGAGGACACTTTGGAAGAAGATGAAGATAGATTTGAAGTTCAGTTCTACTTTTCATCCACAGATAGATGGACAGACAGAGGTAGTGAATAGGAGTTTGGGAAACTTGTTGAGATGTTTGGTTGGAGAGAAAACTGGAAGTTGGGATTTGATTCTTTCACAAGCAGAGTTTGCATACAATAATTCAGTAAATAGGAGTACCAAAAGAACACCTTTTGAGATTGTTACTGGAGTGAATCCTAGAGGGGTTATAGAATTGAGAGATATCAGTACATAAGAAAAGAGGAGTACAAAAGCAGAAGAATTTGTAAATCATATGAAGATAGTGCATAACCAGGTGAAGAAGCATTTGGAGGATATGAATAGTAAGTACAAAGAGAAGGCTGATGAGAAGAGAAGACATAAGGAATTTGAAGTGGGAGATGAAGTGATGGTGTACTTGAGAAAAGAAAGATTTACAGTTGGAACATATAACAATTTGAAGATGAAGAAGTTCGGACCTTGTAAGATACTCAAGAAATTTGATTCAGGAAATGCATACGAAGTGGAATTGCTGGAGACATTTGGTATTTCACCTATTTTCAACATTGCAGACCTATATCAGTATCATGAAGTAAAGTTTAGTGATAGCATGGAAGAAGACTTGAAGAAGCAGTTACCACAACAAACACCGGAGCAGATAGAAGACATCTTGGATAGCAGAGTTGGACACAACACTAGAGGAAGACAATACAAAGAATATCTTGTGAAGTGGAAAGGCAGACCGGAAGAAGATTCATCGTGAATTTCTCAGGCTAAGGTGGACCGCCTTGGTTCTCCCCTAGCCCTAGCAAAGTGAGGGACTCACTTTTTCAATAACCTCGGATGTCTGATGTAGGAGCATCCCTGGTTCAAGAGTAATCTTGCATCAACCAAAAACATTTGCATTTCAGTTTGTTTGCATTTCAATTCTTTCATTTTTCAGTTCAGTTCAAGCAATTCAATTAGAAGTAGTTTTTAGCTTGTGGTCTAGTTTTGGCAATTCACAACTTATGGATCTGGACTTAGCATCTACATTCATTCATCTACATCATGTCAAGAATTCAGAGCATTTGGATCAGTTACCAGAAAGATATTGCTATCAAAAGATCAACTATTTTCTCAGAGCAAAGCATTCTAACAGTTCCTGATAATCAGGTAAAGGAGAAGGCTTGCGGATCATTCTTTGACTTGTAGATCTCAATGACACATCATTCAATGTCCTTTGGTTTATGGCCGACCTTCCCCAAGGGTCTACACATTGTTCCATTCATTTGAGGAAGTGTTCTATGCATTCAGGTCTGACCTATCTATGAACACGATACAACTCTTCATTGGAGTTTGTGACCTTCCTTAGCTGACACAAAGGAATCTATTGGTCTGGATTGGATATATATTGATGTAATAGATCCTTAGGAAAGCAGTTAGCAATTGAGTCATAATTCTTAGTTTAGATTTTTCTACGAAGGGAGCCTCAAAGCTTTATCTTGCGCATGTATGTCAACAAGCCTTTGAGCCCAATTGTAAGCCCGCATGTTGCTGGCCAGATTGTATTCTTTGTTATACTGAATAACTGAATCTGCATTTGTTCCATTTCCTTGAGTTGTTTCCATTATGTTTACTCTTGTTGCATGGTCCAGATAGTTCATTCTATGAACCCTCCTATCATGACTGCACCAACATCCACATTTTGTATACATGTCTAGCAGGGCATTCATAATTAAGACATCTGACTGAAATCCACATTTAATTATGTTCTGATGGATATCCATACCCTATTTTAATACGCCCACTTTGGCACAGGCTAGGAGGATGCTAGTGAATGTGGTGGAGTTTGGCTTTACACCTGTCAATTTCATTTGCTTTAAAGTTTCCAAGGCCTTTGCAGCAAATCCATTTTGAGCATATCTTGATATCATGGCATTCCATGAAGCCACGTTTCTTTCAGGTATTTCATTGAAAAGCCTTAAAGCCTCCCCAAGAAAACCATTTTGTGTACTACAATCATTGCAGTCCAAGACACAACATTTCTTTGAGTCATTTCTTCAAAAATCATTAAAGCCTCCCAAAGAACATCATTTTGTGCATATCCTGCAACCATTGCAGTCCATGAGATTATAGTTTTCTGAGGCATTTTGTCAAACATGTCACATGCCTTGTCTATGCTACCACATTTTGCATACATATCTACCAAGGCATTTACAACCACAACATCTGATAACAATCCCCTTTCCATTATGCTTTCATGGATGTCCATACCCTCTTCCAGAGCTCTTAATTTGGTGCAAGCTGGGAGTATATTGGCAAAGGTGAACTGATCAGGTTGGTCTTCTGTAAGCTTTCAATGGAGAAATAAACCGGACGAACAAAACCTGATGACAGACCTAAAAAATGGACAAGGGAAAAACGATGACCGATGGGAAAAATTGAACAACCAACAAGCTTTCAATCATCTTGCATCCTTTTGTAGGACTCTCAACCATTGATTTTCAAAGTCAACCCTCTCTCTCACAAAGGGAACGCCTTCAGCGTAACTAGTTATAAGATGTTAAAATTGTAATATTTTGATGTAATAATTTATTATTTAATCATGATGGGATATTAAATGCAAATTAATATTTGCATAAGACCATCCCATACAATTGAACATGGCTTGTAAAATACATATTGAAATGAGGCATTTGATTATATAGCAAAGTGGGTTTAAAATGTATATTTATATTTATGCTTATGGTTTTATATAATCTTTTGGTAGGATTTAATTTTAAACTTTTTTATATTGTAAAGGAAAATGCAATTTCTCAATCCGCTAGCTAGCTTAACTAATTGAATGCTATCAATAAACACACGAGTAACCTAAATAGATAAGCTAGATAAATATTAGAATAATTAAATGTTAATTTAGGAAATTAAAAGCAAGCTAATCATTATACCTAGCTCTTGGAACTATGATGACAAATAAGCATGATGTTGTGCAGAACTTAGTTGCCTATGTATAGAAAACTAGATGTGCTTGATGTGTTAGTTATTTCAAATTTTGTGTAGAACTAGGAGTCTCTAACACAATGTGAATTTTCCCCATAACTTACGGATCTGATCTAGTGAAATGTTTACTTTTGTTATTTGATTTTCTCTAATCTATATTGTCTATAGGTGCTTATGGACTAGTGATATTTATAAATAGCTTGGAGAGATTGCTAAATTTTTTGCAAGGGTTCACATTCTTCTCAGTCAACCCCCATGAATGGCTAGATTTATGGCATTAGAAAATACTAGTAGACAATAAGAAAGTGTATAATTGATCTAGGCTGCAAACTTTGATGCAAGTGATGGCCGTTTTAATTTACCAAGTTGAAATGTTCCTATTGAATGCCCATTTAATGCTATAGGATTTTGAATTATAATTGGATGATTCTTGGATGTGTTTAAATACTCAAATGAATGTCTTTAAATACTAAGGCATGATTAATTATCACAAAACCTATAGCAAGTTGGCTCCCAAAATATATGAGAAAAAGGTGAGAGTCAGTCTTTCTAAGTTTAAAAAATTTAAATTTTGAGTAAGTTTCGCACCACATGAGATTGCTACCATGGGTCACAAAAATAATAGTTGATAGGGAAATGTACATTTTGAAGTAGGGATCATGCATATGGGTATCAAAGCTAATAATGATGTGAATGTATAATTATTGATGCAAATAAGGAAGATATACGATCAAATGTGTAAGAATTATTCGAATCAGGTATCGTACACCTTGTTCCTAATGTTGAAATATTTATTAATTGTATTATTTTGTTATGCCCACATGGAAAAGGGAATTCCACTTTGACTTGGCCAATATGCCATGTGTATTCATTGGTATGACATGTGTGTAAGAGTTTTTAAACATCTATATCATGTAAGATGTGTAAGAGCACCTATGACTTTATAAGATATGAAAAATAATCTATGATGCACATAAGAGCATGTAAGAGGGAGGTTACAAAGTGGACTAGGAATCTTGACCCACTTATGACATGTAAGAATGATGCATCATAAAGCATCTTGTTAAAGGAGGTAAATGACAAAATGGTGCTTCTAAGTTTGGTGTGAGGCTATGACATGTTTATGATGTGTAAGTGATACAAGAGCATCTAGAGGTGTAAGAGCAATCTTGCATCACCCAAAAAAATGTTGATTCGAAATCATTGATGTTGTTTTCATTTCTTTTCAAAATTAGTGTTTCTGGTTCCATAATTGCTTGAATAATGATGTAGAACCTTCAATTTTTCTAAACTACTATTTTTGGAAAGTTTGCATTTGGGCACAGATTGAAGCGAAAATTTATAGGAAGCTTCGTAAATAAAAAATAAGACCTTTGGTGAAGGAATTAGGCAACGTTCATTTGTGGGATAAAATATATTAAAGTTTTTGTTTCCCAAAAAATGCCTGAAAATTATTCAAATTCAGCTTTGAGGCACTACATGGCCTTGTACGGGCCTAAAAATGGGAGGAACTAGAAGAGAAAGTTCTTAACGCATAGAGCACTCCATGATCTTTCTAGAACTTCAAACAATTCATCAATCAGACACCCGGATCAAAAGTTATGGCTCCCAGAAGTTGACCTATTTTTTGAGGGAGATGCAAAATTCAAATTTTGGTTGGAGGCCGCCAAAAATGATATTAATAACCATTTTTGGGAACCCTTGGCAGTAGTAGAGATAAAGGGGGAAAGTGTAGACTCAATAAAAGGCAGGAAATTGGAAACCCTAGCTGATTTGGGGTTACAGAAGGTAGAAGATTCTAGAGTCTTGAGATTAGAAGTTGTAGTGTGTTGCAGCCTGTAGAGGATTCATCCTCTAATTGTATTTGAGCTTTTGTAATGTAATGGGTTGTCCAAATCAATAAAAGAATATCTCTATTTTATGTGTGCAATTTATGTTGTGTGTTTTATGATTTACCCCCTTCATCAAGTGGTATCAGAGCAAGAGTTCATGAGTGTGTGGATAGATCGCTGATCATGAGGCAGTTTGCACCAGGACCTGAGGTTGTGGGTTTGCTACAAAGATCAAAATGCCTCCACAAAGAAACCATGTTGGGAGAAATGCTTTGACACAAGAGGGTTTTAGAGCCCTACAAAGGCAAATTAATGCATTGCAAGAGGAGCTGCGAGGAGGGTTTGAGCTGACAGCAAGAGAAGAAAGTGAAGATGAAGCTGAAGAAGATCTATCTGAGGAAGAACAAGAAGTTGCAGGAGATCTTGCAGAAGTTAGGTTGTTGAGGGTCATTTCAAAGATCAAAAAGAGGCCCAGAATCAAAGTTTCTACCTATTCTGGAGATTTGAATCCATAACAGCTTATTAATTGGATCAATGACATGGAAGAATATTTTGAGTATGAAGATGTGGAGGATCTAGATCAGGTCAAGTTTACAAAAACAAAGTTGAAGGGCCATGCTAGTATTTGGTGGAAGGAAGTCCAGTTAGAGAGAAATAGAAGAGGAAAAGGAAAGATTACCATATGAGATCAGATGGTGGAAAAACTAAAGAAATAATTCATTCCTGTGGACTATGAGATGGAATTGTTGATGAAGCTGCAAGGATTGAAGCAAGGTAACAAGTCTATCAAGGAGTATACAAAAGAGTTTTATAAGATTACTATCAGGACATGCCATACATAGGCCAACAAGGAGAAGGTAGGCCATTATATTAATGGGTTGAGGCCAAGTATTAAAAGGAGCTAAGCCTGGTCAGAATGACCACCATAGAAGATGCATACCAGTTCTCCCTGAAGGTGGAGGAGAAGCTGAATAAAAGATTCCAGAGAAAGCAAAGAGGAAGAGGTCAAGGCAGAAGGACTGGTGGAAGATCCTATGGAGGCTGAAATGAAGATCAAAAGAAAAGTGAAGAAGCTGGCACTAGTCAAAATTAGAGAGGAGATAATGCCTATCACCCTCGTGACTAGAACAATGGTGAGCAAAGAGGAAGAGGAAGAGGCCGACCTGGGCAAGGACCTAGAAGAGGAGGTTTCAGAGGAACCTGTTTCCAATGTGGAGAAGGACATCGAGCATATGAGTGTCCACAACATCAAGGAAGGACAAATAGAAGACTTGAAGGTAATGCATGAGTTGTACATGTAGATGAAGATGCATAGTCTAAACATTCTAAAGATGCTGAAAGGGGAGAAACTCCAGTTGTCAAAAGAACCTTATTGAATGAGGAGAAAGAACTAGATCAGAGGAAGAGTTTATTCTGCACAAGGTGCAAATGTGAAGGTAAGTGTTCTGATATTATTATTGGTAGTGGAAGCACTGACAATCTTGTTTCAAAGGAGATGGTTAACAAGTTGAAGTTGACAAGAAGAAAGCATCCACATCCATATTGGATTTAATGGTTGTAGAAGGACCATAGAGCTTTGGTCAATGAACAATGTTTAGTCAAGTTCAAGATTAGAGACTACCATGATGAGGTGTTGTGTGACATCATACCAATGGATGCATGTCATATGTTATTGGGAAGGCCATGGCAATATGATAGTTGCATTGTCCATGATGGCTATACAAACACATATTCCCTAACAAAGGGTAGAGTTTGTCATAAGTTGAAGCCCTTGAAGGAGGTGGAAGAAAAGGTATGTAGTACTGCCAGAATTTGCTTGGTAGATGGTAGGAAATTTTTGAAGGGTATGAAGCATGAGCATCATTGCTTTGCATTGATTCCTAAGATTAGTTAAGAGAAATGTGAAGATGTACTAGCAGAAGTCTCATATCTGTTGGAAGAATTTCAGGATATTGTCTCTGATAATGTACTAGAAGGTTTACCACTGACGAGGAAGATAAGTAACCAAATGGATTTGATACCAGGGGCTAGTTTACTGAACAAGGCAACCCAGAGAATGACTCTTGTAGAGAATGAAGAGCTGAATAGACAAGTTCATGAGTTGTTAAGGAAGGTGTAGACACCTAAAAATGTCCAACACCTTGTCATTAGTATGTTTTGCCCTAGGTACCCATGTCATCACCTAATTAGTTAAATACATTTTATTTATTTGACTAATTTATTTTATCCCCTTTCAATCCCACAATCCTATCTTCTATAATTAAATAAATTAAGATTTATTTAATTATTCATGGCCATTTATCCCCTCTAATTAAATAATTATTTTTAATTATTTAATTAGTCATTTATCTATTTTCTATAATTAAATAAATTTTATTTATTTAATTATCTTTCCACATCATCCCTCACCACAATTCAAATTAATTAAATAAATCAAATATTTATTTAATTAATAAAATCCTGATAAAAATCCTCTTGCTTTCTTTCTAAAAATGCAACTCATGCATATCTAATTAATTTATTTAATTAGATATTTCATCTATTATTCCTCTCATCTTTTTGGGATTTATTTCCTTTAAAACAAAAAATAAATATCTTTCTATCTTTTTAAAATCCTACCTTATCACATTTATTTTCTCTTTTGTCTAATAAAGAAAAAATCCAATCCTTATCGAATCTTATCAAATCTTCTTCCCTCCACAAACCCTAGTCAACCTTGCCTATAAATATGGCTTGTCACAAGTCATTTAAGAGGCATGATTGAGTTTTAAGTATCCTTATTCTATCGAGCTATCTCTGCAACTTTTCTCCATCACCTCCTATCAACGTTATGCTATGATTGTGGGCAATCAACATTTGATCAGCTACAATGATCAATCATCCATGTATCACTTTGAGGTATTCGAAAGGTTTGGGTAAGAGGTATTTACATTTTATTGTTTCTATCTTATATTTATCCAAATTTCTTGTTTACATTCTAGCACGCCCAGTGGGACCTACTTCTCCTAATCAAATTTTATGTTTTTGTAATTTTTTGTAGTAGAAATTTGTGTTTCTCTAAGTAAAAATTTGTGTTTCTCTAACCCCCGTTGTCAAGTTTTGCAAGGATCTATCAAAAGGTGACCTCCTGGACTCAAAATTGACATCACCAACACACTAAGAAGGGTCAAAAACCTTAGAATCGCCTGTTAATTCATAAAAATTGGAGACTGAAAAAAATCTCTGGGATTTTTTTGAGGGTGCATCCTTTTATCCAATAGTCCAAAGGGTGCTTCTGCAGGGTGCATCGTTATATCCAGCGGTCTGAAGGGTGCTTCTGCGTCCTTTTATCTAGTGGTCTGAAGAGCATTTTTGTAGGGTGCATCCTTTTATCCAGCGGTCTGAAGGGTGCTCCCCGCATGGTGCATTGTTTTATCCAGTGGTCCGAAGGGTGCTTCCACGTCCTTTTATCCAGTTGTCCAAAGAGTGTTTTCGCAGGGTGCATCCTTTTATCTAGCGGTTTGAAGGGTACTCCCGTAGGGTGCATCATTTTATCTAGTGGTTCAAAGGGTGCTTCCACATCCTTTTATCCAGCAGTCCAAAGGGTGCTTCCATAGGGTTCATCGTTTTATCCAACAATCCTCCATCCGACCTTCTTCTACATGCCATAAGGGGGCTATCTTTTTTTTTTCCATAACAAGAGCATACAAACTCGTAATCGTGCAAACAAGTACTTGTTGGAAAGGAAATTTGACAAAATTTGTAGACATAAAGGTTTTATTAGGTAATTCTACCATTTTAGCAGGTAATTTCTCTGTCGAACATCAGCTACTTTCAAAACTTCAATCGAGCATATCTTTTGCAAAACATATCCAATTTTGGCAAATTTTTTTTAAAAATTGCATAGAATTTCATGAACTTTCTGATTTTTAAACTTATTTCACTGTATTAGATCACCACTTGGAGGTTTTTATTAGATCATATCTTTTGACCTAATCCTCTTTGGCATCTAACAATTTTCTCTGCGCTACTTGTCATAAACGCTTGTCAAAGAATGGAGAAAACAAACCACTGACATATCTTTTGTAGCCTTGATCGATCCAAGACATAAACAATTTTCTTACTAAAGTAGACACATTTAGTTTTGGTTCTTTAAAATGAACAATCTGTTTGCAATGTGTCTGGTTTTCATTTCTTAGTTTGCTTGCTTTGATTGTGTGTAACCCGATTTAGCAATAGAGGTATCCTCTCCCCCTGTCTATCAAATGGATCTGGGGTGCAAAAGAAACTATTGCTAACTCTAGAGGGCCTGCCTTCCCATTGTGAGAAGGGGTATGACCCAAGCGGAAATAGACTAAAGCCAAGCCCTTCCAAGCTACTATATAAATAATGTGTTTGTGCCGAAAGTCACAAATGACAGGTGTTATGCTATACCAACGAATGTTTCCCCCAAAACCTTGTGGAGCGTAACCTCTATAGGCTGGGAAGCCTCCATTAACAGAGTGAATCGCTGCATGTATAGCCACTTGAATGGAAGCCCTTACTAGAAACCTTTGTGTAGAAGCCAAAACCCCTATCTGTTGGTACATGAGGAAACTCTGATAGCCATCCCACACTTTTGCGGTTCTTAGCAGAGATAGCAAAGCACCTTAAGATATATGCATCGTGAGGACTTGGAACTTGGTGTGCCTAAGAAGTGAGTGTACTGTAAGGGGGAGCCCGTGCCCCAAATTCCTGGAGCTATCCACTTTCAATAGGTGTAGTTGGAGAAATCTAAGTGGGAACCCAACAGGTATCGTCTCAGCTAGCCTAGGTGGTAAATGTTTTGTGAATGGCTTGTGCATGAGTGTTTACTATCTTGTCTTCTTGCCATAAAATTACCAAAAAGCTGTAAAAAAACAAACTCCCTATCATGAGACAATTTCATCCTAATCACTTCATCCTAATCATCAATCCAAGTTATCCCACCTTGTTATCCTACATCATCCTTACCATTATCCTAATCCATCCAAGTCACCTAACCCCATCATCCACACCATTATCGAAACCCAAAATCCAAATCAGCCCAATCAAAAATCAAGGCCTTATTTGATCATTATCAACATTTATTCAAACTTGCTTGAGATCATTAGTCTATCTCAAGTAAGTAATCCAATCAACTCTATTACTTAAGTGTCATTAGTCTACCTTGAGTATATAAAATCATCCAATCAACTCTATTACTTAAGTGTCACTAGTCTACCTTAAGTATAGAGAATCATCCACTCTTTGAAGCAAAACAAATCATCCTAAGGTATTGAACTTTGATCTCCAACATCACACCCACTCCACATCCTCATATCCTACTCTACCACTTGTAAACATGGACATGGAATTTCTAAACAAGATCTATGATAATGATCCTTATGACACCAAAAGAATGCTTGATCAACTTAAGTGGTTATATAGAAAGGAAGAAGACCCTGTGCCACCACAACATCAACAATTCCAACATCAAACCCAATCACCACATCAACAACCTCCATATCAATCATATATATCCACCCCATCAACCTTATATAAACCTTCAACACCCTACATTTCATCCCCATCCACATCATATCAACCTTCAACCTCATATCAACCTTTACCTTCATATCAATCTTCATCCCCTTATACATCCATACCATCATACCTATCCAACCAATCAATACCTCCAAGTTATCCATCTCCCAACCTTTGTCATGCTAACTTTGATCAAGGGAACACCAATCTAGCACACCTCATAATTGAAATCCAAAACCTATATCAACAACCATTTCCTTATCCAAATCCCCCACCCCCTAGTCCCCATCCTCCAATCACTCCATCACAATATCCCTCCAACCCTATCAACCTTAATCCATCATCCTATGTATCTCCCAATCCATCAAACCCTATCACCCATTCACCATCTAATCCACCATCTAATCCACCATCAAACCTCCCAAATTTTAAGCCAAGAGCACCCAATGAATCCTTGAGGGATTTTCTCTAAAGAAAAAGAGAAGCTAGGGAGTCCTCCCAATCTTCCTCCCCTCCAACACCACCATCTAATCCAACACCTATCCTTGAACCCATCCAAGAACCATCACTCCTTAATCCCATCACCCACCTATCCAATCCTAATCCCAATCTAAGCCATCCACTAAGTCCTAATCCTAAACCTACCACTCCATCTACTCTTATTTCTCATCCCCTATATTGTTCATCCACCCTTACCCTTGCAAAGGATGTGATCCATTGGCTACTAGCTAGGAACAATTTATCCCCATGTCCAACACCTATCATTATGCCTATCCAGGAGCCCTCTATTAACATGCCTAGCCCTTCAACCCCATCACATGACCCACAAGCCATCGAGCCTATTCAAGAGCCTCCCATCATGAGCTCAAATCAAAGTCCATCATACTCTCTTATGGATGAATACCCAAAACCTATCAAACTTATCCAAGAGCATCCCACAATCCAAGAGTTATATCAAGAGTACAACCCTAAGCATGTGGAAATGTTGAGTCCTCATCCTAATCAAGATCAAATCCTCTCTATCCACCCTGTACATAACCAATTTATTTTCTATGATCAAGATGATATCCTTGAAGAGCCTATCTACAAACACCTTGATCTTATCCTTCCTCCCATACCCATCCATGAGCAAGATATCCAAATTGCTCCATTCTATCCTCCATCTAGCCCCATCCATTATCTACAAACATCCACTCCCCTTGATGAGACAAAGGCCTCCCAAGCAAGCATAAAAGGTCAAACTAATAACTCGGATCATAATGAACATACGCAAGATCCTAATGATCCCTCCTCATCCACCATCGACCATATTCCACATCTACCATCATGTCCTATTAGTCTATCCACCCTCATTCATGAATGTTCCTCCCTAGGAACACAACAACCTTTATCCACTTCACCTTCTCCATCCAATAAGGAACTTGTGTCTAGTGTTCCACCTACACCTAGTCCCATTGTTGATCGCATACTCCAAAAGATGAACTATCAAGGTAAAGGCTTAGGCCTTCTTGAGGAAGGAATTTTGGAGCCAATTCATGTCAAGGCCCCTTTGCGCTCATTTGGCCTTGGATACACACCTCAAGGTCAACAATCTAACGATGTTGGTACTTCCTCCATTCATCCTAACACTAGTAGAAATATGGCAAATAAATGACCAGGTGACTAAAACTTGTAGTCACGTGACTAAAAGTTTTTACAACATAGCTATAAATGACTAAATAAATGACTAATTTGGTCATCGGGCAAAAAACACAACTAAAGTGGATAATTAAAAAAAAAATTTCAAATTGAGGGAGTGGGTTGTATTATAATATATTATATTACAATACAATATAATATAATATGATATTATATAATATAATATATATATATATAATATATATTATAATATGCTCACTTGAGTAGTCGAGTGGGTGTGGTCTAGTGGTTAAGACCACTTGGTCATTATTTTGGAGACCAAGGTTCGAATCCCCCCAAAGACATGTTGGCTTCTAAATGGTTGTGGCTCTATGTAGGCGACTCTTAGCACTCCGAGGTCCTTAAGTGGAGTGTGTTCGAATTTTGGTGCACTATGGTCTCCGTAGCTTGACAGGTCGTGGCAACAATGGTGTACAATGACGAATCCACTGGTGGCGATCCGTGCCACAAGTAGCATGATGGCAGACTTAGCAGGGCCACACCGCTAGCGATCCATGTTGCAGTGGTGGTGGCAGTTCTATGGGGAGGAGGTCCCTCTTGTGACCTCCATTGGAGTGGGCCAGCCTAAAAATCCCTCACTTACCAATAAAAATAAATAAAAATAATAATAATAATAATATACTCACTTCAATTATTTTTTAAACCCTTTTCATAGAGAACAATTGCAGAGTTAAGAAAATTTCCCGACGTGAATTTTTTTACGGCGTGAGACAATTCCGAGCACTATAATACTCATATATAAAAGCCTATCGGCTAATAATAATATATATTATACAATAATATAATATTATATAATATAGATATTATTATATATATTATATAATATTATATTATTAATATTACAATATTATATTTATATTATATATTATATAATAATATAATATTATAAATATTATATTATAATATAATAAAATTATTATATTATAATATAATATAATATAATATTTATATTATATTATTAATATTATAATATATTTAATATTATATAATAATATAATATTATATTATATTTAATAATATTGGCGCCAAATTTAATTTCATTCTCCATTTCATTTTGGTGCCTCTCATTTTGGAGAGCAGATTGTTGGCAGTCTTGGTGGGCATAGCTATTCATAGCTATTTTAAGAGTACCAAGGTTATACTGTGCACTTTAAGCTCCACTGACATGCTCTTAGACGACAAGGCTTCAAGTGATTTGTTGCAGGATTTGGCCAAGAAGAGTTTTGACTGTTAGATTTTGGGCAGACAACTAAGAGGGGGGGTGAATCAGTTGTCCAAAACTTTCTTCCAATTAAACACTTAAATCCACTTTGTAATTTAGCAGCATAATAATAAATCAATCATGGAAGCATAATGCATTAAATCAAGAGCTAAAACACATTAACACACAAGACACCAAGATTTTGATGTGGAAAACCCGGCTAAGGGAAAAACCACGAGGTGATTAACCCAAGATTGTATTCTCTGTTAGAAGAATAGAAAAAACAAAATGGCACATGCCAATTAGGGCTCACTGCCCAAGCATATTGCTCCCAAGAGGCTCACTGCCTATAGGAGACACACTGTCTACAAAATAATAAGTATCACATACTTGAACTGAAGAATAGCATCTTCACCATGCTTGAGTCAGTTCCATTTAAGCCCAACACTTCTGCTCTGCTCCTCTCTACCACACACTCATCTCCATAATGCACACTTTGAAATGACTTTACAACTCCTTATTTATACAAGACATCGACTTGGGAATTATCATCTAAGTCGGCATACATTACAGAGTAAGTACATAAACACAACATGACTTATTACAAAAAGACTTTACGTGGATCAACACACTATTGGCTACACAGATATGAGACTTCAATCTTTCTTTGGGAACACGCCATTCTTCACAGGATACCTTCCAGAGCATCTGCAAGATGTGTAACTCATTCGGTCAGCCAGACTTAAGAAGAACATCATCATCCAGAAGTAAATCTTTAATTGCGAGCTCAATCTTCAATGCAGACCACCAACATGAACTGGACACAATCCAAAGACCTCCACAAGATTGCTTGAATTACCAAGAACATCCACATAACTTCGGCTTACTGAAATCATTCTCACCTTCATCCAGAATCTCAAGAACACAATCTGTCATTGCTGTCATATTGGAATAGATGCTTGCGGACCTCCGGACCATGAACCAATTGAGTTGTCAATCCACATTGGCATCCTAAACACTCCACCAAATCTGTAGAACATGATATTGCATTTCTAGATCTCACCAGACCTATCTGTGTCTCTTTGTCACGTCTGAACACCTGCCGAAACTGATTTTACTTAAGTGCCCATAACTTTTTCAGGTCTTCATGCGAACCTCTGAAATCTTTACTGGATCATCTTAAGATACATATATACAAACCCTTTGAAGCACACCCTTTGATCTTCATCTTGACTAGGATCTTTATCTCACTGTCTTTACTGTTCTTCTCTATTTCTAATTAGGACTAATTTTCTCAATATCCTTAGCACACAGCTCATCCAATCCTTATCATAAATGCAACAGGAGTATGTTGACATCAATGACAACACCGGTTAGGCTCATACTTGCAACATTGACATGACTGTAAAATTGGAAGCGTGGATTTGATTCGGTGATTGGACTACTAGACATTATACCATGGAGGTTTTTTGTGATATCATGATTGACTTGAATGGCTCTTCTGGCCACTTGTCTCACCCTAGAAGGTGTGATGTTGATATATGATTTTAATCTTAGGGTTTGGGTTGATATGTGATGGGGTTACTAATTTTTCTTTGTTTCTTTTCTTACTCTGACATGGGGTAGGGGTTGGGTTTTTTTACTATACATAGAGAAACTTTGTAAATGCCATTATAAGCAGAATATATGGGGTTTGTAATATTCTTTTTATCTGTGCCCCTGGCACTTTTTTTTTCTGGTAATACAACAGGGAGTTACCTTACATATTTGGAAATGAAAATATGGCTAGGGTTTGTAGTATTCATTTTAAATGGAGATATGATTAGAGTTTGTAGTATTCATTTTAAATGGAAATATGATTAGCGTTTGTGGTATTGAGTTCAAATGAAAATATGGTTAGGATCTATAGGAGTAAGTTTACTTGTGCCATTGGCCTTTCCTGTGTAATTTGCTAAATAATTATTGCTTTTATTTGGAATTTGGCTTTACACAAGCTAATTACATTTGCTTTAAAATTTCTAAAGCCTTTTCAACAAATCCATTTTGTGCATATCCTGCAATCATTGTAGTCCATAAGACCACATTTCTTTGAGGCATTCTGTCAAACAGTTCATGTGCCTTGTCTATGCTTCCACATTTTGCATACATGTCTAACATGGCAGTTGCAACTACAACATCTGACAAAATTCCTCTATCCTTTATGTTTTGATGGATGTCCATACCCTATTCCAAAGCTCCCATTTTGACACAGGAAGGGAGGATGCTAGCAAAGGTTGTGGAATTTGGCTTTACACCAGCCAATTGCATTTGCTTTAAAGTTTCAAAAGAATTTTCAACAAATCCATTTTTTGCATATCCTGCAATCATTGCAATCCATGAGACCACATTTCTTTGAGGCATTTTGTCAAACAATTCACGTGCCTTGTCTATGCTTCCACATTTTGCATACATGTCTAGCAGGGTAGTTGCAACTACAACATCTGAGAAAATTCCTCTATCCTTTATGTTTTGTTGGATGTCCATACCCTATTCCAAAGCTCCCATTTTGACACAGGCAGGGAGGATGCTGGCCAAGGTTGTGGAATTTGTCTTTACACCAGCCAATTGCATTTGATTTAAAATTTCTAAAGCCTTTTCAATAAATCCATTTGGTACATATCCTGCAATCATTGCATTCCAAGAGATGACATCTCTTTGAGCCATTCCTTCAAACAGTTCATGTGCCTTATCTATACTTCAACATTTTGCATATATGTCTTCAAGAGCATTTCCAACTATAAGGTATTCTTATTACTCAGCATACTGGTTTTGGTCCATGTCCAGTCCCACACAAGCATGTTCTGCAGGAGGAGGTGAGACTTGTGCAGAGACTGGAATAAATGTATTCTTCCAAAAGGTATGTGTTTCCTCCTATGTCAGTTGTACTGAAACAACTACTCATTTAATTCCTTGGGCCTGTATTGTGTAAAACACTTCCTAGAATTTTTATCTGATGCATATGTTTGGATGAACAATGAATGTTTTAATATTAAAGTTTTATTCTATCGTTCCATGCCCTTTATTGATTGTCTCTCATTCTTTATCTCATCATTTCTGTAGGTTCTTAAGCTAGCTACAATTAGAATCAAAGGCTTGTCTGAGAGACTTAATCAACCTATTCATTTTATGGAACAAGTTTATTGGCTTGTAAAATATGTTCTATGCCATGAGACAAGTTTGTTTTTCAATAGACACATTGACCAAGTCATCCTTTGTAGTTGTTATGGAGTTTCAAAGGTCATTGTCTTACATAGGTTTCTTCTAGTTGGAAACAAACTAGAAAAACATGATTCCATTAATATAACTAGAAGAAATAAATATCTTGCTAAGAACTTCTGGATTTGCCTGTGTATTATTTCTAATTACCGATATTTTAGGGCTTCCTGTTGGATTTGTTGTTTGAGTAAAAAGCTTACAAGTTAATCATTGACAAAGAGATTATGTTTACCAATGCTTGTAATGTGTGTTAACTCTAATCATTATTAAAAAAGTATTGATTAATGTGTTTCATAGAGCTTAATATTTTCAAAATGTTTAGTTAATGTATTGATGTAGAGCTATGATTAGTTTGATATAGATTTCATAGATCAAGTCATACTGTTAGATCTATATCAATGGCAATTATTGCTCTACAAATTGTTAGTGAAACCAAAACTTTTGAATGGTGTAAAAGGAAAGTGGTGCCATGAGACATGTGGTAACTTGTCTAGTCTCAGAATCTCCCAATATTGGAATAAAATAGTGTGTGCAATTCCCTTGTAAATATTTTTCATACATGTGTGGTATTATTGCAATTATCAATCTTGTGGTATTTCAAATTCACTTTTTTGCTATTCTTTATTAAAGATTGGGCTATTAATTTTAGAGGGTGTCCAAGAAAGGACATATTTTGATATCTCATGGATTCTTGGTGTTCTGATAACTGTAGAGTTTATTTTATAATAAAACTACTTCAAAGATTCTTGTAAACTATTCTTTAGTGAATTCTTGTAACACAATGATGTCTCTTATAATCAAGTTAGGATTAACACCCTTATTTTTGTGGGGTAGTTTAGACATAGATGATGATGCTAATTTCAGGCCGTGAAGAAGATAGCGTGTCAAGCCTCCAGCCACTAACCAAACTGAGGAAGAGCCTTATGAGGTAAATTTCCATAATCATTTAATTCCTCTCATTGTCATCTCAATTATCACATCTAGTAGTTGTCTATTTTGTTCATCTCAGAATAAATATTTTGAGACTCTATGTATATGAACTTAAAATTTGCTCACGACTTGTGATGCTTGGCTTCTTGCACAATCTGAATGAATACATTTCCATACTTGTCCATATGTCACCTTCTTCTACTTATACTTTTCCAAGATTGAAACTGTGGCATAAATCTTCACTAGTGCAGGCAAGCTATACTTCATTATTTTATCATGTTTTTTTTTGCCTTTTTTGGTTTTATAGATGGCAAGATTAATTAGGTCACAGAAAGACATTTTCTGTGTTTAAATGCCCTAGCTTTAAAATTTTTATACTATGGACTCAAGTCTCTATTGTGATATGTTCATTAAATTATTCCATTAATTTTAAGCATATTGTCAATAGTAAATACTACTCATTTGTCTTTTAATCTCCTAACTTGATTGTTATACAGTAATAACTTTATGGAAACTCCATTTTATATTCATGAATTTAGTGTATCTTGAACTAATAACAGAGGAGAGTGCATCAAATAGCCTTTTGGTTTGACTTGTTTTCTGTGAACTTTTAATCCACATGCTTCTGAATTGTTCATATTTCTCTACAATGCACAGGTGGAGGGTGGTGTATCCCATCTTCCTATTTTGTATCCCATTTATTTTTGTGTACCCTTCATTAAGTAAATGTCTTTCATTTGGAAAATACCCTACTGCCTTCATCTCCCAAGCAAATTGCTCCAACTTTGCATAGATATGCTGTGTCTATGGATATGATCTATCTCCTACAGATAAAGCATGTACCGTTTTATGGCCTTCAATCCAACTACATCTAGGGATCTTTTTAATTCCTCTATCTTTCATCAATCTCCTTACCATTTGAACCTCACCCTAGCTACCCACTTCTACATATATGTTTGAGAGAAGAACATAAGTCGCAACATTTTTAGGATCCAAATAAAAAAGCAACATTGCTGTAAATACTCCTAAGCCTATATTCATATGTGATTTACAGGCACCAAGAAAACACATCCACACAACCACCACAAGTTTAACTGGCATCTTAATGATAAAATTTAGGTTGTCCTCAAGATAGCCAACATGGGCAAGAAGGTCAACCATGCACACATAATGATCGACTATAGGAATAATACAATAAGGGTTACTCATGTGATTGAAGTATGTACAGCCCTCATCCACTAAACTTGAATAGTTGCATGCACATAGAACACAAGAAAAGCTTACAATGTTAGGATATGCTCCAGAGTGCTTCATTAATTCAAAGATTTTGAGAGCATCCTTGCAAAATCCATTTTATGCATATCCTGCAATCATGGCATTCCATGAGACCACATTTCTTTGAGGCATTTTGTCAAACAGGTCACGTGCCTTGTCTATACTTCCACATTTTGTATACATGTCTACCAAAGCATTTCCAACTATAATTTCTGACATAAATCCCCCTTCCATTATGCTTTGATGGATGTCCATACCCTATTCCAAAGCTCCCATTTTGGCATAGGCAGGGAGGATACTGGCAAAGGTTGTGGAATTTGGCTTTAGACCTGCCAATTGCATTTGCTTGAAAGTTTCTAAATCCTTTTCAAAAAATCCATTTTGTCCATATCTTGCAATCATGGCATTCCACGAGACCACATTTCTTTCAGGCATTTTTTCAAATAGTTCACGTGCCTTCTCTGTGCTTCCACATTTTGCATACATATCTACCAGGGCAGTTGCAACTACAACATCTGACATAATTCCTTTATCCTTTATGCTTTGATGGATGTCCATACCCTATTCCAAAGCTCCCATTTTTATAACAATGTGAATATGGTATATAAAAATTTAAGGCACCACCAATTATAAAAGCTACTACTGGTTTTGGTTCATGATTATTCTTTGGTATATACAAATCCAACCTGCAAGAGTTTAAGTCATAGTCTGAGCCAATGAGCTGAGGACCTGTGTAGAGCATAAAATTTTATCCAATTGGACAAGAAAATGGGCACACACTACTCTAGTCTACTTATCAGAGAATAACAGAACAGGGCAGCCAGTACCTATTCCTGGGTTCTTCTCCATAAACAATGCTTCGATGGACACATTTTGAGAAGTAATAGTAATATCCAACTGCGAAGTCAAACAAGCAATTAGAAACTAAATGCCTTACCATTCAATATACAAATTTGAGATTGTAGAACATTGTTGTAGATTGGAAATGCTACAAATTTACATATATGAGAATCAAACATTTAAGTATAAAGTAACTCTTCCAAGTCCCTTTCTCCAAGAACCATACATAAAACCAAATGCTTTACATGAAATCTGACTCCTTATACTACAATACTACACAATTTTAAATCTACAGAAATATTAGGAGGCTGCTTACCTTGAAGAAAACTAGGTAGAAGGAATTCAATCCAACTACATCCAGGGATCTTTTTAATTCCTCTATCTTTCATCAATCTCCTTACCATTTGAACCTCACCCCAGCTGCCCACTTCTGCATATATGTTTGAGAGAAGAACATAAGTCACATCATTTTTAGGATCCAAATAAAAAAGTAGCATTGTTGTAATTACTCCTAAGCCTATATTCATATGTGATTTACAGGCAAGCAAACACATCCACACAACCATCACAGGTTTAACTGGCATTTTAATGATAAAGTTTAGGTTGTCCTCAAGATAGCTAGCATGGGAAAGAAGGTCAACCATGCACACATAATGATTGACTGTAGGAGTAATGCAATAAGGGTTACTCATGTGATTGAAGTATGTACAACCCTCATCTACTAAACCTGAGTAGATGCATGCACATAGAACACAAGCAAAGCTTACAATGTTAGGATATGCTCCAGAGTGCTTCATTAATTCAAAGATTTTGAGAGCATCCTTGCAAAATCCATTTTGTGCATATCCTGCAATCATGGCATTCCATGAGACCACATTTCTTTGAGGCATTTTGTCAAATAGGTCACGTACCTTGTCTATACTTCCACATTTTGCATACATGTCTACTAGAGCATTTCCAACTATAATTTATGACAAAAACCCCCCTTCCATTATGCTTTGATGGATGTCCATACCCTGTTCCAAAGCTCCCATTTTGGCATAGGCAGGGAGGATATTGGCAAAGGTTGTGGAATTTGGCTTTAGACCTACCAATTGCATTTGCTTGAAAGTTTCTAAAGCCTTTTCAAAAAATCCATTTTGTCCATATCCTGCAATCATGGCATTCCACGAGACCACATTTCTTCTAGGCATTTTTTCAAATAGTTCACGTGCCTTCTCTGTGCTTCCACATTTTGCATACATGTCTACCAAGGAAGTTGCAACTACAACATCTAACATTATTCCTTTATCCTTTATGCTTTGATGAATGTCCATACCATGTTCCAAAGCTCCCATTTTTGCACAAGCAGGGAGGATGTTGGTAAAGGTTGTGGAATTTGGCTTTACACCTGCCAATTGCATTTACTTGAAAGTTTCTAAAGCCTTTTCAAAAAATCCATTTTGTGTATATCCCACAATCATTACATTCCATGAGATGACATCTCTTTGACGCATTCTGCCAAACAGTTCACATGTCTTTTCAATGCTTCCACATTTTGCATACATGTCTACAATGAAAATGCTCTGGTAGATAGGCTTCCCACATCACTCCCGCACTCACTCTTGACAGCTCCTGCGGTGATGCATGAAACATGTCTACCAGAGCATTTCCAACTATAATTTCTCACAAAATCCCCCTTCCATTATGCTTTGATGGATGTCCATACCTTGTTCCAAAGCTCCCATTTTGGCAGTCTGTGGGATTCCAATGGTACAAATTTATACACACACAAATATATTATACATCAAAAGGCATAGAACATAATGTAAAAACTTAAAAAAATTTGTTATTTTTTATAGATTATTTTTAAATGTTATTTGTAGTTTTTGTGATATATATAGGGGAAAAAACCCAATAGGTGAGATAGTTCCAATGGTTGAGATAGTATATGTGTATTTAAGGCCCAATATTTTTTAACTTTAGTACTAATATATGTGCATTTAAGGCCCAATATTTTTAAAATTTAGTACTAGTAGTTGTGACTTTAAGGTTGTTAGTGTTACTATAAGTACTAATAATTGAATGAAATGTGCCCTTCAAATTTAAAAAGCAACCAATCATGTGATGCCACATTAGCCCACCAACAAAACATGACTTAATGCACACCTATTGGTCCACCCTTTTTTTGGGAACTATTTGACACCTCAACAAAAAGCATGCTGATGTGGCATCATATTTGATGATGTGGCCCTAAAACCTTAGTTATATGCAGGGGCGTTGCCAAGTAAGCTACTATAAAAATTTTGGAGTGATTCAAAACTGCCACGTATGATTTTGAGAGGCATGAAGTTAGGGTGCACCACTACTGGGTCCTCTCCCCTAGAGAATAAAATCATCGCTTTTAAATCAAAATGTTACATTTTTTTTGCAGTTTTTGAATTTTTTTTATAACTCTAAACTAGATTCAGATTTGGACAGCATGATACAGTATCTAGATGTATCAGATATGACATAGATATGGGCTTGAATTTTGATAGTAGTTCTCTTATACGGTAGAAAAATAGAAATAAATGACTAAAAAAAATTGAATTTTGCAAGTAGTTCTTTGATAGAATATATATGGAAGCACTAAACTCTCATTATTCCAAGTATGAGAAAGCACTATTCATTTCTTGTAACAATTCAGATATATGTATTGATTAGTGAATCCCTTATTCCAAATTTGAACACTAAAATGATTGTTGTCCCCATTAGGTGGGGAATGTGAACATATTACATGGATTCAAAATTTTTCTTTCCTTGTTGAAACTATTTTGTTTACAGTTTTTGTATTGTATTAAGTTAGTGAGACTTGGATTGCCAGTTTCAAGACATTATTGTGCCTTTTTTTTTCAAGAAAGAGTCTTGGAAATTCCTTAAGGTTTATAATATTTATAATATAATATAATATTATAATATATTTAATAATCCCTAACCTATTTTAACCATATGGGCACCAAAATTATAGTATGTTGTTTAATCTATTCTCCAATTCATCCATTATGCATTCTTAACTTGTTTCTTCATTTGTGTGTATGAGATGGATTAGTTATTGTTGGTATGTGAAGTTAGTTTATCTTATTCTAGCATTGGTAAAGTAGTCGACAAAAGTCAATTGATCTTGAATGCAAATGCATGGTAAAATTTTGTAACAACGAATTTCTTCTAAGAATAAAATTATTGAGAGATCTTTGATAGTGGTTTTTCCTAGTACAAATTGGATTTTCCACGTAAATCTGTGGTCTATTTTGTACAGCTTACTACTATTTCATATTTTATTTATATTGTCTATTTTGACTTACTCTGTCTAAACAGATCTAAGAAGATTCGTGGAGTCAAGAAGGTAAATATTCTTTCAAAGAAATGTTAAAGTAAGTTACTTATTTGCTTTTTGTTACAAAGGGGCAATTTACTTATTGCATTGCTGGGTTCTGTTTGTGCAGACCAAGACATGAGATGCATCAAAGAAGAAGTAATGCAACAATTAACAATATTAAGCAAGTTTTGATACATTTATTTAGATTTTGAGATGTAAAAGGCCATGATGAAATATTTAGGCTTCATTTTGCAAGTAGTTCTTTCATGTTTTAGAGTTGTATAAGCAAAAAATAGAGCATTGTAACTCAGTTTTCTCAGTCACGGCATTGAGAAACACAATTTGTGACACATTTTTTAAAGAAAAGACATATTTAATTCTTGTATCTGCTGTAAAAACACCTTTTCTCAATAAAATTTTAGTATTTTGCCTTCTTAATAGTTGTTTCATTGTGTGCAAATGAATGATTGATTATGTTTTTTTGTGTTTTATGTTTAAACCTCAAAAAAATTAAATAAACTACCAATTGACTAAATATACTACCAACTGATAGAAATTGATGACTAAATATACTACCAAATTACCAAATATACTACCAAATTGATGACTAAATTAATGACTAAAATTTGTTTAGTCATAAATTTGGTCACGAGATAAATGACTGGCAATAAACTACTGATGGTCAGGTGACTAAATATACTACCAAATTGATGACTAAATATAATACCAAATTAATGACTAAATATACTACCAAATTAATGACTAAATATACTACCAAATTAATGACTAAAATTTTTTTGGTCATAAATTTGGTCATGAGATAAATGACCGGCAATAAACTACCAATGGTCACGTGACCAAACTACTGATCACATGACCAATTTTTGGTAGTTTTTTTAGTCATTTTTTCCTATTTTTCTACTAGTGTAAGTCCACCACCTTCCATCACAAATCCCATCACATTCCTAAAACATATGTTGCCATTCCACCTCCATCATCTTACAAATGTCAAAAGCATGTGACCATACACCACCCACCATCAACTTTGCCTCCGCTTCTTCCAACTTCTAACATCCCTCCATCAAATCTACCTCCACTACTTCCAACACCTAACATCCCCATTATCCAATCCCCTTATCCATCCATAAATATTCTAAAAATCCTAATCATGGCCAACAAATGCACACATCATGTAAACAGAAAGCTTCCACTCATTCCACCAAACCCATGGGATTCCAAAATAAAAATTTGGATGCCTCCACCAATAAAGCCAAAAATCCTAAAGGTCCTCATGTCTTAGGGTACAAATACAAAGAATCAAAGAAAAATCCATCCAAAAAGTTATCCAAGCCCATACCTTCACAAGCAAAGTTAAAAACTAAAATGGTATGGGTTCCTAAGCAAAAAACAATCAAATCAAATGAGGCATCCACCTCTCAAAATCCCAATCATCCACTCCCATCCAAAAATCCTATTCCCTCCAAAAATCTCAAATTCCTCCATCCCACATGAAAAGAAAAAATCATAGAAACACTCAATCTATGTGGGTCCCTAAATGCCTTCATTACCCATCTCCTAAGCAAACAATGTCATTGCTTCCTACCCCACCATCCCATCAAAAGATTCAACATTTATCATGATGTGTGCAACCATTGGTCATGATTCCCTTCCATCCCACAACATTTCCACATACCTCCATCTCCTCATCCTTCATCCACTATCCTACATATTTTCCTCATCACTTCCCTATGGTCCATACTTTTGCATAAACCTTCCATCCATAAGTCCTACATAATCCACATCATTATCCACTATCCTTCCCTACATAATCCACAGCATAATCCACTATCATCCGCATCATAATTCGCTATATACCTACTTCATCTCACTTTCATGCAATTCCCTACCAACATCTATGAGCACACTTGACATGGTCCATACGACACCTATCTCCAATGGGACTATCACCTTTCATGGCACTAGACACTTGAGTCCCTTTCATCCATATCCACCTATCCCATCCAAGTATCCAAAAAAAATATTTCAAAAAAATAAAATAAAATAAAAAAAGTAAAGAGAAATCCCTCGTCCAATGGTGAAAACCTGGTAAACAGGTGCCTTGGATAAGTACCATGATGAAAACTTGGCAAATAGGCATCATGTGAAAGTTGATCTTCTATGTCACCTACACTTGAGGGCACCTTGTCTCATCCACTATTATCATTTTCTATCCTATCATACCATTCCTATCCTACCATTCTTATCCATCCACCTACACATATATACACCTATCGCATTACATCCATTCATCCTCCCTTCTTCCTTTTGATCTTGATAAAGATTGGGAGAAAAATGTTGAAACATGCTTCAATTATCTCTTGATGTACTCCATCCTTTCCAAAACATTCCTATCACTATCCTATCATCCTAAGCCTTGTCATGTAAAACCCTAAGCATACTATCTAGAATGGGGCATGTTGTTCTTATGCAACATAACCTTTGAGATCACATCCTTTCTCTCTTACGTGTACATCCATTCCCTATATCACATCCTTCTATCTATCCATCCAATCCTACCTACCTACCTCATTGCACCTAGACTTGGTTCTCCCTTGTCATTGGTATCTAGCACAAAAGCTACTCAAATTTTTATCCAATGTCATCCCAAAACCTTTTCAAAAAATACAAAAAAAGTCACAAAAAGTCCTAAAAAAATCCAAAAAAAATCCAAATATTCCCAAAAACCAAAAAAAAATTAAAATATATTCCAAAAACACAAAAATATCAAATATTTTAGAAATACAAAAAAATCAAATATTCAACAAAAAAAAAGATCCAAGCAATAAAATCAATCCATCACATCAATTCAATCAAACCTATCAAATCCAATAAAATCATCAAATCAAATCAATCCAATCTCCCAATGAATCCATCCTCAATCTATCCACCATCATCATCACAAATCAGAACTACATCTCATCTCTATCGTTAAGTGCCTTGATCATATGGATACAAGTATGTAGGTAGTCTGGAGTATGAAGAAGGCACCCAGATTCAAGTATAAGACAATACCCCTCCTCTCCCTTCCATCCTTCTTCTGATCAATCTTTCTCTTCATCATCTTTATCCATCTCATTTCTTCTATCATCTATCTTCATCAATTCATCAATCTATCACTTCTTCCATTCATCCTTATCGAATCAATCCAAGCAATAAATCCAAATGCAAGTCATCCTTTATCCATACCAATCAAGTCAACCAAGCTTGTCAAATTATCCAACTACATCAATGGTCTTGATCCTAATCTTGTCGTAAACTAAATCAATCAATCAATCATCATCATCTTTGTGTTGGTCTAGGGATACATCATTCCCTGGCATGACACCACTATCATCCTTGTGTTGATCTAGGGATATATCGTTCCCCACCATGACAACACTATCCTTATCTATCATCATCATCAATCAATCAATCAACAATTAATCATTCGCTGACAGGTTTACAGGGGCAATACCTTGTTTGTTTTTGTATCATTTGTACATGCTTGCTTGCTTTCTTGTGTGTGTTATCTTTTTATCTTGCATTTGTATCACATATGTATTATTCCAGCTAATATTCATATCTTGTGTATGTTGGAATAGCTTTTTGCACTATCCTTTGCATATAAGGTCACATCATACCTTTTGTGCATTAGGACTTTAATGCTCTAAGTTTTCTTCCTCATGCTTAGACAAGGTTGTATTACGCTAGGGTACGAGACACATCATCAGCTTGGTCCTCATACCCTGGTGCATAATGTCTAGTACTATATCAAACATCATGATTGCTCACTTTCATTGCAGCATAACGCATCATTCATTTCTTCTACTTCATTTCTTACTTGACCAATCCCTTTCATGTCGAGAGCCTACCTGTGTTTGTCCAACCCACCTATCCTCTCGAGGGGGCATCCTCATCCTATCTTTCCATTACCACCTTTTTCTTCTATCCATACCTTAGCTTCTTTGAAATGATGTTACTCGACACAAATTTCATCATCTCAAATATCATCTCAAAGAGGGGCAAAATGTAGACACCTAAAAATGTCCAACACCTTGTCATTAGTATGTTTTGCCCTAGGTACCCATGTCATCACCTAATTAGTTAAATAAATTTTATTTATTTGACTAATTTATTTTATCCCCTTTCAATCCCATAATCCTATCTTCTATAATTAAATAAATTAAGATTTATTTAATTATTCATGGCCATTTATCCCCTCTAATTAAATAATTATTTTTAATTATTTAATTAGCCATTTATCTATTTTCTATAATTAAATAAATTTTATTTATTTAATTAATAAAATACTAATAAAAATCCTCTTGCTTTCTTTCTAAAAATGCAACTAATGCATATCTAATTAATTTATTTAATTATATATTTATCTATTATTCCTCTCATCTTTTTAGGATTTATTTCCTTTAAAACAAAAAATTAATATCTTTCTATCTTTTATGTGCCTCCTCCTCCGCCACCCCCTCCTCAGTTTGCAGAAGAAGATGATCACGTCGAGGATCATGATTTGCAGGTTATAGAGATAGCAGATTAATGGGGACCTTCTTCATGTATTTTGCCTTCAACGGTTACTTTTTTGTTTGGTTTTGTACATGTCAGATGCTCTGTAATTCCTTTTTGAAAATTATATACTCTCTGGCATGATTTTAGTCATATTTTGGTCCGATCTATGTTTTTGAGATATCTATGTATAATCTCGTTAAACTCAGGCTATAACCGGAGGTTTTCTTTGTCGATTCTTTCCTGCCGGTATGCCTTTTCTGAATCTGGCATTTTGTAATTACTTTTTATTAATATATTTTAGTGGTTCGGCCACTTTTGTTAAAATATATATATATATATATATATATATATATATATATATATATATATATCTTTCTATCTTTTTAAAATCCTACCTTATCTTGTTTTATTTCCTCTTTTGTCTAATAAAGCAAAAATCTAATCCTTATCGAATCTTATCAAATCTTCTTCCCTCCACAAACCCTAGTCAACCTTGCCCATAAATATGGCTTGTCACAAGTCATTTAAGAGGCATGATTGAGTTTTAAGTATCCTTATTCTATCGAGCTATCTCCGCAACTTTTCTCCATCATCTCCTATCAACGTTATGTTGTGATTGTGGGCAATCAACATTTGATCATCTACAACGATCAATCATGCATGTATCACTTTGAGGTATTCTGAAGGTTTGGGTAAGAGGTATTTACATTTTATTGTTTCTATCTTAGATTTATCCAAATTTCTCATTTACAGAAGGGACTGATAAGGGAGAGCCTAAGTCTATTTGCGGTACCTACAGTACTAGCACCAAAGAAAGATGGAGAGTGGAGAATGTGTACAGACTCGCAAGCCATCAACAAGATCATGATCAAGTACAGATTTCCATTGCCCAGAATGAATGACATAATGGATTGTTTGAGTGGAGCCAAGTACTTTACGAAGATTGATTTGAAAAGTGGGTATCACCAAATCCGAATCAAAGAAGGAGATGAATGGAAGACAACTTTCAAGACAAAGGAAGGTTTGTATGAATGGTTAGTCATTGGGGCTCATGAACGAGGTATTGAAAGAGTTTTTGGGAAGTTTTGTTATTGTTTATTTAGATGACATTTTGATTTTCAGTAAGACTTGGGATGAAAATCTGATGCATATCAGAAGAGTTTTAGAGAATCTGAGGGATGAGAAGTTGTTGATTAATCTGAAGAAATGTAGTTGTGCAAAGAAGGAGTTGGTAGACCTGGGATTTGTTGTCTCAGAGGAAGGTCTTAAGATGGACCCAGAGAAGGTGAGGGCTATCATTGAATGGCCTATGCCAAGGAGTGCTATAGAGGTACAATCTTTTAATGGTTTAACAAGTTTTTATAGAAAATTTATTAGGAATTTTAGTATCATTTGTGCACCCCTAACCGAGACAATAAGAGGGGATAGAAAAAAGTTTAAACGGAGTATAAGAGCAGCCAAGAGTTTTGATACATTGAAGTAGAAAGTCATGAAGCAACCTGTTCTGGAATTTCCAGATTTCAATAAGGTATTTCAGGTAGATTGTGATTCTAGTGGTAGTGCTATAAGAGTTGTTTTGAGCCAAGAAGGTAAGCCCATTGCCTATTTCAGTGAGAAGCTTAATGATGCCAAGAAAAAGTATTTTGTTTATGATCAAGAGTTTTATGCAATAGTTTAGGTTTGAAGAAATGGAGACATTATTTGTTGCTAAAAGAGTTTGTTTTATATACTGATCATCAAGCTTTACAATATCTCAATAGCCAAGGAAAGTTCAATCAGAGGCACTTAAAATGGGTTGAGCTTTTGCAGAGTTATACTTTTGTTTTGAAGCACAGGAGTGGGAAGTCCAACAGAGTTGTAGATGCCTTGAGTAGAAGGCAAAATTTGTTGACAGAAATGAAGATAGAGGTTGTTGGGTTCAATGAGCTCAAAAGTTTGTATCCTGAAGATCTAGATTTTGCAGAGGCTTGGAAAGCTTGTTTGGAGCCTGTTACTTTGGACAGGACAAAATGGTTGGATTTCATAATCCAAGATGGTATGTTGTTTAGAGGAAGCCAGTTGTGCATTCTAAGGAGTTCCATGAGAGAGAACCTGATTAAGGAGAAGCATAGTGGGAGATTAGATGGACACTTTGGTTGAGATAAGACCATTGCTATTGTTGGTGAGCATTATTATTGGCCATAGTTGCAGTAGGATGTGAGGAAATTTGTGTAGAGTTGCAGAGTGCGTCAGATGGCAAAAGGAACAAGTCAGAACACAGGGCTATATCAGCCATTACCTGTACCAGAGAAGCCATGGGATGATATTAGTATGGATTTTTTTTCTTGGTTTACCAAGGACATAGAGAGGACAAGATTCCATTTTTGTGGTGGTGGACAGATTCTCGAAGATGGCATATTTTATTCCTTGTAAGAAAACCAATGATTTTGTTCATATTGCAGAGTTATTTTTCAAGGAGGTGGTGAGACTACATGGTCTACCTAAGAGCATAGTTTCATATCGATATACCAAGTTTGTTGGTTATTTTTGGAGGACATTGTGGAAGAATTTGAAGACTGATTTGAAGTTCAATTCTGCACACCATCCACAGACTGATGGATAGACGGAAGTGGTGAATAGGAGTTTGGGTAACCTGTTACAATGCTTAGTAGGAGATAAGCCTAAGGGATGGGATTTGATTTTACCACAAGTAGAATTTGCTTACAACAATTCTGTCAATAGGAGTATTGGTAAATCACCATTCCATATTATATATGGGAGTAGCCCAAGAAATGCTTCAGAGTTAAGGAAGCTGGACAAGGGAGAAAAGATAAGTGTCGAAGCCGAAGACTTTGTAGAACACCTAAAAAATTTGCATGAAGAGGTGAGAAAGCACATTAATAAGATGAATATTTAGTACAAGGCTAAGGCATATCCAAAGAGGAGATATAAGGAATTTTAGGTAGGAGATGAAGTCATGGTTCACTTGAAAAAAGAAAGGTTTCCAGTTGGAACATATAATAAGTTGAAAATGAAGAAATTTGGATCATGCATGATTCTGAAGAAGCATGATTCAGAAAATGCATATTAGGTAGAGATGCCAAATGAAATCAACATTTCCCCTATGTACAACATTGCTGATTTAATAGGATATCATGAAGATGGCATAGAAGATGGACCGACAGAAGAAAGTGGAATATCCCGGCACCTACTTCAGAGAAGGAGGAGATAGAAGAAATCATGGATAACCATGTGGGAAGAAGTACTCAGAATAAACAATATGAAGAATACCTGGTGAAGTGGAAAGGAAGGCCAGTTGAATATTCTTCCTGGTTATCTAAGGTAGAAGTGGACCGTTTGGGGTTTTCCTCAAACACCTGAGATGTGACAAGGTCACTTCTCAAAATTACCCTGGGTGTCTGATGCAGGAGCATCCAAAGGTGTAAGAGCAATCTTGCATCACCCAAAAAATATGTTGATTCAAAATTGTTGATGTTGTTTTCATTTATTTTTAAAATTAGTGTTTCTAGTTCCATAATCGCTTGAATAATGATGTAGAACCTTCAGTTTTTCTAAACTGCTAAAAATAGCAAACTACTATTTTTGGAAAGTTTCCGTTTGGGCACATATTGAAGAAAACATTTATAGGAAGCTTCATAAATGAAAAATAAGACCTTTGGTGACGGAATCAGGAAAAGCTCATTTGTGGACTAAAAGATATTAAAGTTTCTGTTTCTAAAAAATGCCTAAAAATTATTCAAATTTAGGTTTGAGGCACTAAATGGCCCTGTATAGGCTAGAAAATGGGTGGAACTAGTAGAGCAGGTTCTTAGCACGTAGAGCACTCTATGATCTTTCCAACGCTTCAAACAGTTTGTCAATCAGACACCTAGATCAAAAGTTATGACTCTTGAAAGTTGACCTATTTTTGGAGGGAGATGCAAAATTTGAAACTTGGCTGGAGGCCACCAAAAAGGCTATTAATAACCATTTTTGGGAACCCTTGGTAGTAGTAGAGATAAGGGGGAAAGTGTAGAGTCAAGAAAAGGTGGGAAATTGGAAACCCTAGTTGATTTGGGGTTACAAAAGGTAGAAGATTCCAGAGTCTTGAGATTGGAAGCTATAGTGTGTTGCAGCATGTAGAGGATTCATCCTCTGATTATATTTGAGCTTTTGTAATGTAATGAGTTGTCCAAATCAATAAAATAATATCTCTATTTTCTATGTACGATTTCAATTGTTGTGTGTTTTATGATTAATAGCATATTGACCCATCATGAAGTGTGGCTCATGAGAATCATTACCATGTTATTTTGGGTCCTTGTTTTGGCCCATGGTATTACCTTTTGGTGGTTTTTTGGACCTCCTTAAGTCTATATATTGAGGGCTTGAGATGGAGGCATTATGGTTTTTGTATTGTAGGTTTATGCCACCAATTTTCATCTAGGTTACAGGTGTTTATATCCATGGAAGGCATGAAACTTGATATTGTATTGTAGTAGTATTGTTGAGAGTACATTGGTTTCACTACCTTGGAGGCTAGGTTTTTTCCCAAAAGGGTTTTCCCATGGTATATATATGTCTTTCTTGTTATTGTCTTAGCTTCTATTCTTTTTCTCTCACTCTCTCATAGATTGGGGTATGCTACTATTGTCTTAGCTTCTACTCTTTTTCTCTCATTCTCTCATTCTATTGGTTCACATGTTGTTATGCTACTAAATATTTTGTAGATTGGTTACTATAATTTTCTTCTCATAGGGTCAATATGGAAATACTTGCATATTTAGTAGTTAAGCTTTATATTGAGTTTAATTGCTAAGGGGTTTGTGGGTACTTTTCCTTACATTTGGTATCAAAGTTGAGTTGGGCATGTGGGTTGCATGTGGTTTGTGTGTACTTTCATGTTGTTGCATGTACTTGCATGTTCTTACACGTTTGTGGCATGTGGGTGGCATGTTCTTTCATGTTCCTTCATTTTGTTACATGTATCAGAACCTAGCTTTGGTTATAGGAGGGTTTGTTCTCCTTATGGTATTGATCCTTGCTTGAGTGGAATTTTGTATTAGATCTTGTTTTATTTTCAAGAAATGGCATGGCAAGAACTTGTAGAATGGTAGAGAGGTTCAATGGAACCAACATTGGGCTTTGGATGCTTAAGGTGGAAGACCTTGGAGTTGGTCATGTGTTTGCATGATTCATGGTTGTGACCTAGAGATCTTGCTCGATAATATGTGACTACCATCTACCATGGTGGTTGTGTCCCTTTATCTTATGGTCATGTGTAGCAAAAGAGTGTTCATGTTGGGTGCCTATATTTGGTCCCATGGTCACATGGGAAAGCATTGGCTATGTTGGCTATTATGTTTAGTGGTTGTGTTGGGTGCTTGTTTTTAGCCCTTGGTGTGGGAGAGAACTATATTTGTATTCCCTAGATGCATGTAGGTTATGGAGTTAGTCTTTTAGTGACGTATAAGCTCTTGGATAACATGGTTCCACTATTTGCATGTACTTGGTGGAGGTTGTGGAGTTGGCCTTTTTGGGGCTTGAAGTTTCTAGATAGCCCCTTACTCCTTTCAAATATTTGTACTTAAATTTTACATATTCATGTTATTTACATTTATGGGTTTTGCATCTTTTAGTTAAAAATGTGTGCTTTTGCATATTTGTGATATTCCATTATTTTAGTTTAGAAAATTGGTGTTTTCAAATTTGTGGGGTTTTGGATGATAAATGGATTCAATTTTGCATGGATGTCTTTGACATGTATAGTTTTACATGTTAATCAAAATGTTGTGGTTTTGCATATGTATCTATGGTAGATTGTTTTTCATATTTTAAATCATAAGGGTTTTTTTGGAAGGGTGATAATTTTAGATTTGCATGCATGCATTATGCATGGTTTGAGGAAGAATTTTCCACTTTCTTAGGTGTGTAAGTGTTGGTATGTGATTAAACACTTAACATTTATTTGGAGTTGCTTATTTGGTTCCTAAGTTATGGTTGCTCTATTGTGGATTTGCAATCTTTTAGATCTAGATTTAGATCTAATGTTGATATCATGGAGAAGCTACTTGTTGCCTCTAGTTGTCTCTAGTTTTCTTGTTACTAATGTAGCATTGAATCTATATGATGTACTATTTGAGATCTAGTTGTCTCTATTTTACTGAACATGTTTTTCTATCACCTTTGGGATTTTATGTGTCTAGATTTTTTGGATTATTTGTACTTGCATGTTATATAGAACACTTGGGTGTGCATCTTTAAAGTGCTATTGGTGTCTTGTTGTAGAAAGGTTTTGTTGTTGGATAGCATGGGGTTGTGAATTCTATTTGGTTGGTCTTTCATCCATCATGATGCAATTATATATTCTTTATAGAGAGACAAAGAGATGGATGTTTGGAGTATCTATGATTCATATAGCAATACTTTGGGTCACTTGTAGTTGCACTTTAGAACTTGTATGATTGACAATGTTGTCAGGAGAGGCTCTAGATCATGCTTCAATGGTTTGTGTGGTCGGATAGTTAATGGTATCTTCTTGGTTGTAGATCATGGTTTTACTTTTCCATTTGGGATTTCCTAGTATTGTTTTGAGTTCTTTGATTATGTTAGGGCCACAGGTGATGTTCAATTATGAGATGTTTATTGCAATTCCGTGGGTAGCTTTGGATGACTTTTAGTAGGAGGTTTGGAAATGATGTGGATCTATTACTTTGTGATGAATGATCTTTTATGGTGGGTATTGGTGTCAAGACGAGCTCTTGGTTCCTGCTTCCTTGAGCATTGAGACCTTGTTAAAATATCTTGTTCTATCAATAGAGGATGGTTAGCTTCATTTTTATGAGGATGTGGATAGCTTGCTGCCATGGTGATCTTTGTTGCACTTAGAGTTCTTGATTAAGTTATCAATTATGATGTCAGTTATATACAAATGATCCTCATCTTAGAACATGGGTTTTATTTTTCCATGGTGGACTCTTGATTATTGGTTAGAGTTTTTGCATGAGATGGGTGCTTTTGAACATAACTGTCAGTTGAAGATAGATGATTTTCTTTGATGAAGCAAATCATGGATCCATAGGGAGTTCCTAGAGTCTAAATTCTCTCATTATGCAATGGGAGCATTGGTAATGATTTGGAGGTAAATCTACTAGATGAATGTTGTGATCATTTTTCCTTCTAATCTTCTAGTGATTATAGAGTTATAGTTGATGTTCAATTGACATGGAATAATCTTACACCTATATCAGATTTGGGTAAGGCTAGAGATATTTTTAAGGTCATATGTTTGAATGGGGAATCTATTTACTTGGTTTTACTAGAAAGACTAAGTAAACTAAACTTAGAGCTTGACATGAGTTCAACATGGAACCATTAAGGAGATTGTTTGTATTGAGAGTAAATGTGACTTGGTGCTTCATACACAAAAAAATCTCATACCCCTACTCTCAAGGAGGTCCACTCAAAGGTGAATGATTTGATAGGAATTTCCCACCTAATTTTTAAATGTATTCTTTCTTTGTTTCTTTTCTTCTCATGTACATAAGTATTGAAGTAGATGTCATTTTTTATGACTTGCTTGAGGAGTAGATACATGGTTATGTTTTTCATTGTCTCCTTATTATTGGGTCTTGAGATATGGTATCAATTTAAAGGATAGTGTTTGAGTATTAAATGATATGGTTAGTGGATTTTGACATATTCCCTTGATATGGAAATGGTTGTTAGTTTGTTCTTTCTTCAATTTGAGAAGATTACTACTATTGTTTTTTATCTTAGGGTTGAATGATTAGATGTTGATGACTTTTTTGTTTTGAGTTTTAGAGGTGGAGATATTAGTTGTCATAGCTAAAGCATGTGTTGATGTTGCAAAAGGACATTTTTGGTTTGCAAGATACCTTTTGCAATGGTGTTTGTAGGTTTATAGATCAGTGGGTGTTATTCAACACTAGATGTTTTAGAGAACATGTGTCACATCCTTTATGTGAGTGCTATTGGTAGACTTTTAGATACATTAGTAAGTTCTAGACCAACATTACCCATGAAGTAAGAGTTCCAAGATGTATATGTGCCTATGGTTGGACAATTTTCACTAGACTATGGTTCAGAGGGTATTCAAATTTTGCTACCTAGGAGGGATAGGCTTTGTGCAAGACAATGTATATATAACAACTTGTGACTATAGTTTGGGTTGGATATGTGGATAGTATAAGGTCTACTTGCGATGTGTTTACCCTATTTTAATGTGTGTTTAGTTGGAAGTGTTAGGAATAATTAATGGTCACTATTCCAATTGTTGAGTTGACTAAATGGTAAATACTTAGTCATGTTCTACAAGAGATGTAATATAGTGTTTTGTTTGGGTTGAAGCATGCTCCAATAGTTTCTATGTGACATACAAAGTGTGATCTTTGCTATGGTTTATTATCTTTAATGCTTGGGCACAATGGAGGATGAGAGTGTTTTGGTTGAGATGATGATTAATTGGTAGATGTTATAGATGCTTTATATATCTCATGAGCACAAAATAGTTGGTATAGATTGCTTATACCCTTTATGATTAGTGTGTCTTTTTTTGGTATTCATTTTTGCTCTTGCAAGGTATACAACAAGTGGGAGAATGCTAGGAATAGATTTTGTACACCTTGTTCCTACTTTTGCATTGTTTATTAATTGTATTATTTTATTATGAACACATGGAAAAGGGAAACAATTTTAACTTAGCCAATATGTCATATGTAATCATTGGTATGACATGCGTGTAAGATTTTGTAAGAGCATCTATGTCGTGCAAGATGTTAAGAGCATCTATGACATTGTAATATCTGTAAGAGATTCTATGATGCATGTAAGAGCATGTAAGATGAATGTTGCAAGGTGTACTAGGAATCTTGACCCACTTATGATACATCACAAAGCATCTTGCTAAAGAAAGTAAATGACAAAATGGTGCTTCCAATTTTTTGGGAGGCTATAATGTATTTATGACACATAAGGGAATATGTTATTAATATCCTATTGACACATCATGGGGAGTGGGACATGAGAATTCTTACCATGGAATTTTGGTACCTTGTTTGGACCTATGCTATTGCCTTTTTGGTGGTTTTTTGGGCCTCCTTAAGTCTATATATTGAGGGGTTAAGATGGAGGCATTATGGATTGTACATTGCAGGGTAATGTTGTCAATCTTCCTCCAAGTTGTAGGCGTTGATCTCCATGGAAGATATGAAGCCTAATATTGTATTGTAAATGTTGTTGCTAGGAAAATATTAGTTTCGCTATTTTGGATTCTAGAGTTTTCACAAAAGGTTTTTCCCAAGGTATATTGTGTCTTTTTTGTTCTTGTCTTGACTTCTATTCTTTTTCTCTCATTATTTTTTCTAAGTGTTGTTTCACATTCCATTATGCTTCTAGATTTTGTTTAGATTGGTTATTGTAAATTCTTCTTCATAGGGTCAATATGGAAACACCTGCATGTTTAATAATTAAGCTTTGTTTTGAGTTTAATTTATAAGGGGTTTGTGGGTACTTTTTTGTAGGAATTTATGAAAGTGGGAGTAAATGAGGGTGGACCAGGATCTAGGAAGGTGTCAAACTTAGTACAATAGTGTGTCACATGTTTCTATATAATCATATTAAGACATCATCTCAAAATGAGCCCAAAACTAAATGGGAATTGGCATGGGGATGCAAATTTCATCATTACATTTTGCCCTACTTTGATATGCATGTGAATCCTAAATAAACATACATTTCAAAGTAAATGAGTACTCACAAATATCCATGTAAAGTAAATATTTAGACATAAAAAGGATATTGGAGTCCATATAAAATAATGGACTTAAGTGGATATCTTTATGTTTTCATCCTCCTTGGCATGTGTGCTTCATAGGAACCAACAAAATAGAAAAAAATACAATATATAGATTCTATCTCATAATTAAAATAAGCACAAATTACAAACTTGCTTTAACACTATAGGAAAATGAAAAAGTAGTACACTTAGAAAAATTCTACCTAGATAGGGAGTGGTGCCAAAATACTCTATCTTGTGTGGTGGTGGTAGGATAATATGGCATATAAAGAACAACCATGTCATGTGATTGAGATCCATCAAGATAGTGTGATGAGTCTCTATGTATAAGTCACTACTTAAAGTCTAAACATGGGAATGTTGGTGATAATAAATGCCCCTCCAATTTATTACAAACAACATGTGCACATAATTTGAGGAGAGGGGAAAATAATACATGAAAAGTAAATGTAAGTATGTAACATTTAAGAGTATAAATCATTGATATAGTCATTGTGGAAGGGTCCAATGAAAAATTGTCCAGCCATGTAGCCATAGTAAACAAAACACACACAATAATAATTCACAACTAAATACCACAAATTGTACCCTCTAGGAAAATCCTCAAATAGAGAAAAACCTAGCCTCCAAAAGATTCATAATTACTTTATTGAATTAGAACAAGCTTACAATATGTCGTAAGGACCTAGGTGTTAGGTAATAGCCCAGTGATAACTAATAATATTCCTATTCCCTAAACTCTATCCCACACCCCCATGTCTATCCTCACACTTTGATCTCTTTCTACTACCTCTCTTCCTCCAAAATGTCTATGGACCTCTTATAAGTATCAATATCTAACCTCTTATGTGATCCGTGTTAGACACACAATGGCACAAAGTTCTAAACTCCTTAAAATGTGTGGCTGGCCAATGTAATGCTAATTTCTCAAACCAACCAAAACAACAAAAACTAAAATGGTGTGATGTCTAATGTCTACTCCCATGGACCTAATAAGCCTTCATATGTCCTCCTTAAATGTCGTAAACTCTAATTTCTCTAGCACCAATAGTTATTCTACAACTATGACGGTCTACTAGTTTGATATTCAGATAAGTTATTGTGTCGATCCAATTATTATCAAACATGGATATGTCCACTATGTACACCTCTCTAATGTTATGATAAAACTATGAGGCTTAAATACAAAATGTGATGAAATGCGGTAACTTCCAAAAAAACCATCGTGATGTAAGATTGCTATGTTCTCCCAATGATGCTCCTACATTAGACACCCTAGGTAAATTGAAAAGTGAGCCCCTCACTTTGTAAGGGATAGAGAGAAACTGAGTTGGTTCACCTCAGCCTTAGAAATCCAACTAACTTCTTCTTCTGGCCTTCCTCTCCATTTCACCCGGTATTCCTCATATTACCTATTCTAGGTGGTATTTTGAATTCTATTGTCTAATATCTTATCAATTTATTCTTTTATGGGATTTTTCCCAAGGTTCTCTATACTATCCTTTTCTAAGTCATTTTCATGATACTGGTACAAATCTATAATGTTGAATACTGGGGATATAATTAATTCTTCTAGAAGCTCTATCTCATATGTGTTTCTTGAGTAAAACCTCCTTATGATCTTGCAAGAATCTAACTTCTTCATTTTTAGATTTTTATACGTCCCGACATGAAATCTCTTATTTCTAAGGTACACCATCACTTCATCTCCCATTGCAAAATATTTGCTTCTTTAATTTTTGTCTACATTGTGCTTGTACCTATCATTCATCTTCTCTATATGGGCCCTAACTTCCACATGTACCTTCTTCATAAGTTTAGGGAACTCTTCTACCTCCGTACTCCTCTTATCTCCCTTGTCAATGTCCCTTAGTTCTGATACATTCCCAGGTTTGCCACCATTTACAATTTAGAATGGTGTCTTTTTGGTGCTCCTGTTTACTGAGTTATTATATACAAATTCTTCTTGCAACAAGACCATATCTCAATTTCCTATTTTTTCTCCAACCAAACATCTTAATAAGTTACCCAAGCTCCTATTCACTACTTTGGTTTGTCCATATGTCTATGGATGATATGTTGAGCAGAATTTCAAGTCCATTTTCATCTTCTTCCATAAGGTCCTCCAAAAGTATCCCACAAACTTAGTGTCTCTATATGAAACTATGGTTTTCGGCAAACCATGTAATATCACTACCTCGTTGAAAAATAAATTTTCTATGTGTACTACATCATTGTTTTTCCTACATGGGATGAAGTGCACCATCTTGGAAAATCTATCCACTGCTATCATAAATGCACCATTTCCCCTTTGTGTCCTTCGTAGTCCTAGCACAAAATCAATAATTATTTCTTCCCATGGATTTTACAGTACTAGTAGAGGTTGATATAACCCAACATTCTAACTATTTCCTTTAGCAACTTGGCAAGTCTTACAACCTTATATGAATTTCTTCACTTTTTTGTATATTTGTAGTAAAAAAATAGTTCTCATTAATCAAATAAATTATCTTATCTACCCCAAAATATCCAGCTAACCCTCCAAAATGTTTTTCTTTGATTAGGATTTCTCTCATGGAGCTCCTAGGTATACACAATGCTAGTGTAACTACCCTAAGATTTGTTATGTGAATCGCAAAATCTACTTTGCATTCCATTTTTTTTCATTTTCCCTCTCAACTCATTTTTTTGAATCTCTCAAGCTATCTCTCTCTCAATCTTGCATCTCATGGTTTTGCAAAACATTCTAGTACTCTACATCACTTTTCCATCACTCTTGACCATTTGAGAAATAGTTTTTTACTTTGAGCATTGTCTTCTATGGGTTTACTTCATTATTAAGGGCATGTACTTGTGATTTCAATAGTTTTCATCTCCATTTCTAGTGTTGCAAGTGACATTTTTCAAAGCTTTCATTTAATTTTTATTCTTGTGTTATTGTTGCAAATTCTCATTATGTTTACACCTTTTGTTGGTACTTTTGAGAGTTCCATCTCTATTTATCGCCTCTCTCACACTAGAGTATTTATTCTTGTAGACCAGGGATTTATCATCAATAAATTTTTTCAATATTGTTGTTTTTAAATTCATAGGAACACATAGGGTTTAAGAGCATACAGATTCCATTTCTCCTCAATTCGTCAGTTGCCCATGGAGTTCAAAATACCATACTATGGACTTGACCTAATGGAAATATCCTAAGCAACCACCCATTTCTCCCTATCTCAACTTGTAGGTTTTTTAACACTCTTGAATGCATAGATGATTTGTATTCTACCTCTTTCTATTATTTATTCAATATTTTCTTAAAATTATTATTTTAGATTGATTTCCATATTTCAATACATTTATAGTATAAGTAGTGGTCTATTATTATCATCCTTGTGTCCAGATCCATAGAGATTCTAGAGATGTACTTGAATTTTTTGTCAATTATGGATGACAATGTGTGGATTGGATGGTAGAATGTCTATTAGATTATATCATGCATGCACTAACATCCTGGCTAGTGAGCTTCTTGAGCCCTATTGCAGGTTCTTTATCACTTCAATATTTATGTTTTGTATCTTTTGTATATAAGTTTTTTCCTCATTTCCATAACCTCGGTCATTTAATGTAATGTAATTTTAACAATAGTAGATAAATTTTATATTATAGGTGGTAGTTAGTCAAAACATCATGATTTGGTTGTTGCTCATTCCTTTCTATCATGCCTGTCACTTTTCTATGAGGTGGAAACCTTTCATATTATTTTCGAGGGCATTTCTTGTGCTATTGATCATTGGAAATCATGTAAGATGTTCAAAGGGGTGTTTGGAAGTTCCATCAACATTTGGGTATTAAATATTTATCATTGGCAAGTGTATGTTATTCTATAAAAGTTGAAATTATTTGATAGTGACTAAGGAAAGAAGCCAAATTCAGTTTCACTTAAGAAAACAAGGTAATGGTTATGGAACTAAAGACAAAATAGGAAGGAAAAACTAAGGTAGAGTTGTGAAAGTAAGGTCAAGAAATGTAGAGGAGAGAGGGAAATAGAACAGAGAACAATAGAGAAGAAAAAGGAAGATAATTTTTAATTATCAATGATAGGAACTACCATTAGGGCTTAGCTCTGAGTGTGTAACCATTAATTTTATCCTTTCAGCATGTTTGCAAGTCTTTTGTTATAGCTAATTTTTCTTAGAGATTAATGCAAATAGAGACATTTTTGTGTTTCCACTAGCTTGTGTCATTGTTTGTGAGAGTAGGTTTCTAGGTTTAGGTAGACTTTTACTAGACCTACTTACCTAGACTGCACTAATTGGTTGGAGAGTAAGGTTTCTTGTTGGTTTATATCTTGCAAAGCTCTATAATAATTATTGTAGGTGTGTGTAAGTCCTGCAACTATAGAGAGTAGTGAGGAGTAGACATGTGGTGCATAGAGAAAGTCCAAGAACACCTAGGGTAAGTAGATACAAGAGAGATGTTAAGAGGTATTGTAGCTAGAATGGATGAATTGGAGATAAAACAAAGAAGAGGAGTATATGTTGATAATGTCAGTGATGATGAAGAAATAAAAGGTCAAGATATTGAAGTAGAAGACTTGATGGATAAATCTAAAAGCAAATTTTTTAAGGCAATTTTAAAAATTGGTAGTAAACCAAAGTTGGATACCCCTTGCTATAGTATAAATCTAATCCCTAGGTAGCTTATTGGCTAGATTACAAATATGGAGAATTATTTTTACTACAAATCAATGGATGATCCTAAGAAGGTGAAGTTTGTTTGCACTAGGCTAAAATGTCATGCATTCTTATGGTAGGATCATGTGCAAATGAGGAGACAAAGGAGAGGTATGGAGAAGATAAAATATTGGGATTGAATGGTTACAAAGTTGAAGACCAAGTTCCTATTAAAAAACTATCAAATAAGTTTATGCAATAAGTTGTAGAACCTCAAGCAAAAGGAGATGAATGTTAAATACTACATGAAGGTATTTTATAAGTTCATCATTGAAAGATTGGTCATGTAGAGGATGATGAAGAGAATATTTTGAAAATAAATTTTAATGAACTCTTTATATCTATTCAATATGAGATCGGTATGATTAGAGTGAGGTCATTAGAAGAAGCCTATCAATATGCTTTGAAGGTAGAATGGAAGTTATCAATGAGGTAGAAAAATAACTTGAGAGGAAAGGGATAGTTCTCTAAAGGAAGAGGACAATCAAATAGTGGTAGAGGATAATATACACATGAAGGAGAGTCAGGAACTAATCAAACTAGAAATTTAAGTAAAAACATGAGAGGAAGAGGATGTTATGGTAAGGGATTCACTAGAACTTGTTATAGGCGTGGAGAAGCTAGCCACTGAATATTTGACTATCTGCAAGTATAGTAGAGTAGTGATAGAGGAAATGAGGCAAGAAATCACAATACACAAGTAGATGATGAGAATGTTGCTTGACCAAAGCACATGGAGGAATAAAATCTAATGATGAAGACAATGTTGTTGAAATGAGATAAGGAGCATCAACCAATATAAAGAAAAAATTTATTTAGAGCCATTTATATCTCTAGAGACAAATGCTACAAGGTTGTAGTTGATAGTGGAAGTATGAGTGATTTGATGTCTAATGAGATGGTAGAGAAGCTCAGGTTGAAGAAGATTGATCACCTAAACCCATACAAGTTTTTGTGGCTATAAAAGGACATTAAGTCTTGGTTTCATGGCTGAGTCAATGTAGGATCCTAATCTATAGTGAGCCTTTCTTGCACTAGGTTGAAAGGTCGTAAATCCTTATGGTGGGATCAAGTACAAATGGAGAGACAAAGCATAGGTAATTAAGGAGGAGATAAAATCCTGAGATTGAATGATTGCAAAGTTGACAGCCAAGTTCCTACCAACAAACTATTAGGTAAGTTTATTAAATAAGTTGTAGAACCTCAAACAAAAGGAGATAAATGTTAAAGACTACATGGAGGAATTTTACAAGTTCACCATTAAGATTAGTCATGTAGAGGATAACAAAGAGAATATTTCAAGGAATGTTAGTAGACTTTGTATATATCTATTCAATATGAGATTAGTATGTTTAGAGTGAGGTCAGTAGAAGAAGCCTATCAATATGCTTTGAAGACAAAAGATAAGTTGTCAAGGAGGCAACAAAACAACTTGAGAGGAAAGCAATAGTTTTCTAGAGGAAGAGGACAATAAAATAGTGGTAGATAATAACATGCACATGAAGGAGAGTCAAGCACTACTCAAAACAATATTTTTGGTCAAAACATGAGAGGAAGAGGAAGTTTTTATAGAGGAATTGGCTATTATGATAAGGGATTCACCAAAACTTTTTATAAGTGTGGAGAAGCTAGTCATAGAACATTTGACTATCCATAAGTGCAATAGAATAGTGGTAGAGGAAATGAGGCAAGAAATCATATTACACAAGTAGATGAAGAGAATGTTGCTTCACCCAAGCACACAAATGAACTAGAGATAATGATGAAGAAAATGTTGTTGAAATGAGCTAAGGAGGAACATTAACCAATATAAAGAAATAACTTATTTAGAACCATGCATAGATCCAAAGGCAAATGAAACAAGGATATAGTTGATATTGAAAGCACAAATGATTTAATGCCTAATGAGATAATGCAAAAGCTTAGGTTGAAGAAGATTGAGCACCTAAACCCATATGAGGTTTTGTGACTACAAAAAGGACATTAAATCTTAGTAAGTGAGTAGAGTTTAGTAAATTTTTAGATTGGTTCATACAAAGATGATATTTTATGTTATGTTATTCCCATGGATGTTTTCCACATTTTGTTGGGAAGGCCTTGGCAATTTGATAGAAATGTTATGCATGATGATGGGGTGAATATCTACTCCATTGTGAAGGATAGAAAGAAGTTTACATTGAATCCATTGAAGGAGAAAGAGGAAGAAGTGGAGAGTAGTCCTAAATGGTGTTTAATCTCAATAAAAATAGTTTCCAAGAGAGATGAAGAGAAAGAATGGTGCAGGAGCACCCCTTCAACAAGCCAATTATACATCTAAGGGAGAAGACTAAGGTCTCAATATGTTATGCATTTCTATATTAAATGTAATAAGGTCTGTTTGACTAGTACATGTTTTAGTAGTTTGCATCTAGGTTTCTGTGCAAATCTCTAGGACACTTGTCGATCTGTAATGACAAGGTTGTTAGTTTGTTAAGAGTTTGTTAATTGGTTGCTATCTCCCAGCCATTTGGAATTGTCTTCCAGCTGCTGGGAACCAAGTCAGTACTACTCATAGTGAGTAGATAAATAGCCTAGATCAGATCATTTTCAAGGGATAGAATAGACAGAATAGTAGTTGTGAGATTGAGTTGTACAACTGTGAGATCAGATATCTGTATGCATTTCTGAAAGTAATAAAAAGATCCTGTTTGTGTTATCTTTCTGGTTTTTGAATTCACTGTGTAATCAATTTTCTACTTTGGAATCGAAATGGGTTCTTAACCCATTCCACCGGTTGGATTACTTCGTAATCGGTGGAATGGTTGTATATATAGATCTGTCTTTTGTTTTGTTTTCCTGTTTCGTTCATTTTCATGTTTGTAGGATCATTTGTAGCATGCTTCAATAAATCCTAGCATCCTCATGTGCTAGGTTGGCAAAGTGCAAAAGTCTGTATGTTTGCGGGAGAGATAGTTTTGTGCAATCGCTAAGCATAAAGCGGGTCAAAACAGTGAAAATCCACGTGGTATCAAAAGACATACAAATTGTGTGTATGTTGCTTTTGTATGCGGGATATACATTTTGTGAGTATATCGCCATCACATGTTCCTGTGTATATCGCATTTGTCCATCACAGTTGTATGTGGGAAACATACATCGTAAACATACCAATCTGTCACATATGCAAAGGAGAGAGAAAGTTGTAGTTTCCAATTAGCATACAAAGAAGTCAACAGTTTGGTCAAATCCATCAAATGCATATCTGAGATGCAAGTTATGAATGTACATCACAAATGTACATTGGATTTATATACAAAGAAGTCAGCGGTCAACTTTCCTTGAAGGCATATTCTAGAGGTATATTCAACGAATGCAAGTTTGAGTTGTATGTTGGAATGTATATTGAAATATACATTCCGTAGATACATCGGGTTAAGATGCATAAGGTTATCGACAATAGGAGGTTGTCAATTGTATGTTCCAATTGCATATAACACTTGTATGTTGAAACATACAGGTTTCTTTGATACAAATATCAATTGGTAGGAGCGGTAGGAGGAACTAGCATGGCAAGTCAAAGGGTGTATGTATAGGTTTGAATGCATCAGGGTGACAAGAACCATCGGAGTGAAATATATCAGAGGATCCGATAGAGGAAGTGTTGCTGATAGAAGTGTCGGAGACACATCGATGTGAAATAGGACTTCGGTGCGAGAGGAATTTGGTTGGCCGATGAATTTGATCTCACCGATGGGTAAACATACAAAGGTAAATGTATGTTAGCAAGTGATTGACAACCATTTCGCACGTTTCCGTTAGCAGCTCTGCATCATAGTGGTATTAGAGCTAGCAAGGCAGATTGAGGAATTGTTGGAGACATGCCTAATTGGCAATAGATATGAAAATAGACCTGCCAGTGTTTGTAGGCAAAATGGATCCTAATTCAATGATGGAGTGGATAGACTCCTTGAATAATTTCTTTGAAATAGAGGAAATACTAGAACATCAAAGGGTAAAGATGGCCCAATCCAAAATGAAAGAGGCTGCACTAACTTGGTGGAATTTCATCCAAGATGACAGGGTGAAAGGAGGAAAGAGCAGAGTTGCTACTTGGAAGAAGATGGTGGCTTTAGTGAAGGAAGCCTATGTGCCATTGGATTACAACATCCAACTACATAAGAGGAGGCAAAGTTTGAAGCAGAAGGAGTTAGACGTTAGTTCATACACTGAAGAGTTCATGAAACTATGTGTCAAGACAAAGGTGAAGGAGAATGAGGAAGAGAGGGTAGCAAGGTATCTCAATGGGTTGAGATTTGTCATCCAAGAAGATTTAAATCTGCATAACCCAGATACAGTTTAGAAGTGCTACCAACTGGCACTCAAAGTGGAAGAGAAATTAAAGAGAAGACAAGAGCAGAAAAGTAGAGGAAGAGGAAGACAACAAAGAGGGGGAAGAAGTCCTTTCAGAGGCAGAGGAAATGGATTTGGACAGCAAGGTGAATCCTATCCAGAGAGCAGCAAAGGAGACAACAGTCAAACTCAAGGGGGAAGTTACAATCAAAAAGGAAATTTTAGGGGCAGAAGACCACCATTTAGTGGGAGATCTTAGGGTAGAGGACTTCTTAGATGTTACAATTGCAATCAAGAAGGCCATATAGCCAGCAGATGTCCAGAAAAAGCAACAAGTTCAATGGGAGAAAGGAGGACAAATCTGATCCAAGAATCTGATTGTCAAAGTGTGACAAGCTCAAACACTTATCAAAGTGTGAATGCTCTTGATGGTTATGGTTATCCTAAGAAAGGAGAATCTTTGATGATTAGGAGAGCAATGACCACCATGAAGGTGCCTGACAGAGAACCCCCACAAAGAAAGTCTCTTTTTAAAACTACTTGCGAGGCAAGAGGAAAGGTATGTAAAGTTCTGATTGACTCTAGATCTACTGAAAACTTTGTGTCTGTTGAAATGACAGAAAAGCTTAAGCTTAGAAGACTATCACATCCTTGCCCATACAAAATTTCATGGCTCACTCAAGGTTAGCAAATAGTTGTGGAAGAGCAGGCTTGGGTGGAGTTTCAAATTAGACCATACAAGGACAGATTATTGTTTGACATAGCTCAGATGGATGCTTGCCATCTCCTATTTGGAAGACCATGTCAATATAACTTGAGAGCACAACATGATGGCGTTAGAAACACATATTCAATCATCAAGGATGGTAAGGTGATAGAGTTACTACCATTGATGGAGAATGAGGTGGTATCAAAAGGAAAAGAAGTCAAGGTAATGATGGTAGAAGGTAAACAATTCATGAAAGAGATAGTAGATGAAGGTGCAGTTGCATATGCCCCAATTCCATGCCTAAAGGTGAACAAGGAGCAGCAACAAGAAGTCAAGGGAGAGAAGAGGCAAAAATTCATAGACCTTGCTATCCAAGAACTATTGGACAAGTACAAAGGCATCATCTCTGATGGAATACCAAGGTCCCTACCACCTATGAGGGACATCAGCCATTGCATAGACCTGATCCCAGGATCTACACTTCCAAAAAAGGTAGCATACAAGCTTACACCAAAGAAAAATACAGAGGTAGCAAGGCAGATTGAGGAATTGTTGGAGACAGGCCTAATTGGCAAGAGTTTAAACCCATGTGCAGTACCGGCTGTACTAGCACCAAAGAAGGAAGGCACTTGGAGACTTTGTACTGATTCAAGGGCTATCAACAAAATCACAATCAGGTATAGGTTCTCAATCCCAAGGATAGAAGATTTGCTTGATTGTTTGGGAGGTGCCAAATATTTCACAAAAATAGATTTAAAAAGTGGTTATCATCAGATCAGGATTAGGCCAGGAGATGAATGGAAGACTGCATTTAAAACCAATGAGGGGTTATATGAGTGGAAGGTCATGCCTTTTGGTTTGTCCAACGCCCCTAGTACCTTTATGAGGCTGATGAATGAGGTCTTGAGAGAATTTATAGGCAAATTTGTCATAGTATATCTAGATGACATTCTAATTTTCAGTAATACAAGGGAAGAACACCTCAAACATATAGACCTGGTTCTCAAGAGGTTACATGAAGAGTAGCTAATGATCAACTTGGAGAAGTGTTTGTTCATGTAGGAGGAGATCATCTACTTGGGTTTTGTCATCTCACATGGCAAACTAAAAATGGATCAAGAGAAGGTAAGTGCCATATTGTCTTGGCCAACTCCTAGAACCATGAATGACGTCAGAAGTTTCCATGGGTTAGCAACCTTCTATAGGAAGTTTATAAAAGGGTTTAGTCATGTCTATGCACCCATGCTTGACACCATAAAAGGGGGACAGAAGTGCAGATTCACTTGGACAGAGGAAGCAGATGACTCATTTGAAACATTGAAGAAGAAGGTGGCACAACAGCCAGTCCTTACACTTCCTGAATTCAACAAGAGTTTTCAAGTAGAATGTGATGCAAGCCACATGACAATTGGAGCAATACTCAGTCAAGAAAGTAGGCCTATTGCATTTTTTAGTGAGAAACTAAATGATGCTAAGAAGAAATACTCATCCTATGATTTGGAGATGTATGCTCTAGTCCAGTCACTCAAAAAGTGGAGGCATTACTTGATGCCGAAAGAATTCATAGTGTTTACAGATAATCAGGCCCTTAGTTTCATAAACAGTCAAGAGAAGCTAAACCATAGGCACATGAAGTGGGTGGAGACTTTACAAGCTTTCACCTTCACACTCAAGCACAAGAAAGGGGTCAAGAACAAGGTAGCAGATGCTTTGAGCAGGAGGGTCCTAACCATAAATCAGATTCAATTGGAAAGTGTTGGTATTGATTCCTTAAAGACTATGTATGATGCTGATGAAGACTTTGGAGAGATCTACAAAGCATGCACTTCCTTTGGAGACAAATATCATGTTGAGTACTCTGAATTTCTGATACAAGATGGATTACTTTTCAAAGGTGGACAGTTGTGCATTCCACGGTGTTCTATGAGGCTAAATATCATCAGGGAGAAGCATTGTGGGGCCATGGCAGGACATTTCGGTCTGGATAAGACTCTTGATCTGGTAAAGAGACATTACTATTGGCCTAAGTTACAGTCAGATGTGAGGAGATTTGTGGAGGCATGTGTGATATGTCAAAAAGCAAAAGGGAGATCCACTAATGCAGGTTTATATCAGCCACTGCCCATTCCTTCTAGGCCATGGGAGAGCATCAACATGGATTTTTTGTTGGGTTTACCTAGAACAAGGAAGGGATATGATAGTGTTTTTGTTGTAGTAGACAGATTCAGTAAAATGGCACACTTCTTGCCATGCAAAACCACTTGTGATGCTTCATATGTTGTAGATCTATTTTTCAAGGAAATAGTGAGGATACATGGATTGCCATTGAGCATAGTGTCTGATAGAGATGTGAAATTTATTGGCCATTTTTGGAGGACTCTTTGGAAGAAGCTTGGTACCAATTTATCCTTCTCATCAACATATCATCCTCGAACAGATGGACAAGTTGAAGTGGTTAACTATTCATTGGGAAATCTACTAATATGTTTGACAAGGCAGCATGGAGAGAAGTGGGATAACATCCTATCACAGGCAGAATTTTCCTATAATGACACCATCAATAGAAGCACAGGGAAATCACCTTTCTAGGTGGTATATGGTATTCATCCAAGAGGTATTTTGGAGTTAAGAGATCTACCTACAAGAGAATCTATTAGTGCAGATGGAGAAACTTTGCATCAGCCATCAAAGAGGTGCATGATCAAGTCAAGAACCAACTCCAACAAACCACATTGAAGTATAAAGCCTATGCTGATAAGAAGAGAGATATACAATTTGATGTTGGAGATTTGGTGTGGGTTCATTTGAAGGAGAGGCTCCCAAAAGGTAAATATACCAAACTCATGCAGAGGAAGATTGGACCATGTCAGATTTTGAAGAAGTGTGGACATAATGCTTATGAGATCCAACTTCCTTCTGATCTTGGATTGTCACCTATTTTCAATGTATGTGATTTAACTCCATACAAGCATAATGCAGCTGTAGAACAGAAATCATTATAGGGTACAGCAAATGATGATATTCCTAAGCATGATCCACCACAATTGAAGAAGATTTTAGACTCAAGAGTGGCAAAGAAGACAAGGAACAGAGAGTATATGGAAGACTTGGTGGCTTGGCAAGGGAAACCTGATTCAGAGGCAGTTTGGATGACTAAAGAACAGATCAGAAAACATGGTGCAGACCTTCAAACTCTAATCTCAAGTGGACTTGAGATTTCTTCTCTCGGGGAGTATGGTACAGGAGCACCCCTTCAACAATCCAATTATACATTTAAGGAAAAGACTAAGGTCTCAATATGTTATGCATTTCTATATTAAATGTAATAAGGTCTATTTGACTAGTACATGTTTTAGTAGTTTGCATCTAGGTTTCTATGCAAGTCTCTAGGACACTTGTCGATCTGTAATGACAAGGTTGTTAGTTTGTTAAGAGTTTGTTAATTGGTTGTTATCTCCCAGCCATTTGGAATTGTCTCCCAGCCACTGGGAACCAAGTCAGTACTACTCATAGTGAGTAGATAAATAGCCTAGATCAAATCATTTTCAAGGGATAGAATAGACAGAATAGTAGTTGTGAGATTGAGTTGTACAACTGTGAGATCAGATATCTATATGCATTTTTGAAAGTAATAAGAAGATCCTGTTTGTGTTATCTTTCTAGTTTTTGAATTCACTGTGCAATCGATTTTCTGCTTTGGAATCGAAATGGGTTCTTAACCCATTCCACCGGTTGGATTACTTCGTAATCAGTGGAATGGCTATATATATAGATCTATGTTTTGTTTTGTTTTCCTATTTCGTTCATTTTCATGTTTGCAGGATCATTTGTAGCATGCTTCGATAAACCCTAGCATCCTCATGTGCTAGGTTGGCAAAGTGCAAAAGTCTGTATGTTTGCGGGAGAGATAGTTTTGTGCAATCGCTAAGCATAAAGCGGGTCAAAATAGTGAAAATCCACGTGGTATCAATAGAAATACAAATTGTGTGTATTTCACTTTTGTATGTGGGATATATATTTTGAGTATTCCATTGCATGTTCCTGTGTATATCGCATTTGTCCATCGTAGTTGTATGTGGGAAACATACATCGTAAACATACAATCTGTTGCATATGCAAAGGAGAGAGAAAGTTGTAGTTTCCAATTGGCATACAAAGAAGTCAATAGTTTGGTCAAACCCATCAAATGCATATCTGAGATGCAAGTTATGAATGTACATCGCAAATGTACATTGGATTTATATACAAAGAAGTCAGCAGTCAACTTTCCTTGAAGGCATATTTCGGAGGTATATTTGGCGAATACATGTTCCGAATGCAAGTTCGAGTTGTATGTTGGAATGTATATTGAAATATACATTCTGCAGATACATCGGGTTAAGATGCATAAGGTTACCAGTAGCAAAGGTAAAGGAAACCGGCGATAAGAGGTTGTCAATTGTATGTTCCGATTGCATATAACACTTGTATGCTGAAACATACAGGTTTCTTTGATACAAATATCGACCGGTAGGAGTGGTAGGAGGAACCAACATGGCAATTCAAAGGGTGTATGTATAGGTTTGAATGCATCGGGCTGACAAGAACCATCGGAGTGAAATATATCAGAGGATCCGATAGAGGAAGTGTTGCCGATAGAAGTGTCGGAGACACGTCGATGTGAAATAGGACTTTGGTGCAAGAGGAATTTGGTTGGCCGATGAATTTGATCTCACCGATGGGTAAACATACAAAGGTAAATGTATGTTAGCGAGTGATTGACAACCATTTCGCACGTTTCCGTTGGTAGCTCTGCATCAAAGAAATATTTCTTTGCTTCCGTTCCTAAAACTACAAAGGTTAGGAAAGCAGGTAAAATGGAGAAAGTTTATAAAAATAGTTTCTAAGGGAGATGAAGAGAAAGAAATATTTCTTTGCTTCCATTCCTAAACCTACAAAGGTAGGAAAGCAGGGAAAATGGAAAAAGTTTCACATGAATTGAAGGATTTGTTGAAGGAGTATGTTGAAATTTTTTCAAAACAAGTTGGATGGGTTGTCCCCTATGAGAAGAATGGACCATCATATGGATTTTATTCTCAAATCAATCTTGTTGAGCAAGGAAGCACATAGGATGACACCTATGAGAAAGACAAGGTGAAGAGATAAGTCTAAGAGATGGTAGACAAGTTTGAAATCAAAGAGAAATTCTAATCCCATGTGAAGTACCAATCATAATATCATCCAGGAAGGATAGAGAATGGTGTATGTACATGGATTCATGAGCCATCAACAAGATAACCATAAAATATAGATTTCCATTGCCACAAATAAACAACTTGATAGATTTCTTGAGTGGAGCTAAGTACTTCATGAAGGTTGATCTAAAGAGTGAATATCATCAAATTAGGATTAGATAAGGGGAGGAGTGGAAAACCACATTCAAGAAAAAGGATGGGTTCTATAAGTGGATTTTTATTCCATCTGGATTGACAAATGCATTGAGTACATTTATGAGACTAATAAACAAAGTGCTAAAACCATTCATTGGTAATTTTGTAATTGTTATTTGGATGATATCTTGATATTTAGTAGAATGAAGTATGAGCACTTGATGCATCTAAGGATTGTTTTACAAAGATTAAGGGAAGCAAAGTTGTCAGTAAATTTGAAAAAGTGTATTTTTATGGAGAAGAAATTAGGATACTTGGGTTTTATAATTTCCCAAGAAGGTTTCTAGATGGACCCAAAAAAGGTAATAACTATTGTGGAGTGATCATTGCTAAGGAGAACATTTGAAGCAAGAAGTTTCATGGTATGGTGAGTTTTTATAGAAAATTTATCAAAGAATTAGTGGAATTTATTCACTTATCGCAAAAAATAAAGGGTGGTAGGAACAAATTGAATTGGATAGTTACAATAGAGAACAAATTTCAACTTTTGAAGGAGAAAGTGACATAATAGGAAGTTCTAACATTGTTGGAATTCAATAAAGTATTTCAAGTGGACTGTTATGAAAGTGGGATAGTGATAGGTGGAGTTTTAAGTCAAGAAGATAAGCCCATTGCATATTTTAATATGAGGTTGAATGAAGCCAAGAAAAAGTATTCAGTCTATTACCAAGAGTTTCATGCAATTGTTCAAGCACTGAAGAAGTAAAGGCACTATTTTATACCAAAATTCTATTCATGAATCATCAAGCATTGTAGTTTATTAATAGCTAAGATAAGTTGAGATAAAAGCACAAGAAGTGGATTGAGTTTCTTTAGAGTTATTCATTTGTTTTAAAGCATAGGAGCTATATATTGAGTAGGGTAGCCAATGCACTAAGTAGAATATGTCTTTTATTGAATGAGATGAGAGTGGAGGTTGTTGGATTTGATTCCATATGGGAGTTGTATGAGGATGATGTGGATTTTAAGGAAGCTAGGGTTGCTTGTAAGAACCTAATTGACATGGATATGACTCCATGGTTAGATTATTTTATTCATGAGGGTTCGATGTTCAAAGGGCAGTGTTTGTGCATACCTCATGGTTCAATGAGAGAAAACTTAGCGAGAGAAGCATAGTGGAGGTCTAGCCAAGCATTTCGGGATGGACAAAACATTGGCCTAGCTATGTGACACATACCATTGATAATAAAAGTTTCTCAATGCATGTTTTTTCCATCCTTGATGGTCTCAAAATGCATCCTCAATAGAAGGAAGTTTGACAGCTCCATGTTTACCTTCAAGCAAGTCTTAGCAAGAAACTTCTCATTGGAGTCAAGATCCTCAAGTGGAGCGAACCATGTCTACATCACCAAGAAGCTTCACAAGATCCATGCTTCTATTTGAATACTTTTATACATGACCATTGTGCTAAAGGACTAAGGCAAACTTAGCAAGAAACAAATTCAATATATCAAAAGCATCCATAATGATATCCAAGACATGTATATTAAGATGGGATTGAATTGTGACACTCTGATCACTAAAGAATAGATCCCTTTATTTGTTGTTTCATTAGTAGTATGAATGTTGTTTCACTTGGTTCATGTTTCCTTTGATAATATTATTCTAACTAGATTTTTCACTTTCTAAGACCAACATTTAACACTCGTTTAAATTTAACTTTATTTTAACTTCATAGATATATAAATAATGTTAAATTACTTTTAATTACAAGACTTAACTTTATGCTTTAGTCTAAAACTAATTCTTAATCCATATATAATTTGTTTTCTACAGCATAATTAATATATTAAAAATTATACTTTAACTATATATATTCATTAAAAATATAAATTAAAAAATTAATATAATGAATATATTAAATTAATCTCGTCAAAGACCCGTTGGAAAGGTGGTTGAGATTTGTGGATATTTTGAAATTGATTGTTTTTAAAATATAATTAAAGTATAGCGTACCTGCTAACATCCCATTTTTTGGTTCAATGAGTTACCATTAAATCTACTCTACCTAACAAAGTTATAAACTAAAAATATTTGTAAAGACCCACATTCTATATAACACTCAACATCCCTTTGGCATTTAGCTGGCGATTGCTTTCAACATGTTTGTGGGGGGTAGAATGCAAGATGTTGAGTTTTGGCGTTATGCTTTGTATGGTGATGTTATGTTTTGTATTAAACCACACCTCATTGCATGGCTTGTCAACGTCATGGCATTCACAGGTGTGGATTGCATGTTTGTTCTTATTCTTAGAGCTTGAAAGAAAACAACTCTATTGTGAAATTTGTTTGATTCCCTCACAAATTAAGTTCTTTCTCAAATTTCGCATTCTCAATGATATAGGAGATCTTTTTTAACAATGCAAGTAAATACCAAGTTCATTGTCAAACTTTAGAAATCTCTAAATTACAGTGGAAAAAACAACTAATTCAATGTGAAACATGCATGTAGTTCGATTTTATTGAGGAATTTTGGAGTTTATCATAGGACGGCTACAAAACCCATTAATAAATTGGGCAAGAAATATAAATAATTTATAATTTAGAAAACCCATTAATAAATAGGGAAAGAAATATAAATAATTTATAATTTAGTATTGTTAAATAGTTCTTAGTTTATTAGTATAGTTAAAATGGTTTACAAAGAGTTTCTTAGGGATTAAGTTTTATTAAGTTAAAGGTTTAACGTTTTTAATGGATGAGGTTTTGTACTATCGATGAATTTAGTTAAATGGGTATTCCCCAAACCTTAACTCTCAATCAAACAAGATGACAATTCATGCACCCAATGCCATAACTGCAAAAATGGCATTGTAGGATGTTTCAAATCATCTAATAGAAATAATAGTAAGTTAATACTTAAGAAATGCGAGAAAAATAAAATCTTCCTATACAAATACCTTAGGTCAATTAATTAAATCAAAATGATAAATAAATTTAACCTAGGGTAAAGAGTTGGAACTAGAAATCAAATGTGATACTTAGCTCAAAATTCAAATAGAGGAATATACTACTAAAGACATTGGAAATTGATTTTCCAATATGCAAAAAGGGTCATGTTAGATGAATGGCTTAGAATCTATAAACTAGCTATATATCATTATGGTTCAAACTTGTGCCTATAAAATTGAACTCTATGCCTGTGAAAGTGAACTTGATGCATGGAAATGAACCTAACCCACAAAAGTGATATCGCAGAAAATTGACGACTATTACAAATGCACCTCTGTTTGATGTACCTATGTACTTGGGTCAATTTTGAATTTGCAAATCTAAATCACGGTGGCAAGTGGGCGATCTAGGGATCAAAACCAATTCTTGGGATGAGTGATGATATGGACATGTTAGGATAAGGTCGTGAGCCAATGTTTAGGCAAGAATATGCCACTTGTAGACATGTTATTGCATAAAGGACAATCTAGTTGAAGTGGGCACAAAACATAAGGGAAAAGGGCATGCATGTGCACTTTTCAGCATTATATTTTACCCCCACTTTGATGTGCATGTGACCTACTATGAGGATGCATGTTAAATTAAAACAAGGCCCAGTCAACATGGAAAGTAAATATTTCAAACACTCAAAGGATACAAATATGGGTGAAGACAAGAAAATGATAAGAGGAAAATACACAAAGATAATGCAATAAACATAACCTTTCACCTCAAATCATCATTTCTCTTCTGATAGAGCGGAAGTAGAGTGCACCCTAGCTCCACTTGATATTATTCTTGATATTGATATGTTGATTGCTCACACCAACAACATAACTTTTTTTCTTGTGTGATATGAAAATGATTTGATTGATGTTTGATTTATAGATTTTTTATATTAGGAATAGAGGGCTAGGATTAAGAGGTTCAATGGATGGTTTAGATTTCATGAGACAAAATTAGGCCAAGGATGGAGGCTTCTAGGGCATATCCTTATGTGAACTGTTGAGATTTAGAGATTAGTATGAAATGGATGGTTGAGATGTAAAGCTAGTTTGACTTTTGTGCCTCTCATTTATTATTTGTGGCAAGGGGATGAGGATGAGGACAAATGGAAAATAATTAATTAAATAATAAATTATTTAATTAATTATTGGTGAAGGATGATGTGGGGGGATAAATTAATTAAATAAATAAGATTTATTTAATTAATTTGACTAGAGGGAAAATGGATTAAATTAAAAAAATATAATTTATTTAATTAATTTGGTGGGAGGGATAATCTTGATTAATTAAATAAATATTTATAATTTATTTAATTTTTGCTAATGGAAGGGGGAATTATAAAGGGGACTCCTAGGATGAATGATGTCGAAATGTGTCAGAAGTGAGGTTAGGAGGTGTCGTAAGATGATGTCTAGGATGTGATCAGTTTTATGTGTCTACAATGGGCAATGAATCTTGTACTCTCCTCACAATGAGTTCTCTATTAGAAACCTACAAAATAAAAAGAAAAAAGATGCAATGAGTAGCATTTGTCACACATTTAAAATAGGAAATAACTACAACTTTTTTGAAAACTATCCTCAAAAATAGTGAAAATAAAAATGAGTGCTCTATTAGAAACCTACAAAATAAAATAAAAAGTATACAATGAGTAGCATTTGTCATACATTTAAAATAGACAATAACTTCAACTTTTGAAAACTATCCTAAAAGATAGTGAAAGTAAAAAGAAGGGGAAGAGATCCCAACTAAGTGGAAAGTGGTAGGACTCCAACTAAGTGAAAAAATGATAGGATTCCAAAGCAAAATATTTTGACAACATGGAAATATTGATAAAGGTCCCTCTAGCATAGAAATGATTATGAGCATGCCATTGCAAAGAATAACTCACAAAAGAAATGTTAATGACATGTATACCCACCTCTAACTAGTTGCATATAGGGAATGCAAGGAATTGAAAGTAAAGAAAAAATATATGATCATGATAAAACATGTAAATGTTGTAAAGATATCATGTGATAAGCATAATATGGCATAATAGGATGTGATCATGTAAGAACACATAAGGGAGAAAGCAAGGTTCCCCCAATAAAGGAAAACAACAAGATAATAATAGCCATGGATGCTAAATAAGAAAAATGTGAGAACAAGATACAAAAGATATGAGCATGATATCATAAGAGATAAGTATGGCAATCATATGGATACATGTAAATTTCAAAAACATGTAACATATAAACACCATAAGATGTAAACACAAAAAGCATATGGTCATGATAATATCATAAACATGTAAGAGTGGTATCATAAGTATGTGTAAGTATTAGGAGCATAATAAAGATAAGCATAATAAGCATGGCATGTAGATAGTATAAGAGAAAGACATCATAAACATGAAACATAAGAAGCGTAGGAGTAATAAATAAGCTAATGGCGAACATGAGAAAGCTTAGGTGTTAATCATGGAACATAAGAACATGTAGGGGAAAAGAACATGTAGGGGAAAACAAGGCATATAGGAAAGTGTAGGAATAATACATAGACGAAGCAAAAAGAAATGTGCCCCCAAGTGGTGTAAATAAAGCATAAATCATAATATAGAAGTGAAATTAACATATGATATGTATAGAAAACATGGCATGAACAAAAGGCCAAAGTGTAAGGACACATATGAGAAAAAGAGAAAATGTTGAGATAAAGAAGAAGATGAAATGAACATAGGATATGTACAACAAACATGGCATGAATAAAATGATAGAGTGTAAGGACACATAAGAAAGAAAGAGAGAATATTGAGATAAATAAATAAAGAACAAGGATTCTTAAGGTCTCAATAGGAGATCTCATAGTGTAATAATCCATATCAGTTATTGTGCTTATCCCTCATTGTAAAAAAATTCTTATATGCAATATAATCTTCCGCTAAAATTGGTATCTTTTTAACAATACAATATAATCAATAGGAGATCTTTTTTAACAATGCAAGTAAATACCAAGTTCATTGTCAAACTTTAGAAATCTCTAAATTACAGTGGAAAAAACAACTAATTCAATGTGAAACATGCATGTAGTTTGATTTTATATTGAACAAAATAGGAGATCTCATAGTGTAGAAAGGTCTCATAGTGTAATAATCCATATCGGTTATTGCGCTTATCCCTCATTGTAAATTTTTTTCTTATATGCAATATAATCTTCCGCTAAAATTGGTATCTTTTTTAACAATGCAATATAATCAATAGGAGATATTTTTTAACAATGCAAGTAAATACCAAGTTCATTGTCAAACTTTAGAAATCTCTAAATTACAGTGGAAAAAACAACTAATTCGATGTGAAACATGCATGTAGGGGAAAACAAGGTATATAGGAAAGTGTAGGAATAATACATAGACGAAGCAAAAGGAAATGTGCCCCCAAGTGGTGTAAATAAAGCATAAATCATAATATAGAAGTGAAATTAACATATGATATGTATAGAAAACACAGCATGAACAAAAGGCCAAAGTGTAAGGACACATATGAGAAAAAGAGAAAATGTTGAGATAAAGAAGAAGGTGAAATGAGCATAGGATATGTACAACAAACATGGCATGAATAAAATGACAGAGTGTAAGGACACATAAGAAAGAAAGAGAGAATATTGAGATAAATAAATAAAGAACAAGGATTCTTAAGGTCTCAATAGGAGATCTCATAGTGTAGAAAGGTCTCATAGTGTAATAATCCATATCGGTTATTGCGCTTATCCCTCATTGTAAAAAATTTTCTTATATGCAATATAATCTTTCGCTAAAATTGGTATCTTTTTTAACAATGCAATATCGGTTATTGCGCTTATCTCCTCATTGTTCAAATTGATTGCTAAAATTGCCTTGTATGAGCTTGATTTCCTGAACATTTTGCTAGTAGCGTGCATAGTACCTATGGAAGTCATAGTCATAAGACCTGTGTGAAGGCCAGGGACACCATGTTAAGGGCATCAGTAAGTCGACCAAAGTAGTAGGGAATATCGTGAAAGGAAATTAGTAAGTTAATTTATCTCATCATGGCTCTTAGAAGATCAGTGAATGCTAGCTCTGCTTTATCAGAAGTATTGCATAATTATTTTCAAGATGGGGATGATCATGTTGTTGATGAAAAAGAAAATTTTAAGTTTCCAGATATAAATATTTCTACACTTTACCCTGAAAAGAGAATTAAAGCAAAAATCTGTGATTCTGTGCATCAATCTGAAATAAACTTATTAGTCTCTAGAATAGGAATTTGTCCGATCTATCTTCCATTCCTCCTTCCTATAGATGTTACTTGCTGGATAGAAAAGGGATACTTCCATGTCCATTTTCCCCATGTTGATATCATAGGTGCTGAATTTTTTGCCACACTTGTTGATACCCGTTGTAGAATTTGGGAACAAGTTGTTATTGCCCAATTTCGAGGAGTTTTAAGGGCGGAGAAAGGGGACGGAGTCCTTTCTGTCTCACCAAATTTTACTTTGTCTTTATCTGATAAATTCATATCCTTAGGTTTTTGTATTCTCCTCCAAGTCAAAGGTGTTTCCCTTATGCCTGGATCTATTTATGCGACTATAGGAGGTCGTTGCATCTATAGAATCATGAATACTATGTCACCACCAGTTTCTTTGCCTACAAGGGTGAGTTTCCCACAAGGATCCTCTAACTTGCTTGAATATGGTAGGATCATTGATCACACTGGTTTTGATATAGGATTCCCAATCATTGAACATCTTCTAAGCCAGCAAAAACCTCAATTCAGAGACCTCCCAGTACAGAGAAATAGATTTTCAAATAGACCTTTATTTCAGACCAGGAGAGTAGCCAATGTCACCCTTCAATCTATTCTAGACCAAACCATTTTGGAGCAGCCTATTGTGGATGAAACCAAGGCTAGATTGCAACTGCTGAAAAGAAGTTTCTCTATGGTTCATGCTAATCCATATTCAAAAAATAAGCCATATGTTGATTATAATCTTGAAGAATGTTCCTCATCTTCCAGTCATCCAACTTCAAAAGGATTTTAGTTAGTTAATCCTTATCCTGCTCGTGCCTCTTTTGCCTCAACCTCAGATTTAAGCTGAGATCCTATCCTAATGGATAAATTAGTAAAACAAGTAAGCTCTAGGCTACACTTGACTCCTAAAGAAGAAGAAGAAAAGAGGGATAGGAAACAAAAAGGAATTAAGATTATAAAGTTGGATGAACCAGCATGTATGATGAGAGAATCACTCCCAAGATATGGTTCAAAAAGGAGAGTGAAACATGAAATCCAAGTTGATCTAACAACAACTGTAGAGGTTACTAGATATGTCCCTGGAAGATGGCCAACCCATGAAAGGTTCACAATAGTCAACCTAGATGAAAAAATTTGGGGAAGATATGAAGCCAGGATTCATGCTAAAGTAGGGACCAAACAAAAAAACTCTAAAGCCCAGAGAAATTGGCAATCACAGTGGATGTTAGCAGTACAAGATAATATTGATGACATGGCCATTGATGTCAAACAAGGGATCAATAGGACACTATCAGTATATGATAATTTGATCCAAGTTCAAAATGTTGTACATAAGATAGAAACCAGTACTCTTAGATTAGATAAACAATCTACATCCATGTTAAATGATTTTGCAAGAATGTCTTACCAGGTTAAAAACACTCAGGCTGCTATCACTAATATTCAGATGAGTACTCAGAGGTTGGATACAGTTTCTACCCAGATATATGACTATATATCTACCTCAGAAACTAGAAGAGACAATCAGGCCTAAGAAAACAAAGTACTATTAGAACATGTGGCCAGAAACTTAGAAAAAATTAGGAGATATACAAAGAAAATTAGAGTCTCTTAGAAAGGAAAAGATAGCTCTGAGGAAGAACAAGAAGAATCCAAGTCTCATAAGTTTGAACCAGTACAAAAACCCAGGCCAAAAGTTCAGAGAAGAAAAGGCATCCTCATAATAGAAGAGTTTGTAGAAGAGGAGATACCTACTATTCCTACTAGAAGCAAAGCAGCTCCTATGCCCACAAAATTAGTTTTCCCCAAACAAAAAGAGCATACAATGTAGCATGTTGAAGATCTAAAAGACTGGCTACAAACTCTTCAAATCAAAGATACTAAGCCGATATATATGGATGAGCCTACTACTACTCACATGGATACTGCATCTGATGAAGAAGTCTTTTTGGAAGCAAAATCTCCTCATGTATCTGATGAAGAAGTATCTCAAAAAAATGATACATAATTTGTTTTAGAACAAATAAATGAGGCAAAAGACTGGGAAAACTATATGGCTAGTCATGAATCCATAGGAAGCCAAATTGATATAGAAATGAAAGATACCATCTCTGAGAATTCTAGACCAGAACAGTTAAGAGCTTATGCAACATAAGGATACATTCTAAATATTGACAAAATTGTTGATCCTTATGATGCTATTTGTACCTGGTGTGATACTTTAGAAAATTTCTTTGATACTAGAGGTTCTATTTGGTCTGAATCCAATAAGGTCTTGTATGCAATTAGATTAATGGCTGGAAAATTAAGAGATTGGTGGAATAGTCTACCTGAGAATGGCATAATAACTACAAATCTTGACACAAGAGAAGAATATGTCAAAGAAATAGATATGGGTAGAAATGATGTGTCTGTTAAAGGATTTGCAATGCTCAAACTCATGTTAATTGGGCTATTTAGTGGAAATAGGAAAAATGATATCCTTGAAGCTGAAAAAATATTGTATTCCTTACAACTCAGAGATTTAGGAAAGCTGCATAAATATAATCTTGTGTTTGAAAAATATATGATTGCAGCTCAAAAGCTTCATGATCCAACTACTAAAAAATATTATCTTAATTCACTTCCTTGTGGATTAGGAGAATATGCAGAAGATTATATAATGACCAAGTACAAATCCAAAGTTGAAAATTTTGGATTCTCTGAGTTAAGGACTCTTGTTACATATAAGTTGGATAAGAGTTGTCTCCTCAAAGCCCTCAGTGATAATAAAGAGCAGTTTAATTCCTCATGCAATATGAAGGAATATTGCAATTTGCCACTAATTAGCCAGCTAAAAGATTTCAGACAAGTTAGAAAGTTCCACAAAACATCTTGTGGAAAACATTGTAAATGTAAAAGATGCAGCAAAAGGATGTATGATGATGACAACATGGAAAGATCATTCCGTCCTAAATATAAAGGTCATAAGAGAATATATAGATTTGCCCCTGTAAATAGAAATTCCTTCAAGAATAGGAAACCTACCAAATTTTTGTTCAAGAAAAAGAGACACCAAGGAAAGGGACCAGTAAAATGTTTCATTTGTAAAGGACCTCATTATGCTACCAACTGCCCAAAGAAGTACAATCCTGAGAATAAGGTCTATGCTCTTTTCTGTGAACAAGATGTACATAATTCTTGGGATTTGTAGATACTTTTGATGATTTTGCGCATTTTGTTGATAATCAGTTTTTTGAATTAGTAGAAGTTTTACCAGAACATTTTTCTATGGCTAGAGATAAACACAAGAAAGCTTGTTCATCCACTTTTGAGGATGAAGACAATTCTGAATCCTCTGATTCATCCAAATCTTCTTTTGCTGTTACAAAAGTTCATCGCTTCCAAGAAGACCTGTAGATCCTTTAACACCAAATTTACCTCCAACAAAAAGAACTCTCAAAACTTACTTCTGCAGTGGGGAAAATTAGAGATATTTTGTATAAAGCTGATAAAACAGACAATACAAAAGAAGAATCTTCCAGTAGTGCTCCTGAATCAACCAATGCTTTGTATTTTGCCAAAAATTGTACATATATAAGAATGAGTTTTTGCTTTCCAGGTTATAAGCCTATCCAAATGGATGCTTTTGTAGACTCAGGCTCCTCATGAAGTTTTGCCAAAATAGATGCTATTCCACCAGAATTCTGGAAGCCTAGACTAGACCTTCCTTCAAGTTATGCAATTAATGGCCAGCAAGTCAAAATGGGTAGATATGCTCAAGATGTGACTATTGAAATTTAGGGGAAAAAGTTTGTCACCGATTTCATTGAGCTAGATGGTCTAAGAGGTGATGTTTTATTAGGATTCATGTTCCTAACCAAATACCAACCTTTTATTCTTAGAACCCATGAGATATCACTTTGACATAAAGATGGCCATATTAAAATTCCTGCCTTAAAGGTGGTTAATTATAAGTTTGATAAGAAGACTGTTATGCCAGGAAAGAAAGAAAGTGCTAATCTCCAAGACCAGAAAATGCCATTGTTACTGGAACCTGTCAAAGCTAAGTTTGAACAAGATTGTTGCAGTTTGAATCCTCTCCAGTTCTGGTCAAAAGAGCATGAAGAATGTGAAATTAAGATCAAGCTAGAATGCCAGTCAGTGATTCCTTTTGAACTGGCATATCTACTGAGTCCAATAGAAGTAAAGGAAATGGACGAGCAGTTAGAAGAATTACTCCAAGGCAATTTCATCAGGGAGAGCAAGAGTTCGTTCAGTTGTCCAACCTTTTTGGTAAACAAAATAGCAGAAAGAGAAAGAGGTAAAAAAATGATTTTGCATTAATTATAAACCTCTGAATGATATTATTCTTCCATTCAATTATCCAATCTCGTTCAGCACTGACCTAGTCATAAGAGTAGCTTCAAAAAGAATCTTCTCAAATTTTGATTGCAAGTCTAGTTTTTGGCAAGTCAAAGTCAAAGAAGACAACAGGTATAAAACTATTTTCTCAATTCCTCAGGGGTTATATGAATGGAATGTGATGCTATTTGGCCTTAAAACTGCTCCTGCATATTTTCAGAGGATGGATAAAGCTTTAAGAACTTTAAAAGAATTTTGTGTAGTATATATAGATGATATTATTGTTTTCTCTGAAGATGAGTCTAAGCATTTGAAGCATCTGGAAATGTTGTACACTACTATAAGAAATCATGGAATTTGTTTATCTGCTAAAAAGATGGTGATTGGTCAGAAAGAAATTAATTTTCTTGGTCTAATCCTCTTTGAAGGAAAAATGAAATTACAATCTCATATATCCTAAAGCATATTAATGAATTTCTTGATGTTCTAGTAGGAAAAAAGCAGATCCAGAGGTTTTTAGGATGCTTAAACTATGTTTCTCCATTTTATAATGGCTTGGCAAAAGATAGGAAAAAGATTCAGAATCAGTTGAAAGAAGGAGTAGGACCGTGGACAGAAGAATTAACTGTGATAGTGCAAAAAATCAAAGAAAAATGCCAATAGATGGCATTTGTCTCAATAAGGTTATCCTCTGATACTCTATACTAATGCTTCTGATGAAGTTTGGGGTGTTGTGTTGTTACAAGAGATTCCTCTAAAAAGAACTCAGGTATGTGGCTATCGGTCAGAAACCTTTACTAATACAGAATGCAGATACACAATCTATGAGAAAGAGATTCTTGCTGTTAAAAAGGGCATCCACAAGTTTAAAATCTTCTTGAAGCCAACCCACTTTATTGTAAGAACAAATAGCCAGCCAATGAGGTCTCTTCTCAAGAAAAAACCAGACAAGGACATAGCACATGGAAGAATAGCAAGATGGTATCTTGATTTCATCAGCTATGATTTTGACATAGAATGGATCCAAGGAGATAATAATCCTCTAGCTGACAGTCTCACTAGAGAAATGTCAAAGTTAGCAGAACATGCTTCTATGTTAATAGAACCAAGTGAAACTTTCCTTTGAAAAGACGGAACATAAGTGTTTGAGGGTACAAATGAAGAAGGAGAAAAAATAATAATCCCTCGACTTCCTCCTGAAATAATTGAACCAATTCTCCATGTCTATTTGCTTAATAAATGGCTACAGGACTTAAGGAATGTGATTGGTGCCGGTTATGATAAAGGGATACTTGAACCTGCAGAACAAGTAGCTTTTATGGAGAATTTTGGATTAGAAGATGCCAGCTTAGCCTTTTCAATTAGAAATGGATTTTCATTTGATTTATGCATAACTTCTTTATTGCCAATGAATTGGGATATCATGACTAAAAAAAATTTACTCAAATGTGCTAAATTTGGTTTTATAAATAGTATAACCATTCTTCAAAATGAATTTGAAGATTTTGTAGATTTCTTTATGGGATATAATGACAGAGTATTACCTCTTGATATGGAAGAATTTTTTAATTATATTAAAGGAAATTTTTCATGTGCAATATCAGAAGGTATGTCTGGACCATCAGGATATCATGTAAATCCTCATTGCTACTGTCTACCTCGAGTGGAATATTATCCTTTGGTTCATGATTGGTTTGCTAAAGCAGTCATCCAAGATATGGAACCCTCTCTATTGCCATCCATTGTAGCTGCCCAAACAGAGATAGATATGGCTTACATTGAAGAAGTCGAGAAAATAATTTATGCTTTCAAAAGGAGAGATGATGACTGAGAAATAATTTTCAGACCACTACCAGTTCATCTACTTCCACCAATAGATTTTGGAATTGACTAGCACTTGGGTTTGTCAGTGTCGTGACATCGGCCACTTTATGAACCGACAACAGGATGCAACCCTATCACAAAAAGCAAGATCCCCATATCTGCTTTTGGGCGTAAAGTAGGTCATCCTCGCTTATGGCATGACTAAAGTGATTGTATTTATCTTTCACTATTATTAATGCTTACGGACATGACTGCCTAATAGTTGTCCACTTCTACATTGGTTTCTACGTGTCAGTTTTGTATGGCCGAACTACTAGATTGGTTTATAAGTTTTTGAGTTCCGCTAGCTATAAATAAGGGCTTCTAGCCTTGTTGAAGGCATTCAGAAGTTATTCAGAGTTTCAAAATCTAGAGTCTAATAAAAGTCTTAGAAAGAGTCTTAGGATCACAAGAGTATGCTCTTGTTCTACGCGTAATTGCGAATTGAACAATCAAAAATTGTGTAGAAAGGTCTCATAGTGTAATAATCCATATCGGTTATTGCACTTATCCCTCATTGTAAAATTTTTTCTTATATGCAATATAATCTTCCGCTAAAATGGGTATCTTTTTTAACAATGCAATATATGTTGATAACTGAGAGGGGGGGGTGAATCAGTTATCCTAATTATTTCTTCTTTTGAACTTTCTTATTAATCAATGTAGCATTGAATCAAACAAACAAACATTACCATGAAATGAAAAACACATGACACAGTATTTTTGACATGGAAACCCTGTTAAGGGAGAAAACCACGGGGTGATTAACCCAAAGATTATTCTCTGTTAGAAGAATAAGGAATTACAAAATGGCACTTGCCAATTAGGGCTCACTGCCCGAGCACACTGCTCACAAAGAGGCCCACTGCCTACAAGGAGACACACTATCTACAAAGTGATAAGAATCATAGTCTTGAACTGATTGGAAGCATCTACATATGCTGGAGTTCAGTTCCGGTTAGGCTCAGTACACTGATCTGCTGCACTTCATCTTTCCTCTGTTCTTTATTCTGCTATCCTTTCACATACCAGATCTTTCTTACTACTTCTGCTCTGTTCTGCACTTATTCGCATATATCATCACACCATCACAACTAAATCCATCCTATATATATATCCGCACAAGTAATTTCATCACCTTTCTAGTCGGCATCCGGAACAGTCTAGTTTCTTACAAACTCTGTTCTGTCGGCTAAATCCTTGCTTACCAAGCAATGCGGATCAAGCATATACTTGTAGATATCATTAATCATGTCGGCCAAACATGATTCATGCCTTCACAACCTTTACCATCAACAGTAACACATCCAGAAAATAGTCTGATACTCTGTCAGTCTGTTCTTCCTCTGTTCTCACTGTCTCTCAGGAATCCGGTACTCAGCTATTCATATCTTTTTCTTTGTCCATCACCGGAGGCTAAATCCTTGGAATATACTACTCAAGGTAGTCCTCTTGACTTCCCCAAATCCGCACTACACCAAGACACTTCCTCTGAGAGATCCGGACCAATCTGTCAGACCTTGCCACATGCTCTGTTCTTGTTCACCGGACCACAACAATCTTCATTCTGACTTCCGGTAGAGACACACCATGACTTGCGGATATGTGGGATGACCTTTGTTGCCATCAATGACAACAACCATGAATCCATATAGTGTCTCTTGCCAACAATCTCCCCCTTTGGCATTGATGGCAACACTTAGTGAAAAATGACTAAGTGTTTACACTATGCTCCCCCTTTGCTGATGCTCTGTCTTTATAAACAATTTCTGGAACTCCCCCTTAGTTGGATTCCTCATTTTTCACTGCTCCTCACTCCCCCTTTGACATCAATGGCAAAGGGTAGGGTCCGCACACCAAAATTTTCAAAAATTTTCTATACATAGCCGCATATTTACATACTCACATATACTGAAGAATGTCTGCAAAAGATGTCTTCAGTTGGATCAGTTCTGTAGCCCAAATTTGCTTCATTCTATCCAAAATTGAAATGTGACCACTCAACAAAAATGCAAATGCATCTGCCCTTTTTAGATCTTTCGGATCACTTGTCTGGGCTGTGATTTGAGCTTCTGCTATGGCCTCATGCATGGCCTCTAGCTTAGGGACAATTAACCCCCTGAGCTCACTCAACCTGCTTATTCTATTTTTCCTTTCCTTCTCCAGTTTCTTGATTTCACTCAAGACTGCAATAGTCTGACATTCTTGATTTGTTATAGAGGAAGAAAGAGGATCAAAACTTTGAGACAAGCTTAGTAGTGTGTCCTCTTGCGCTTTTATTTTCTTCTCAATGTCCACTGTTACCTTGGACCAGGAGATACAAAATTTGTATATTTCACCGCCATCCTTAAGAGCATTTTCTAAGCTCTTTATCCCAATGTTCATGTTTCTCCTATCATTAATGATCAAACCCTGAACCTCGGAGAACCTTTTATCCAAAAACTCCTTCCGGACCTTTTCTTCAGCTGATTTTTCTAGAGATTCAAAATGTGTACTAACACTGCTGACTAAGGTTTTGAGATTACCGGAAGAGGAGGCTGTGGGATCCTTCTGAAAAGATGGCATGATCTTTTCCAGCACTCCAGATGCTACCTCCATAAGCTCACAGTCTTCCATGTGAGATTTCAGCAGTTTCTCTTTGACTTTCTCATTTGCAAATGAGGCTATTTTCATTGTTTGCACCGGTGACAAAGAGTCAAAATCTAATGGTCCTTTTAGCAGGTCCGGTTCATCAATTTCTATAGTGGCTTTTGTCAAGAATTCTTGAACAGTTTGTGCAGTGTCTCTTGCCGGAGACAGATGTTTCTTCTCTTCTGCAGTTTTGTCCTTTGGAATCTTTTCTCCTTCCTTACTCTTACCACTTTCAGTTGTGGTTTTCTCTGTTGGGGTCTTCTCTTTCTCTGCATCCTTGGTGCTGTCAACCTCTTTTTCTTTAACTGCTGCTTCTTTCTCCTGTAGTTTCTCTTCTTCTTGGGATCCGGAGACTGTAGGGGAAACCGGAGGAGAGATGTTAGTCTGTTCAAGAGCCACTTCTTCCGGAGCAGATGATTCCAAGTCCACAGCTGTTTCTGCACCTAAGTCCTCTACAATAGGAAGATTAAACCTTTTGAAGGTTTTCCAGAGAATCTCTTCAGTGTCCTTGGCTACCTTGTCGGTCTCACCAAGCATAAGCTGATTCATCCTTGCTTTGCTCCTGAATTCATCCTTGCAGTCTTTGAATACCATGTTCATTGTTTTGTGATCAATTGAAGGATATAGCTGAATAGCTATCTGTTCCCTGATCTCAAGGTCTTTTGCCATGGCATTGTTCTTTCTTATCTCTAATTCCATCTCTAGGCTCTTTGGGATTTTAGAGATAATCTCAATAAAAGCTTTATTGTAGATGTTCAAGTACCTTATTGTAGCTTCTTGCAGGATCTTTTGATCTGCCTCGTTGTAGTCATCATAAAATTCAGCCACCGGTTGAAGGTTCCCATCCACAGTGACTGATTTGACTACACTGTCTAGGCATAGAGTGGGCTTTTCAGCAAATTCCTCTGCCATTTCTTCCTTGTCTTGGCCTGTGGAGGGTTTACCGGATCCTCTCTTCTTCTGCTTCTTTATTTCTTTTACTCCCTCATCTGACTCAGTTTCCTCTTCATCCTTTTGGCTTTCATAAGCCCTTGTGGCTTTTGTCTTAGATCTTTTACCGGATGCCTGGACTTCCGGTTTTGAACTTTTGGTTGTGGGAGGTGCAGATCTTTTTGATGATCTGGTCTGGGTGGAAGTTTCAACCGGAACACTTTCTTTACTTTTCTTTTCTTCCTCAGCCTTTCTCCTCTTTTCCCGGCTGGCATCAAGTGCCTCTTTTGAGATGCCTAGGCCTTGAGCAATATGCTCTACTTCTTTTCTCACCTTCCACTTTATCTCAGGTTCCCTGAGTTCTACATGGATCTTTACACTCAGCTCCTCAAAGGTTCCAAACCTTTCTGCCTTTGGATCTTTGGGCTGACTTAGCATGTGTTGAACATGCAGCTCCACTATCTGTTCATCCACTTCATACCCCATGGGCATGATCCAGATAGTCCTTAGCTCCACTGCCTCCATTAGGCACTGATCAGTGTCCACCATAAAGCACACTGAGTCTTTGTATTTTTCAACAAGAGACTGGGGAATTCTTTCTCTTGCTTGCATCATGCTTTGGAAGTTTTTGAAGTATCCCCATAGGGCTGTATTTCTTGCTTTGGCATCCCTAAGCCCATGTAGATAGTCTCTTATTTGGACTGCAACAGGTTTGTCATTCTGCCATGCCCATCCACTTGATCCGGGCAGCTCATTCATGAAGTAGAAGAATAGACATAATATAAGAGTACCATACTTAAAGGAATTCTTCTTGTCCTTCTTGATTTTCTGTATATTTTCCATTAATTGGCTTAAGAGCAGTTCGCAGAGATCATATTCTGCATTCTTCCTTAGCATTTCATAGGCAGTATACACTGCAGTTCCGGATACAGAATTCTCCCTGCTGGAGTGATAGATCTTGTATCCTATTATCATGGACGCATACTTGATATCCGGATCAGAAATATCTTCAATGGTCATTGCCCTCTTATCAAATTTTGATCCAGTGGCCTCAGTTACAATGTTATTTTTGACAGATTTGAGGATAGGTATCCCTCCGGAAGAGTATAGACCAGTTACTGCTCTAATTGCCTCTTTTGTGATCTTGCAGGGTCTATCCAGCCATAGGAAGTTGTCATGCATCCTGCTCAGTACATACCGGACCCATTCATCTTCTTCAAAGCAGGGGAAATGAATGAATTGATCAAATTGTTTCTTCTGGATACCCTTATACTCTGGTTTAAGCTCAAAAGCATTGTCTATCAGTTGTTTGTGATAGAGATCTCTCAATTTGAATTCCCCAAATTCCTCAATGCTTGCATGTATGTAGACCCTAATGTCTTCTGTGTGTAAAACTCCGTGAGGAACATTGGAAAATGCTCCTAAAGGATCTACCTCCAATGACTTGTATGGATGTTTCTTAAATTCAGGTCGGGGCCTATCTAAGATTTTTACTATATTTGGAGTAGCCATTTCTTCAAAAGATTTGTAGCAAGATATCGAAAGTGGAAAATACCTTTTGCGTCTTCAGTTGCACGGAGTAGCTGGATTGATTTCTGTATGTAATGACTTCGGCAGGAGATCTTCGGTGAACTTGATGAATTTTGTTTCAGAGCTCCGCTTTTCGCTTCTTCTTGGATGTGGAATGATCAAGTGATTGTTGAGAAATCCCTTATATCATTTCGCAAACCCTAATATTTGTTTGCAATAAATGCTTCACCTATATTATTCTAGTTTGCCTTGTTCGGATAGCTTGGAGTATCCCGGATCAGTCCAGATCTATGAACATCATGCGGATCTTTCAATCATGAATAAATCGAGATGACACATTACAAGAACATCCCAAACATTCTGTCCAGTCCGCAGAGTAAAATAATGTACTTCCGGATCTCTCCGGACCCTTTTGTAGTCCTCTGTCATTCCGGAGCATCTCCCGGAACAGGTCTTTACTTGATCGATCACAACTTCTTTACATCTTCATGCGGACCTCTGAAATATTGTCGGGATCATCTTAGGACTTATATCTTCAAACCCTTTACTCCGCATCTTGTGTCACATCCAGCACCACTTGATTGGCTAGGGGAACAGGATTTTCTTTGAGTCTCCCCCTGAGCCAGAGCTCACTTTCTAATTTTCGGAAGAAATATCAGCACCAGAGTCTGGTGCAGATCCAACCTCTACATTCTCTGAACTTTTCTTCACCCAAATCTTGTTCATCTGATTCCTAACTTCATCCACATTCATCTTTTGTTTACCCTTGTCTTGATTCTGATTGTATACCGGACCTCTTTTGTCCTGATTCTTGCTTCTGTAGACTTTAGCATTATGACCGGACCTATTACAGATTTGGCAAATAACATTTCTTTGCATATTTGACTGATAACCTCTTGATCTGCATTGATTAGCCATATGACCTACTCTATTGCATGTAAAACATCTACCATTGAATGATTTGTTTACTTGCATATTTCTGCATTCATGAGACTTGTGTCCATACCTTTTGTAGTTAAAGCACTGTCCGGAGAAGGATGGATTAGTTTGATTCATCCTTTTTCTACACTGATTAGCTTTGTGACCAAAGTGATTGCAGCTGTGGCAGTATCCATTGAAAGATGGATATCTTTGAGCATTGGGCTATCTTACCGGAGGTCTTCTAGGCCTATTCCTTGGATTTTCTGATCCAAAATTCTTTTGACTGGATCCGGAGCTTTCTCCTTTCTCATATCCCAGACCATACTTGTCATCTGTCCTCTTTTGACTTCCAAGAAGAACTTCAAGTTGAGCAGAACTTATCTTGAATTTCTCTTTATATTCATTTGCTGTTTGAAGATCTCTTTTGAGAGAGACAAGTTGATTCTCAAGTTTTTCTTCATTATCTTTGGCATCTTCAAGATCAGATTCAAGATGTCTGATAATCCTATCCATCTGGTGGCATTCTTCTGATTTCTCTTTAAGAGATTGTCTTAGATTGTCTTCAGCTTTTCTTTTTTCTTCAATCTCTTGAGTAAACTTTATAGTTCCTGATTCCATGTCATGTCTTAACATAATGACTTCTTTTGATAACTTTTCACATAACTTGGTTTTCTCAGTCAATTCTTCATCTGTATTGCTTTCTTCACTTTGTCTTGCCAACTGTTGGAGCAGCTCCTTTCTCTTTTTCATAGAGAGACTTAATTTGTCCTTTAGTTCTCTCATGAATTCATCAGCCTGTTTGAGTCTTTCCTTTAATTCATTGACTTCAGAGTTTGACTGTTCAAGATCCTCAAGGGCAGTCTTGAGTTGCTCCCTTAAACCATATGCATCCATTTGAACTCCCAGATCTTCCTCAAGCTGTTAGGCTCTATTAGGAGGAACTTAGCTCTGATACCAATTGTTGATAACTGAGAGGGGGGGTGAATCAGTTATCCTAATTATTTCTTCTTTTGAACTTTCTTATTAATCAGTGCAGCATTGAATCAAACAAACAAACATTACCATGAAATGAAAAACACATGACACAGTATTTTTGACGTGGAAACCCTGTTAAGGGAGAAAACCACGGGGTGATTAACCCAAAGATTATTCTCTGTTAGAAGAATAAGGAATTACAAAATGGCACTTGCCAATTAGGGCTCACTGCCCGAGCACACTGCTCACAAAGAGGCCCACTGCCTACAAGGAGACACACTGTCTACAAAGTGATAAGAATCACAGTCTTGAACTGATTGGAAGTATCTACATATGTTGGAGTTCAGTTCCGGTTAGGCTCAGTACACTGATCTGCTGCACTTCATCTTTCCTCTGTTCTTTATTCTGCTATCCTTTCACATACCAGATCTTTCTTACTACTTCTGCTCTGTTCTGCACTTATTCGCATATATCATCACACCATCACAACTAAATCCATCCTATATATATATCCGCACAAGTAATTTCATCACCTTTCTAGTCGGCATCCGGAACAGTCTAGTTTCTTACAAACTCTGTTCTGTCGGCTGAATCCTTGCTTACCAAGCAATGCGGATCAAGCATATACTTGTAGATATCATTAATCATGTCGGCCAAACATGATTCATGCCTTCACAACCTTTACCATCAACAGTAACACATCCAGAAAATAGTCTGATACTCTGTCAGTCAGTTCTTCCTCTGTTCTCACTGTCTCTCAGGAATCCGGTACTCAGCTATTCATATCTTTTTCTTTGTCCATCACTGGAGGCTAAATCCTTGGAATATACTACTCAAGGTAGTCCTCTTGACTTCCCCAAATCCACACTACACCAAGACACTTCCTCTGAGAGATCCGGACCAATCTGTTGGACCTTGCCACATGCTCTGTTCTTGTTCACCGAACCACAACAATCTTCATTCTGACTTCCGGTAGAGACACACCATGACTTGCGGATATGTGGGATGACCTTTGTTGCCATCAATGACAACAACCATGAATCCATATAGTGTCTCTTGCCAACAATATAATCAATAGGAGATCTTTTTTAACAATTCAAGTAAATACCAAGTTCATTGTCAAACTTTAGAAATCTCTAAATTATAGTGGAAAAAACAACTAATTCAATATGAAACATGCATGTAGTTCGATTTTATTGAGGAATTTTGGAGTTTATCATAGGACGGCTACAAAACCCATTAATAAATTGGGCAAGAAATATAAATAATTTATAATTTAGTATTGTTAAATGGTTCTTAGTTTATTAGTATAGTTAAAAAAGTTTACAAAGAGTTTATTAGGGATTAAGTTTTATTAAGTTAAAGGTTTAACGTTTTTAATGGATGAGGTTGAGATTGTACTATCAATGAATTTAGTTAAATGGGTATTCCCCAAACCTTAACTCTTAATCAAACAAGATGACAATTCATGCACCCAATGCCATAACTGCAAAAATGGCATTGTAGGTTGTTTTAAATCCTCTAATAGAAATAATAATAAGTTAATACTTAAGAAATACAAGAAAAATAAAATCTTCCTATACAAATATCTTAGGTAAATTAATTAAATCATAATGATAAATAAATTTAACCTAGGGTAAAGAGTTGGAACTAGAAATCAAATGTGATACTTAGCTCAAAATTCAAATAGAGGAATATACTACTAAAGACATTGGAAATTAATTTTCCAATATGCAAAAAGGGTCGTGTTAGATGAATGGCTTAGAATCTATAAACTAGCTATATATCATTATGGTTCAAACTCGTGCCTATAAAATTGAACTCTATGCTTGTGAAAGTGAACTTGATGCATGGAAATGAACCTAACCCACAAAAGTGATATAGAAAAAAATTAACAACTATTACAAATGCACCTCGGTTTGATGTATCTATGTACTTGGGTCAATTTTGAATTTGCAAATCTAAACCATGGTGGCAAGTGGGAGATCTAGGGAACAAAACCAATTCTTGGGATGAGTGATGATATGGACATGTTAGGATAAGGTCGTGAGCCAATGTTTAGGCAAGAATATGCCACTTGTAGACATGTTATTGCATTAAGGACAATCTAGTTGAAGTGGGCCCAAAACATAAGGTAAAAGGGCATGCATGTGCACTTTTCAGCATTATATTTTACCCCCACTTTGATGTGCATGTGAACTACTATGAGGATACATGTTAAATTAAAACAAGACCCAGTCAACATGGAAAGTAAATGTTTCAAACACTCAAAGGATACAAATATGGGTGAAGACAAGAAAATGATAAGAAGAAAATACACAAAGATAATGCAATAAACATAACCTTTCACCTCAAATCATCCTTTCTCTTCCGATAGAGCGGAAGTAGAGTGTACCCTAGCTCCACTTGATATTATTCTTGATAATGATATGTTGATTGCTCACACCAACAACATAACTTTTTTTCTTGTGTGATATGAAAATGACTTGATTGATGTTTGATTTATAGCTTTTTTATATTAGAAATAGAGGGCTAGGATTAAGAGGTTCAATGGATGGTTTAGATTTCATGAGACAAAATAGCCCAAGGATGGAGGCTTCTAGGGCATATCCTTATGTGAACGGTTGAGATTTAGAGATTAGTATGAAATTGATGGTTGAGATGTAAAGCTAGTTTGAATTTTGTGCCTCTCATTTATTATTTGTGGCAAGCGCATGAGGATGAGGACAAATGGAAAATAATTAATTAAATAATAAAATTATTTAATTAATTATTGGAGAAGGATGATGTGGGAGGATAAATTAATTAAATAAATAAGATTTATTTAATTAATTTGACTAGAGGGAAAATGGATTAAATTAAAAAAATATAATTTATTTAATTAATTTGGTGGGAGGGATAATCTTGATTAATTAAATAAATATTTATAATTTATTTAAGTTTTTCTAATGGAAGGGGGAATTATAAAGGGGACTCCTAGGATGAATGATGTCGAAATGTGTCGAAAGTGAGGTTAGGAGGTGTCGTAAGATGATGTCTAGGATGTGATTAGTTTATGTGTCTATAATGGGCAATGAATCTTGTACTCTCCTCACAATAAGTTCTCTATTAGAAACCTACAAAATAAAAAGAAAAAAGATGCAATGAGTAGCATTTGTCACACATTTAAAATAGGAAATAACTACAACGTTTTTGAAAACTATCCTCAAAAATAGTGAAAATAAAAATGAGTGCTCTATTAGAAACCTACAAAATAAAATAAAAAGTATACAATGAGTAGCATTTGTCATACATTTAAAATAGACAATAACTTCAACTTTTGAAAACTATCCTAAAAGATAGCGAAAGTAAAAAGAAGGGGAAGAGATCCCAACTAAGTGGAAAGTGGTAGGACTCCAACTAAGTGAAAAAATGATAGGATTCCAAAGCAAAATATTTTGACAACATGGAAATATTGATAAATGTCCCTCTAGCATAGAAATGATTATGAGCATGCCATTGCAAAGAATAACTCACAAAAGAAATGTTAATGCCATGTATACCCACCTCTAACTAGTTGCATATAAGGAATGCAAGGAATTGGAAGTAAGGAAAAAAGATATGATTATGATAAAACATGTGAATGTGGTAAAGATATCATCATGTGATAAGCATAATATGGCATAATAGGATGTGATCATGTAAGAACACATAAGGGACAAAGCAAGGTTCCCCCAATAAAGGATAACAACAAGATAATAATAGCCATGGATGCTAAATAAGAAAAATGTGAGAACAAGATACAAAAGATATGAGCATGATAAGGAGCATAACATGTAAGGCATGTGAACATGAGATAAACATGTTATCATAGCATGATAGTGTAGACACCCTAAAATGACCGTGTCGTCAAATCACTGGCATTCCGTTATCTGTCTAATCACTTGCATTGCAAACATTAATTAAATAATCTAATTATTTAATTAATTATCATCAAATTCTTCTAAATCTCCTAAATTCAACATTAATTAAATAAATCCTCTTTATTTAATTAATTAAATCAAATTCCTCTATATTATTCCACAATTAAATAATTTTAATTATTTAATTTGATCATTATCCTCCTTCCAAAATTCACAGCCACATTAATTAAATATATCCCATTATTTAATTAATTCATCACAATTCTATCTTATCTACAATTAAATAATTTACATTATTTAATTAAATCAATTGTTCTTCTAAATTTAAATAAATCAAATCAAATTTATTTAAATTATCTCAATCCTCTAAAAATAAATAAAATCAAATATTTTATTTATAATCTTCTGTTCTTCCAAAATCATGCACAACAATTAAATAAATTTATTTATTTAATTTGCTTTTCAAATCTTCTAAATTAAATAATTCTAATTATTTAATTATTTCTTCCAAAATATCTTCTCTAAATTTAAATAAATCAATTATTTATTTAAGTTGCTTTTTCTTCTAATTTGAGTTATCTTTAAAATAACTCAAGCTTTCTTGCTCATCAATTAAATATTTCTATATTTAATAAAGCAAAATATCTTCTATTCTCATGCAAATCCCTTCTTCTTGTTTTAAATCACTTAACTGATCGCTTTATTCTTTTAATTGATTTATCTCTTCAGTTAACTCATTCTTCTATTCTTGATAACTCCTCTCATGCAAAAGCAAGCAAGACACATGTCTTCTTCTCATTCGTTGCACATTCCTCAACTTATCTCCTCCATTGATTCTTCTGAATTATCTGGACCGTTGATCGATTTTCCTTGAAATCTATATAAACCCCCCTCATCTCCTTCATTACCTCCCTCTCTCTTCGATTTTATTCTCAGGCATACTTAACAGCGCTTTGAGCATACAATGATTCGATTGAGCACTCTTACGATCTTTTGACATTGATCTTCTTGAGCCACTTTACGATCTTTTAACATTGATCTTGGTGCCACCTTTACGATCTTTTGACATAGATCTTCTTGAGCCATTTTACGATCTTTTAACATTGATCTTGGCACAACCTTACGATCATTTGACATTGATCTCTTGAGCACTACACTTGCTTGTTGCAGCTATGGCTTTGCAATTTCATTGAGCAATTCTACATTCAATCCAAAGGAAACAACACAAATTTCGGTAAAAGTCTTTATTGCATTGATTATTTGTCATGGCTTTTATTTAAATTCGTTTTTTTTATGTTATTGGGTTCTTTGGTTTTATTTAGTTTAGAATAGATCAATTTTCCATATACACATTCTGGCACGCCCGGTGGGACCCATTGGTCCTGATTTAATATCAAATTTGTGGAATTTTTAGTTTGATTTCACAGGTTTTTTAACTCTTTTTTTAGAGAGATTCGAAAAAAAAAAAAAATTTAAAGGAAGCTTGCTGGGCAAAAACAGAGGTCACGGTTGTGTTCGGAAGGGTCGAGGGACGAAGAAAAATATAAAATTTGACCTATTTCGGTGAAGGTAAAATTTTTTCACCTCTGGCACGCAACCCGAGGCCATACAATCACTGTGAGGTACGGTAAAAAAAAAAAAAAAAAATTCTTTTTTCAAAAAAAAAATTCAAAAAAAAAAAAAAAAAAGCAAAAAGAAAAAGCAAAAAAAATCCAAAAATAAAAAAGCAAAAACAAAAACCAAAAAAAAAAACAAATAAAACAAATAAAAAATGAAGTGTTTTTAGTTTTTATTTCTTTTAGAAAGTAAAACAAAGTAAAGAGAATCTTTTTTCTTTTTTCTTTTTATTTTTTGAAAAAAAATAAAGCACCTTCAGCCCAGCAGCAGGTCACATCAGTGACCAGGAGCCAGTCACAGGGGGCTAAGACAGACCCCTCTTCAATGAGCTTTTTAAATGAATAGGCGATTTTCAAACCTCATTATCTTGGTCATACGGACACGTATTTCAGTGCTTTTTTTTTAAAAATAGGCTAGAATTTCGTGATCTACATCGTGGTGAAATTGATTTTTTCTCAAGATTCTCTGATTTTTCAGAAAATTGATTTTCTCACTGCTGTCTTTGTCTCGTCACAGTTTTTTGACTTTTCAAGCTTCATAACTTTCACAAACGGACTCGGATTCAGGTGATGTTTTTTTTTAAAGTTGGTATTTTTCTGTCCTCTACACAGTGGTAATATTTTTTCAAAGATTTTCTGAGATCTATTTTTTAAGACCACTCATTGGCCTATTCTCAATCTCTGACTTCAAGCACTTGCTAACTTTTGAGTTTGTGTGGACCTAATATCACTTGTTGCAGCTTCTTATTACTCATATAGAGCAAATAGGTGTTTTTAACATGTTCATGCAGGATGAGCATTGAAGACCTCTTGATCTATCTCACTAAGTCTTAGAAACACATTGCATGCTTAAAAGGATAATTGAACAAATCTTTTCTTGCAATCTAAGTCTTAGGAACATACTGCTTTTCTTAAGGGACAATGGACATGTATGAACAAACACCTCAATTTTCTAAAGGACAATGGACATGAATGCCAAACACTTCATTTCATAAGGGACAATTTACAACTACAATCGTGTGTGTGCATAGCTTAGTTGCACCTTATTTTTCTTATAACGGGACAATTGAACCTTTGTGTGACGTGCTTGATTTTACATTTTTTGTACTTCCTTTAGAAGGGCCTACTTTTGGATTGTGTTTCATCCAAAAGGGACGACCCTAAGCGGAGTTTTCCTTTGAACCGCTATATAAAAGGGATAAGGCGAAAGCCAAGTCCTAACCGACGTCAGCCTTGCCTTGTGATGCCAAACTGAAAATAGGTGTACTAGCTCTTTGTGGAAACAATTTTCACATTGAGCGAAGTGTTTGAAACTCTTAGTAGGATTGGTTAAAGCTTTTAGTAGCTTGTCGCATTGCTCGTAAGGCGTTGGTCCCTCAAAGTCACTAAGAACCAATTTAGATAGAGACTACCCGACCTACCTCCGAACATTGCGGTAATCATCAGTGCAAGGGAAATCGATTTAAACCCTTAAGATACTCACCATTGGCTCCCTTGAGAAGAGATAGTATTCCCTTGGACATAAAACTCTTGTGACCTACTTGAGCTTTCCAAGGGGAGGGTGAGATATCCCTACCTATCGTCTCTCGCAAAGATACTAAATATCTGACACCTTTATGGAATGATATTTTTATCGACGGAGTATTAAGCTGTGAGCTGATCTACTGCAATGAAACCTTGTCTCTAGGGATAAAAAGTGCTTGTTATTGATTGCAACTGTATTAGACCTGTGGAAACATTGGGCTTGTTTGGAGCCTTGAACATACACTATATGTTGTGTCAGTCCTTGTGCCTTTTTTGACCACTTGTTTGCTGTGTTTTCTCTTGCCAAACCAATCCAATCAGAAACAGAAAAATCTTGCCTTTGAAAAGCATCCGACACTACTTCAGCGCCCCTGGTATTACAGCAGCTCTCCTTTGGTAATACAGTAGATCGCCTTTGGTCAGCAGTAACCCGCCTCTGGCAAAACTCTACTTCAGCGCCCTCGGTATAACAGTAGCTCACTTTTGGTCACTGTAGCTCGCCTTTGACATAGCAGTAACTCGCTATTGGTAGCTCAGTCCGTCACCTCTGGCCCATAGTAGCACGCTTTTGGTAGCACAGTCCTGCGCCTCTGGTCAAACAGTATAGCGCCTTTGGTTCAGTACTTTGTGCATCAGAGTTTGTCCGTTTCTTCAAAGCATCTCACAGATTCCCAGCATTACATTGTGTCCTAAGTGTATCCCATGGTCACCACTAGGCTACAACAAACTATGAAGTCTAGGCAAGTTGTCCCTAAGAAGCACAAGTCACCCCCTCGCACACCACAATCAGGTCGTCTCAACATTACTCCCAAGGTGACTCCTAATACACCCGCGGCAAAACCAATCAGCTCTCCAAACATGCTACACATAGAGGAACCAAGCAATCCTCATGAGGATAGAACCCCTTTGCTAAATGCACCACAGTATACCACAGGCTTGCCTCCGGATTTTGTCCCACAAGGTTATGTCATAGATCAACCCCCATCTCAAGAAGAGCGACACTTTGAAATAGGTCAATCCTCTCAAGAAGATGGGCAAGATCTTGATGAATTTATACAAGATCCTAGAGCTATAGCTGCCTTTGATAAAATCCTTAGTGAGAACCAGGATCATTTCTTTCGCTTGCTTGCAAAGCAAGGTGCCAAGTTACCTCCAGATTTTGATGTGTCCACTCTCAAGGAGAGCACCAACACCCAAGAAACCATACAAGCAGTGCAAACCATGTCCACGGTAACTACGCCCTTACCTACTCAAGGCTCGCAGTATAGGAATCCCCTTTTTCAAAATCCAACAGAGGAGAGGTCCGTATCACCACTTTTGACTCCTATGGAGATCTATCAAAACCAACAAGAAACTCTCCAACGACAAACAGAGTTAGCTAAGCAAGCCACCTTAGCTCGATCCAATGTGCAACCACCTCCCAAAGTGTCCACCCCAAGCGCAAGTGGAATCTTGGTTACCCCATCACGCGTAGGTTTCCCACCCAATTACAATCCGGGGAACACGTATGTAGCCATGCAACAAGGGTCTCAACATATGCCACCTCCTATATCATCACACCTGCATGTCTCTCAACCAATTGGAGTCACGCAGCCCCAACCACAACATTCTTCTACTCTCATCCTCAAGCAACCCCAACCGTCGCAAATCACTTCTACCTATGTTCCTCCACCACAACATTCTTCTACTCTCATCTTCAATCAACCCCCACCGTCGCAAATCACTTCTACCTATTTTCCTCCTCCACAACGTTCATCCACGCTCAACTTCTTTCATACATTACCTAGCCACTCGCAACATTCCCAACATTAGGTTTCCCAAAGCTATGTGCCACCTTCACAACCTAATCAAACGCACTTTAGCTTTCCTCCCCTCAATACGTTTCTTCAACCATCGCAGAGCCAACATTCTTACCTAGCGCCACCTCCACCTCTGCCTAATCAAAACCCCCAATTCCAACCCAATCTGAACCAATCATACAATCCATACAATCCCAATCAATCTTATGACCCTTACAATACCACTGCGCATGGCTCACATTATAATCTTCCATATGGGCAACACCAACCACTTTTTGGACAACAGGAGATGTTACCAACCCCTCCCACGACTATGGAACTAAAGATTGCGGAGGTGCAACAACAGCTATCTGATCTTACGTTTGGCCACACCAAAAAGACCTTCTCTTTGGAGGAAGTGTGCCCTTATCCTTTTGATCGGTCATTACCAATGATCCCTTTTCCTCAAAATTTCACTATTCCAAAGTTCGATAAGTACAAAGGAAAAGGTGACCCAAAAGACCATCTTAGGGAATTCTATCTTGCTTGCTTTGAGGTCTCTCACAACGACACATATCTTATGCGTCTTTTTCCTCGCAGTCTTGGAGGACAAGCAATAGAATGGTTCTCACACTTACCTACGGGTATCAAGTCTTTCAACGAGCTAGCAGAGAAGTTTGCCACCCATTTTTCTTACAACGCAGAGCATGAGATTTCCATGACGGATCTATGCAACAATAAACAGAAAAATGGTGAGACTTTCATTTCTTTCCTTCAGCGATGGAGACAAATGGCTAGTAAATTCCCTTTCAAGATTTCGGAGAAACAGCTTGTTAGCATATTTGTACAGAACCTCAACCAAGAGTTAGGTTTCCATTTGCAAATTCTTAGTGGTACAACCTTTGATGAAATCACATACAAGGGTATCAACATTGAGAAGGCCCTCATCGCTAAGGGTGTGGTCAAAATCTTTAAGGAGACGAAAGATAGCAATTCGCATCAACAGTCGAATGATAAACCCAAATATTGGAATAAAAACAAAAACGTGGTCAATGATGGAGTGGTCGATACTAAGCATGTCCAAACGTTGCAAACACCGCTGCAACTCTCCAAACCAAGTCAAGCTCCACCTCAACAACAGCAACAACAAAGGCAGCCTTATCCCAACCAACAGCAATGACAACAAGAGCGGCCTCAACAAGATTACCCTCCGCGACGTCAATTTACTCCTTTGGGAGTGCCCATCGAATCGGTCTTACAACAAGCTTTGCAGAAAAGGCTCATAACCTTACTTGATGCTCCTCCTTATGGAGAACCTATCTACAAAACTGCACGTTACAGAGACAATGAGTATTGTGAGTTCCATAGGAGCAAAGGTCATAGAACTGCGTCTTGCATGAAACTTAAGCACCTCATCCAAAACCTCATCGACGGTAATCAAATCACCTTTGAGAATGAATCACCAGTGCAACACACGAACAAGGATCTCGATATGTACAAGGAACCATTCCCTCATCATGGTCCACCTCCTCCTCAGGATAGAGGTAAAGGTATCAATCACGCTTCCACGTCCTTCGATTCCATTGTAGGTCGTTTTGAAGAGAGTCGCGTGTCTACCCTCACCATCAAAGGCAAATCTACAGATTGTGCTGTTACTACTCGTCGAGGTCATGTCACCATTCGTGCACCTACACCTAGGCTTCTAGTTCAGTCTGATTATAATCTTGTCGAACATCTAGGGAGAACACCAGCACAGATCTCTATTTTGGACCTTCTACGGTCATCACCTGCACATAGAGTGGTGCTAGAAAAAGCCCTCCAAGAGTCGTCCGTTCCTAACAACATAGCTGTTGCAGATTTCCAAGCTATAGTGGGTAATATTGCTTCACCTTACACTGTGGTCTTCTCTGAGAAAGACCTTCCCTCCCATGATCCTTGTCACAACGATGCCCTCCATATTGAAGTGCTCATCCATAAGCGCAAAATCAAACGCATCCTCATAGATGGTGGTGCTGGTCTCAACATCTGTTCTTTAAAGTTACTAAAGCAATTGGGATACTCTGAGGATCACGTCAACACTGAGCATAGTATTACAATCAAGGGGTATGATGATGCAGAACACCGTTCAGAAGGTATTATTCACTTGCCTATACAGCTAGGCCCCGTTATGCTTGAAACCAGGTGTCAAGTCCTTGATATTGAGCTGCCTTACAACATTATTCTGGGCCGCCCATGGATCCATGCGATGAAAGCTGTTCCCTCCACGTACCATCAGTCCCTAAAGTTCCCATACAATGGTACGGAGATCACCATCCCAGGAGATCCTAATCCTTTTGAATTTTGTCGTGTCTTGCAAGGAAGCTATAAGAATTGCAACCAAGTGCCTAAAAATGACAAAGCCCTTGAGTCCCCTCTCTATGTTGACCCTGAAACTCTCACGCAAGCCTCTACAAGTGAACCTACACCCCTCCCCAAAATCACAGCTCGCTTTCGAGATATAGGCTTTGGCACTTATGATATCTCCGAATCTTGTTGTGTAGGGCGGATGCCTTTATCTCCAAAATCTTACGGCAAACCACCCATTGCTAAAGTTACCAAAAAAGCAAATATTCCTCCCCCACCATTCCTTACCCAATTCCAACATCGACGGTTATTGGAAGAGGAAACTATTGAGGACATCTCTTCTTGGCTCTACAAGGAGAAAGAACCAGTCACGATACCAGTCAAGCAATATGGCAATGGCTTAAGGATAGTGAAAAACATGGGCTATAAAGGCAAAGGTGGCCTTGGGAAACAGAATCAAGGCACTATGGAGCCCATTGTGGTAACAAAGAAGCTAGACAAGAAAGGATTAGGATTTGGTAAGAAGGTACCACGCGCCTCGGACATCGAGTATATCCTCGACGAGGTAGCTGACAAGTTTCCCACCGATTCGACATCTACAGAGGATATCACTGATGACTCTTCCCTCCACATGACCAATCTATTCGCAGAATCCTCCATTTTTACACTATCCTCCGTATCCTTAACTTCCACCACCAGCACCCAGAATGTCACGCTTGTCTACCCTGAACTTATCGATTGGGACCAACAAGGGGCCCCCGTTATAGATGTATTTCAGAATGACGAAGCTTTAGCTGAGTTCATGGGACTTCGGGAAGGTATCCCTCTTGGCGATCACAAGGCAGGTTTTGTAATGGAACTTGAGCCCACGGCTTACTTTGGTGAGAATGCCAAATCCTCTAGTCGCAAAAGTGCAAATAAAGAACGATCTCTAGGTGAAAACCACACTGTGGCACCTCCTGATCGTAAAATGTAAAAATAAAGGACGTATCCAAAGGTGAAAACCCAACTGTGGCACCTGAGGATGGAGGATTTGACCTTCCCTTACCTTCTAAGTATCAAGAGAAATCAGCTCTACTAGTGGAAGATTCTACAGAGATCAACCTAGGTACAGAACAGAATCCAAAGACAACATTTCTAGCAGCATCATTATCTGACACAGAACACAGAAATCTTAACAGCTTCTTCTTACAATGAAACATCCACTTTGCATGGACCTATGCAGATATGCCAGGGCTAGACCCTAAGCTGGTAGTTCATTATCTCACAGTTGATCCCAAGGTGAAACCAGTGAAACAGAAGTTGAGAAAAATGCACCCCCAGATAGCTCTCTTGGTGAAGGTGGAAATACAAAAGCTATTAGACGCAAAATTCATACGACCTATTGACTATTCAGATTGGGTCTCAAACATTGTACCTGTGTCTAAACCTAATGGGCGCATCCGCATGTGTAATGATTTCAGAGATCTCAACAAGGCATGTCCTAAAGATGACTTTCCACTACCAAACATTGACATTTTAGTGGACTTGACAGCTGGTCACGAGATGCTTTCTCTCATGGATGGATTCTCGGGTTACAATCAGATAAGGATAGCTAAAGAAGACCAACACAAAACAACCTTTACATGTCCTTGGGGCAATTACTGTTGGTGCGTTATGCCGTTTGTTCTGAAAAATGCAGGAGCAACCTATCAGCGAGCTATGACAGTGATCTTCCACGATCTATTTCATCACATCATGGAAGACTATGTGGATGATATATTGGCTAAATCTTCTAGAGCAGAACATATACAGGTCCTAGGACAGATCTTCGATAGGCTTGAAAAATACCAAGTAAGACTTAATCCTAAGAAGTGTGTCTTCGGTGTCACATCAGGGAAGCTGTTGGGATACATAGTATCTCGTAGGGGCATCGAAGTAGATCCAGCAAAAGTAAAGGCTATAGTGGAGATGCCTCCACCAAAGAACCTTAAAGCATTAAGGAGCCTCCAAGGAAGGTTACAGTCCATCAGGCGTTTCATATCACAGCTAGTAGATAAATGTCAACCCTTTCAGCACTTGCTCCGAAAGGATGTCTCGTTTCGATGGGACAACAAGTGTCAGGCAGCATTTGATCAACTTAAAGAGTATCTAGCTACACCTCCGGTATTGGTTCCACCAGTTGCGGACAAACACTTGATATTGTACATCTCCACTACAAATTCGGCCCTAGGGGCCCTGCTAGCACAAAATGATGACTCAGGCAGAGAGCACGCAATTTACTATATCAGTAGAACCTTGGTGGGATATGAGCTCAATTATTCACCAATGGAAAGGGCTTGTTTAGCAGTAGTGTTTGCCTCCCAAAAGTTGCGGCATTACATGCTGAACCAACACACAAACCTGATAGCCAAGATTGATCCCTTGAAATATCTATTAGCAAAAGCAGCTCTCACAGGCAGACTGGCTAAATGGGTTATGATCCTTAGTGAGTTTGACATTGAATACACAGATCGTAAGGCAATCAAAGGACAAGCCCTCACGGATCAACTAGCAGAAGCACCTATGAAAGATACACATCCCATGGTAGCAGACTTTCCTGATGAGAATCTCTTCACTCTTTCCAACTCCATAATGTGGAAGTTGTACTTTGACGGTTCTTACACACAGCATGGCTCAGGAGCTGGCATCTTATTTGTTACACCTCAGAATGACTACATTCCAAAGTCATATCGGCTTGCATTCCCTTGCACCAACAACATAGCCGAGTATGAAGCACTCCTCATAGGTCTCAATACAACAGTCCAATGGGACATCACAGAATTACAAGTATATGGAGACTCACAGCTAGTCATTCGCCAAGTCACAGATGAATACCAAACAAAGGATGAAAAGTTGGTCCCCTACAAACAACTAGTGGATGCCTATAAACCACACTTTTCTTACATCACATTTGAGCAAATTCCAAGAGAGCATAATAAAGCTGCAGATTCTATGGCTTCTGTAGGGTCACTGATTGACATGCCTGCAAATACACAGAAGTGTGAATTCTTGATCGAGCAATTGTTGATACCAGCCGTCGATGTTCCTGTTACTGAAATCATCTGCGAACTTGTTGGTCCCAATTCCCCATGGTACGAAGATATCTATGAATACCTCAAGAACAAAACCTTTCCCCCTGACCTATCATCCACTCAACGTAAAACCTTTATCCGTCGATCCTCTCGTTACATCATTCTGGGTGATACACTATATCGCCGGAGTCTCGATGGTATCCTCTTACGATGTCTTAACGTGGAAGAAGCCGAAGTTACCTTACGAGACATACACGAAGGTGTTTGTGGCGCACATTCTACTGGTCCTAATCTTGCTAAGAAGATACTCAGAACAGGTTATTACTGGCCTACAATAGAGCAAGATGCTGCACGGTTTGCTAAGAAGTGTTTACAATGTCAGCAGCATGGAGATTTGATTCACGCACCCGCTCATGAGTTACAACCTGTGACAACTCCATGGCCTTTTTCTCAATGGGGTCTCGACCTCGTAGGACAAATCCACCCTTCCTCCTCCAATGGCCACAAGTTTATCATTACTGCCACTGAGTATTTCACGAAGTGGGTGGAAGCCATTCCTATGACCTATATCACCGGTAAACAAATAGCCAAGTTTATCCTAAACTACCTCATATGCCGGTATGGTATTCCCCAAGCCATTGTCACTGATAATGGGAGACCATTCAAGAACCAAGATGTCCGTGCTTTATGCATACAATACAATATCCAACATCGCTTTTCAACTCCCTACTATCTACAGAGTAACGGCCAAGCTGAGGCTTCCAACAAAACCATTCTCAAAATCCTCAAGAAAACGGTCAATGAAGCTAGTCGTGATTGGCACTTGCAACTCAATCCCACCCTATGGGCCTACCGCACTAGTATCAGAACACCAACTGGTGCCACACCATATGCCTTGGTCTTTGGTTCTGAAGCCATCCTACCTATAGAGGTCGAGATCCCATCACTCAGAGTATCCATGCAGGACCTGATCGGCGGAGATGAGTATCGCACTTCCAGATTAGCTGAGCTTGAACTACTAGATGAGAGGCGTCTTGCCGCACTTAATCATCTCCATGTCTATCAAAACCACCTCCGGCGTAATTACAACAAAAAGATCAAAGAAAGACGGTTTCAAGTTGGTGATCTTGTACTTAAGGAGAATCAGAGAAATCAAGCAGATCGAGAGAAGAAGGGTAAGTTTGAGCCTAACTGGTTAGGTCCCTTCATTGTCACAGCAGCATATGGATCGGGAGCTTATACTTTAGCTACACCTGACGGCATTCCTCTAGATGAGCCACTTAACAGTGTCCATCTCAAGAAGTTCTATGCCTGATCCTCAGAGTATTCCCACAAAAAATAAAAAAAAATCAAAAAAATCAAAAAAATCAAAAATAATCAAAAAATCAAAAAATCAAAAATACAAAAAAAAAACATTCATCCTCTGGTGAAAACCTGGCAAACAGGCGCCTTGGATAAGTACCATAGTGAAAACCTGGCAAACAGGCGCTATGCGTAGAGTCAGCATCCATCGTCTATCGAGTCTTGTCCACTCCTTGTCCAGTTCACAACCTGCTTCATCCACCCATCCATAATAAAACCATTGACTTTGTTTGCATTTCCATCTCCCTACCTAGTATAGCTTGGAAATTTGTCAGTGTCCCTCATCGTCATCCCACATCTTGATCTGTGTCTACAGTTAACACTGTCTTGTCCTAGGTCAAGTCTTTTTGTGTCTTCTTCGGCGGTCACACCTACAGTTTCCTCTACCAGAATGGGGGCAACTCTTTCCTTAGCTTCAGTCTAGGATTGGTTCCTTGTTCGTGGTTCGCAGCGCATACTTCAATCTGGTCTCATTTCCACAGGTAACACCCTTTAACGGACACAGAGTTCCTACGATAAGGCTATTATCTTCTCAACACTTTTCCTACATCATCACATCTAACCAGAACTACATATCATCTCTTTTCAATCTTAAGGTACCTTGATCCCATGGACATGGGTATGTAGGCAGTCTGGAATACGAAGCACGTTTCCAGTACTCAGGTACATAAGATCACCTCTTCTCCACTTGTTCCACATCATCACATCTAACCAGAACTACATATCATCTTTTCAATCTTAAAGGTACCTTGATCCCATGGATATGGGTATGTAGGCAGTCTGGAATACGAAGCACGTTTCCAGTACTCAGGTACATAAGATCACCTTTTCTCCGCTCTTCTTCTACATCATCACAATAACCAGAACTACATATCATCTCTTCTCAATCTTAAGGTACCTTGATCCCATGGATATGGGTATGTAGGCAGTCTGGAATACGAAGGAAGTATCCAGTACTCAGGTACATAAGATCCCCTCCTTTCACCTTGACCCATTCATCACTCTATCCAGAACTACATATTTATCACGTTCACCTTCCATCGTAAGTGTGCCTTGATCCCGTGGATACAGGGTATGTAGGCAGTCTGGAATATGAAGGATGTTTCCAGTACTCAGGCACACACGATCCATCATTCTCCACCCGTCCCAATCCATTAACATTTCATCCTTCTAGTCTTCCGTTTTTCAAAATCCATTCGCCTCGACTTGACTAACTCAAGCAGCAAGCTAGCGCATCCTTTCAAAGCAGTAGTCCTTCGCAAACCTGAAGCAAAGAGGCCTACTTCCGGAGTCATCTACTGTCCTGCATACCGATTGCTAACATCAGCTAAGTACCGCTTAACCAAGCCCTAGATCAACACGCTTGTCTTCTATGAAGTGTTCCATTGTCGAGACCAACACACGCGTCTCCTGCAACATGTGGCATTTCCTGCAAGTGAGATATTGTCTTTTTTGGTAGATAGCCCCCTTTAATGGACACAGAGTTCCTACGATAAGGCTGTTATCTTCCCTATCCAATCTATCCTGAGCAACCTCTTTGGCAAGAGAATATGTTGGCTGTATGTTTACTTTGTAAGTCAGTCAATTTGTGTTATGGTTTATCTTTTGTTCCCTATTCCCATACCTATTCAAAGCTACCTTGATTTATCTATAATCTTGGTATGTTGCGATGCAGTACAGATTTGGGGCATAGTCATTGCTTTCTGTGTGCCATGTTTGAGGAATGATCTTCAGTATCTTTCTTAGCATTCTATTTATCTTGTGTGTGTTACGTCCTAGCATCTTACATATTAATAATTCTTCTTGCATTTACATGTATTGAAGTTTATTTTATGTTCAAGACTGGCTTATTCACATGTTCCAACAAGGTCATATTATGTCTAAGGGATCTAAGTTCAAACCACTTGCTTGCAGAGTCAACGTCCACGCACTCAGATATTACAGCACCTTGGTCTTTTATACCTTGGTGGCAAACTATCCACGTGCTATATCAAAAATAAGGATTGCTCTTTATAAACAAATGTGAAACCATTGCAACAAGCTCATCCATCTACCCATCCATTCATCCATGGCCTTATATAGTTTTCCAGCAAGGATCGATCAACAGTCTTTCTCTTATGTTCTCTCCTATCTCCTTTCTTCTATCTATCATCAACCCAACCTCGCCTATCTCCAACCAATCTTCTAGTCGAGCGTCAACATAGTTTTTCTGTCGCTTCCCTATCTTTCCTCTCGAGGGGGCACCCTACGCCAGCTACGCTGGGGCAACTACCTACACTGGGGCATCAGTAAATTGTATCACATCTTCAACAATCGTTTTCTTTGACGCAACGCTACATGCTGCATTGCATCAAAGAGGGGCAAAATGTAGACACCCTAAAATGACCGTGTCGTCAAATCACTGGCATTCCGTTATCTGTCTAATCACTTGCATTGCAAACATTAATTAAATAATCTAATTATTTAATTAATTATCATCAAATTCTTCTAAATCTCCTAAATTCAACATTAATTAAATAAATCCTCTTTATTTAATTAATTAAATCAAATTCCTCTATATTATTCCACAATTAAATAATTTTAATTATTTAATTTGATCATTATCCTCCTTCCAAAATTCACAGCCACATTAATTAAATATATCCCATTATTTAATTAATTCATCACAATTCTATCTTATCTACAATTAAATAATTTACATTATTTAATTAAATCAATTGTTCTTCTAAATTTAAATAAATCAAATCAAATTTATTTAAATTATCTCAATCCTCTAAAAATAAATAAAATCAAATATTTTATTTATAATCTTCTGTTCTTCCAAAATCATGCACAACAATTAAATAAATTTATTTATTTAATTTGCTTTTCAAATCTTCTAAATTAAATAATTCTAATTATTTAATTATTTCTTCCAAAATATCTTCTCTAAATTTAAATAAATCAATTATTTATTTAAGTTGCTTTTTCTTCTAATTTGAGTTATCTTTAAAATAACTCAAGCTTTTTTGCTCATCAATTAAATATTTCTATATTTAATAAAGCAAAATATCTTCTATTCTCATGCAAATCCCTTCTTCTTGTTTTAAATCACTTAACTGATCGCTTTATTCTTTTAATTGATTTATCTCTTCAGTTAACTCATTCTTCTATTCTTGATAACTCCTCTCATGCAAAAGCAAGCAAGACACATGTCTTCTTCTCATTCGTTGCACATTCCTCAACTTATCTCCTCCGTTGATTCTTCTGAATTATCTGGACCGTTGATCGATTTTCCTTGAAATCTATATAAACCCCCCTCATCTCCTTCATTACCTCCCTCTCTCTTCGATTTTATTCTCAGGCATACTTAACAGCGCTTTGAGCATACAATGATTCGATTGAGCACTCTTACGATCTTTTGACATTGATCTTCTTGAGCCACTTTACGATCTTTTAACATTGATCTTGGCGCCACCTTTACGATCTTTTGACATAGATCTTCTTGAGCCATTTTACGATCTTTTAACATTGATCTTGGCACAACCTTACGATCATTTGACATTGATCTCTTGAGCACTACACTTGCTTGTTGCAGCTATGGCTTTGCAATTTCATTGAGCAATTCTACATTCAATCCAAAGGAAACAACACAAATTTCGGTAAAAGTCTTTATTGCATTGATTATTTGTCATGGCTTTTATTTAAATTCGTTTTCTTTATGTTATTGGGTTCTTTGGTTTTATTTAGTTTAGAATAGATCAATTTTCCATATACACAGATATCATAAGAGATAAGTATGGCAATCATATGGATATATGTAAATTTCAAAAACATGTAACATATAAACACCATAAGATGTAAACACAAAAAGCATATGGTCATGATAATATAATAAACATGTAAGAGTGATATCATAAGTATGTGTAAGTATTAGGAGCATAATAAAGATAAGCATAATAAGCATGGCATGTAGATAGTATAAGAGAAAGACATCATAAACATGAAACATAGGAAGCATAAGAATAATATATAAGCTAATGGCAAACATGGGAAAGCTTAGGTGCTAATCATGGAACATAAGAACATGTAGGGGAAAACAAGGCATATAGGAAAGTGTAGGAATAATACATAGACGAAGCAAAAGGAAATGTGCCCCCAAGTGGTGTAAATAAAGCATAAATCATAATATAGAAGTGAAATTAACATATGATATGTATAGAAAACATGGCATGAATAAAAGGCCAAAGTGTAAGGACACATATGAGAAAAAGAGAAAATGTTGAGATAAAGAAGAAGATGAAATGAGCATAGGATATGTACAACAAACATGGCATGAATAAAATGACAGAGTGTAAGGACACATAAGAAAGAAAGAGAGAATATTGAGATAAATAAATAAAGAACAAGGATTCTTAAGGTCTCAACCACTAAAATTAGAGTGATTACTATTCAAGAGCTCATCCAAATCCCAACAATTAGCATCATGTTCTATATCCTCAAGAAAATGACTTTCATGATGATAAGAAGTGGCACTCTAGTAAAAGTACTAGAAATAGGTACAATTGTTGATTTATTCATCTTTACCCAATGTTCCTACTTCTTAAGAGGTGGCTACATGAATAAATTATGAATTTTCTTAACAATAACATATTTCGTATTTACCCATGAACTAGTGACCTTAGGATGAAACGTCAATTTTTTGTACATGGTTCCTTATTCTTATCTTGCTTCCTTGGTACATGAGTTTGAAGGCATACATACATACAAACCTTTATTCTTAAACATTGTAAACATGGAACTTGAGATTCCTTAGGCCTCACCATTACTTTAAATGCCTTAAAATAATAAGGTGCATAAATAATCTTAGATTGAAGCATAGTAGGCTTTGTAGGTCTAATAAAATTCTTATTATTTTCTATATTTTGTCCATCATTGTTCTTCTTTGTGAAAATTATATAAATCATGTATATCATCCTTATGCTCATATATATTCCTTAAGGGTATTCACAAATGTATCCAAAGTAAAATGAATTAAATCATGTATAGTGGTTTATATTGAGCTCTATCAACCTTAACCACTTTTCCTTCATGAACAAATTTAAGAGACTAGCATAAAATAGAAGGAACTACTTTGTAGTATTCTATCTATAGTCTACCAAGAAAAGTATTAAATCTATCCAAATATGGGATGACATAACATAGCACTAGAAGCTTCTTAAAACCAAATCTTAGATATTGAATTATGCAACACATGGTCTTAATCAAAATACCATTAGGCATTTTTAATGAAACACCTAAATGTACATAATCCTACTACTAGATATGATGATTAAATGGAAGCTCTTCAATGCATTTCTTAAACTAACATGTAGGATCAATGAGGAAGTAACTAAATGAAGAGCCACTGAAATAGTTAAGTAAATATAATGGACCATAATAATTATTTTGAGGGATCTCATCATTGGAAATGTAATCAATATATTATAATGAGAAGAATAAGATGTATCTCTATGATGTATCGTACCAATAAAAGCATATGTATGTTATTATGTGTGAGAATTATTATAACAGTCATCCATAAAATCTCTATCAACATGTGCCTAATCCATAGAAAAGGATCTTGTTCATGATATGCATCAACATTATTAGAATGGATAGGAAATGGATTAGTATAAATTTTCAATTTATAATTAGAGAGAGAAACTAAAGGATTGCCCCATAATTGATACCTTCTGCATCAATCATGTTATTTTCTATCAAATCTCACACTTTATGTGTTCAAGCCACACCATTGAGTATGGTGACCATTAAATTTAGTTACAAAATGTATTCTCATTATAATTCTTAAGTAGCCTTCTAGCTAGATCTAATGAATAGGTAGGTGGAAGAGTAATCAAATTAGAGCTCAATAAACATTGAAGCTTAGATACCAAGGGCTCTTGTAACATAAAGTTTTTGAAAGTATGAGGCTTAAAAGAAGGAAAAGTATAATTATTAGAAAAGTGATGTGCACTATTCTTTTTGTCTCTATGATAATTACCCTTTAAAAAATTATTAGATTTTTGAAACTTTGAAGGGTAAGAAGATGTAGAACAACCATGAGAATACAAACCATACTTAATCACATTAGAGGTAAGAAACTATTGGAGTACATGACCACTGAGAGGGGGGGTGAATCAGTGGTCTAAAATCCTTAAAACTATTTCACCTTTTAAATTACAAGACAGACTGAGAGAGACTTCAATAATCTATCAAACACATATGCACAATATGATGATGAATAGTATGAACAAAACCTTAAGAACAAAACATTAGGACATTCACACATAGAGGCAAATAACATAAATGACAACACATGTTTTTGATGAGTGGAAAACCCTCATAGGGATAAAAAATGACTCTAAAAATTGCCTCACTGGCTTAATAGAATCTCACTAATTACAACAATTGTCTCACTAACATACATGCCTCACTGGCAACAAACAGGTCTCACTGACCATGCAAGCCTCACTGGATACTCAATAAAATCTCACTGGTTACTACCTCACTGGCATGAAAAGATTGTCTCACTGACATGAATATCAAAAGTTTGAAAGAATAAGCTTATACAGAGGGTTACTCTATTTCTTGATAAATTGCTGCTCAATCTCCTTATTATTCAATTTGCAAAATTCATTTCCCCTAATCACTCATATCACAACATTGATTTATCAAACAAAACCTCTATCTCCCAAACATATTTAGTCTTTGCATAAGCATCTTCTACTTGTATTCAATAAGCTTCCCACCCTTACAACTTCAGCCAAAATATTTCAATCTGCAATACAATTTTTCTTTGTCTCCAAAACAAAAACTTCCACCTTTACAAGATCCTTAATGCAATCTCTAAATTCTTATCTTCATCATATATCTTTTATCATGAAACTGCTTCAACCACAATCCCTATTTTCACACAAATGCTCTCTTAACTAAAATCAAAATCATATCAGTATGTATCAATAAATCTTCTATTTCACCTGCAAAGGTATGTATCTGCATCCTCTCTTTTATTAACAGCAACTGCAAAAGTATTATCTTTTTCACAATACCCTCTTTTCACATTCCTAAAACAAAACTCTTCATATTCTTCCTTAAAAAGAACTACTCTTCCCTTTTAATCTTCAATGCTTGAAAGGGATCTAAAATAGAAAAAAAATCTTCTTAAAGCAATTTCCAATAAAAACTCTCAGAAAACTTTGCCTTTTGAAAGGCTAAACATAGCCTTAAAAAATCTCTTCATTGCAGTTACAAAGAACCTGATGTTTCACTACACATCAAAGTGTAGGCTCAAAGAAGGAGGTCAAAGTTTAAACAACGGCCTTTGATCAGTCTTTCAACTTTTAAAGAGAACCGTCGATTAGCTTTTGGCTCCCACTCACTTGGAAAGAGACCGATGCCAATGGTAAAGTGGTTTGATGAGGCCAGTCACCATGATGTATTAATACCCCTCTAGTAGGTAAGCTTTAGTGAAGTGACTTGCAATTGCAGGTCAACACAAAATCATAACATAAAGTGCATGACCCTTGTGACAGTTAGGTATAAGTATGCTTTGAAGTTTATTTCATAATGTTTTAAAACATATAATTTAAGGTTTAAGAGGTTTTTAGGAATTAATAAACCCTAGATTCAAGAATGCACAATGTGATCCCTGTCTTTCCTCCAATGAAGATGAAGTCTAAACACTAAACACATGATAATATGACAATCCAAAGAAGATGAAGTTTAAACTTCGTGCAACCTTCATTTATACTACAAATACACCATGGAATGTAAATAACCTTTGAGATCTTTATTAAGCTGTGACATTTTGTCATGAAGTAAGAAGCATTGTCTTATTCTGAGTCATCTGTCTTGAGGTATTCATTATCAACAACTTGGACATACTTGACAAACCACAACTCTTGAAATAATGACACCACATTTATTCTTTGAAATGGATGATAATCATTGAATCAAAGCATGAACATCATCACCATGTCTCTTACCTTGCATGATCAAAGACAAAACATGAGCATCATATCATGAACAAAGAATGAACATATATCAACTTTGAGAAACATCTCAAAATTCCCTAAAAGTCAAGAATCATGAGCATCACAACATGAAGCATGGACCTCTATCATGAATGTCAACATAACATTAGCATAAGATTGTCACCAAACATCTTATTATCAACACTGTATCATCTCAGCTACTAATTATGACAAAGTGAGATCCTAAGATCTTACATGTCCTGATTGCAAACATGAGCTTCAAAATGAACACCTCTTATCTTGAACAACACACTGAGCAAGATCAACATCTGACATGAAGTATGAACCATGTGAATTGAAAGCATGTAAGCATGTGGTCTGAACCAATAAACTAGAAGCATGACAAACAACATGACTGATGAAGCATGAGAATTTTGTGAACTTTGCAATATGATGTATGAAGATCATGACAACTCAATCTATCATTACAACCTCTAACTAGCTATGACTTTGATGTATCTGCATGAGTGATCATATGAATATCTCTCTGATCAACAGTGACAACTAACTTTACATCAACAAGTCAACACCTTTTTGACATCAATGACAATCAACCTCCATCAATCTCCCCCTTTGACATTGATGGCAAAACTACATGATCCTCTCCCTCCCTCCCTCCCTCCCTCCCTCCCTCCCTCCCTCCCTCCCTCTCTCTCTCTCTCTCTCTCTCTCTCTCTCTCTCTCTCTCTCTCTCCCCTTTTTGACATCGAATGACAAAGGCTATTATCTCCCCCTGTGAAAAATAACTCATATACAACATTAACAAGAGACTAGCAAACTATGCTGATATCAATCAACTGCCTACCTACTTGTTGGATCACAGGCACTATTACTGACCTTGTTATCTTTTTAACTATACCAACCATAATGATTCCACAATAAATATGATTATTAACCTTGTAAGCATTTGACCAAATGCATATGATCACTATCCTTGTAAACACTGCCATGTGATCAAAATCACAGCCAAGAATTGAGATACCACCTACCCAAATTATTGATACCACTGGTCTCTATCAAAATATTGAAGGCACTGATCACTGAAATGAATGATTATGGTGCAGTCACGGTAGGAGGGTTCATAGAATGAACTATCTAGACCATGTAGCAAGAGTAAACACAATGAAAACAACTCAAGAAATGGAACAAATGTAGATTTAGTCATTTAGTATATCAAAGAATTCAAATACAATCTGGCTGGCAATATGCAGGATTACAATTAGGGCTCACATGCCTGATTACATACATGCACAAGATAAAGCTTTGAAGCTTCTTCACACGAAATCTAAACTATCAAATCTTTCTTATGTGAATATCTTGATAACTATTTTCCTAAGGATCTATTACATCAATATATATCATTTTCAGACCAATAGATTCCTTCGTGTCAGCCAAGGAAGGTCACAAACTCCAATGAAGAGTTGTAACGTGTTCACAGATAGGTCAGACCTAAATGCATAGAACACTTCCTCAAATGAATGAAACAATGTACAGACCCTTGGGGAAGGTCGGCCATGAACCAAAGGACATTGAATGATATGTCATTGAGATCTGCAAGTCAAGAAATGATCTACAAGCCTTCTCCTTCAGCTGATTATCAGGAACTATTAGAATGCTCTGCTCTAAGAAAATAGTCAACTTCTGATAGCGATATATTTCCAGTGACTGATCCAATTATTTTGAATTCTTGATATGATGTAGATGAATGAATGTAGATGCCAAGTCTAGATCCACAAGATGTGAAATGCCAAAACTGGACCACAAGCTGAACTACTTATGACTAAACTGCTTGAACTGAACTAGAAAATGAAAGAACTAAAATGCAAACAAACTGAGATGCAAATGTTTTTTGGTTGATGCAAGATTACTCTTGAACTAGCGATGCTCCTGCATCAGACATCTGGGGTTATTGAAAAAAAGTGAGTCCCTCACTTTGCTGGGGATAGGGGAGAACCAATATGGTCCACCTCAGCTTGAGAAATCGATGCTAAATCTTCTTCTGGTCTACCTTTCCACTTCACAAGATATTCTTTGTATTGTCTTCCTCTAGTGCTGCGTCCAACTTTGCTGTCCAAAATGTCTTCTATTTGCTCCAGTGCTTGTTGTGGTAACTGCTTCTTCAAGTCTTCTGCCATGTTGTCACTGAACTCTGCTTCATGGTATTCATAAAGATCTGCAATGTTGAAAATAGGTGAAATAGCCAATGTCTCCGATAGCTCCACTTCATATGCATTTCCTGAATCAAATTTCCTGAGTATCTTACAAGGTCCAAACTTCTTCATCTTCAACTTGCTATAAGTCCCAACTAGAAATCTTTCTTTTCTCAAGTACACCATCACTTCCTCTCCAACTTCAAATTCCTTGTCTTCTCTTCTCATTAGCCTTGTCTTTGTACTTACTATTCATATCCTCCAAATGTTTCTTCACATGGTCTACAAATTCTTCTGCTTTTGTACTCCTCTTTTCTTCTATACTGATGTCCCTCAATTATGCAACTCCTCTAGGGTTCACTCCAATAACAATCTCAAAAGGTTTTCTTCCAGTACTCCTATTTACTAAATTATTGTATGCAAACTCTGCTTGTGAAAGTATCAAATCCCAACTTCTAGCTTTGTCTCCAACCAAACATCTCAACAAGTTTCCCAAACTCCTATTCACTACCTCTGTTTGTCCATCTGTATGTGGATGAAAAGTTGAGTTGAACTTCAAATTTGTCTTCATCTTCTTCCAAAGTGTCCTCCAAAAGTATCCAACAATCTTTGTGTTTCTATCTGAAACTATACTCTTAGGTAATCCTTGAAATCTTACAATCTCTTTGAAAAATAGGTCAGCTACATGCACTGCATCAGTTGTCTTCTTACAAGGTAGGAAATGAGCCATCTTTGAAAATATGTCAACCACTACAAATATTGAATCATGTCCTCTCTGTGTCTTAGGCAATCCCATTACAAAATCCATGCTTATGTCTTCCCAAGGTCTCTTCGTAACTATCAAAGGTTTATACAATCCGGTGTTCTGACTACTCCCTTTTGTAACTTGACAAACTCTACAACTCTGCACAAATCTCCTAGCATCCTTATGTATATGAGGCCAAAAGTAAGTTTCACTTACCAAACCCACTGTCTTGTTAATGCCAAAATGTTTTGCTAATCCACCACTATGCTTCTCCTTGATCAAATTATCCCTCATTGAACTTCTAGGTATGCACAACTGACTTCCTTTGAATGATATATCTTCTTGAATGAAATAGTCTAGCCACTTACTCCTATCTGTCACAATAGGTTCCTTACATGCTTTCCAAGGTTTTGCAAAATCAGTGTCTCCCTCGTACATGTTCTTCAATTCATCAAAACCCAACACTTCAACTCTCATTTCTGTCAAGAAGTTTCTTCTTCTACTTAAGGCATCAGCAACTTTGTTTGATTTTCTACTCCTATGCTTCAACACAAAAGTATAACTCTGCATAAACTCTACCCACCTCATATGTCTCTGATTCAACTTACCTTGACTATTCAAATATTGAAAAGCTTGATGATCTGTATACAACACAAACTCCTTAGGCAACAAATAATGTCTCCACTTCTTCAAGGCTTGAATTATGGCATAGAACTCTTGATCATAAACTAAATATCTTTTCCTTGCATCATTCAACTTCTCACTGAAATACGCTACTAGTCTACCTTCTTGACTTAACACTGCTCCAATCACAATTCCACTTGCATCATAATCAACTTGAAATACCTTATTGAAATCCAGTAATGCCAAAAGAGGTTGCTCTATCACTTTCTACTTCAACAACTCAAAACTTCTATCTGCTCCTGATGTCTACTTGAAATCTTTTCTATCACCTCTCATTGTCTCTGTCATAGGGTTACAAACTGAATTGAAATTTTTGATGAACTTCCAGTAGAAACTAGCCAAACCATGAAATGATCTAACCTCTCCAATGCTCTCTGGTGTAGGCCATTCAATAATTTCTTTCACTTTCTCAGGGTCCATCTTCAATCCTTCTGCAGAAATCACAAATCCCAAATATACCAACTCTTCCTTCATGAAACTACACTTCTTGATGTTTATTAGCAATTTCTCCTCTATCAATCTCTGTAAAACTTGGCTAATATGCCACATATGTTCTTTTGTTTTACTGAAAATCATAATATCATCCAAGTACACAATCACAAACTTACCTAAGAATTTCTTCAAGACTTCATTCATCAATGTCATGAAAGTAATCGGTGCATTTGTCAATCCAAAAGGCTTCACTAACCACTCATACAATCCCTCATTTGTCTTAAAAGTAGTCTTCCATTCATCTCCTTCTTTGATTATGATATGATGGTATCCACTCTTCAAGTCTATCTTTGTGAAATATCTTGCTCCACTCAAACAATCCATAATATCATCCATCCTAGGTAAAGAAAATCTATACTTAACTATGATCTTGTTTATTGCTCTAGAGTCAGTACACATTCTCCATTCTCCATCCTTCTTCGGTGCAGGCATTGCAGGTACTGCACAAGAGCTCAAACTTTCTCTGATCAAACCTTTCCTCAACAACTCTTGTATTTGTCTATTTAGTTCTTCATTCTCTGTCAGTGTCATCTAGTGTGCTACTTTGTTAGGCAAACTTGCTCCCGATATAAGATCCATGTGATGACTGATACTCCTTATAGGTGGTAATACATCAGGTACATTATCTGATATGATGTCTTCATACTCTATCAACAACTCTCTTATTTCTTCTGGTTCAGTTTCTTTCTTCACTACTTTAGGTTTTTTAGGAATCAAGGCATAACACATACTTTCCTGTTTCAAACCATCCAAAAATTTCCTTCCATTTACCAAACAGATTCTAGCATTCCCACATACCATATCTTTAGGATCATCTTCTAAAGAAATCAAAGTAATTCTTTTCCCATTTTCTATTATAGTATATGTATTCTTTCTCCCATCATGTATAGCTTTTCTATCATATTGCCAAGGTCTACCCAACAAGATATGGCAAACATCCATAGGCATAATATCACACAAGACTTCATCATGATAAGATCCACTATGAATTTCACCAAACATTGTTCACTTACTAGTACCTTATGATCACCCTGAATCCATGCTATCTGATAGGGCTTAGGGTATTTCAATCTTTCCAACTTTAGCTTAGTCACCATCTCCTTTGAAACTAGGTTATCTGAACTACCACTATCAGTTACAACTTTACAACACTTACCTCTAGATTTGCATCTAGTTTTGAATAGACTTTTCCTCTGCGATGGTTCCTCATTTTCCTCTATTTGAAATAGTACTCTCCTCATCACCAATGATTCTCCTTTCTCAGGTTTACCAACAGAACTGGGTGATTCAATAGGTTCTTCTTCAACATAGGTTGCTCTTCCACTATTTTCTGTCCTCTTATTTGTACTACCCTAATTAATTCAAATGCTCTATGTCCTTCACCTCCACACTTGAAACAAGTACCTTTGAATGTCCTCTTATCAAATCCTCATCCTTCTCTTCTATATCCTTCATTCCAGTATGCACTAAGGTTTCCTCTCCGGTAAAACTTTTTGTCATCTCTCTGGTAAGCATTGTTATCTCTATCATCCTTCCTAACTGGGCTGTCAAACTTGTTTTGCTCCACAAATGATCTATCATATATGGAAAAAGTTTTACCTCTCTAAAATTTACCTCCTCTGCCTCTCTGTCTTTGATCATGCTTCTTATTCGGCTTCTCTTCAACTTTCAAGGCAAACTGATATGCTTCTTCCAAATATGTCATCCTTACTAAACTTAGTTCTTCTTGAATGTTCAATCTTAACCCATTGATGTATCTTGCCACTTTCTCCTTGCTTGCTTCACTATGTCCTGTTCTTATGATCATCTTATGAAATTCTTTAGTGTACTCCTTCACAAATTTCTCCTTCTATCTTAGGTTTTGCAATCTTTTCAACAATTCCAACTCATAGTCAGCAAGTATGAAATAATTTTTCAACTTTGTCACCATCCGGTCCCATTTTGTAATCTTTTCTTTTCGTCTTCTATTTATTTCCAACTGAACTTCTTTCCACCATATAGCGGCATGTCCTTTCAACTTTATCTTTGCAAATTTCACCTTCTTTAGATCTTCAATTTCTTCATATTCAAAGTATTCTTCCATATCATTTATCTAATCAATCAATTCTTCAGGGTTCAAATTACCAGTATGGTTCAGTACATCAACTCTAGGTCTCTTTCCAATCTTTGAAATAGCTTGCAACATTTTTATTTGATCCACTTCTTCTTCTTCATTACCTTCTAGGGTTTTGCCAGTTTGTTCAGTAGATTGAAATTCTTCCTCATCATCGCTTTCAACATTAGGTCTCAGTGTCAATCCTCTTCACCTATCTTCTTCAATAGCATCCAATTGAATTCGCATCATTCTCATCAATTCCATCATCTTATCCATTCTATTATCCATTGTACCAACAGGAGGAACTCTCCACGGTGGCATCTTCCTAGGATCAAGTGCAAATTGCCTTAGGTTCAACGATTGGGCTACAAGTGACAAATACCTCTCAATCGGCCATCTGCTTATAACAAGATATTATGGAATCTCCTTCACCAGTTCACTCCAAAGAATCAAACTTTTGCTTTGATACCACTTCGTGCAATCACGGTAGGAGGGTTCATAGAATGAACTGCCCAGACCGTGCAGCAAGAGTAAACACAATAGAAACAACTCAAGAAATAGAACAAATACAGATTCAGTCATTTAGTATATCAAAGAATTTAAATACAATCTGGCTGGCAACATGAGAGCTTACAATTAGGGCTCACAGGCCTGATTACATACATGTGGAAGATAAAGCTTTGAAGCTCCTTCACACAAAATCTAAACTATCAGATCTTTCTTATGTGAATAGCTTGATAACTATTTTCCTAAGGATCTATTACATCAATATATATCATTTTCAGACCAATAGATTCCTCTGCGTTGGCCAAGGAAGGTCGCAAACTCCAATGAAGAGATGTAACATGTTCACAGATAGGTTGGACCTAAATGCATATAAAACTTCCTCAAATGAATGAAACAATACACAGACGCTTGGGGAAGGTCAGCCATGAACCAAAGGACATTAAATGATGTGTTATTGAGATTTGCAAGCCTTCTCCTTCAGCTGATTATCAAGAATTGTTAGAATGCTCTGCTCTGAGAAAACAGTCAACTTCTGATAGCGATATCTTTCTGGTGACTGATCCAATTGTTCTAAATTCTTGATATGATGTAGATGAATGAATGTAGATGCTAAGTCCAGATCCACAAGATGTGAAATGCCAAAACTGAACCACAAGCTGAACTGCTTCTGACTGAACTACTTGAATTGAACTGGAAAATGAAAGAACTGAAATGCAAACAAATTGAGATGCAAATGTTTTTTGGTTGATGCAAGATTACTCTTGAACCAGGGATGCTCCTGCATCAGATTACCATAGTGAGTAATCACAAAGAAGTGTAAGAACATTGTCCAATCATCAATTGTCACTTTGTATTGCCATAGTATTCAACATATTCAAGATAACAGTAACACAATCACTTTGCATATGAGACAAGCTACTGCAAACCATTGTAAAAGACAAACAACAATGTTCTTAACTATCATATTAGACACCTCTGACCTCTTTCTATCTTTTAATGATATGACTATCATAGGATCAATAAATGTTGATTTTGTCCTCTATCCTTTGTGAGTATACAGTTAAGACATTCAAGTGTCAAAGAATACATCTCATCATCAAGCTATCAGACATAGGGACCAAGAATAGTGATTATCCTTATACAAATGAAATACATGTCTACAAGACATTGTCAGTTCTATCATTATCTTTTCATACTCTCTATCTTTTGTTTATGCCTTCTACAACCTCCCACATGACTCATCACTAACTTCTTAGAATTTGATGACTATGAAGTTCTTTCAACATTCTACACTGCTACCAATATTGTTGTATTTAATCCATTTGAGATTTCTACAAATGACTACTTTTCTCAGCATACTGTCATACTATACCTTTTTCCATTTGTTGTCCTAAACTTATCTTGAAATCTCTGTCCTTATACATCTGCATATTGAGCAACTTGAACACCACTGTCATATTCTTTTTCACTTGCCAACTTCATTTTCTTGACTATCCACTATGAATACAAGTATATCACTGATTTAATGACTAATGACTGTCATGTACACTGTCAAGTTATAATTGTACTTATACTGTAGCATAGACAAATCACACCATTTAATGATATCATAGTCATAGAACATTCATAGAATTAGTTGTCTTTTGACTCACTGATACATAAGACTTCTAACTTTGTCATGGTTCTATTCACTTGCAAAAGACATTTACACTATTATGATGCAGATTTTATGACTATCATAGTGACTGTCCTGATAGTCCTTGTACAAACTAGTATAATCTTCAAGAAAAGATACCAAATAAGATCATCATAAAGATATCATCAAATCTCCCCCTCTTAAGCTTATGAATTCATGTTAACATCAACACTAGTATCTTTTGAGATCTCATGCACTAAACCTTTTGAAACTCCTTGAGGGTAAAAGATTGGACTTTGAACAACTCCCCCTATCCTCATGCTATATCTTATGCAACTAATGATGTGACTTGTGCAAGATGCACAAGTTTAGGATCTATCTTATCTTGGCTTTGTTTTAGTCTCCAAACTTTCGTAGGTTCTTTCTTTTGTTCAGGTTTCTTCTTCCAAACCTTTTTAGCCTCTTTCCTTTTCCAACTTTTCAAACCAAGTGATGCTTTTCTGCAACTATGTGTTTTGTGACCAAGAGAGTTGCACATATAACAAACTATATTGTAATCAAAATCAAATGACTGATAGTTCCCTCTTGACATCCTTTGAGCACTTATGTTGTGATTCCATGCATGATCATACCTTCCATGCATTCTACAGTTTCTTTGTATGTGACCAACATTATTGCACTTGTAACACACTGGATCAACATTAGATTGACTTCTTCTACAATCAACTGCTTTCTGTCCAAAATGATTACAGGTAAAACAATAACCAAAAAATGAATAATTATACTTGTACATATATGCTTGCCTTGCTGGAGCAGTTCTGAGATTTCTCCTTTGTTTGTGCATTTTGACAAACTCGTCTTTGGTTTTCATCTCAACTTCAGTCTTCACAGCTTGCTTGAGTTTTTCTTCTAAATCTTTACCATTCAACTTTGATGTTCCAGCAGTGAATTCAATCTTCTTTTTGCCTTCAAGAGCAGTAGAATGTTTATTCAGGTCTATCTTCTGCCTAGGAGTATTTCTGACTTTGGAACACTCTCCTTCTTCATAACCTAGACCAGTAGTGTCCTTATGATGCTTTTGTTTGCCCAACATTTCATGCAACTTGTTTGTGCTTTCTTCAAACTCCTATTATTTCTTGGAGAGAACCTTGAGACCTTCATAATCTTTTCTCAGATTGACAATTTCAGCCTCTAATTTTAGATATTCAATTCTTTTCACCTTAAGGTCAAATTTTGTTACATCTATTATTCTTTTGGCTTCCTCAATTTTAGTCTTTAGACTGATAATCAATTTGTCAGATTCATTAACATGACTCTTTAAGTCTATAATATGATTTCTTGCTTCTTCAAGTTCTAAAGAAACTTTTGTAAAATATGAACATACCTTGTCTTTGGAATCTTTTTCTTGTTGAAGTTGGTCTTCTAGTCTCTTATTCTCTCTTCTGAGTTGCTTGATTGTATTAAGAGAACACAAGAGTTCACTTTCTAAATTAACCTCACACTCATGTTCATCATACTCCTATTCATAGTCATCTTCACCCACAAAGAGATCTCCTTCTTCTGGATCAGATTGGACCTCATCTCCTTCAAGTGAATGTCTCCTTTCATTGTCACTTTCCTCAGACACCAAGCTATTCTCTCCTTCAAGTGCATCACCTTGATAGATTCTAATAAACTCCTTCCACACATCCTAAGTAGTTTTACATTGCATAACTTCACAAGAAACTTCATTAGATAACATGGACAGAATAGCCTTCTTTGCTATATGATTACATTCATAAGCCTCTTTGTTACTTCTAGTATTAGATGATTGAGAGGAAATAAAATACCCATTCTCAACTGACATCCACACACCATACCATAAAGAAGATAGATAAGCTTTCATTCTAATATAACAAATAGAGAAGTTTGAACCATCAAAGAAAAGAACGTCAGAAAACTCTTCCTCAACTTGTGAGACATTTCTATCAACTAATTGTAGATTACCAATTGAATTTGGTATAGATTGTACCTTTTGATCAGTATGTGACTTGACAGGGGTTTGTTTTATAACTTTTTGCTTGGCATCTTTTCTTCCTCTATTTCTTCTACACTTTCCCATGGTATTCCACTATTAGGACCTACCCAAGCCTGTTAGACTTCTATAGGGAACCTATGCTCTGATACCACTTGTTGGAGTACAGGACCACTGAGAGGGGGGGTGAATTAGTGGTCTATAATCTTTAAAACTATTTCATCTTTTAAATTACAAGAGAGAGAGTGAGAGAGTTTTCAATAATCTATCAAACACATATGCACAAGTAAGATGATGAATAGTATGAACAGAACCTTAAGAAAAAAACATTAGGACATTCACACATAGAGGCAAATAACATAAACCATAACATTTGTTTTTGATGAGTGGAAAACCCTCATAGGGATAAAAAACCACTCTGAAAATTGCCTCACTGGCTTAATAGAATCTCACTTATTACAATAATTGTCTCACTGACAACAAACATGTCTCACTAACCATGCAAGCCTCACTGGCTGCTCAAGAAAATCACAATGGTTACTACCTCACTGGCATGAAAAGATTGTCTCACTGACATGAATATCAAAAGTTTTAAAGAATAAGCTTATATAGAGGGTTACTCTGTTTCTTGACAAATCACTGCTCAATTTCCTTATTATTCAATCTACAAAATTCATTTCACCTACTCACTCATATCACAACATTTATTCATCAAACAAAACCTCTGTCTCCCAAACATATTTAGTCTCTGCATAAACATCTTCTGCCTGTATTCAATAAGCTTCCTACCCTTACAACTTCTGCCAAAATATTTCAATCTACAATATAATTTTCTTTATGTCTCCAAAACAAAAAATTCCACCTTTACAAGATCCTTAATGTAATTTTTGAATGCTTATCTTCACCATATATCTTTCATCATGAAACTGCTTCAACCACAATCCCCATTTTCATCACACAAATGCTCTCTTATCTAAAATCAAAATCATATCAATATGTATCAATAAATATTCTATTTCACCTACAAAGGTATGTATCTACATCCTCTTTTTTATTAACAGCACTTGCAAAAGTATTATCTTTTTCACAATACCCTCTTTTCACATTCCTAAAAAAAACTCTTCATATTCTTCCTTAAAAAAAACTACTCTTACTTTTTAGTCTTCAATGCTCCAAAGGGATATAAAATAGAAAAAAAATCTTCTTAAAGCAAATTGCAATAAAAACTCTCAGAAAACTCTGCCTTTTGAAAGGCTAAAAATAGCCTTAAAAAATCTCTTCACTACAGTTACAAAGTACCCAATGTTTCACTGCACGTCAAAGTGCAGGCTCAAAGAAGGAGGTCAAAGTTTAAACGACAGCCTTTGATTGGCCTCTCAAATTTTAAAGAGACCCGTCGATTAGCTTTTGGCGCCCACTCACTTGGAAAGAGATCGATGCCGATGGTAAAGGGGTTCGATGAGGCTGGTCACCATGATTTATTAATACCCCTCCAGCAGGTATGCTTTAGTGAAGTGACTTGCAATTGCAAGTCAACACAAAGTCATAACATAAAGTGCATGACCCTTGTGACGGTTAGGTATAAGTATGCTTTGAAGTTTATTTCATAATGTTTTAAAACATATAATTTAGGGTTTAAGAGGTTTTTAAGAATTAATAAACCCTAGACTCAAGAATGCACAATGTGACACCTAATAATGTGACACTTGTCTATCCTCTAATGAAGATGAAGTCTAAACATTGAACACCTGATAATATGACAATCCAACGAAGATGAAGTCTAAACTCCGTGCAACCTCCATTTATACTACAAATACTCCAAACACCATGGAATGTAAATAAGCTCTGAGATCTTTATTAAGCTGTGACATTTTGTCATGAAGTAAGCAGCATTGTCTTGTTCTGAGTCATCTATCTTGAGGTATTCATTATCAACAAATTATCAACAACTTGGACATACTTTACAAACCACAACTCTTGAAACAATGACACCACATTTATTCTTTGACATGGATGACAATCATTGAATCAGAGCATGAACATCATCACCATGTCTCTTACCTTGCATGATCAAAGATAAAACATGAGCATCATATCATGAACAAAGAATGAACATCATATAAACTCTGAGCAACATCTCAATTCCCTTGAAGTCAAGAATCATGAGAATCACAACATGAAGCATGGACCTCTATCATGAATGTCAACATAACATTGGCATAAGATTGGCACCAAACATCTTATTATCAACACTGTATCATCTCAGCTACTAATTATGACAAAGTGAGATCCTAAGATCCTATATATCCTGATTACAAACATGAGCTTCAAATGAACACCTCTTATCTTGAACAACACACTGAGCAAGATCAACATCTGACATGAAGTATGAACCATGTGAACTGAAAGCATGTAAGCATGTGGACTGAACCAATAAACTAGAAGCATGACAAACAACATGACTGATGAAGCATAAGAATTGTATGAACTCTGCAATATGATGTATGAAGATCATGATAACTCAAGCTATCACTACAACCTCTAACTAGCTATGACTTTGATGTATCTGCATGAGTGATCATATGAATATCTCTCTGATCAACAATGACAACTAACTTTACATCAACAACTCAACACCTTTTTGACATCAATGACAATCAACCTCCATCAGAAACTTCAATTCAACATTCTTCACATGAGCACCTAAGTTCATAAAAGAAACAATACTATTTAGATACACACTATCTCATATAGGTGGCAACAATCCTTAAGTAAAAATACTTTGTATCTTATCATTGGAATTTGATGATGTAACTTAGCACTTTAGGAATTAAATCTAATAATTTAATCATGTATGTACTCACTATATCCTTGGGCACACCAAAAAATTGAAATAGTAGTTGTAATCCTATGTTAACTTTGAAATTCTTAATAAATTCTTTGGCTAACTCTAAAAAAGAATGAATAGATTCATGAGGTAAAAGAAAAATCACCAAATAGAATAATCCTTCAAAGTATGTGAAAAAAAATTAGCCAAAACATTATTTATTTTATTTTCTAAAACTCTAACTCTTTTTCTAATTTTTCAAGTTAAACAAATAAAAGTTAATTTCAATACAAAAAAAGCTTGTAAATCTGCTATTGAAATACCTAGATCTAGGATTTGTAAACAATTGTACTACTAGTAAAGACTAATATCATAACATATAAAAGATAGAGGCCATCTCAATTGATATATTTAAAATTTACCTAACCTAAAACATCAATCAATTTTGACACATAATTTATGAATCTTGTTATAATCATCAAATCTAGGGTTTTAATTAAGTTGAATTCATCATTATATAATTAGAGCTAAAAGTTGCAAGTATTGAATTCATTTGTTGTTGCATAAAAAACCTTCAATACCTATAATTTTTATAATTTACCACCTATATAGCATAATTCATTGTGAATTGATTGCATATCAAGACTTCCATACCATAGGGTAGATTGAAAAGGGGACAACTACATAGATCACTGAGTTATCTTGCATAGCCATGAGCTAGTGATATAGACCTTAGAGTGGATTAATTCCTCCTATAAATTATTCACTTTTCATAAGAGGTGGAGGGATCTTGTGACTTTACCTAACCCATTGCTAAGTGTGTCAAAATGTCTTCCAACAAAACCCTTTTAGGAAAACCCAACCTCCAAAGCACACGCATAAAATGTATTATTCAACAACATCAATGATTACAATACATTCACAGTATATCCATGTGATCTTGAATAGGATCTTGACACTCTTTCTCCTATAGTGTGTTGGTTGTTTTAAATTCCCAACTTGATCTCAAAAGGGCAATCTAAAGAATAGCCATTTCTAATGACTAATTTGCCTTGAGGGATTGGCCAACGAACAAGAAAAATGGATTGAATCCTTTTTCCTGTGCACTTTAGGCTCTACAAGACCTGGGCGGGTGTACCCTTTGAATAAATGAGTATTTATTTAAGATCTAATACTATTTATCTTAAAATATTGTTTTCTAACAGATATGTTCTCTCTAAAATACCTAAAGAATTACTAATATGTTGAAATAATGGGCTAGATTCTCGTCTTTAACACAACTCTCTTGCAGGAGAACATTGGAATAACATTACAAAACTTAATACATAAATGGAACTTTACTTTGATTTTCAATATGAATGACCAAGGAGCTGTATCAAGACAATAGTTCTAAGAGATCGGTGCCTAGATCATGAGCTACAAAGTTAAAATAGATATAAATGAAACTAAATATAACAATATATTCCCAACTCATGTAAACACTGCAATAATGTATTACACTATCACACTTTGAATAGTTCAAAACAAATTCTACTTAGGAATCCCTGTAGACATTCACAACATTCAATATTCTCTTAAAGCATTAAATTTACTCCTTGAGTAAAAGCTATAAGAAGGATATTCTTACATAGGAAAGACTATGAAGATGAACAAAATGATCCTTGATCAATTTATATTCATAAATGAAATGAAGAATACAATTGTAGGAGACAATATAGCTTGAACTTTGACAATATATTTAAACTTATGAACTAGTACTGTCATACATAATTTGCAAGTACATCAAAGTCTATTCTCAAATAACAACTATGTGTACTGTGATACAAAAATTCTCCAAGATCCTTTGTCTAAGGCCCTAAATTCCCTTTTATAGAAACAAGGGAGCAAAACAAGCTTCAGGCCTTAAGAAAAGTGTCATTTTTTCATTTAACAAACTTCCACCAACTAGGAACAAGAATAACTGATCGTGGGGTAGATATTTTATAGGAGCAGAAGATGTTACATGTGCAGCCACAAACTAGGTTGCCTTAGAAGATGTGCACAGAAATCTGCCATAACAAACCCTACCACTCTTCTTCCACTCTCTCCACCTTCTCTATACTTTAACTTCTTGGAAGACCTAATGATGCAAAAAGTAGAAATCCAGTAAAGGACAAAATATTTCGTTGGAACTGATCCCACATTGATACTGAATGGATGAAAGAGACCAGAGAAGCATATTCCCATTTGAAAAAGGAATCAAATTATCAATAACAAATGTCAAATGTTACATCATTATACTTTATAGATCAGGCAAATTATTGTATTTCTCATCCCAAGACTTATATTGCTCTTTTGTAGGCCATTGAAATGCTAAAATTTTTCCTTTACTATGTATATACTTGTTATCATATTTTGCTAGTACTGATTTAGCTTCTCTCACAAATTCAACATGTTGGCATGTATCCTATAGCTTACTTACACTACTTCTAAAAAAATCAAAATCAATTCTATTGTCCTTACATATAAGGAAAGAAAGAATTGGAGTAATAGCCTCAAATTGAAAGAACCACATTTGATAAGGCTTAACCTCACCATCCTCCTTTTTAATCTTGAGGCATCAATCTTGTATTATCATTGTCAAACTTCCTAATCCTAGCTAATGCCTTTTCCTTAAGCTGGTTTACAAATCCTTGTAACTCCCCAGCTGCCTTGACTATAGTGTAGGTAGGCTTGATTTCCCTTGGGGGGTCAAGCTCATGGGCTGATCCTTTATACATTCTTAGTAATGAAGCAGTCCTTGGGATCCATCTTTAATAGGGGCATAGCTTGTTCCTTATCTTTAGCAATTTTCTTGATTTCCATTGATAACTTGTAGTAATACTTATGAACATTTTCTGTTTTTCCCAAAATTTTACTCGTTAGAAGTCTAAGCACATTTGAAACAATATGCTCATTATTTTGTTGTTGATCCTCCCTTAAGTCTGCAAAGATCTCTTCAAAAGCTTCAAGTTGCCCTCTTAATTCTTCATTCTCCTTCTCAAGATTAGGCTTTGGTGGTAGAGATGAAGAACTACTAGCAACCATGGCTCCCACATCTCTTACTACTAATGTCATTGAAGAGGGGGATGATGTTGATGCATGTTGTTGGTGTTGTTGCTCCTGTTGCCACTGAGCTTCTGATATTTTTAATTTATTGTACTCATGTAACACATGCATATGCTCTTCCAACAATTTATCATATTTATCCTAAAGTGCATCAGTAGTTACCTTACCGAATTTGGCAACTTCCACCACCATTGTTACTACCTCAATTGCAGGAGTGTCTGACACTCTCTTAACAATCAAACTTCTTTTCAAATCCTAATTTGGTTCAACGACCAATGGTTTGTCAGTATTAGGGGCCATAGCCCAAATTGCCAAAATTTCCCATTTTGGATTGAAACCTACACCAGATAGGGCTACATCAGCTTCATCTTTAGAGGAAAAGACTTCTTTATGCTACCTCTAATAGTGTCCAAGGCAATGTCAGAGGCTATATCCCATTCAAGAAGCAATATAATTCCACTTTTTCTGACCATACGCCTACCTTCTTTAGGAGTAATATCTTTAACCTCTACCCTCAACTGTCTTAATATTCTGTGTGACACTTGCAACTGAGTTTCTTTAGGAGACTTTGCCATTTCTTCTGCTAGTTTTTTGGCATACTCATCCTTTCTACATCTCCATAAGAAGTCAACAAATTCTTGAGATTTGATGAACTGGTCATTGGTGTAGAATCTCTAACAAGCCATAGCCCTCATATCATCTGCAATGTCCTTTCCTTTGATGATAATATTTGTCAGCCTATCCAAGGGTGGTTGCACATTTTCATCCCTCTTAGGAGAAGGCATTTCTTTATTTATATCATCTCCTATTATTTCAACCTCATCCTCCTCATCCATTGGATAATCCACTAGAGGGGACTGATCAATCTTTCTTCTTTTTGGAGATGATTCCCTTGGAGGTGAGTCTAAATCCACTATTTGTGCAGGGGGGAAATCATTTGCTGAATTGGTGGAGGAGATAGGGGAGGCTAAGTATGTGGGGGAGGCTGTTGAGATTGCTCCTTAATCACTACATTTTTAGCTCTTCTTTTGAATTTATATTTTAATGTCATATCACCTGGAGGCTGATATGATGGCCTCTTTTCTACAATAAGAGCCTTGCCCTTTTCCTTTTCCTCCTTAGAAACAACTTTCCCAATTACCTCATCAATATTGGTCAGAATTGCTTTAATCCTCGTAATTGGGTGTGTGATGCTTGCATATGCCCCCTTGTAAGAGGCATTCCTAGCCCTTTTCCTCTCCTCATATTTCTTTTTCTTTTCTTTGGTGCCTGGTAAATTTTTTTCACGTGACCGGTGATGCTGGCACGACATGCCCTCCGGTACCATGGGGATGGGGGAAACTAGACCTTGTGACCATCTTTACCACAACGGAATTACTTAGCCAATCAAGCCAGGGCCCCTGTCCTCCTCTCCTCATATTTCAAGAATGATGTCCATTTTACTTTTCTTAGCTCAAATTCTTTTTCATCACTACAATTTCTTATAACATCCTCAATGTCATAGGTGTAGTGGGCAAATGAGGATCTCTTTATGCTTTTCCTAAGGTTATTTATGAAACCCTTAGGATCAAAATTGCTTGCACATTCCTGCTTCATCACAAACACTTTGAGCTTATCATTCAATTTATCAAGATCTTCTCTATTCATTCTAAAATCAAAGAAAACTGTCAATAAAGGAAAGAAATAACCCTTTCTTTGATTTACCAGATGAACCATATCTGACTTAGTAAGTTGCCATATAACTTCCAGGAAGCCAACCCTCAAGGGTACAAATCTTGGTAATATATGGGGACACACTGGGCATCCATAAACTCTTAGAACTATGCAATTGGGTTGGAAAATGAAATCTCTCCAATTATGTCGAATCTCTAGAGTAGGTTTTCTCACCATAGGCCTCAAAAACTCTAGATCTAGCTTGGGACTCTGTCAATTGGTCATAGTAAGAAAGACATCACTCTGCCAACAAAACAATCTTTGAAGATAATGTAATTGGCCTCGAAACAATGCATGTCCCAAATGTTGTTAGGAACCCGTGTTTAGCCCTTCTCTTTACTTTGTCAGTATATTGTTGTTGGATGCATATACTTTGTAAGTCGTCCCATGAGTAGATTGTATTATCCCACATTCATGGGGAGCAATAGTTGTTTAGATTAGACTTAGTATATAAGTACGTGTTGAGGCCAATGAAGGCATCCACAAGTTTATTGTATTGAGCTTGCTCAAAGGAGGTTGCCCCCTCAAAGTGGCCTGCAATCAATAAATTCCTTTTGTGTTCTGCTATTTCTGTTATTTCGTGCATTTTTCATTATATTGTTGCAGGAGATTCCTCTCATTTGGTATCAGAGTGCTTTCTTGGGCTCGCTGGGTGGAATTTTTGCTAAATTTTTTTTTGCAGTGGCCTCCAGGTGCTGTGATTATTGTAGTAGTTCTTTTTTCTTTGCATCTATATTGTTCATTTCAATTGCAGGTTCAGATCAGGGAATAATCCCTATTCTCTTAACTGTGGGAAGTGCCTAGGCATAGCCCTAAAACTCATTGTGAGGAGTACCACAGGAACCCTGAAGTAGCTAGCACATTGAGAGGACCTGCCAGCGAAAAGGGCAACGACCCCTACCTAATTGACTAGTTCCCATCCATGAGGTAAACCAAGAGCTGTTGTTTGTGGCAAAGCGATTATCGGTTTTACCTAAGCCGTGGAGTGATGGGTACTGCCCCAATATGCAAGCCGTTAGACAACATTGGTAGCCGAGTGAATCCCCTGAACCTTTAGGAAGCTGAATACCAGGGGTCCATATCTATTGTTAGCTGGTAAATCATAGATTGCATCTGTCCAGAGCCGTTGCAGATCGTTTCCAAAAAAAAGTAAAAAAATTTCTATTTTTTCACTATATCTTCCTTGCTTTAGCTCTGTTTCCTCTAAAAATTCACTAGAACCCCTAAAATTCCATTCTACATATTTCCTTCCTTGAGGACCCTATCCCAAATTCCACTTATTAAAGCCAGAAATCCCATATTTGTCTATTTTTAGGGTTTACCATAACTTCTTCAATTCTCACCCAATTGCCTTCAAAATTTGCCATAGTGTTCATTTCCTATTTCTGCTCCTTTGTCCCTCTTGGACAAATTTTCCCATTCTTTCACCCCGCTTCTAAAATCCCCATTTTATGCTTCCCTGTCCCTCAGAAAGTGTCCAAAACCTAGTCAAACCCCAATTACCCATCAGAGTTTTTCCCAAATCCAAATTTTCCTTTACTAAAAAAGTTTTTGTTTTTGTTTTCCTATCCATTCCCAAAACAAACAAAAAAACTCCTAGTTATGGTTGTCACCCGCGCAGGAGCACAAAACATGGAGGATGAACATGCACCCCTCAAGACCAAACTCCAAGATCTGGATGAAAAAATTCTCGACCTTAATCTTCAACATTTTGCCATGAACAATAGACGGCAGCCAGAGTCTTCTGCAGACACTGGGTTCTATTCTTCCAGCAATTTTTGTGGGCCGAAGCTTGATTTTCCTCGCTTCAATGGTGATGATCCGACTGGATGGATATACCAGGCAGAACAATATTTCAATCTGCATAATACTTTTGATGTCAACAAAGTCCCACTTGCATCCTTTCATTTGGAACATGAATCCCTTCAATGGTTCCGTTGGTACATCAAGGCTCTTGAAGAGCCAAAATGGGTAGATTTTTGCAAACTCATTTTGCAACGATTTGGCCCTAGTGCTTTTGATGACTTCACAGGAGCACTCACTAAACTTCGCCAAACTAGCACTGTGAGAGACTATCAGACAAAATTTGAGAAACTGGCCAATCACACAGAGGGATTGTCTGATGAATTCTTTAGGAGTTGTTTTGTCAATGGTCTGAAGGATGCAATCTAATCTAAGGTTAAAATGTTCCATCCCAACACAATGATGGAAGCCCTAGGGTTGGCTAAGTTGGCAGAGGACAAGATCACAGCTCAACAGTGCTCCAAATCCACTTTTGTTCCATTCAAAAATATGGTTTCCCAAAGACTTCCAATCACGCCACCTCCTAGAACAACTCCTATCAAGCATTTGTCTGAAGCAGAGATGAGGGCATGTAGAGAAAAAGGGTTTTGTTATAATTGTGATGAGAAATTCACTTGGGGACATAGATGTGTTGAGAAAAAGTTCTCTCTTGGATGTGGATTCTCCACCTCCAATTGAAGTTTATGAAGATTCTTAGGATACAGTAGATGATCAGGTCGACATTCAGTAGCTGCCTGTTTATCCTCCTTCTCAGGAAGACCACCCAGCGATTTCTCTCCATGCTTTAGTAGGAGTCATCACCCCACAAACCATGCGGGTCAAGGGTTACTTCGAGAAGCTCCCTCTTACAATACTCATTGATTCTGGTAGCACTAATAACTTCATTGACCCTCGGATCACCAAATAGGCTAATTGTTTTGTCCATCCTTGCTCCATCTTTGAAGTCATGATTGCCAATGGGGGCACATTACCTTGCAAAGGGAAGTGTCGCAATGTGCGTATCTCTATTGGAGATTATAACCTACACTCTGACATGTTTTCCTTGCCATTAGGCAGATGTGATGTGGTTTTGGGTGCTCAATGGTTACACACACTTAGACCCATCTTATGGGATTTTTCTGAACTTTGGATGGAGTTTTCAGACAATGAGCAAAAACACACATTGAAGGGCTTACAACCAGGGTCTCTCAGCATCATTAGTTCACATTGCATGGAAAATCACCTTAAGAAGAATTCACATGGTGTCATCGCTCAGCTCCATTCCATTTAGATGCAACCATCCACAGTCTCCACTACTCCTTCGGATCTACAATGAATTTTGGATAGATATGCATGTGTCTATGCTGTACTAGTGGGATTGCCACCTTCATGACCAAAGGACCATCATATTCAGTTCCTTCCTAGAAGCGTTCCTCCCAACATCAGGCCCTACCACTACCCATTTCACCAAAAGACAGAGATTGAGATGCTCGTTCGGGACTTACTGAAGCAAGGTATTATTCACCCTAGTACTAATTCCTTTTCTTCGCCAGTTCTTCTTGTCTAGAAAAAAGATAGGTCATGGTGCCTCTACATTGACTTCCGAGCACTTAATCACACACACTCAAGGATAAGTTTCTGATTCCTATTGTTGATGAGCTTCTTGATGAGCTTCATGGTGCTCATTTATTCTCCAAGTTGGATCTTCATTCTGGGTATCACCAAATTTAGGTCCATGAGGATGATATCCCTAAAACAGCATTCTGCACGCATGATGGCCACTATGAGTTTTTGGTCATGCCCTTTGGCCTCACTAATGCTCCTTGCACATTCTAGGCATTGATGAATAAAATATTTCGTCCCTACTTGCAGAAATTCATTCTGGTCTTTTTTGATGATATCCTCATCTATAGTAAAACATGGGCTGAGCATCTCCAGCATCTGGATCTTGTACTACAACTTCTCTCTGATCATCATCTCTGTGCAAAATAGTCTAAATGTGTTTTTGAGCAAGAGGAAGTGGAGTATCTCGGGCATATTGTTTCAGCCCAAGGGGTTCGAGTGGATCCTTCCAAGATAGATGCCATGAAAAATTGGCCCATCCTCAGACACTCAAGAGCCTCCATGGTTTTTTGGGACTGACTAGCTACTACCACAAGTTTGTCAAGGATTACGGGAAGATTGCAGCTCCATTAATAGCTCTATTGAAATAGGATGCTTTTACATGGACACATGCTGCTGAGTGTGCATTTCAAAAACTAAAACAAGCTATGTGTACTACACCTGTTCTAGCTATGCCAGATTTTTCCAAGACCTTCACTATTGAGAGTGATGCTTGCGGCAATGGACTTGGTGTTGTTCTCCTTCAAGATGAACATCCCATTGTGTTCACCAGCAAAGCCATTTTAGGTAAACATTTAGTACTCTCTATATATGAGAAGGAAATGATGGCTATTTTGCATGCAGTACAGAAGTGGTGGCCATACCTATTAGGGAATCATTTCTGCATCAAGATTGATCACCAGAGTCTAAAATATTTCCTGGAACAACGGGTCTCCTCCCCAGCACAACAGAAATGGGTTAGCAAACTCATGGGTTATGACTATGAGATCACTTATAAGAAGGTTAAGGACAATATTGTGGCGGATGCTCTTTCTTGCACATTTGATGACCAAGCTTCTTTTTCAACTATTTCTATGCCTGTTCCAAATTGGTTGGAATCTGTCCAGCAGGGCTATGTCAATGACTCTTCATTATCCCAAATCATCCAACAGTTGGCCAATAACCCTTCTGCTATACCACATTACTCTTGGGATGGTGCTTCTCTGAGATACAAGGGTTGTCTAGTGCTTCCCCAGAGCACAGATCTTCAATAGGTTGTCTTCTATGAACTCCATGCTTCTCCATTGGTAGGGCACTCTAGGTTCCTCAAAACTTATGAGTGGGCACGACATAACTTCTTTTGGAAGGGAATGAAAAGGGCAATTCAACAGATGGTGGCTGAATGTGATTCCTTCCAGCATAACAAGGGTGAAATGATACTCCTTCTTGGATTGCTCGAACCCTTGCCCATCCCTACACAGATTTGGACAGATATTTCTATGGATTTCATTGAGGGGATCCCTAAATCTAGAGGGAAGACAATGATCTTGGTTGTGGTTGATTGCCTGTCCAAATATAGTCATTTTTGTGCCCTCAGCTATCCCTATATCGCATCCTCAGTCGCATAGATTTTCATGGACCAGATCTTTCGTCTTCATGGAATCCCTTCTTCCATTGTCTCAGATCGTGATGCAACTTTCACCGGTCATTTTTGGATAGAACTATTTCACCACACTGGCACCAAACTGAAGATGAGTTCAAGGTATCACCCACAAATAGATGGTCAGACTGAAGTTATCAACAAATGTTTGGAAACTTATCTTCGTTGTTTCACCTCATAACAACAGCATCAGTGGGCAAAGTGGCTCCCTCTCGCTGAATGGTGGTACAATACCTCCTACCACACTGCATCTAAAATGACCCCATATGAAACAGTCTATGGTCAGGCACCACCAGTGCTCCTTCCATACACTCCCAGTAGTTCACTAGTTCAGGCAGTTGACACGGTTCTTTGAACCCAAGATCAGATTCTTTGCTTTTTGTAGGAGAATCTTCTCATGGCAAGAAATCGAATGAAACAACAAGCCGATTAGTACCATTTTGAGCGCACTTTTCAAGTAGGTGATATGGTTTTTTCTTCATCTATAGCCATACAAGCAATCCTCCCTGAAACTCAAAGAGCATCATAAGCTGGCTCCAAAGTTCTATGGGACATATAAGGTTCTTCAGAAGATTGGGTCAGTTGCTTATAAGTTGGAGCTTCCTCCTTCTTCCCACGTTCATCTAGTATTTCATGTCTCTTGTCTAAACAAAGTTCTTGGCACCAACATCAGAGCACAAACTATTTTACTAGAACTAGATAATGAAGGATCCATCATTTTGGAGCCAGAGGTAATCCTTGACAGGCGCACTCATCAGCTTCACTCTTGATCCATCACAGAGGTATTAATTCAGTGGCACGGAATGCAACTAGAGGATGCTACATGGGAACCACTCCTTTAGATTCAACAACAATTTCCACATCTTAAGCTTTGAGGATAAAGCTTTTCTAAGAGGGAGGGGATGTTAGGAACCCGTGTTTAGCCCTTCTCTTTACTTTGTCTGTATATTGCTGTTGGATGCATATACTTTGTAAGTCATCTCGTGAGTATATTGTATTATCCCACATTCATGGGGAGTAATAGTTGTTTAGATTAGACTTAGTATATAAGTATGTGTTGAGGCCAATGAAGGCATCCACAAGTTTATTGTATTGAGCTTGCTCAAAGGAGGTTGCCCCCTCGAAGTGGCCTACGATCAATAAATTCCTTCTATGTTTTGCTATTTCTGTTATTTCGTGCATTTTTCATTATATTGTTGCAGGAGGTTCCTCTCAAATGTGTGTCCAACACTGGACTGGATGTGGGCTTCCTTTATTATCAACCTAGCTAACCAATAATCTTGGGTCCCAATTTGCTCTTCCTTCATACAGAAACATATGACACAATAAAGAAAACCACCAGAATTTCACTACTTCTTTTCCCTTCTTGATATATATTAACCCTTCATGTATTTTGTTGGCCAGGTAAGAAGCATAATCAAATTGCTAATTTATTGATACATGTTGAATATCGGCAGCCACATAAGTGTATGAAATAGGAATTCTTTCATCCTTGTTCTCCCCTAAGACCTGACACAATGCATAATATGTCATTGCAAAATAATTCTCAAAACTTTCAAGTCTGAAGGGCTCAGATTCATTTGGTGGAATTTTCATGTACATCTGTTATTATAATCTTTTTCTCTATGCCTAGGTAGATGTATGACTCTGTAACTGCTCTTATCTTGCAGGTATTTTCTTTTGAAAACATCAAGGTCTATGAGTGTACTAGCAGCCAAGTTGAGTCTGAAGATATTGGAGATTGACGTCTTACTAATTTCTGCCATGGGATGTCCCCCTGTATTTTTATCACCTTAGTAGTCTCATCATATCGGGATACCATAGCCTTAAGCAAGCCAATATCCTCAAAGAGATTTGTGACTACCAATTTGCCCAAGTCAAGGTTCCATACATTTGAGAACAGGGATGATGCATTCCTTTTGCCCCACCAATGGTGAAATAAATTCCACCCTATTACCGGGATGTCTACATCTCTACAGGCATGGAATCTATCAACTAACCCTTCATTTGATTCAGGGCCATGGACCTTAATCTTTTGGGCAGAAGAACTAGGGAGCTGAGCCACAAGGTCTTCATGCAAGGCCTTGCTTTGAGAAGAGGAGGCAACTTGGGCTTGGGGAGGGGCCATTATATAATTTAGACTTGAGAAACAAGGGTTATTTTTGTTGTTCTAGGGTTTTTCTTCTCAGACAATTTAGACAACAATTTAGACAGAGACTAGGGCAATTGAACATACGATGGTACCCCAAACTAAAAATGAAGTTTCAAAATGCAATTACAAAGCATTAGAAATCTCATAAAATTAACCAAATGCAGAGGATACAATGTATGGGGCCACAAACAACTTACTAGATTGTCACTCAAAAGACCTTGAGTTGATACGGACAGGCTTTGGACAACTGTTAATTTTCTTATCTTGATGCTCCAAATGCTTAGATAAGTCTGTAAAATACTTGAATTAGGGGATTTATAGAGAGAGCCATTAATTCCAGGGCTAAGAACCATCTCTTCCACCATTACTCTCAACTTGCATGAACCAGATTTCTCAATCACTTGTTCTCTATAGTTCTGAATGTGAGCCATTGATTACGAAATAACATAGTAGATCATACAACATTGATTTGTCAAAAATATTTGACCAATAAGAACACTCCAGTCTTAACCACCTTTATACTCAGCAAAAATGTGCGCCGTAAAAAAGCTGACTCCTCCATAGCCACATGGCAACTTTTCACGGTTTCACGGCCTTTAAAGAACCTTACTGAAACACTCCACGGAATGGTGGAAAGGCAAAAAAACACCCAACATGGCATCCATTTGAACACTTGGGATGATGACATGTCAAACCGTGCCACATGTCATCCTTCTACGCTTCCACACATTGATTGTGGGCCCATCCCATGGGCTCTGAGGAATAGCAGAAAGCTTGAAAACTTGCCATGTGAACCTTACGAGACCCACCAATGGGCCCTACGGTATAACTAGATCAAAACCTGCCACATGTCATTCTTCCGCACTTCCTTGGGCGACCCTTTAATTCATGAAAAACTCTCCGTGGAATGGCGGAACCAACCAGAGCATGCCACACAGACTTCCTTAATGCTTCCGGGACAAAGCAGGGTCAAATAAAGCAAATACTTTTAAAACAACCTTCACTCTACTAGGTAAAGAGGGGCCACATTTTTGCCAAGGGGGTTCTGGAATAAGACTTAGGCTTATAATGAATAAAATTTTGTGTTGGATAGTCCGGTAATGCATAAGGAAATGGCCAATAAAAGAACAACGCCCTAGACACCAAGTCATGACTTAAAGAACTGGCAACGAGTAACAAACAATCGACTACAAAATAGAACAAAAGTAATGTGAAGCTTGTATAAACCTTTGGGGTTTAGAGTTTTAGACTTAAAGACAAGATTTCTCAATATTTTCAACACTAAACCCTAACAAAGGATTTTTAGATTGATGCATGAGACAGGGCAAAAGTAAGGAGCCAAGGAAAATTTATCAGTCCTATCATATTGGAAAACTTGTAGCATAATCCTATAAAATACATTAAGTACATCCTCTATCCCATGCCTCCAATATATAGACTTAAGGAGGCATATAAAACCATCAAAAAATAATACCATGGGCCCAAACAAGGTCCCAAATTACCATGGTATGAATTCTCATGACCCTCATATGTGTGGAGTTATCCTAGAATAGAAAATAACTCTTACTCAAGCATCTTTGACTTCTATTATACAAGTTGGCATATGTAACTACCAAGCACTCCCCCATGAAGCACTAATTACATCTCATGCCCACTAATAATAGAAGATGCTCTTACAAGTCCACTACCTAACCCCCTATTCAAATCCTCATTACAAATAATATTTCCAAGCCCCTAGAGAATAATAAAATACTTACATATGTTCCCACCCTCACATGGGCATCCCATTTTCCCATTCCATGACTTTAAAAGATACATACATCATTTACCTGTAGAGTGAATAATTAAATTATGTAGACACTTAGGATATGCAAGGTGAATAGCATGTCAGAGTGAATAGTTTATCTATTCACTATAGCTTAAGTGTACTTAGGTTGATAAGGTTAGACAACATCTTGTCTAACTAAATGTGTAATCTTTTAGAGGTTAGACATTACCTAGTTATTTGGTAAACCTCATGTGCTTACCTTTTAAGGTTGGAAGACTTTCCATCTCACCTCAAAAGACACTTTGTAGTCATCTAACACTTGTCACACAAGATTGTTGGTTTGCACATTCTAAGTGATCCAAAGGTTGACACCTTATAGGACACTTGTCTACTTGTTTGTGCCACATCACGGAGCACTTGTCAATCCACGTGCAAGGTGGATTGCCTCTTCCATGCCTATATAATGAGGCATTCTAGTGCAATCACGGATGGAGGGTCCAGAGAATGGACTGTCCAACCATGCAGCTAGAGTAAACACAACAGAAAAAACACAAGAATAGATTCCAATGGAAGATTTATTGATTCAGTATCTCAGATAGTTAAAATATTCATATGCCAGTAACATGCGGATTGATATGGGCTAGCAGGCCTATCCCCTGATAGAATACAAATTACATGAAAGATATAGCTTTGAAGTGCCTTCTGCAAATCCACAACTAAAGACTAAGATTGTTCTATCATGTTCAATATCTTCCTAGTACGTCAAATGAATGCTTATATATCATCTCCTAGCTCAAAGAATACTCCATGTCGACATCAAGAGGTTTCAAACTCCAATGCATGAAGAAATGTGTAGGTTAGCCTACAACATGTGGTAATGCTTTGCAAATGGATGAAACATGCTGTAGTTCTCAACGAAGGTCTATCTGGTCCCATACCACCTTGTACAATGTTCCATTTGGCTCCACAAGTCACAGGAATGCTCCACAAACCTTGTATGCTCATACTAAATGTTGAATGCTCTATTCTGTTAGTTTTGTTGATGTTCTGATAGTGATAACTCTACGCAGACAAATCCAAATCTCATGAAATCTAAATATGATGAAGATGATATAGTGTAGAATCTAAATCCTACTCCATAAGTGGTGAAATGAAGATGTGGTAAAATGTGGTAGAAAATGTTGAAACTGCAACTGACTAAAATGCAAGAAAAAAAAGAAATCAAATGTTTTTGGTTGATGCAAGCTTTCCTTTCAACCTAGGATGCTCCTGCATCAGACACCTAGGGTTGTTTGTAAAGTGAGTCCCTTGCTTTATTGGGGCTAGAGGAAAACCAATGCAGTCTACCTCAACCTAAGAAATCCGTGATGAATCTTCCTCCAGTCTTCCTTTCCACTTAACCACGTACTCTTTATACTGCTTGCCTCTGGTGCTGCATCCAATTTTTCTATCCAAAATCTACTCTATCTACTCTAGTGGTTGCTATGGTAACTGATCCTTCAATCCAACTCTAGTGTTGTCACTTGATTCTCCCTCATGATACTAATAAATATCTGTAATATTGAATATAGGTGATATACCAAATGCTTATGGTAACTCCACTTCATATGCATTTACTGAATCAAACTTCCTAAGAATAATACATGGTCCAAACTTCCTCATCTTCAGCTTGTTGTATGTCCCCAGTAGAAATATTTCCTTTTTGAGATATACCATGACTTAATCTCCAACAAAGAATTCCTTATGTCTCCTTTTCTCATTTGCTTGGTCCTTATTCTTGTTGTTCATCTCCTCCAATTGATTCTAGACCTGAGTGTGTACTATCTCCATGTATCCTATGAATTCTTCTACCTCTGTACTTCTCTTGTTATCCATACTGATGTCTCTTAGCTCCACAACCCCTCTAGGTTGTACTTCGGTCACAACTTCAAATGGTGTCTTCTCTGTACTTCTACTCACTAAGTTATTGTATTGAAACTCTGCTTGTGGTAGAATTATATCCCAATTCCCTGCCTTATCTCCTACTAAGCATCTCAACTAAACTTCAGGTCTGTCTTCATCTTCTTCCACAATGTCCTCTAAAAATATCCTATGAATCTTGTATCCCTATCTGAAACTATACTCTTTGGTAATCCATGTAATCTCACAATCTCCTTGAAAAATAGGTCAGCAACATGTACACCATCATTTGTCTTCGTACAAGGAATGAAATATGCCATATTTGAAAATTTGTCCACTACTACAAATATAGAATCATGTCCTCTCTGTGTTCTTGGTAAACCTAATATAAAATCCATGCTTATATCTTCCCAAGGTATCTCTGATATTGTCAAAGGTTTGTATAATCTAGTATTCTGACTAATCCCTTTTGCAACTTGACAAACTCTACAACTCTAAACAAATTTCCATACATCCTTATATAGATGAGGCCAAAAATAATGTTCTCTCACTAAATCTATTGTCTTATCAATACCAAAATGTCATGTTAATCCTCCACTATGCTTCTCTTTGATCAAATTATCTCTCATTGAACTCCTAGGTATACACAACTGATTCCATTTGAACGACATATCATCCTGAATGAAATAATCCAACCACTTTCTTCTATCTATCACAACAGCTTCCTTACATGTTTTCCATGCTTCTGCAAAATTAAGATCATCTTCATACATGTGCTTAAGTTCTTCAAAACCTAGTACTTCTACCTTCATCTTTTTCAACAAGTTCCTTCTTCTGCTCAATGCATTTGCAACTTTGTCTGACTTTCCACTCTGGTGATTCAATACAAATGTGTAACTCTGCATGAAATCTACCCATCTCATTTGTCTCAGATTCAACTTACCCTAACTATTCAAATATTACAAAGCTTGATGGTTAGTGTACAACACAAATTCTTTTGGCAACAAGTAATGTCTCCACTTCTTCAAGGCTTAAATTATGGCATAGAACTCCTGGCCATATACTGAATATCTCCTCCTTGCATCATTCAACTTCTCACTAAAATATGCTACTGGTCTCCCTTCTTGACTTAACATTGCTCCTATCGCATTCCCACTAGCATCACAATCAACTTGAAATACTTTGTCAAAATCTGGTAATGCTAACACTGGTTGCTCTATCACCTTTTGCTTCACTAACTCAAAAATCTTATGTGCTCCCGATGTCCACTTAAAATCCTTCCTGTCACCCCTCATTGTATCTATAATTGGTGTGCATATATTACTAAAATTTCTAATGAACTTCCAGTAGAAACTTGCTAGTCCATGAAATGATCTTACCTCTCCAATGTTCACAGGTGTTGGCCATTCAACATTTTCCCTGACTTTCTCTGGGTCCATCTTCAATCCTTCCGTAGAAATCATAAATCCCAAATAAACTAGTTATGTCTTCATGAAACTACATTTTTTTGATGTTTATCAACAATTTCTCTTCTTTGAGCCTCTGAAGTACTTGTTTAATATGTTGCAAATGTTCTTCTTTTGTTCTACTGAAAATTAGAATATCATCCAAGTAGACAATAACAAACTTACCCAAGAATTTCTTCAAAACCTCATTCATCAATCTCATGAAAGTACTTGGTGCATTAGTTAATCCAAAAGGCATGACTAACCACTCATACAATCCTTCATTTGTCTTGAATGCAGTCTTCCACTCATCTCCTTCTCTAATCCTGATATGATGATATCCAATCTTTAGGTCAATCTTTGTGAAATATTTTGCTCCACTTAAACAATCCATGATGTCATCCATCCTTGGAAATGGAAATCTATACTTGACAGTGATCTTATTGATTGCTCTTGAGTCTGTACACATCCTCCATTCTCCATTCTTCTTCGGTGCTAGTACTGCAGGTGTCGCACATGGGCTTAAACTTTCTTTGATCAATCCTTTTCTCATCAGCTCCTGCACTTGTCTACTTAGCTCCACATTTTCTACTGGTGTCATCCTATGTGCTACTTTTTTTGGCAAACTGTCTCTAGGTATAAGGTCCATATGATGACTGATACTCTAGATTAGTGGCAATCCTTCTGGTACATTCTCTTATATGATATCTTGGTACTCTGTCAACAATTCAATTATGAAAAATGCTAAAATTGCAACTGACTAAAATGCAAGAAAAAAAAGAAATCAAATGTTTTTGGTTGATGCAAGATTGCCTTTCAACTTGGGATGCTCCGGCATCACATTCTTATGTAAATTTTTAAGTGAGATCAATATATAAGTTTATTCTCAATTAGGTTCATTAATATCATCAATTTCTTATCTCGTATTGTTGATTTCTATATTGTGAGAGTGTATATCAAGTTGTCGAGTATCGTTGGCTATTCCAACATTGTATCAGAGCCATGCTATAGACACACTCTCTATTTTGAAGGGATCTAGAAGTGAGGTGAAAATTGGTGCATCCTGGAGTGAAAACAAATCTCACAATCAAAATTGTAAAAAAAATGATTTTTTTTTGCAGAGATCACTTTGACCCCTGCAATTTTTTGTCACTTTTGTCAAATTTTTGGTCGATTTAGTCACATTTTGGTAGATCAAGTGGCCTATTTGGCCTCTACCAAGAGTTTTGGGTTGATTGCATTTTTTTTGTGTAGGTTGAATTTATTCCTTGTGTAGACCACGGCTAAAAAAGGGCAGCTCAAAAGAGGCATTTAAATCTTGTGTGGAAGGCTCGAACATCTCATTTTTTTTAGCAAGAAAAGCCTCATGGACCTGCATAGTGTGAAGGCTGATTTGGTGTCTAATGTGTAAAAAGCTAGTTCTAGGTGTTTGAAGAGGCATATGAGGTTGATTGGGGTGCTTGACTGAAAACCAACAAGGTTTTTTTAAAAACCTCTGCATTTTTTTTCACCCTTCATGGCATTTTTGAGTGCCCAAGGCATTACACCTATGGGAAGGATGTTTTTTCTCTTTATGTGAGAGTAGTTTGGCATGGAAGGGGCATTTTTTATTAGTGCTTTGCATTGTTTGGGTCATTGTTTCATTCTACAAATCAACGACTTCACCAGTGGACGCTTTGTTCCTAGTTACTATTTTGAAGAACCCCAAAGGTTGTTGTGCCATTCATGGCTCATGTTCTTCAATCTACGCTCATTGAAGGATTCAATTCACTTGTAGTCATTATTATCAGTTGTAGTTTTCATTGTTAAATTGTTAACTTTTTGTAACTGTCATAGTTGTTCTTCCTCTACATGCCACCATTTCCTCTGTATTGGCCACCAATGCCCTTGCACCTCTATTTGGGCATTTTGCCTTACATTTTTGCCTTCAATCTCTTTGTAAATTTGCCCTAATTTTGTTTTCTCATGCATTTTAACTTATGATTTAAACAAAATAGGCATGCAACATCATTTAAAATAATGTTTTTACAAATAGGGGTATTTAAATTGGGGCAAAATTGCTTTTAAGGAATTTTGGTTTGTAACAAACCTTTGTTTTTCCCTTGTCGAAGACGAAGGGTGAGGCCTAGATTGGAAGGAGGCCAAATCCCCCTCACATATCAAACCATTGTAATCTTCACTCTTTTCCAAATCCAACGAGTCATTGGAAGGCTAGGTTTTCTCTCGCCATAGGCATTTTTTCTGTTTTAGTGCAAATGTATTAAAATAGGCCTGTTTTATGGGAAATTATTTTTGTCATAACTTTTGATCGGCAGCTCAAAATTGAGCACTATTTTTTGCAAAAGTTATATTTTAACATTTCCCATGCATTAGACCTATTCATATTGTAAAATGCACTAAGTTATAAAGTGCCTAAATTTGGGGGGGTCACCTAATCAGGGGGGTTCCTAATCTATTGATTTCTATTGTCTAAAGGAATTACCTGTTTGTAATCATGGGATATCAAATTCACTCTTCTTTAATCCACCTAAAACTGGGAAATTATAAGTCTTGGTGTGAAGGCATCTTAAAACATCTCAAGTTCCACAATCTCATACCCTATCTATATGGACTTGTCCTTGAAGTAGGTAACCAATCTAAGAATAATACATGGTTTAATAATCATGATCATATTGTTGGATTACTCAGCTTACATATACCAGATGACACTATGTATGCCATCATGGATATTGAATGTCCACATGCATTATGGTTCAAAATTTGGGACATATATGGAGAGTCTAATGTTTCTCCCTTCCCGCATGATCCTACTATTATCACAACTCACATCCTGCATCATGATTCACATACAAAGTATCCAGTTGACATAAAGGAAATCATCATTCCTCCACTACCTACTATTTCTTCATCAGATGTCAATGTCACTTCTTCACAAGCTTTGAGTACTTCTTTGCAGTAGGATCGTATTTGTCTTTCTAGCATTGCTAATTAGGATGTATATCTACACAACATTTCATGTCTATTTTGTAGAGTCTCGCATTGCTGACATGGAATCACACATTGAGGACATCATTCTTCTTTTTGATGACAACTTTGATGAAGTTGCATCATCCTTGTCTTCTTCAGATATGATTGCTCTTCCTTCACCTACGTCAACTTCTATAGTGACAGTATCAAATTCTTATGGTTCTAGTAATCACCATACATCTATGGTTCATGTGGTTCATATTACCAAATCTTCTATGATACCAGATTTATTCCATTAGTATTCATCACATGATAGCATTGGCTTGGAGATTCTTGAGCATTTTTTGAAGACAACATGGGCCTCATCCGAGTCTTTAAATCATGTGTAGAATTCAAAGACAGTCCTACTTCTTCCTGTATGTTCCTATCAGGAATGGAAAGATTACTTGTACACTTCTATGGTTCAATTTCTTCCTAAGGGGAGAAATGTAGTTTAGCGTTCATGGATTCTCTTCATCATACTTCATCGAGCATCTATGTGCACTACATCATACCTTATGGGGAGGCTTCCAAGTCTCTCATTGTATCTCTTATTTTGGGGATATTTATTGTACACATGTGATAGAAGTTATCCTAGGGGGTCATGATATAAGTCCTTCTTCTTCACTTGTTTTCTTTTCATGCATTTTTTTTCTCCTTTTGGAGAGGAGTTTCGTTCCCACTAGGTTTTCTCCTTTACTCCACTTTATGAGAAACTTTGTACATGGGTACCTAACATGGCCTAGTACCCAGGACCCATATTTATGTATCTCTTGCACTTTTGTGATCTCCCCAAGTATCACTTAAGGGGGGTGTTAGAGTGAATAATTTATCTATTCACTATAGCTTAAGTGTACTTAGGTTGATGAGGTTAGACAACATCTTGTCTAACTGAATGTGCAACCTTTTAGAGGTTAGAGGTTACCTAGTTGTTTGGTAAACCTCATGTGCATACCTTTTGAGGTTGAAAGACTTTCCATCTCACCTCAAAATACACTTTGTAGTCATCCAACACTTGTCACACAAGGTTGTTGGTTTGTACATTCCAAGTGATCCAAAGGTTGACACCTTATAGGACACTTGTCTACTTGTTTGTACCACATCATGGGGCACTTGTCAATCCATGTGCAAGGTGGATTGCCTCTTCCATGCCTATATAATGAGGCATTCTCATGTAAAATTGTAAGTGAGATTAATATAAGTTTATGCACAATTAGGTTCATCAATATCATCAATTTCTTATCTCGTATTGTTGATTTCCTTATTGTGATAGTGTAGTCAAGTTGCAAAGTATCCTTGGCTATTCCAACATAGCACACCTAATCCTAACACTAGTTAATTGACCATTTTATCATGTTTAGGTTCCAAACAAGAAGATATTACTATAGATCACAACATTTCATCACAAATCATCCAAATTGATATTAAAGCTCCATAATGATTGACTCTACTTGCATTCAATGTGGTTGCTCAAAACTAGGCATTGGTTAAATCTTGACATGACATATCCTTAGGGAAAACCTAACTAAACTATGTAGCAAACATAAAAGCTTCACGCTAAAATTTGAATATGTATTCAAGCTTATTGGTCTTGGGGAGGTTCATGGTTGAAACTCCATTGATTTTCATTGCATGGATCTTACTACATACCACATCCATCCCAAATGAACTTATCTACATGTTTCATGTGCATAGAGCATTGAACCATCTTTTTGATGGACATATAAATCATGTTAATTGCTTACTCTTTGTATATAAACATAATTCATCATCATTGTAAGTTAGTTGCATTTTGTTCTAGCCCTAAAAGAGAATTTTTGTTAAGAACTATGTAAGTTTAGAAGCACATTATAAAGAGCATTATACCACATATCAAATAAGAAGATTGTAATTTATACATTGATTGTGCCTATGATTCATTGAAGGTTGAGGCGTCATATTATAAGCCCTTGTGACAAGATATTGAATGTAATTCTAACTATGAATCAATAATATCATATTTTAAGTTAAATTATTGTGTCATTGAATTTAATTATGAGTGATTATGTATTTGGATACATGGTTGGATAATCCTTAACTAGACCCTTTGGCCATGACTACATCAGATCCCTTTTCATATCTGAGCTCAACTTTTAATTAGATTTATTTCCTTGTCATGTCCAATTTCTTTCACCTTTTGTTATAAATTCTATTAGATGCTAGATTCTATAGGTAAGAACTATAGGTAGTGCTACATTTCACCACATAGTGGACTTGTCAAGGGTCTAGGCTATGTTTTAGTTTCCAATGCATTTGATTCTTAATCAAGGGGCCTTTGCCCTTATTTTGCATTCTTTAGTTCTAATGAAAAGAAAACCTAATTTGGACCCAATATCTTAATGCAAGTGAGTAACCCTTTAGGCAAGTGATGTGGGATATGATTTTCAAGACTTGATGTGTTTTTGAGTTATGTTGTAAAGTTTCATTACACATGGATTTCACTAGAGGGTGGTAGGGTGTAAAAAGGTAACTTGTGCTCTAATTAAGAGGTGGAACTAATATGATATTAAGGAGTACTTAAGTCCCATTTCACATTTAGATTTATGAATGAAGAAAATAAAGAAAGTTTGAACCCAATATCTTAATAGACTAGATTACATAAACATATTTCATCCAAGAGTCCATTAGAGTACTTTGAAACATGTTAATATTTTTCTCTTTGATATCTTACTTGGACCTAATATCTTATTAAACCAATTTTAATTAGACTTCAAATCTAGATTTTGTAAAAGAAGATAAAGTTTAAATAAAGGGAAAATATAGAATTGATGTATCTTTTAAATTGGATTTAATAGAATATCACATCTGTATTCATATTAAATCACTTTCAAATATTTTATGATGTGTTAACCCTCCATATCAATAAGGATCCAATATATTATAGAATCTAATTGAGTAAATGTTGCATCTAGATTTTTCAAGCTCAATTGTATTAACTCCTTTAACTAACCATGGTTGAATTATAGGTAACGTAGGTAGGTTAACTCACATTCAATAAATTAATTTTAGAACCATGTTGCATCCAAATTTGGATAGAAGGTGAAAATCATTCAAAGGGGTTGTTTTTACTCTAATAAAATACTAGATGTGATTCATTTTTAAACCTAATTTTATTCCCTATAAAGATTGATCTAGAAGTTCCAAAGGGAGTTTCAAATGGGGTTGGAGGGGATGAGAAAAAACTTAGACACCTGTAGATGATGGTGTTTTCTCCTAACACTTGGTGAATAATTGTCGAATCTCAAGAAATTTTGTTTCCTTTAAAAATTGACTTAAGAAGTTTCTAGGTGATTCCAAAAGTAATCACAAACCATTACACAAACATTACAAGTTTGGACATATTGAACATTATGCATATGTTACAAAGAGAATTCTTAGATAGTTATATTTATCCACATTTATTAAGTTTCCATTCCATGGATGTGTTAGGCTCTCTATTATTCGTGCACCTTGGTTGTAGTTTGATTGAGCCATATGTATGCTATTGTGATGTATATGGATGACCAATATAAGCCATTGTCACTTTTCTTTATCCAAAAATTGTGGGAATTCATATAAATACCCAACTATCTAATTTTTTTAAGGGTTGGAAAAATTAGAGAAAAATTTGCACCTCTTGAAATCAATACAAGCTTTTGTCTTTCATTTTTCTAAGCCAAGTTTTGCTCATCTATGAATTATGTTTTTTTAGTTTACATGAGTAGTTAATAAGTAAATAACTACGTTATTTAATCTTTCATAAGTTGTGACTTGCACATTCTCATGGCATTCATTGTCTTACTATTCTATGAGAAACACCATTGATGATCACACTACCCCTATCCTCAAGTTGTGTTTAGACAAACTATGGCTTAGGTGGTTTGTAAATTTATTTGGATTTCTTGGAAACAAAATAATGTCATTCCAAGTATATATTATCTCTCTTCTCTCCCTATCCTACTTAAAGTTTGGTCTTACTTGAATTCTGAGTAGAGTAGAATTAGAATAGGTTTTAGATTAAATAATTCTTTCAAAGTTATTTTCATATTTTCACTATTTTAATCTTTGATATTTAAATTTCTAATTATTGTGATTATCCAAAGAGATATATTGTATCATATTGTAGAGAGGTTAGCTTAGAGTGATGATGCTAATCCCAGTTAGAACATCAAATAGTCCATTTTTGGCCTAGATTTAATCAATATCTCTTTATGGGGTAGTTAAATAGGGATTTCTTATAACCACACAATATCTTTAGGAAGGAATCATGAGACTTGGGGGAGTAAAATCCCTTTCAACTAAGAATTAACCCACATCCCACATTGGTGTTTCAATAGATATGTCAATAGTTTGTAGCTATGAGGGCCAAACTGGAAAAAATGGTGTCCTAACTTAAACATAGTCTACATCTAAGGATTTTCAGTTTCTCTAGCTTGAACATCATAGAAAACCATTATCAAACAAAGGTAAACCTAGAAAAACTAAATCATGAAACAAATAACCTACAAGATATCTAATATCTCTAACACCATTTAGAAAACATGTTATCAGTCCTAATCTCTTGAACATGGCCACTACTTGGTTGAGAGACAACGTTCTAATTAATGTTAGAGGAGGCCACATGTAAGGCCACCTATTTGTTTGGAATTAAGGTGTCTCAACATTTGCAAATTCCTAATGTTGTATTTATTTATCCCATGTTGGGTTGGCATAGTCGGCACATTGTGTACATGCAACAAGATAAATTTTGGTGACTTTGGTAGCCACGGTTTCCCCCTTGAATAATTAACAGGGGTTTGGGGGTAGCGCCCCCAAGACAGGGTCAAGGGGTGGAGCCCCTTGCGGGGTCCAAGGGCAGCACCCCTGGTGTGCTCCCTGTCGCAATACAGGGTGGGGTCGAGGGGCAGCACCCTCGTGGGGGCTTAGGGGCAACGCCCCCGAAACCTCAACCGACTTTTATTTAATGACAAGTGTCGGTGAGTATCTTTGCACGAGAGAAAGGCATCTTTGGGTGGTCAAGGGAGGTTATGACAAGTTGTAAGAGGAATAAGATATTTTTAGTCAGTGTATGACAGATTCTCTTATAGTTGTAAGTGCTGTCAGTTATGACAGATTCTATGACAGTTGTAAGGTGCGTAAGAGGATCTGTCATAGCCTTTCTTGGGACAAGGTGCCCACATTGGGATGGGATGTTGGACAAATGTCCTTAGGCATGATTTTTGGGGCATGAGTCCAAGATGGATGCCCATCTCTAGAAGGTTCCATATTTACCTTGTAAACTCTATAAAAACAAGTGCTTGGATGGGAGATGTGTAGTGTGTTTTACAAGTACTATTATGCTACTGGAATATCTCCAGATTTGACATTCGAAGACTCCTGAAAGAGCATTGGCTCTGAAACTGTATTGTAATTTGTTATTGTTTACTGTAATACATTTGAGCTATGTTTTGGAGTGTGGGGTTTTTCACCCGTAAGGGTTTTCCCCACATATATCTTGTCTCTCTCTCTTCTGTCTACTTTCTATGTGTGTGTATTGCTGCAATATCTCTGTTAGATGTTCTATGTTGCTGTAGTTGTAAGAATTAAAATTGAATTTGCATACATCTCTCCTCATTAGATTAGTGTAGGAAGTGATTTCCGCACACCTAGCTTCCTTTCACTATTCTACTACAGGTAACTTTTATAAAGACCTTATTTAGAATGTTGTAGATAAATCATTTCATTAAATTTATTATTGTAGATTTTACTTTTATATTAAATTAATTGTTGAATATTTGTATTACATTCAAACTTTTATGGTTATCAATTTTAATCATTATTAATGGTAAACAACTATTAGTCGTTGTTTCCCCTTAGGTGCAACAGGAATATTGAATTAACATATCTCAAAGAGAATTATCATTTAGTCTTATAAATTATACATAAATGTTATTTAATTAATTAATTTATTAGATTAATAATTAAATTGTAATATTATTTTATAGATAAAAGTATTTATTTCCATAAAATTGACATAGTTGCTGAGTTCTCAACTGATTTAGGAAATCTTTTAATTACTTGCAAAGGAATTTAACTCTTTCAGTTAAGTGCTTTGCATTACTATGATAATTTTCTAAAATGTAATTAATGTTAGGACCAATATTAATCCTAGGGGGAAGGATGTAACAACCCTCATTTTTAGTTTCTTTGTGAGTCTATGATATTCTAATTTCATGATAAAATTTGATAAGGTCTATTAACTTATGTTAAATGTGAAGTTTTGATTTAACATATTTTATATATAATACAAGATTACAATATCATAGTTATTTGTTAAAGGTGATTATATTATTCCTAACAATGCTACTAAGGTGTGTGTGGCAAGATTATGTTGTGCGATAGGTACAAGTATCAGGCAAGGTGAACTAGGTCCGGGTGTTGAAGTATTCTGAGATAATCCAATTGTGTGGGTAGTTAAATAATAAGTTAAATTAAGATAAATAATTAAATAGAAATAAATTAATTAGTGGCTTGATGATGCAAGAGCATTCGAGTTCACTCACAATCCTATGTCACCAAAAATATGTTTTATTCCTTAAGTTGTTTGGCCTTGTTTTCCTTGCAATTTTGGTTTTTGTATTTCAGGAGTAGTTTCAGTCAATCTAAAGACATCATCTTGTAGAAGACCTAAATGGGTATCTGCAGTTAAAATTTGGTGAAGATTGAATGTAATTTGGTTAAGTTATAGCCAGTCAGAGAAATCCTAAGTTCGCGAACTCATAAGTTCGCCGACGGCTCAGTTTGCCAACAGTTGACTTCGTCGATAGGCTTTTATACAATATTCTTTTTCATTTATCTTGACTTCGCAGTGTGGATAGAGCTCCTTATCGGTGAAGGCTCAGGTTTCAGAACTTTATCAGAAATATTGTGAGTTAGTGAACTTATTAGTTCACCGATAGTCTTTTCTATTGACATGCTTTTATATAATACTCTTTTTCATGTATCAAAACTTTGCAGTGTGGATAGAGATCATTATCAGTGAAGTCTTGGTTTTAGAACTTTATCGGCAATAGTATGAGTTAGCGAACTCATTAGTTCACTGATAGTCTTTTCCGCTGACAAGTCTTGCAAGTTGAAGTCATGAATTCTTTGGTTAGTGGTGGTATGAAATTGCTGATAGAAGACTATGGTTTGGAGTTTCAGCAAAAGGCCAATAAGCTGATAAAGGCTTAAGTAAGGAGTTTAATTTTTGGACACGAAGTTGCCAATAGTGTGGAAGTCAACTACTGACTAAATTTCAAGTCTCATAAAGTTCAACTTTGCCGATAGAAATAAATCAATTAGTCGGTGAAGCTTCAGAGTTCCTAACTAGTTTGGGACTTCTACAAGTTACCGATTTGCCGACTAAGTTTGGATAAGCATGATTTTACCGACAAGAAGGAGAATGGTGAAAAGAAGGGTTCAAAAAATCATCTCTTTGCCAATAACATAGAACTTTTTACAAGTTTGTGGAAATGTATTGTTTCTGAGAATACATTCAAAGACTTGGTTCATGAATAAGTAATCTCGCTGATAAGTTCCAGAAAGTGGATATTTGCCGATAGGCACTTATATCTAAAGTTTAGAAAATATAACTTTTTTTGATAACTTGGGCAAGTGTCTAAGTTTGTAAAACCTTTATTTTGTTGATAACACAGGGATGTCCCCAAGTTCGCGGAAAACATATTTTGCCGACAAGCTAGTCAAAAGAAAGGTTCACGAATGGATCAATTCATTGACAAGTTCTTGAAAGTGGACTTTTACCAGTGGGCCTTTTGATGTTGTCTTTGATAGACGACTCCATGGTCATGGAAAAGGGTATTTTAGCCAATGATTGCCTGAGTCGAATATGTCTAAGCTACATAAATTTGCAATGGCCGTCCTTATGAAGAATTGATACTAGCAGTTGGTTCGGTTCAGATAGTTTTGATCAGTTGTGTAATGATTTGGGTGGTTGAACTATTTTGAGTGAAGGATCATAAATATGAATGGGGAAACTGAATTGGAGGTTGGATCTGGGAGGATTTGACGGTTGAGGATTCGATAATGAATCGATTGGTGAGCTATTTTTGTCTTGGTTCGTTCTCTTGGAGGAGAGATATGTTGGAGAAATATCTGTAAGCGAAGATGGATGTAACCTATTGACTATGTAATGACATTTTGTACTCCTGTAATCATTCTATTTCTGATAATAATAAAATCATTTTGTGGCATGGTGTTGGTATTGTTGTTTCTATTTGCTGCTTAACTTAGTTGTCTGATCAGATCCCTGATTTTAGTCCTGCATCAAGTGGTATTAGAGTCAGTTTCCTTAGGAGACTGTGGACGTGTCTAAGAAGAGATTCTAATATTTTGTTGTAGAAAAGGGAGAGCAAATGTAGACCTACAACTATAGAGAACTGAAGCAAACATGGCATAGAGAGGACGTGGTCGAAGAGGACCACGAGGAGATATGGCAATTACAGAAATGTTGAGAGGGATAACTGCATGATTAGATTCTATCGAGATGGCGCAGCGTAGAGGAGTACATGTTGAGGATGTTAGCAAGGATGAAGAAGAAGTTGTAGTTAATGAGGATGATGCAAATGAAGGAGACAAACTAGACAGACAATTTTTGAGAGCAATATCCAAAATAAATAGTAAGCCTCATTTAGACCTTCCTAGTTATAATGGTAGTTTAAATCCAGAAGAATTAATCAACTAGATTTTAGACATGGATAAATATTTTGATTTTGAATCGATTGAAGATCCTAAGAAAGTGAAGCTTGCTTGCACAAAGTTGAAGGGTCATGCTTCCCTATGGTGGGAACATGTTCAATTAGAATGATAGAAAAAGGGAAAAGAGAAAATTCAAACCTGGGAGAGAATGGTAACTAAATTGAAGGCCAAGTTTTTTCCTGTAGATTATCAAAATAGTATGTTCAAGAAATTATAGAATTTGAAGCAGAAGGAGAAAAATGTCCAAGAATATACTAAGGAGTTCTATAGATTGAATATTCAGGCTGGTCATGTTGATGATGATGCTGAGAAGGTTTCTAGATATATCAATGGATTACACTATTCCATTCAAGATGAATTAAGCATGGTACAAATCACCAATGTTGAAGAAGCCTACCAATATGCCCTGAAGGCTAAAGGCAAACTTTCCAGAAAGAAAAATGGTTCTAGAGGTAGGGGTAAACTTTCATGTGGAAGAGGCTAGTCTAGTGGTGGAAGAGGATACCAAAACAAGCAAGGAGAGGCCAGTTCATCCCAAACTATTACCCAGGAAAGCAAAGGAAGAGGAGATTCCACAAGAGGAAGAGGTGATTATTTCAGAGGCAAATAATCTTTTGGCAGAGGTAAGGGAAGAGGATTCAATGGTACTTATTTTTAATGTGGGGAAATTGGACATAGGGTGTTTGAGTGCCCGTAGATCCAACATAGTAATGGAAAAGGAAAAGAAACAAAGGTGAATGTGTTACAAGAAGAATGTGAAAGTGTGGCTTCACCAAAGTATGGAGAGGATCCTGAGGATGGAAAATCCTTGATGTTGTGAAGGATTTTGTTCAATCCAGAAAAGGAGAAATGTGAACCTGTTTAGAGGAGAAACTTGTTTTGAACCAAATGTAAGTTGGGTGGTAAGTGTTGTAAAGTGATAGTAGAGAATGGAATCATAGACAATATTGTGTCTAAGGAAATGGTAAACAAGCTGAAGTTGAAGTGGTTGAAGCATCCCAGTCCTTACAAAGTTTCATGGTTGCAGAGAGAGCATCAATTGGTGGTAAGTGAACAATGTCTAGTTAACTTTCAAATTGGTAGTTATAAGGATCAAGTCTTGTGTGATATAATGCCAACGGATGCACGTCATATTTTGCTAGGTAGACCATGGCAGTTTGATAGACACACTATCCATGATGGAAGAACAAATACATATAGGGTGAAGAAGGATGGGAAAGAGTATACCTTGAATCTTATGAAGGAGAAAGGAGATGAAGTAGAAAGTAACCCCAAACTTTGTTTGATTTCTGGGAAGAAATTTTTGAAAGAACTGAAGAAAGGAGGATCATGTTTTGCTTTTATTCCTAAGCTAGAAGTGTTGATGACAACAGAAAAAAAAAAAGAAGAGCCACCGAAAGAAATTCAAGAGATGCTAGAAGAGTATTCAGATATCATGATGGAGTTACCAAATGGATTGGCACCTATGAGACATATTAGTCACTATATGGATTTGATACTTGGTGCAAGTTTACCAAACAAGGCACCGTATAGGATGACACCTATGGAAAATAAGGAAATAAATAGGCAAGTTCAAGAATTGTTGGATAAGGGGCTGATCAGGGAAAGTCTTAGTCCATGTGTAGTACCAGCAATGTTGACACCAAAGAAGGACGAAGAATGGTGAATGTGTACAAACTCAAGGGCCATTAACAAAATAACAATCAAGTCTAGATTCCCATTGCCATGGATGGATGATATGATGGATTGTTTAAGTGGAGCAAAATATTTCATGAAGATTGATTTGAAAAGTGGATACCATCATATTAGAGTTAGAGAAGGGGATGAGTGGAAGACAACTTTCAAGACAAAAGATGGATTGTACAAGTGGATGGTGATGCCTTTTGGGTTGATGAATGCTCCCAGAACTTTCATGAGGTTGATGAATGAAGTGTTGAAGCCATTTCTTGGTAAGTTTGTTATTGTATATCTTGATATTTGTTCCGACAAGTGGATATTTGTTGATAGGGACTTATATCTAAAGTTTGGAAAATATAGCTTTTGCTGATAACTTGGGCAAGTGACTAAGTTTGTAAACCTTTATTTTGCTGATAACATAGGGATGTCCCCAAGTTTTTGGAAAACGTATTTTGCCGACAAGCTAGTCAAAAGAAAGGTTTGTGAATGGATCAATTCACTGACAAGTTCTTGAAAGTGGACTTTTGTCGATGGGCCTCTTGATGGTTGCAGAAAAGGGTATTTTAGCTAATGATTGCTTGAGTCGAATATGTCTAAGCTAAATAAATTTGCAATGGTCGTCCTTATGAAAGAATTGATACTGGTAGTTGGTTTGGTTCAGACAAATTTGATTAGTTGTGTAACAATTTGGGTGGTTCAACTATTTTGAGTGAAGGATCATAAATACGAATGGGGAAACCAGATTGGGGGTTGGATCCGGGAGGATTTGATGGTTGAGGATTCGATAGTGAATCGATTGGTGAGCTATTTTTGTCTTAGTTCTCTCTCTTTGAGGAGAGATATGTTGGAGAAATCTCTGTAAGTGAAGATGGATGTAACTTGTTGACTGTGTAATGACATTTTGTACTCCAGTGATCATTCTATTGCTAATAATAATAAAATAATTTTGTGGTGTGGTGTTGGTATTGTTGTTTGTATTTGCTGCTTAACTCAGTTGTCTGATAAGATCCCTAAGTTTAGTTCTACATCACTTGATTAATTTATTTGATAATTAATTAATAGGGTTAATTACAAGATAAAATAAATAGATAAAACAATAATATTGTTTTAGTTATTTATTTAATACATATATTTTAATTTATTAATTAATTATCTAGTTAAATAATTATGTTTCTAGAATTTTAGAAATAAAATTAAATGATTTGGCAAATGTAGTTGTTTAAATTATTTTAATTTAAACTAATTGATTATGTAAGTTTCTAGTATTAAATTAGAAATAAATAAATGTATTTATTTCATAGTTGGAAAAAGAAGTTAATACAAAGATTTATTATCTTTAGTTGTAAATAGAGCCAAAAAAAAGCAATATTTAATTTCTAATATTTTATTATTAGGAATGTGCATAATAGAAAAAAAAGATTATATATATTTTTAGAAGATTTCATGAGAGGAGGTTGGAAAAAAACAAAGAAAGGAAAAGAAGGAAACTTTGTCTGGAATGTGTTTTTTTAAATTTTTTTTAGATATTCAATATTTTATTATGCACTATGCAATGATGGAAAAAAAAAAAGAGGAAGAAGAAAAATAACAGATGATTGAAGCTTCAAATTTGGCAAGATATCTCCATGAAGAAATGGGAGAATTGATATTATTATTTTCAAATGTATCTTCATTGATTGTCAAATTTCTACGAGGATTGAGGTAGGATCTTTAACATGGAAGACTGTAATAAATATTTACTTTGACTAATCAATGAATCTAGTATATTCTAATGAACATGAATTTGTTCTTGGTCATTACATATTTTTAAAAGGAAAATAAATAATTGATAAATCTGAAGCTAAACAATTAGATTCCAAAGTGTTCAAACTAGAAAGAACCTAGTTGATGTGGATTGAAAGCTAGGGTTGCAAACCTAGTGAAATTTAAAAGAATCATGTAATTTATAAAATTGAAACATAGATGTGATTTTGGATTGAGAACATAAGTTAGGAGGAATCAAAATATGTTTTTCATGATTTATCTGCTAGTATTAAAACTCTATTTCAAAATGAGTGTTTAGAAGAAGTCATAAACTGATAAAACTATCTTGAGAAAAACTAGTCTATTATGTCTTCAATAACTTTTATTTTTCAAGCTAGGTTCTTTTGAAAATTTTAGGAGTAGTGTGCAACTATGTTTTATAAAACATATAAAACAATTAGCGATACCCAGATTGTATATTTTGAGATTACGAAGAATGTGTGACTGTATGTCTGTATTTTTGTAAAATTGCCTTGAGAAAAATTAGTTTGTTGCATATTTAATAAATTCCATTTATAAGTTGGGTTCCTTTGATATTTGTATTGATGATGTGAAACCTCGTTGACTAAATCCTTGCAAGAATTCAACCATACCTAGATTCACAATTATTATATATGTGCAATTGATCAACTATCTATCTATGTTGCTGCTATGAGGATTATTATTATATATATGATTATATATATTTTTAAATTATATTAAAGAAAAAATATTATTTAATTATTTATGATAGTTTTAGACCTCTATTTTACCTTTCTAACATAGTTTAAAAATTAGAAAAATATTTTATTTTAAGAAAGATATGGATTTCTTAATGAAAACTATTTTTATGCAAATTATACAAAAGAAATTTCTAGCATAAAAGTAATGTGATAGTTTAATTCCTACCTTCTTAAATTAAATAAAATATCCTCAACTTGAGGATAGAAATGAAGATAGGCATTCTATTTTAAAATTGAATCAAGAATATAAATTAAAGTATTTAAATTTTAGTTGAATGTTTTCTTACTTTCTTAAATTATATTGAATTTCCATGTCATGGGATAGCAATGAAGAGTAGTAATTTATTTAAGTTTGAATCCAAAATAGTTAGTAAATATCTTATCTTATACTTGAATATTTATGATCTTAGATATTGACATTTTTAATTTGTATAATAGAGGGTCATTGACTTTGTATTGTGTTATATTGCATAATTGATGAAATTAATATCTTATAGCTATAAATGAGTTAACTTTTATTTTAAAGAGAGCCTATAGATCTCTAAGGATATTTCTTGGATGAGAGTGTATATAAGTTGTCATGTAGACATAGAGGTTGCTTCTATAAACTATGAATTGTCTTTAGATTCCTATAGACTTATATTTTAAGTATAGAGGTCTAGATACTTATAGTATAGACATATTCAACGATTTCAAATTCCATAGCTTTCTATGCACTGTTGAGGTATATGCATGCATTTAGGAAGGTGTCTAAATACCAAAACTCACCTTTTATAGGTAAGTTCCATTGTCAAAATAAGATAAATTCCTTTCAACTAATTAAGGTGTGAGTTAGCTATATAATTTGCTTGTTCTTATGGAAACATTTACATATTATTTAGGAGAATGGATTAGTTGTTATAACTTCTCTATTATTCCATTAAGGAATTGTAAGTAAATAAACTGTTTGATGTCATTCTACATGGCCTCCAAGGTATTTGTGTGACATAGTTAATTCTTAGTGTATTCAACCTTGAAATCTAAGGTTCTTTAGGTGTACGTATAATTAAGTTGTAAATTGGTAATATGATAAAATGAGGTAAGGTTATGATTGAATTATTTTAATATATCTCTTTTAGGAATATGTGTCTATTCACCTAAGTGGGTGGCAGCCGACGAGGAATTGCCTAGGGAAGATAGACCCTAGAAAGAGTTGCGTACCCACTTGAATAGTTTCTTGTGGTATCAATTTTGTTGATAGTGTGGTGACCTATGTATGAATAATATTGTGATACATTTAATTGTACTTTAGGTGTTTTATCTTTATAACACCACACTAAAGAGTGAATCTAAAACTCTTGTTTTAGAACTAGTTAATGTTCCAGTTGACCAAGATTGTATTTTGTTGGGACAACCAAATTGATTGGAAGTCCAAGTTGGAAAACTATGGAGCCTCTAATCACGTTACATAGGCAAGGCCATTTAATATGAGCCCCCAAGGCCTGGGTCTGGCCCTTAGGTCCTTTTCCTTTTCTATATCATGCATTGAAAATGTAACATGATTAATTTATTTAATTGAAGATACTAATGGTTACTTCTAGTGTTGAAGAAATGAAAACTTCATAAGAGTACTAGTACTAGGGCAAGGAAAGATATTTTGGAATGGTACAATGTGAAATGAAAGGTGTATGGTAAGATAAGATCATTTAATCATATTAACTATATTATTTGATTATAGCGTGGTAGAATTCCATATGGATATATCTTACAGTTAGATGAAAGGAATCGTACATTTAATTTCAAGCTCTTGAAGTGCATGATGGTATTTTCTACAATAGCTAATGCATTATCTTAATTTGATACATTGTATTTATGTTAAATATTTTGTGTAATATATTTATAGATTTCTTATTTAGTTCCAATCAAAATTAGAAGTTCTTTCAATAGAACTACTCTTAACCTTTCCTAATAGTTGGTAGTTTGGTATCATATGTGTGTGTAGGTGAATTATGTTCAAACCTCATTAAACTTTAATCTTTCTTTTCTTATGACTAAACATTATATTTTATGTCTATGCATCTCAATAAAGAAATTAGGTATGTTTTATCATAACACTTGTTGTATTTAACTAGATTTTATAAAATAGTCTTATATATGTTAGCGATTTTGAGGTTAATTGTGTGATGCTTTAAAAGGAATAATTTGGGGCATGAAACCACATATGATATCCCAAGAAATGCTAAGAATTTTCTCCCTAAATATAGATGTGATGGTCCTTGATCTATAAAGGAACATTTACAAGTATTTATATATTCCCTTATCATTATGAGGGTCAAGCACAAAGATGTCACTTATTAACTCTTTGCATTCACCCTCAACAAGCCTTCTTATGGCTAGTACTTACATTTAATAGATGGATCTATTATTATTTCTTGGTGCAACTTGAGAGAGATTTTATTGGCCACTTCTAGATTTCAATAGGCCCTAGTGTAATATATCTCCAATTCACCTCTATGCATCATAAACCTAATGAACCTATATATGCTTTGACACTAGGTTCCAAAAATATATAGTTAGATTTTATATCCATGCAAACCTAACAAAGTCAATACAATCCAATATACTCATGAGCTAATCTCCATGTCCATTTGATGAACTATTGGTTTAAACAATGTCACTAAGGCCATAAATGTAAATCAATAGCTCATGCCTAAAGGATTTGGAGTCAGTCACCCACCTTTACTTGACTAACTGATAGTTAACCAAGTTCCCATTCTTAATTAATATATAGTAGATCATACACAATTGTTAAATTTGATACCATACTAGACTCCAAATCATCTCACCCCACAAAATCTAGTGGCTTACCAAAATCAAATGAAGCCCAAGGGAATAACTACATTTAATAAACTAATAATCCATACATTCCATAATACACAAGTAGTTATCTTGGTCCAAGTGGAAAAGTAAATCAAACTCATCGTATATCCATAATCCTTGTTAGGACTAAATTTTGTACACCTTGCAAATCCTATAAAATAATATAACATTTAATTATTGTAATGTGTTTTAATATTTGGTCCCTCATGGAAAGGGGAATCATACCTAGAGGAATCCATGATATTCCTTAGATGACACACTATGCCACTTATAAGTTGTATTCTAATGGTTGTAAGAGTGCACTAAAAAGGGAGTTACATAGTGGAAATGGAAGCACATCTTTGACCAAATAAATATAATCATGCAAGAGCTGTGTAAGTAATTAGTGTCTCTACAAGGAGATCTTTATACATATATTTGATCCCATGGTCAAGGGGATCAAAAGTTAATGTTGGTAGTTACATTCTATTCTAGGAGGAGTTATTCTTGGACTAGTTGGACCAATACCTAACTCACAGTTTTAAGCCCATTGTTTTGGGAAACCATTTGTGGTTTTCTAGATCTCCTTGGCCTATAAACTAAGGGCTTGGGATGAATATCCTATGTGGATTTTATCATAAGGTAATGTTGTTAGATTGACTCTATGTATTCAAGACCTCTATTGAAGCAACAAGACTCTGCAAGTGTATAGTAACTAATTGTTGAATATTAATATATTAAGCGTGCTCTTTTGGTGCTAGTTGTTTTCCTTTTGAGGGTTTTCCTGGGGTATATCATCTATGCATTTTCATTACTCTGCTGAAAAATGTAGATCTATTTCTATTTGCATAGTTTCTCTCATTTGTTTAATTTGTATCTAATCTAGTTTACTTTCATTTAGTATCAAAGATACAATAGCTTGTTAGATCCATGGGATAAGAGGGCATGTTATTAATCCTTGATTGATTGGTATATTTACATGGGTGATCTTATTTTTTCAAGTATAAAGAATCGTAAGCATCTCTAGAATTAAAGTTGCAAGTTCAACGACACCAACTTTAAACTTTGGAAGCTAATATGGAGGACCTTCTTCTTGATATATATTTATGGGTTAAAATTTCTAGATACAAACCCTCTAGCATGACCATAAAAGACTAGGTAGTGGTTGACAAAAAGGATAGAATTTTGGTTTAGTTGTTCCTTTATGATTCAATTGCTCCTAAATGTATTGAGAGAAACCACCATGAACAACCTCTAGACAAAGTTAGGGAACTTGTATCTAAAAATTTCCCTTATCATCAATTTTTTTCTTTAAAATAAGTTGTATTCATTGAGGATGACTAATGACTATTTCATTAAAAAGCACTTAAATGCCTTCAATATTGTGGTGAGTCAATTAGCTTATATGGATGTGAAAATGGATGAGGAAGAATAGTGTATTAACCTATTGTGTTCTTTTCCAAATTCATGGGACAACCTTGTGATGATAATTAGTAGTATCATTTCCAAGTTATAACATGAGGGGATGGTTGTTGCCTTATTATAAGGAAGAATGTGGTAGAAAACATGAGCATCTATTAAGGATGCTTTGGTTGTCAAAGTTCATTCAAAGGAAAAATAAAAGAATAAGAAGAAGGATCAAAGATCCATGTCTACAAGTAGATCTAATGTTAAGTTTTGGAACTACGGTAAAATTGGCTACATTAAGGACTTCAAAGAGATTAAGGCCAAGAAATAGTTTGATAATGATTCATATTTGAGAGCATAAAATCAAGACACTAGACATGTGTTTCTTGTAGTCCTTGCTATGCATGCATGTAAGGATGTATGATAATTAATTCTGGATATTCTTTCCATATCACTCCCCACAAGGAGTAATTTTCTAAGTTTGAGATCATTGATGGTGGAAATCTCTATTTGGGATACAACACATCTCTCAATATTATTGGTTGAGGTAGATTCAAGCTCACATTTGGAGATGGAAGGACCAAATCTCTTTCAAGTATTATGTACATTCTTGGTTTGGTGAGGAACCTATCATTTATAACTAAAATGAATGATGTTGGTGTGCATTTAGTCTTTAGTAAGGAGGGATGCAAGATGGTTCATGGATCCCTAGTGTTAGCTAAGGGAGTTCATTCTAGAATTTGTTTTCCTTGATGTGAGAACTATTGAATGTAACCATTATGAGGTTCCTAACTCTAGGAATAACAAGCTTACTACTAAGAAAGAAGACTGTGTTATTGTTGACATATTTTTCCTAGTCAGGCTAAATAGTCACATAAGCGTCCTTATGGGTGTTTAGAGGTCTTAGAAGTTTTCACAAGAGTCTTGTAAAAGAGTCTAATGTTCTTTCCTTGGTCCTTTTAAAGCATGAGTTGTGTTTTGTTCTTTCAAAGGGGGTGAAAATGAGTTGGAGAAATCCTTGAAGGGTTGGCTTGTTGAATACCATTCTAATATAGTTAGAAAGGGTATTGAAATGGGAGTATGGAGTGTCTTATTTTCTTTAGGATTCTAAAAAAAAGGTTCTTCACACCCCAAATAGGTCCTCCATGTTGCATGGCTTTCAAAACATGATAGCAAAGGTTATTTAATGTTTTTCCCACGTCCAAATTAAGTTTTCCACATTGCATGTGGAGAGTAAAGGGTTAATAAATGTTAAGAAAAGTGTCTCAACCTTGTAACTTTGAAAGATTACTATTTTTCCCAGTTTTGGTCTTTTTGAATATCACTTATCTTGGATAATGGTCTGGAACTTTCAAAGTTTCCAAACAAGCTAAAAATAGTGAGACTTACTATTCTTAGTAAGTCCTTCAATTGAGTTTGGATTAACCTAAAATTTTTCCTAGAAGGTGCAGAATAGCTAAGTGAACATCTCAGGTGAGTTTCGTCTCAAGATCATATTTGGATCGCGGGATATTAAAGTTTCTATTTTTTGAAACTGCCGAAAAAAGTCTTTGAACTCAATTACCAGAATCAAAACTTCTCCAATCGTCCCTAAATTTGTCATAATTAGTGTAGCCAATTATGGGGTGATAGATCTCTTCACGAGCTTTCTGACGCATCAAACAGTTCCTCAATCAGATACTCGGATCAAAAGTTATGGCCTCCGGAAGCTGGACCTTCTATTTTTGGGAAATGTAAAAACATGTTGGACACATAAAAGAGCTGTAAAGGGGATAGTTACACGTGTTGGTGTGTGTTTTGGCACATCACAAGGCATATTTTATTGGAGATAATTTGGGCGTCACTTTATGGGTAGTTTTGGCTCATGGTTTTGTAATCACCGATGACGGTTTACTGTATTGCATCTCCTATATAGTAGGAGCTTGAGATGGAGTTTGTATGTAAGAATCTTATAGATGTTGAGTTATCCCCTGGATCTCTGGTGGGATATACTCCTGTAAAATCTTTCTCGGCAAGTATATTGTAATCTTCATGATTCCTGAATAATATATTGGGCAGCTTTAGAGTGTGGGGTTTTTAACCTGAAAGGGTTTTCCCCACGTATATCTTGTGTTGTGAGTTTTGTGTTTGCATTTGGAAATTGTTATTATCTTTCTGTTAATGTGCATCTTAATTTGTAATTGTAAAAGTAAAAATTTACATAAGTCTTTCATTAGTAGATCAGTGTAGGAAGCATTTTCACATACCTTGCTTCCTTTCAGTTGGTATCAGAGCCTGATTACCTTTGGTTCTAATTGTTGGGTAGAGGGTTTTTTGAGCTGATCTTCATTTGAGTGGGAGCTTGTGCAAATGATTTTGAAATCTTTGTTGCAGGTAAGAGATGGTGAGCACATCTGGGAAGCTTGAGCTAGAGAAGTTTAATGGCAGTAATTTTGAGTTGTGGAAACTCAAAATGGAGGACATGCTTGTAGATCAGGACTTATGGGAAGTTGTATCTGGTACAAAACCAACGGCAATGTCTCAAGAATATTGGGATCTCAAAGATCGAAAAGCTAAGGGTTTGATAAGACTCTATTTGGCTAATTTAGTGCTCCTGAATATCCATGAAGAGAAGACTACAAAGGAACTTTGGAAGAAGCTTGGAGATGTTTATCAGGCTAAATCCCTAGTGAACAAGTTATTCCTGCGAAAGAAATTGTATTCTTTGAGGATGGAAGATGGAGGATCTGTCACTGATCACCTAAATACATTCAATATGCTTATTGCCCAGTTGACTTCTATTGGTGTGAAGATGGAGGAGGAGGATCGATGTATGACATTACTATGTTCCTTACCAGATTCATGGGACCACCTTGTTATGGCCATTGGGAGTACCACTACCATCTTCAAGATGGATGAAGTGGTTTCTTCGCTGTTGTATGAAGAGATGTGGAGAAAGTCTTCCGAATCAGCTAAGGAGGCTCTTGTGGTTCGTGGTAGATCTAAAGACAAGGGAAAGAAAAAGGATAAGAAGAAGGAAGAAAAAAGAAGATCCAAATCCCATGGGAGATCTAAGTCTCCCAGAAAGTCCAAGGCCCTGTGTTGGAACTGTGGCAAACCTGGTCACTTCCTCAAGGAGTGCAAGGAGGAGAAAAGAAAAAGAAGAATTATGATTCAAATTCTGACAAGTCCTCTCAGGATGAAGGAGAAACATTTGTCATTGCCTTGGCAACACATGCATTTGAGGATGTGTGGCTTATTGACTCTGGTGCATCTTTTCACATGACCTCGCATCGGGGTTGGTTTTTAAAGTATGAAGAATACGATGGTGGAAAGGTGTACTTGGGTGATGATTCTCACCTGGATATTGTTGGCCATGGAAGAGTCTTGATTCGATTCCCTGATGGACAAGTAAAGGGAATTAATGGCATTCTGCATATCCCTGGTTTGACATGGAACCTTCTTTATGTAAGTAAATTGAATGATGTGGGTGTGCAAGTTGTTTTCTTGAATGGAGGATGCAAGATGACTAGAGGATCTATGGTGTTGGCTAAGGGTGTTTGGATTGGCACTCTGTTTCAACTTGATGCATGCGCAGTTCAGTTCAATATTGCCTCTGTTTCGAAGAAGAGAGCTTCAGAGTCTTCATCCTCACCATTGGAACTAGCAGCGAAGAAGACTGTTGCATCTACTTCCGATGGTCATGCTTTCTAGGTACCTAAGGGTGCTCATTCTACGAAGATGAAACTTCCAGCTGAGAAGACAATGTTATGGAACCAAAGGCTTGGTCACATTGGTGAAAAGGGTTTGAGGACCATGAAGAATAAAAATCTTGTTGAGGGTATGAATGATTGTAACCTTGAGTTTGATTTCTGTGAACATTACATTTATGGAAAACAAAACTGTGTTTAGTTTTATTCCAATTCTCACAAATCTTCTGAGGTGTTGGACTTGATTCATTCTAACGTGTTTGGTCCTATTAATGTTCCTTCGATTTCAAAATCTGTTTACTTTGCTTCATTCATTGACAATTATAGTAGAAGGACATGGGTGTATTTCCTTAGAAGTAAATCTGAAGTCTTTAATAGATTCAAAGAGTTCAAAGCTCTTGTAGAGAATCAAAAGGATAGAAATATTAAGTGTTTGAGGACTAACAATGGTGGTGAGTTCTGTTTAGCAGATTTCGACAAGTTCTATAAAGAACAGGGGATTGAGAGGCACAAGACAACTCCGTATACCCCTCAGCAAAATGGAGTTGTAGAGAGGATGAATAGAACGTTGACAGAGAGGTCAAGGAGTATGCTAAGTGGAGTTGGTCTTGAACAAAAGTTCTAGGCTAAAGTTGTTGCTACCACTTGTTACTTGGTTAATAGGTCTCTTACATCAGTGCTCATTGATAAGACACCTATGGAGGTATGGTCTGGTAAAAATCCTTCATTAAGACACATTCAAGTATTTGGTTGTGAGGCATATGCACATGTGCCTAAGGAGAAGAGGTCTAAGTTGGAGAACAAGGCTATAAAGTGTGTCTTCATCAGTTATGGCATCGGTGTGAAAGGGTACAACCTTTGGGATCTAGTAGCTAAGAGAGTTTTGTATAGTAGAAGCCTGATCTTTAGAGAGTTCAATCCTTCTTCTGTTGTCTTGCAGCCAGAGAAAGAAGAGAAGAAAGATGATGTGGTTTAACTTCCTTCCACCCTTGAGAAAGTTGAACCAAAAACATCTATTGGACCTGATAATGAGGAAAGCTCCAGTAGCTCTGAAAGTTTAGAAGAAAATGAAGAACCTCAACCTCAACCTTTGAGGAGGTCAATGCGGATAAGGTAGCAACTTGATAGGTTTGGTTATTCATTGCATGATTCTAGTTGTATTTTTACTTTCATTTCTAACACTAATGAGCCTAGAACTGTGAAAGAGGCTATGGGTATGAAAGATGCAGGTTCCTGGAAGGAGGCCATGTAGAGGAGATGGCTTCTTTGGAAAAGAATAATATTTGGGACTTGGTGCCTTTTCCTGAAGGACGAAAACCTGTTGGATGCAAATGGGTGTTCAAAAAGAAATTTGGTGTAGATGGAAGTGTTGAGAAATATAAGGCTAGATTGGTTGCGAAGCGGTATTCTCAGGTGGAGGGAATTGACTATGGTGAGATTTTCTCTCCCATTGCAAAGCTAACATCTATTCGGTTCCCATTATCTCTTGCAGCAGCGTATGATCTAGAAGTGGAACAGATGGATGTGAAGACAACATTCCTTCATGGTGACTTGGAGGAGGAAATCTATATGTCACAGCCAGAGCACTACGTGGTGAAAGGTAAAGAAAATCTAGTTTGCAAGTTGAAAAAGTCTTTGTATGGTTTGAAATAGTCTCCTAGGATGTGGTACCAGAAGTTTGATGCCTTTGTGTTGAGTATTGGATTTCAGAGATCGAAATTAGATCATTGTGTTTACTACAAGTTTGACAATGATTGCATTCTCATTATTGCATTGTATGTCGATGATATATTACTCATTGGAAATGGTAAAAGTTTGATTTCTGATTTGAAGTCTCAGTTGTCAACACAGTTTGAGATGAAAAATCTAGGGGCAACTCGGTACATTCTAGGAATGGAAATCAGAATAGACAGAGCAAACAAAAAACTTTGGTTAGGCTAGAGTAAGTATGTTAACGCTGTGTTGGAGAGATTTAACATGATGGATTGCAGACCTTTGATTGTTCCTATTACAATGGTGACAAAGTTATCTATTGAAGATTGTCTAAAGTTTCCTTCTGAGACAGAGGATATGAGCAAAGTTCCTTATGCTAGTGCGGTTGGTAGTTTGATGTATGCGATGGTCTGCACAAGACTAGACATTGCCCAAGCAGTGGGAGTCCTTAGTCAATTTATGGCTAATCCTAGATGGGTACATTGGTATGCAGTGAAGAGAGTGTTTAGATATTTGCAGGGTACTTCTGAGTATTCCTTATGTTATCATGGTTATCCTACAGAACCTTGGTATTCATTTTGTATTCGTGGATTTGTGGATTCAGATTGGGCAGGTGACATTGATAGTAGGATATCTACCAGTGCTTATGTGTTCACTATGTTTGGTGGTGTTATTAGTTGGATGAATAAGCGGCAACCTGTGGTCACTTTGTCCACTTCTGAAGCTGAGTACATGGCAGCAACTCATGCTTGTAAAGAAGCCATTTGGCTTAAGAGATTGTGTTCTGATGTTGGGTTTGATGCAGGGAAGATTACTATTTGTTGTGACAGTCAGAGTGCCATATGTTTGACAAAGAATCCTACTTTCCATGTGAGGACTAAGCATATTGATGTCTAGTACCATTTTGTTCGTGACATGGTAGAGGATGGGAAGGTAAACTTAGAGAAAGTTGATGCTTTGACGAATGTTGCAGATTCCTTGACAAAACCTGTGAGCACAGAAAAGTTTAGATGGTGTTCAGAGTCTATGGGCCTTTCAGCCCCTAGCAATTAAATCATGGTATTGATACTTCCTTTGCTCTTGCAAGGTGTTCAACAAGTAGGAGAATGTTAAGAAAAGTGTCTAAACCTTGCAACTTCAAAAGATTATTATTTTTCCCAGTTTTGGTCTTTTTGATTACCCTTTATCTTAGATAATGGTATGGAACTTTCAAGTTTCCAAACAAGCTAAAAATAGTGAGACTTACTATTTTTAGTAAGTCCTTCGATTGAGCTCCAATTGACCTAAAATTTTTCCCAGAAGGTGCAGAACAACTAAGTGATCTCAGGTGAGTTTCGTCTCAAGATCATATCTGGATCGCAAAATATTAAAGTTTCTATTTTTTGAAACTACCAGAAAAAGTCTTTGAACTTAATTATTGAAATCAAAACTTCTCTAAATGTCCCTAAAATTGTCATAATAGGTGTATCTTGTTATAGGGTCATAGATCTCTTCATGAGCTTTCCAACGCATCAAACAACTCGTCAATCGAACACCCAGATCAAAAGTTATGGCCTCCGGAAGTTGGACCTTCTATTTTTGGGAAATGTAAAAACATGTTGGACACATAAAAGAGCTATAAAAGGGAGAGTTACACATGTTGGTGTGTGGTTTGGTACATCACAAGGCATCTTTTATTGGAGATAATTTGGGTGTCACTTTATGGGTAGTTTTGGCTCATGGTTTTGTAATCACCAATGACGGTTTACTGTATTGCATCTCCTATATAGCAGGAGCTTGAGATGGAGTTTGTATGTAAGAATCTTATAGATGTCGAGCTATCTCCTAGATCTTTGGTTGGATATACTCCTGTAAAATCTTTCTCAGCAAGTATATTGTAATCTTCATGATTCCTGAATAATATATAGGGCGGCTTTGGAGTGTGGGGTTTTTTACCTGAAAGGGTTTTCCCCACTTATATCTTGTGTTGTGAGTTTTGTGTTTGCATTTGGAAATTGTTATTATCTTTTTGTTAATGTGCATCTTAATTTGTAACTGCAAAAGTAAAAATTTACATAAGTCTTTCATCAGTAGATCAGTGTAGGAAGCATTTCTGCATACCTTGCTTCATTTCAATAAATGTGTTTTCACGTCCAAGATACCTTATTGTCTCCAAAAATCCTCATGCATGTCTTGGAGGGAGTTTTCCTATTCAAACTAACCCAAATTGAGGTCTTTGAGTTAAGGTTTAAGTCTGAGTTTAGGGTTAGGTTTATTTTTAGCTTTGGATCTTGTCTTCTAGGGTTTTTCTTTCCTTTTCCAAGATTGTTGCAGGAGGTTCCATATTCATGGAGATGTTGCATCAAGGATTGTTGAAGCTTTGAACTTCAATCAGGATCGAACATAAGGAAATACATCTCAAGCAAAGATCAATAGACAGGTATGGAGACCATGATAAATGTGAAGACAAGGTTGTTTTACTGTGCTAAAGCATCTGAAAGTTTGATAGTGATATCTAAGGAAGAATAGATTGAAGTATGGGAGATGAGAGACATTAAGAATCCCTTAAAGCATGGACAGACCTAAATGCAAAGTTGAAAGGGTTTTTGAAATGTTAATGAGGACTGTAACAACAAATCAAGACTAATAGTCTTTAGAGACAATCACAGAAGTATTTTGTCATGAGTAACAATCAAGATGACTGTTAAATGAATGAAGTAACAGTCAACATGACTGTCATAACAATGAGAACAGTCAGTAAGGTTTACAAAATCAGTTTGAGGGATTAAAAACAGTCAACAAGCCTACACCTCTATAGTCAAGAGAAAGTGGAGAGACAGTCATGCAGTCCTAAAGGGTTAAAGAACAAAGATAAGAAACATCTGTAAGGCTGAAATAAGAAGAAATACAACAAAAATGCTGAGATCTTCAATAGAGATTTACAAGGTCTAGAGCCTTTGTCAGGAAAATAGATGCTAACAAACAAGTATCAAACCAAATGCAATCAAGAGCTTTGAAGAGTAATCATGGATAGAGAAGGAGGAGCATCAAAATATGATAGGGGATAATAGAACATCTTAGAGGATCCTCACCAAGAATTCCAAAGGAGAGTATCACCATAAAAATGTACCATCATCATGGAGGTAAAATAGTAGCAAAGACAATGCATACAACAGAGACCATGTATGTCAAATATCAGAGACTTGTGACAGACATTAAAAGCATGGGTAAGTGCTTGTTGTTGGAAATTAAGGTGTCTCAACCTTGGTAATTCCTTGTATTATTTCATTTTATTTATTTATTTATTGCTTATTATTGTAATTAGGATGCAAATCCTTATTGTCATCTTGTGGGAGTTGGCACGGTGATGTGTCATCCTACGTGGAAGGTGACCACATGTAAATTTGTCCTCACATGAGGAGATAGGCATCCCACTTAGTGGTAGGAATATGTTGCCATGTGTTGGCATCTTGGATAGTGTGTAAGGGAATATTGACCAAAATGGTTATGACAGATTCCTATGACGTGTAAGAGTCGTAAATGGAAGATTCTATGACAAGTAAAGACATGTGTCACAAGGCATCTTGGAAGAAGGCATCTTTGGGCATCCCAAGGAGGGTTATGATATGTTGTAAGAGAATATGCTATTTATAGCCTTTGTATGATAGATTCTCTTACAGTTGTAAGATATGTCAGTATGACGGATTCTATGATAGTCGTAAGAGTCGTAAGAGCATTTGTCATTGCCCAACTTGGGAATAGGCAACCATTTTGGGATGAGGTGTTATGACAAGTGTCATGACCATGCTACAGTGTTGGACAAGTGTCCTTAGGCATGGGTTTTGGGCCATGAGGCCATATTAGACACCCATCTCAAGGAAAGCTCATCTTTGCCTTGTAAACTTCTATTTAAGTAGGTGTTTTGAGAGGAGATGTATTATGTGATTGGCAGGTACTATTATGTTGCCGGTTTGTCTCAGATATGAGTTTTGAAGACTCCTGAGAGCTTGCATTATAAGTGTATTGTAAACCATTTCAGTTTTGATAATACATTGTGCAGGTTTTGGAGTGTGGGGTTTTTCACCCGATAAGGGTTTTCCCCACGTATATCTTGTGTCTCTCTTCTGTCTCATTTCTATGTGTATGTGTATTTATGCAATATCTCCATTGTTGTTGTTAACATTCTATAATTGTAAGGATTAAAATAAATTTGCATTCTTCTCTCCTCTTTAGATTAGTGTAGGAAGCGATTTTTGCACACCTAGCTTCCTTTCAATTGGTATCAGAGCTTGGCCAGTTTTGGTTCTAGCTGTTGTGGTATAGGAGTACCCCTTCAACAAGCCAAATATACATCTGAGGGAGAAGACTAAGGTTTTAATATGTTTTATGCATTTCATGTTATCATGTAGTATTTGTGTTGTCATTTCATGTTTGTAATAAAGACCCCACCATGTGAACCGACCCCACCATATGAATCGAGGTCACAAATTTGGCATCTTGATAAGCCAATTTGGACATCTTAGACATTTGGGGTATGTGGATGATTAAATAAAATGTGTCATGTTGTTAGGTGTTGTGTTGTCTTGTGCCTAACATGTGTCGTGTGATTAGTTAGGGTTTTGGCTTATAACCTTGGTTAAGCAAAATCTGAATAGAGTTGTTGGTAATCAAACAGGCAGAGGTGGTTGAGGAACGGTTCGCCTTCCACCTTCTGTAACTATCAAATGTATGAATCTTTATAATCGGCCTATGTTCTTTGAGACGGGGAGTGACATGAAGTTGGAGTGAAGAAATAGAAATTCTGTCAGTTGTGTTTTACAAATTCTGGGTTCTATGTAAATTCCCTGTGTATCGAATTGTTCTATGTATATTATCTGTATAGAATTGTTTTGTATTTAATTTAGTTTTTTGTTGTCAAGATGCAAGATTAAAACCATTCCACTGGTGGATTTCTTTGAAATCAGTGGAATGGACTTTGTACAATAGTTTTCTGTTTTGTTTTCTTTTTGTTCATGGTCATGGTAGAATGGAAACTGTGAGATTTCTTACAGAGGAGGTTATTGGAGTGAGATTCGAATATACATTTTATGTATATACGTCAATTGCATGCCGAGAACAATTTGTGAGTATATCGTATTTGTATGCAAGTATCATCTCGTGTATAAATAGTGAAGAAATGTATGTATAAGAGTCCATTCGGGTTAAGTTCATGTTGTTCGCTGAATTTACAAGTAGTGTGTATATCGCTAATGTACCTGAGTACATTTCATGTGTATATCACAATTGTATGCAAATATACATTTCGTGTGTATCATGCATCTGTGTATCAGGTTACAAAATCATGTTCTAGATGTATATTGGAAGTTTGCCCTTCTGCGGATACAAGGAGTGACCGACGTCAACGGTGAGAATAACTGGCAATAAGAGGTAAATTAATGCACATGCAAAATTGAAGGTGTTGCTGACATTATATGTTTTCGGTGGTTGAACCAATTCAAAGGTTCAACAAGTTCAATTCGTTCATCGGAATAAGTGGTGCCGATAGTTAAACTGACGGTTGAACCGGTTCAACGGTTCAACGGGTTCAATAGGTTCATCGAGATACAAAGGTTCAATTGGTTCACCGGAAGAACTCTTGAAGTTGCTGAAGAGTATGTGTTGCCGATGGTTGAACCGACGGTTGAACTGGTTCAACGGTTCAATATAATATGGTTCAACGGTTCATTCGGTTCGCTAGTTCAACAAGGAGTAAATGGTTCAAGTGATAGTTGCCGGTAGCATTAAGTCTGAGCGATGGGAGTATGTTGAACCGATAATATATATTAAACCGAATAATTGAAGGTTCAAAGGTTCAACCACAGCAATAGTTCTGTGTTTTAGATCTATTTTCATCGCTTCGCTGTGTTGCTCTGCATCATGTTGGGTAGGGGTTTTTTGAGCTAATCTTAGGTTGAGTGGGAGTCTGTGTAGAGCATTCTATATCTTGTTGCAGGAAGGATATGGTAAGCACATCTGAAAGAGTAGAGGTGGATAAGTTCAATGGCACAAATTTTGAGTTGTGGAAACTCAAGATGGAAGATCTACTTGTTGATCGTGACCTATGGGAGACTGTTGATGGAACAAAACCTATGACAATGTCACAAGCTGATTGGGACCTCAAAGATTGGAAGGCTAAGGATCTCATAAGACTCTGTCTAGCTGACTCTGTCCTATTGAATATCCATGAGGAGAAGACCGTGAAAGATCTTTGGAAGAAGCTGGGAGATGTTTATCAGGCCAAGTCCTTGGTGAACAAGCTTTTACTAAAAAAGAAGTTGTTTTCTCTAAAGATGGAAGATGGAGGATTTGTTGTAGACCATATGAATGCTTTCAACATGATTGTTGCACAGTTGACATCCGTGGGTGTGAAAATGGAGGAGGATCGATGTATGACCCTGCTTTGTTCTTTGTTAGATTTGTGGGATCATCTTGTTATGGCCATTGGGAGTACCACATCCACTTTCAAAATGGAAGATGTGGTGTCTTCGCTGTTATCTGAAGAAATGCGGAGAAAGACAACTGAGTCGGCCAAAGAATCTCCTATGGTTCATGGAAGACCTAAAGAGAAAGGGAAGAAGAAGGACAAGAAAGGTGAAAAGGGTAGATCCAAATCCTATGGGAGATACAAATCTCCTGGAAAGTCCAAGGCTCTCTATTGGAACTATGACAAAACTAGGCATTTCTGAAAGGAATGCAAAGAGGAAAAGAAAAAGAAGAAGAAGAATGCCCCAGATTTAGATTCTGACAAGTCACAAGATGATGGCGATGCCTTCATCACAACCCTCGCCACCCATGCATTTGATGATGTGTGGTTGATAGATTTTGGTGCATCATTCCACATGACCTCACATTGAAGCTTGTTCACAAAGTATGAAGAGTTCGATGGTGGAAGAGTGTACTTGGGTGATGATTCTCATATGAAGATTGTTGGTCATGGATGAGTCTCAATCTGATTCCCTGATGGACGAGTGAAGGGGATCACTGGGGTTATGCACATCCCAGGCTTAGCATGGAACCTACTTTCTGTAAGTATGTTGAATGATGCAGGTGTGTAGGTTGTCTTTTCGAAGGATGGATGCAAGATGACTAGCGGATCTATAGTGCTTGCAAAGGGTACTCAGAGAGGTACTCTGTTTCAGCTGGAGGCATGCACTTCATAGTGCAATAGTTCTTCTAACTTGAAGAAAAGAGCTGCAGTCACTTCATCCCCACCATCTGAACAAGTAGTGAAGAAATCTGTTGTAACAAGTTCTGATGGTAGTGCTCATGCTTTGGAAGTTAAACTTCCTGCTGAAAAGATAATGTTATGGCATAAGAGATTTAGCCACATTGGTCAGAAGGGTCTTAGAACCCTGAAAAATAAAAACCTTGTTGAAGGGTTAAACGATTGTAATCTCGAGTTTGACTTTTACAAACATTGTATATATGGAAAGCAAAACCATGTTCAGTTTTACTCTAGTTCTCACAAGTCTTCTGGTGTATTGGACCTCATTCATTTTGATGTGTTTGGTCCTGTTAGTGTTCCTTCAATTTCTAAATTTGTATACTTTGTATCTTTAATAGATGATTACAGTAGGACATGGATTTGTTTTCTTAGAAGCAAGTTTGAAGTCTTTAGTCAGTTCAAAGAGTTTAAAGATTTTGTTGAGAATTAGACTAGTAAAAAGATTAAGTGTTTGAGAACTGATAACGGTGGTGAGTTTTATTTGACAGATTTTGATAAGTTATGTAAAGAGCAAGGGATTGAAAGACATAAGACAACTCCATACACCCTGCAGCAAAATGGAGTTGTAGAGAGGATGAACAGGACACTGATGGAGAAGGCTAGGAGTATGCTTAGTGGAGCAAGCCTCGAACAAAAGTTTTGGATTGAAACTGTAGCCACTGCTCGCTACCTAGTAAATAGGTCTCCTACATCAACTCTTGTTGGTAAGACGCCTATGGAGGTGTGGTCTAGTAAGAAGCCTTTAGTCAGACATCTTTGTGTTTTTGGTTGTGAGGCATATGTACATGTGCCTAGGGAGAAATAATCTAAATTGGAGAACAAGTTTGTTAAGTGTATTTTCATTGGCTATGGTGTCGGTGTGAAAGGATACAAGCTTTGGGATCTTGTGGCTAAAAAAGTGTTGTACAACATAAGTGTTATTTTCAGAGAGCTAACACCTTCTCCAGTTGTTCTACAGCCAGAAGAAACAGAAAAGAAAGAGGATGTGGTTCAATTTCCTTCTACCCCTAAGAAGACTGAACCGACAGACCATGTGAGACCTGATGATGAGGAGAGCTCTAGCAGCTCTGAAAGTTTAGAAGAAGAAACAAAACCTAAACCTTAGCCATTGAGGAGGTCTACATGAACAAGGAAGAAACCTGATAGGTTTGGTTATTCATTGCTTGATTCTAGTTGTGCTTTTGCCTTGCTTACTAACACTGATGAGCCTAGAACTATGATAGAGGCTATGGACATGAAAGATGCAGGTTCCTGGAAGGAGGCCATGCAAGATGAGATGGCTTCTTTGGAGAAGAATAAAACATGGGACTTGGTGCCTTTGCCTGAACGATAGAAACCTGTTGGATGCAAATGGGTATTCATGAAGAAATTCGGTGCAGATGGTAGTGTTGAAAAGTACAAGGTCAGACTGGTTGCGAAGGGGTACTCACAAGTGGATGGAATTGATTATGGTGAAATTTTCTCTCTCGTTGCAAAATTAACATCTATTCAGTTCCTATTATCTCTTGCAATAGCTTGTGACTTAGAGGTGGAGCAGATGGATGTGAAGACAACATTCCTTCATGGTGATTTGGGGGAAGAGATTTACACATCACAACAAGAGCATTACATAGAGAAAGGTAAAGAAAATTTGGTTTGCAAACTAAAGAAGTCTTTGTATGGTTTGAAGCAGTCTCCTAGGATGTGGTATATGAAATTTGATGCCCTTGTGTTGTCGATTAGATTTCTGAAATCAAAATCAGATCATTGTGTGTATTACAAATTTGACAATGATCACATTCTCATTATTGCATTGTATGTTGATGATATGCTGTTAATTGGGAATGGTAAGAATATGATTTCAAATTTGAAGTCTCAATTGTTAGCAAAGTTTGAGATGAAAAATCTAGGGGCAGCTAGGTACATTCTGGGAATGGAAATCAGAAGAGACAAAGCTAACAGGAAACTTTGGTTAAGCGAGAGTATGTATGTGAAGACCGTGTTGGATAGGTTCAGCATGGCAGATTGTAGATCATTATGTGTTCATGTTTCTTTGGAGACAAAGTTGTCTGTTAATGATTGTTCAAAATCTCCTAGTGAGGTGGAGGACATGAGCAGAGTACCTTATGCTAGATTTGTTGGCAGTTTTATGTATGCTATGGTCTGCACAAGACCATACATTTCCCAAGTAGTGGGAGTCCTTAGTTGATTTATGGCTAATCCTGGACGGGTACATTGGGATGCAGTTAAGCAAGTGTTTAGATATTTGAGGGGTACTTCCAAGTATTCCATATGTTATCATGGTAATCCTATAGGACCTCCGCACTCAGTTTGAATTCATGGATTAGTGGATTCTGATTGGGCGGGTGACATTGACAGCAAGAGATCCACCAGTGCTTATGTATTTACTATGTTTGGTGGTGCAATTAGTTGGATGAATAAGCGACAACCTGTGGTCACTTTGTCCATGACAGAAGTTGAGTAAATGGCAGCAACTCATGCTTGTAAGGAAGGCATTTGGCTTAAGAGATTATGTTCAGATATTGGTGTTAATGCAGGACAGATTACGATTTGTTGTGATAGTCAAAGTGTGATTTACCTAGCAAAGAATCCAACTTTCCATGCCAGAAAAAAGCATATTGATGTACAGTTTCACTTCATACGAGACATGGTAGAGGATGGGAAGGTGAATTTGGAGAAGGTAGACACTTTGAAGAATGTTGCAGATGCACTGACAAAACCAGTGGGCACAGAGAAGTTCAAATGGTGTTTGGAGTCTATGGGCCTCTCGGCCTATAGCAGTTAAATCCTACTATTTCCATTGGCTCTTACAAGGTGTTCGACAAGTGGGAGAATGTTGGGAATTAAAGTGTCTCAACCTTGGTAATTCCTTGTATTATTTCATTGTATTTATTTATTTATTGCCTATTATTGTAATTAGGATGCAAATCCTTATTGTCATCTTGTGGGAGTTGGCACGATGATGTGTCATCCTACGTGGAAGGTGAACACATGTAAATTTGTCCTCACATGAGGAGATAGGCATCCCACTTAGTGGTAGGAATATTTTGCCATGTGTCAACATCTTGGATAGTGTGTAAGGGAATATTGACCAAAACGGTTATGATAGATTCCTATGACAAATCTATGACGCGTAAGAGTTGTAAATGGAAGATTCTATGACAGGTGAAGACATGTGTCACATGGCATCTTTGGGGACCCCAAGGAAGGTTATGACATGTTGTAAGAGAATATTCTATTTATAGCCTATGTATGACATATTCTCTTATAGCTGTAAGATATATCAGTATGACGGATTCTATGACAATCGTAAGAGTTGTAAGAGCATCTGTCATTGCCCAACTTGGGAATAGGTGACCATTTTGGGATGGGGTGTTATGACAAGTGTCATGACCATGTTGTAGTGTTGGACAAGTGTCCTTAGGCATGGGCTTTGGGCCATGAGGCCATGTTGGATGCCCATCTCAAGGAAAGCTCATCTTTGCCTTGTAAACTTCTATTTAAGCATGTGTTTTGAGAGGAGATGTATTATGTGATTGATAGGTACTATTATGCTATCAGTTTGTCTCTAGATACAAGTGTCAAAGACTCCTGAGAGCTTTCATTGCAAGTGTATTGTAAACCATTTCAGTTTTGATAATACATTGTGCAGGTTTTGGAGTGTGGGGTTTTTCACTCGATAAGGGTTTTCCCCACATATATCTTGTGTCTTTCTCTTCTGTCTCATTTCTATGTGTATGTGTATTGCTACAATATCTCCATTGTTGTTGTTAACATTCTGTAATTGTAAAGATTAAAATGAATTTGCACTCTTCTCTCCTCTTTAGATTAGTGTAGGAAGCGATTTTCGCACACCTAGCTTCCTTTCACCTGTATTGTTTAAACACTTCTTACTTTCCTCTAGTAACTTAACACCAAATAGAGATTTGAGTCTTTTGGACATATCTTGTATTGAGTTTAGGAGTCTGCAAAGTATGATGTGCAATGAAATCTGCATTGAGTTTTCCACAGTAATATATAAAGGTTTTTAGACTACATATTACTTGTTTGTAACCTTTCTCTAAACCCTTGTCAAACCCTAGTCCATGGAGTCCATAGGACATGACATTAACAATGAAAAGATAACAACACTGTCTCATAGTGAGTAGAGACAAGGTTTGAAGAAGCTCTGATATCAGTGTGAGAAGTGATGCAGGAGCATCCATTGGTGTAAGGGCAATCTTGCATCACCCAAAAAGATGTTGATTCAAAGTCATTGAAGTTGTTTTCATTTCTTTCCATAATTAGTATTTCTGGTTCCATAATCACTTGAATAATGATGTAGGACTTTCAGTTTTTCCAAACTGCTATTTTTGGAAAGTTTAACTGCTATTTTAGGAAAGTTTGCATTTGGGCATGGATGGAAGAGAAAATTTACAGGAAGCTTCATAAATGAAATATAAGACCTTTAGCAAAGGAATCAGGCAAAGATCATTTGTGAGCTGAAAGATATTAAAGTTCCCATTTTCTGAAAAACCCCTAAAATTTTTGAAAACCAGATATGAGGCACTAAAATATCCCATAACATCCTGAAAAGTTGACAAAAATCTATTTACAAATTTTCAGTGTGATATTTCACTTCACGAGCTTTCTGGCGCTTCAAACGGTTTGTCAATCAGACACCAAGAACAAAAGTTATGCTTCCCAGAAGTTGACCTATTTTTGGACAGAGATGCAAAATTTGAAATTTGGCTATTGGCTGTCAAAATGGTTATTTATGACTATTTTTGGGAACCCTGGGCAGTACTAGAGTTAAGGGGGAAAGTGTAGAGTCAAGAATAGGCGGGAAAATAGAAACCCTAGTAGATTTAGGGTTACAGAAGGCAGATGATTCCAGAGTCTAGAGATAGGGAAGTTGTAGTGTGTTTTAGTCTATAGAGGATTCATCCTCTGATTGTATTTGAGCTTCTATAATGTAATGAGTTGCCCAAATCAATAAAAGAACATTCTATTTTCTATGTGCAATTTTTGTTGTTGTGTGTTTTTTGATTTACCCCCCTTCATCAAGTGCTATCAGAGCAAGGGTTCGTGAGTGTGTAGACAGATCACCAACCGTGAGGTAGTTTGCACCAGGACCTGAGGTTGTGGCTTTGTTACAGAGATCAAGATGCCTCCACGAAGAAATCGTGTTGGGAGAAACACTTTGACGGAAGAGGGTTTTAGATCCCTACAAAGGCAAATCGATGCATTGCAAGAGGAGCTGCGAAGAGGGTTTGATCCAAGAACGAGAGAAGAAAGTGAATATGAAGCTAAAGAAGATCTATCTAAGGAAGAACAAGAGGTTGTAGGAGATCTTGCAAAAGTTAGGTTGTTGAGGGCCATTTTGAAGATCAGAAAGAGGCCTAGGATCAAAGTTTCTAGCTATTCTGGAGATTTGAATTTGGAATAACTTATTGATTGGATCAATGACATTGAGGAGTATTTCAAGTATGAAGATGTGGAGGACCCAGATCAGGTTAAGTTTGCAAAAACAAAGTTGAACGGCCATGCCAGTATTTGGTGGAAGGAGGTCTAGTTAGAGAGAAATAGGAGAGGAAAAGGAAAGACTACCAGATGGGATCAAATGGTGGAGAAACTAAAGAACCAGTTCATTCTTGTGGACTATGAGATGGAGTTGCTGAAGAAGTTGCAAGGATTGAAGCAAGGTAACACGTTTGTTAAAGAGTATACAAAAGATTTTTATAAGATTACTATCAGGACAGGCCATGCAGAGGCCAACAAGGAAAAAGTAGCTCGTTACATTAATGGGTTAAGGCCAAGTATTCAAGAGGAGCTGAGCCTGGTCAGAATGACCACCATAGAAGATGCGTACCAATTTTTCTTGAAGGTGGAAGAGAAGCTGAATAAAAGATTTGACAGCAAGCAAAAGGGAAGAGGTCAAGGTGGAAGGACTAGTGGAAGACCCTATGGAGGGCATAATGAGGATCAAAAGAAAAATGAAGAAGCTGGCACCAGTTAAAATCATAGAGGAGATAATGCCTACGCCCTCGTGGACAGAATAATGGTGAGCAAAGAGGAAGAGGAAGAGGCAGACCTGGGCAAGGACCTGGAAGAGGAGGTTTTAGAGGAACATGTTTCCAATGTGGAGAAGAAGGGCATCGAGCATATGAGTGTCCACAACATCAAGGAAGGACAAACAGAAGAACTGAAGGTAATGCACGAGTTGCACATGTAGATGAAGATGTGCAATTTGAGCATTCTAAAGATGCTGAAAGGGGAGAAACCCTAGTTATCAGAAGAACTTTGTTGAATGAGGAGAAAGAACCCAATCATAGGAAGAGTTTATTCCACACAAGGTGTAAATGTGAAGGTAAGTGTTGTGATATTATTATTGACAGTGGAAGCACTAACAATCTTGTTTCATAGGAGATGGTTGACAAGTTGAAGTTGATAAGAAGAAAGCATCCACATCCATATTGGATTGCATGGTTGCAGAAGGACCATAGAGCTTTGGTCAATGAATAGTGTTTAGTGAAGTTCAAGATTGGGGACTACCATGATGAGGTGTTGTGTGATATCATACTGATGGATGCATGTCATATGTTGTTGGGGAGGTTGTGGCAGTATGATAGGTGCACTGTCCATGATGGTTGTACAAACACATATTCCCTAACAAAGGATGGAGTTTGTCATTAGTTGAAGCCCTTGAAGGAGGTGGAAAAAATGGTATGTAGTACTGCCAGAATTTGCTTGGTAGATGGTAGGAAATTTTTGGAGGGTATGAAGCATGAGCATCATTGCTTTGCATTGATTCCTAAGATCAGTCAAGAGAAATGTGAAGATGTAGCAGTAGAAGTCTCAGATCTGTTAGAAGAATTTTAGGATATTGTCTTTGATAATGTACCAAAAGGTTTACCATCAGTGAGGAAGATAAGTCATCAAATGGATTTGATTCCAGGAGCCAGTTTGCTGAATAAGGTAGCCCATAGAATGAATCCTGCAAAGAGTGAAGAGTTGAACAGACAAGTTCAAGAGCTGTCAAGGGGCTAATAAGAGAGAGCCCAAGTCCATGTGTGGTACCTGTAGTGCTAGCACCGAAGAAAGATGGAGAGTGGAGAATGTGTACAGATTCTTGAGCCATCAACAAGATCATGATCAAGTACAGATTTTCATTGCCCAGAATGGATGACATAATGGATTGTTTGAGTGGAGCCAAGTACTTCACCAAGATTGATCTGAAGAGTGGGTATCACTAGATCTGAATTAGAGAAGGAGATGAATGGAAGACATCCTTCAAGACAAAGGAAGGTTTGTGTGAGTGGTTAGTCATGCCATTTGGGCTAACCAATACACCGAGCACATTCATGTGGCTCATGAATGAGGTATTGAAAGAATTTTTGGGAAGTTTTGTTATTGTTTATTTGGATGACATTTTGATTTTCAGTAAAACTTGGGATGAGCATATGATGCATATCAGAAGTATTTTAGAGAAGCTGAGGGAGGAGAAGTTGTTGATTAATCTAAAGAAATGTAGTTTTGCAAAGGAGTTAGTATACCTGGGATTTGTTGTCTCAGAGGAAGGTCTTAAGATGGACACAGAAAAAGTAAGGGCTATTCTTGAATGGCCTACACAAAGGAGTGCTATAGAGTTATGATCTTTTCATGGTTTGGCAAGTTTTTATAGAAAGTTTATCAGGAATTTTAGTAGCATTTGTGCACCCCTAACTGAGACAATGAGAGGGGATAGAAAAGAGTTTAAATGGACTACAAGAGCAAATAAGAGTTTTGATACATTGAATCAAAAAGTCACAGAGCAACCTGTTTTGGCACTTCCAGATTTCAATAAGGTATTTCAGGTAGATTGTGATGCTAGTGGCAGTGCTATAGGAGCTATTTTGAGTCAAGAAGGTAAGCCCATTGCCTATTTTAGTGAGAAGCTTAATGAAGCCAAGAAAAAGTATTGTGTTTATGATCAGGAGTTATATGCAATAGTTTAGGCTTTACAGAAATGGAGATATTATTTGTTGCCAAAAGAGTTTGTTTTATATACTGATCATCAGGCTTTGTAGTATTTTAATAGTCAAGGAAAGTGAAATCAAAGGCACTTAAAATGGGTTGAGTTTTTGTAGAGTTATACTTTTGTTTTGAAGCATAGGAGTGGGAAGTCCAACAGAGTTGCAGATGCCTTGAGTAGAAGGCAAAATTTATTGACAAAAATGAAGATAGAGGTTGTTGGGTTTAATGAGCTCAAAAGTTTGTATCCTGAAGATCTAGATTTTGCAGAGGCTTGGAAGGCTTGTTTGGAACCTGTTACTTTGGATAGGACAAAATGGTTGGATTTCATAATCCAAGATGGCATGTTGTTTAGAGGAAGCCAATTGTGCATTCCAAGGAGTTCAATGAGAGAGAACCTAATTAAGGAGAAGCATAGTGGGGGATTGGCTGGACACTTTGGTCGAGATAAGACCATTGCTATTGTTGGTGAGCATTATTTGTAGACACCCAAATTTGTCCCAACTTTGTTCATGTCTAGCAACACCTTGTCAAAAACATCACTTAAACATCATGTAGCATTTTGTCCTAAATCCCACTCTTAACCCCACTTATTCCATTAGCCAATTAATTAAATAAATTTTATTTATTTAATTAATATCCCAATCATATTTTAATCCCACTATCCAATTAATTAAATAAATTTTATTTATTTAATTAATATCCAACTCATATCCCAACTAATTCAAATATTTTATTTGAATTAAGTTCTCATCATAAGCCGACTTTCCAATTAATTAAATAAATTTTATTTATTTAATTAATTTATCTTATCATTTAGCCGACATGTGTGCCTCTTTCATTTAAAAAAGATAAGTGGTACTATAGCCTTTTATTTAATATCTTTCACATGTAGTACTTTTTATGTACACAAGCACACATGAGCCCTATTCTCCTTGACACTTGTCAAATGACTACAACTCCCTTGAAGAGTGGGATAACCTAATCAATCCTAGCCATCCACATTAATCAATTAGCTTTTAAATCTCAGCCGTCCATTTGAACTAAGCCTTTCCTATAAATCAACCCCCTCATAAGTCATTAGCATGCATGGAGCTTCAAGTACCATTATTCTATCAAAATATCATTAGAGCCTTTGCATCCACAATCTTCAATCCATCTAGCTTGCATCCTTATCAACGGTATGCTGCGGAATCGAGCAATCAACACAACAAATTGATCAATCAATCGAGCTCATCTTGCATCTTCGAGGTATTGGATTATTTGGGTTTAGGTTATGCATTTCAATTGTTTGATCATTTCCATTTATAAATCCAAATTTTTTGATATACATTTGGCACGCCTGGTGGGACTCACGTCCTTGATTAACCTCTCTTGTTTGAGTTGTTTTTATGAAGTTTAGATCTCTTGGAGCGCCAATCTTTCATTTTTGTAAGCTTTTGTAGCAAAAATTTGTATTTTTCTAACCCTAGTTTGCAAAGATTTGGCTAAAAATTTATGTAGATGATCTCTTAGCCCAAATCTAACCTCACCATTGCATCCGGGGTGCCGTTTCCATAAACTTTGAGTACAAATTTGCCTAAATTTGATGAAAAATAGAGCGTTTGGTGAAGAAAACAACAACCGGACTGCAATAATGTGCTTCTGGTAATTCAGGTCGCTTATGGTCAAACAGCAGTCGCCTGGGCTAAATCAGCTCACCTTTGGGCAAATAGCAGTAGCTTATGGTCAAATCTAGCTCGCTTTTAAGCAAACAGTGCTCGCTTTTGAACAAAAAGAGACCGCATATGGTAAAATTGGTCGCTTATGGTTAACATTTGCATTCTGTCTCCTGAAACTCTCCAGGTCGCTTTTGGGCTATTATGCATCACTTTTGGACTGTTGTTGGTCGCATATAGGCTATTACTTGTCACTTCCATCCATTTTTGCATCGCTTTTGAGCAAAAATTTGCCGCTTTCTGTATCTTTGCGTCACTTCTACATTGAAATCGACCGCCTACAGTGTTTTGTGGATCGCTTTTGTAATAACAGTGGTCGCCTCTAACCCTATGTGCATCGCTTATGAACTTAAAATAGCCACTTTTAATCTGATATGCATCGCTTCTGAACTGACAGAGCTCGCCTTTGCAGAATAGGGTTTTTTGTTGTAACTGTCATTTTGCAGGTACAGGTCGCCTATAGGCTGAAATCGATCGCTTAAGGGTTTATCCGGATCGCCTATAACCCTACAGGAGTCGCATTTGGTGTTTTTGCATCACATTTAATATGCAAAGGCTCGCATGTTGCTAAAAGGAGATCGCTTATGATTAACAGTAAATCGCCTCTGCACTTTTCTTAACCGCCAGGGTCCACCCGTACCTCCTGCATGCCAAAGGAAGCTATTTTTTTCAAACTTGCATAACTTTCACATACGGAGGCCAAATCGCACAAACAAGGACTTGTTGAAAAGATGGGAGGACAAACTTCACAACTGTACCACTTTTATCAGGTGACTATACTATTTTTTAGGCTTTTTTATCAGTCAAAGTTCAGCTTCATTTCAAACTTCATTTGAACATAACTTGAGCAATTTTGATCGTTTTTCAATGAAACTTTTTTTCAAATTGCTTAGAATCTCCTAAACTTTCTGTTTATGCAATCTATTTTTCTGTATTAGATTATTTTCATCAGAATTTTTAGATTTCATCTTTTTCATGTAATCATCTTCTTTGCAAGTTTACTTGTTTCTTTTTGGAATTGGTGACTTGTAGAGGCATCTAAGGAGCTGGAGCAGCATTGGCATCAACATCTAAAGCAAATTGGAAAGCAATTGTATCAGGTGCACTCATTCTAATATTTCATCTCTTAATCTTATTTGATCACACATTTGGACTTTGGGCTTAAAACGAACGATTGTTTGCAAACTCACATCAAAAAAATTGGGCTAAAACAAACCATTATCTTTCATCACATTTAGATTTGGGCTTTAAAAAGAACAAGTGCTTGAACTGTTTGATCACACATTGAATTTCTAAGGTTAATGAACCCCATGCGAGTGTGACCAAGTAAATGTGTATGCTCTCTCCTCGCGTCCCAACACGAACTTGGAGATCAAAAACATTTACTTGTGTTGCTTTTGTTTAGCCTTAGAGAGACCTGCCTTGGTATCCACCCCAAGGGAACGACCTCAAGCAGTACTTTCATCCGGTCCGCTATAAAAATCAAAGGATAAGGCAAAAGCCAAGTCTAACCGGTATTAACGCTCACCATACAGTGCTAACTCGAAAGGAGGTGTACCATTGTGTATATTAAAACTCCTAGTAGGGTTAGTTAAAGTCTTAAGTGGCTTGCTGGATGCTCGTGGGGTGCCGGTCCCCCGGATTTTCACTAGAACCTCCTTGTGATAGTGGCCTTGCCTTGACTAGGACTTGTTAAATTGTCTTCATGTGCTTGCTTAACCATTATCACATTCTTCCAAACTAAAACTTGCTTATGTGTCTTGCGTGAGTGATTCATGCGTGTATATGCATAATCATTTGTTTGAATATTGCCACATCAAGCTCTAAATACTCAAACACATAAAGACAAGTCATCCTACACATTCTTCCAATAACATTCAAACCCAATCACTTTCATCTCAAACATAGCCAAGTCATCCAAATAAGCCACATCATCATCCAAATCCTTAAACAAGTACTTGCTAAAAGGACTTAAGACAAACACTTGGTGACAACATGTCTACATTAGAGGACCCAGAAATCAAATTCCAAAGACTCCTCCAAAATCTTTATCAAGGATCACAACCCCTAAACCAAGATGCCATTGAAATATTACAATTCTTCATCCAAAGAGCTCAACCCCATGCAAGCCAATCACCTCAATTGCAACACTTCATAGCCCAAGTTCAACACCTTTTCGCCACTAGTCAAGCTCGACAAGTACATCAATCCTTAGCCACTCCATACCAACCTAATCCACTTCATAGCCACATGTCATATCCATCCACTTCCTATCAACTTAATCCACTTATCCACCAAGTCAATGCCACATCAACCTATGAATATCCACCTCAAGCTTATCCAATCCCTCATGTCACCATTCCAATGCACTACCAAGCCCATCCACAAGGCAATCAAGTGATATTACAAGAACAACATCCAAGTCCCAATGGTCCCTTGTACATAAATCAAGCAAGTCCAAGTACACCTTTTTAACAAGACCACCAAGCACCATTGATAGACCTAAGTCCACCTCTCCAACAAGAAGCGCATCCAAGTTCAAGTGGCCCTTTATACATAAACCAAGCAAGCCTAATGCAACAAGACTTAATTACCTTTGACAAGGGAGATACCAATCTAGAGTGGCCTCCACCATCATGCAATCACATGCCAACACATGAGCCAACAAGTCCTATCTCAACACCACCATGTGATCCCATCCCTAGTCCATTGGTCCATCAACCTTCCAAATCACCAAGCCCTTCATTACTTTCATCACCGTGTCATTCTAATCCTTCACCAAAGGATGCGGCTGAGATAGTTTTACAAAGAATGCTTGAAGAAAAACTCATTGAACTTCCTAAAGTCAAACCATGTGAAGAAAGTCCATATGATGAACATGATTATTGTGCATACCATAGGACCAAAGGCCATAATACAAATCAATGCCCAATATTTGTCTCAATTGTTTACAAGGTGTACCCACCTATAATGGGAAATCATGCCACATCATCCCCATCCTATGTGTCACCCCCATCTAGTCCAAATCTTAATCCACCCAATCCAATTAGCCCTCAACCTAATCCTAATCATAAGCCTACAACACCATCTACTATTATCATCCATCCATTATATTGCCCATCCACACATACACTTGCGAAGGATGTGATCCATTGGCTACTAGCAAGGAATAAACTATCTCCATGTCAAACACCAATTCATGAGCCTACCAAAGAACTTCCAAAGGTCATGTCCAATCCTATAATCCCATCATGTGGTCAACCTATCCTTGAGCCTATACAAGAGACCTCAATTAACATTCTTAGCCCTTTAAGTCCATCATGTGACCTACAAGCCATCAAGCCTATTTGCGAACCTTCTATCATTAATCGAAGTCAAGAGTCATCATGTTCTCATGTTGTTGACCAAGAGCTTCTCCAAGAATTAACCACTTCCATTCAAGCAACCCAAGAGGTGTGTCAAAGGTTTTATCCTAAGCATGTGGAAACATTAAGCCCTAGTCCAACTCAAGATCAAAACACTTTCGTGCAACCTATCCATAACATCTACCTTCTTTATGATCAAGATGATACCTATAAAGAAGCTATCCATGAGCACCTTGATCCTATCCATAATCCTATATCTATCCATGAGAAAGATATCCAAATTGCTCTTAATCATCCACCATCTAGCCCTATCCATAATGAGCAAACATCCACTTGTCATGATGAGACACTTGTCCCCCAAGTAAGCATAAAAGATCAAATAAATAACTTGGATCTTAGTGAACACAATGCTAATCAAGATCCTAATGATCCTCCTTCCACATCCACCATCGATTCCACTTCAAATCCACTATCATGTTCTATTGGTCTTACCACCCTTATACATGAGTGTTCTTCCTTAGGACAACAACGACCTTTATCCACTTCACCTTCTCCATCCAATAAAGAGCTCAAGTCTAGTTCCCAAACTACATCTAGTCCCATAGTTAATCGCATCCTCCAAAACATGAACTACCAAGGCAAAGGCCTAGGCCTTTATGAACAAGGTATTTTAGAGCCAAACCATGTCAAGATCCCTCCATGCTCATGTGGCCTTGGATACACACCCCAAGGTAAACAAGCTAAAGATGTTGGTAATTCCTCCATCCATCCTAAGCCTACCACTTTCCATTGCACCCCCCATCATCTACCCAAAACATATGTTGCCATTCCACCTCCATCATCCTATAAAAGTCCAAAGCATGTGACTGTACACCTTCTGCCATCCAATTTGCCTCCACTTTTACCAACTCCGAATATCCCTCCATCTACCTTGCCACCATTGCTTCCAACACCTAACATACCTATCATTCATAAGTATCCTTACATTCCTAATCATGGCCAACAAAAGCACACATCATTTAAGCATAAAGCTTCCAATCATTCCATCCACTCCACCCACCCCATGGGATTCCAAAATAAACATTTGGATGCCTTTACTTATAAAGCCAAAAATCCAACTAAAACTCCTAAGGACCCTCATGCCTTAGGGTATCAATGTGAAAAGTCTCTAAATCATCCATCTTCTAAGCAACCATCCAAGCCCATACCTCCAAAAGCAAAGCCCAAAAGTAAAATGGTTTGGGTTCCTAAGCAAATAGCTAGCAAGTCAAATGAGGCATCCCCATCCACCTCTCAAGAATCCCAACCACCTATATCTATCCAAAAGCCTACTTCCATTCAAAACTTCCATTCCCTTCAAAAATCCCACAAGCAAAACGTAAGCACTAAAAATACTAAATCCATGTGGGTCCCCAAATTCTTACATCAACCATCTCCTAAGAAAACATCTCCATTGCTTCCTACACCACCATCTCATCAAAAGCTTCAATGTTTATCATGGTGTGTGCAACCATTGGTCATGGTTCCCTTCCACTCCGCAGCACCTCCACATAACTACATCTCCCCATCTTCCATCCATTATCCTACATATCTCCCCCGTGCTATCCCTATGGTCCATGCTTTGGCATAAACTTTTCATCCATCTTCATTCCATAAGCCAATACAATCCACACCATAATCCACTATCCCCATCCATGCAATCCCTTATCAACATCTATGAGCACACTTGACATGGTCCATGCGAAGACATCATCAATCTCTAATGGGACACTATCACCTATCATAGCACTAGCCACTTGAGTCCCTCCTATCCATTACCATGGTGAAAACCTGGCAAACAGGCGCCATGTGTAATTGTCATGTCATCCCATCTAAAAGCAAAAAAAGAAGAAAAAGAAAAACACAAAGAAAAATCAAAATAAAAAAAAAGTAAAGAGAAATCCCTTCGTCCAATGGTGAAAACCTGGTAAACAGGCGCCTTGGATAAGTACCATGATGAAAACCTAGCAAACAGGCATCATGTTTAGGTTGATCTTCTATGTCACTTACACTTGGGGGCACATTGTCTCATCCATCCTATCCATTTCCAAACTATTACCATACCATCCTACCATCATTAGCCATTACATCCATATACCTATCTTATTGAACCCATCCTTCCACCTTTTGATCTTGATGAAGACATTGGGGTAAAATGTTGAAACATGTTTGGATATTTCTTGACATACGTTCTTTCCAAACCAAGTCCTATCCATTGACCATTTATCCATCCCATTCAAACCAATCCAATCATGTCATCCCTTGGTCATGAACTTTGTCATGTAAAAATCCTAAGCATTACCACCTAGAATGGGGCAAGTTCTTCCTATGCAACATAGCCTTTGGAGATCACATCCTAGCTCCCTTATGATCCATCCACTATGGCGTACCCTTATCATGAGCTTTCCATCTTATAGCTTATCGCCATCTGTTTATCATGAGCTTTCCACTATAGCCTACCCATCCATTTCTCATGAGGCATGCATCCATTCTTTTTATGGCCTATCCTCTTATCTATCCATCCAACTCTCATGAACCTTCCATCCCATCCAACTATCATCAGTCTTTCATCTTATCCACTATCATCCATCCTTTTATCCATCCAATCCATTCATCCATCCTTGCACCTAGACTTGGTTTTCTCCCTTGTCATTGGTATCAAGCACAAAGGCTACCCAAATTGTAAATCCATTGGCATTTTCCCAAAAACATTAAAAATCCAAAAAAATCAAAATATCCCAAAAGACACAAAAAAAATCAAAATATGTTAAAATTCTAAAAAAATCAAATATCCACCAAAAAAAATCCAAGCAATAAAACCAATCACATCATCCAAAATAATCAACTCCATCAACATTCAATCAAAATCATCATCATCAATTCTTCCTATCAATAACATAACATTCATCCATTTCAATCAATCACTTCTTCCAATCATATCAATCAAATCAATCTAAGCAATGATCTTAAATCTAAGTCACACTAATCCATATCAAGCAAGCTAATCAATCAAGGAACATAATCCAATCAAATCAACAAGTTTTTGATCCTAATCTTGTCATGAACCCAATCAATCATCATCACTGGGATATAGCATTCCCACATCCTTGTGTTGATCTAGGGATATAGCTTTCCCCGCAATGACAACACTATCATCAACAAATCAAACAATCAATTATTGGTTTATGACTTGACAAGGGCAATACCTTGTTTATTTTACATCCTTTGAGCATACTGAGAACACTTGCTTATGCTTAGATTGAGTGGACACTCCAATCATCACACCATCACTATCATCATTCAAAACAATCCAATCATTAAAACAATCAACCCAGCAACAACAAACATCACAACCAAAGCACATCAAGCTAGCCATCAAAACAAATCCAATAACTTCAGCAAATCAAAAGTAGCTCAATCCACCACATATCATCACATCATCAACATTTCATCAATCTCAATCCATTTTTATCATCTCATCAATAAAACACAACATCAAAACTACATCTCATTTCCATCGTTAAGTGCCTTGATCCCATGGATATAGGGTATGTAGGCAGTCTGGAGTACAAAGGAAGTGCCCAGATTCAGGCACAAGCGATTTTCCTCTTTCTTCTCTCATCATTTCTTCTATCATCTATCTTATACATCATCAATAAACAACTTCTTCCAATCAATCTATCATAGCACATCAATCCAATCATCACTTCATCTAATCATCCTTCAATCATCTTCCAATCATTCCAAGCAATGATCCAAATGCAAGTCAATCCTTAAGCCATACCAATCAAGTTAATCAATCAAGCCAAGTTATCCAAGCTCAATCAATGGTCTTGATCCTAGCCTTGTTGTAAGCCAAAGCAATCAGTCAATCAGCCAACCAACTCAGCAAACAACCTTGTGTTGATCTAGGGATATAGCTTTCCCCGCAATGACAACACTCTCAACTATCAACAATCAACAATTAATCATTGGTTTACAGCTTGATAGGGGCAATACCTTGTTTGTTTTTCAATTATTTGTGCATGCTTGCTTGCTTGCTTGTGTGTGTTATCATTTTATCTTGCATTTGCATCATCTCAATACCATTCCAGCTAATATTCATATCTTGTATCCAGACAAGGTTGTATTACGCTGGGGCATAAGACATATCGTCACCCTGGTTCCTTATACCTTGGTGCATAACGTCTAGTGCTATATCAAACATCATGGTTGCTCACATTCATTGCAGCATAACGCATCATCATTTCTTCTATCCATTCCCTTAGCTATCTTTCTTAGCCAAACCATTTCTTTTCGAGAGCATACCCGTGTTTGTCCAACTCGCCTATCCTCTCGAGGGGGCATCATCATCCTATCTTTCCATCATCATTATATCCTTACATCATCATCATCATTTTCCTTTATCCATACCTTAACTTCTTTGAAATGATGTTACTCGATACAAAGCTCATCATCTCGAACATCATCTCAAAGAGGGGCAAAATGTAGACACCCAAATTTGTCCCAACTTTGTTCATGTCTAGCAACACCTTGTCAAAAACATCACTTAAACATCATGTAGCATTTTGTCCTAAATCCCACTCTTAACCCCACTTATTCCATTAGCCAATTAATTAAATAAATTTTATTTATTTAATTAATATCCCAATCATATTTTAATCCCACTATCCAATTAATTAAATAAATTTTATTTATTTAATTAATATCCAACTCATATCCCAACTAATTCAAATATTTTATTTGAATTAAGTTCTCATCATAAGCCGACCTTCCAATTAATTAGATAAATTTTATTTATTTAATTAATTTATCTTATCATTTAGCCGACATGTGTGCCTCTTTCATTTAAAAAAGATAAGTGGTACTATAGCCTTTTATTTAATATCTTTCACATGTAGTACTTTTTATGTACACAAGCACACATGAGCCCTATTCTCCTTGACACTTGTCAAATGACTACAACTCCCTTGAAGAGTGGGATAACCTAATCAATCCTAGCCGTCCACATCAATCAATTAGCTTTTTAATCTCAGCCGTCCATTTGAACTAAGCCTTTCCTATAAATCAACCCCCTCATAAGTCATTAGCATGCATGGAGCTTCAAGTACCATTATTCTGTCAAAATATCATTAGAGCCTTTGCATCCATCATCTTCAATCCATCTAGCTTGCATCCTTATCAACGGTATGCTGCGGAATCAAGCAATCAACACAACAAATTGATCAATCAATCGAGCTCATCTTGCATCTTCGAGGTATTGAATTATTTGGGTTTAGGTTATGCATTTCAATTGTTTGATCATTTCCATTTATAAATCCAAATTTTTTGATATACATTATTATTGGCCACAGTTGTAGCAAGATGTGAGGAAATTTGTGCAGAGTTGTAGAGTGTGTCAAATGGAAAAAGGAACAAGTCAGAATACAGGGCCATATCAGCCATTACCTGTACCAGAGAAGCCATTAGATGATATTAGTATGGATTTTGTTCTTGGTTTACCTAGGACATAGAGGGGACATGATTCCATTTTTATGGTGGTGGACATATTCTTGAAGATGGTACATTTCTTTCCTTGTAAGAAGACTAATGATGTCGTTCATATTGTAGAGTTATTTTTTAGGGAGGTGGTGAGATTACATGGTCTAGCTAAGAGCATAGTTTCAGATCAAGATACCAAGTTTGTTGGTTATTTCTAGAGGACATTGTGGAAGAAGTTGAAGACAGATTTGAAGTTTAGTTCTGTACACCATCCACAGACTGATGGGTAGACGGAAGTGGTGAATAGAAGTTTGGGTAACCTACTACGATGCTTGGTAGGAGATAAGCCCAAGGGATGGGATTTGATTTTACCACAGGTAGAATTTGCTTATAACAATTCTATCAATAGGAGTACTAGTAAATCACCATTCCAGATTGTATATGGGAATATTCCAAGAAATGTTTCAGAGTTAAGGAATATGGACAAAGGAGAAAAGACAAGTGTTGAAGCTGAAGACTTTGCAGAACACCTAAAGAATTTGCATGAAGAGGTAAGAAAGCTCATTAATAAGATGAATACTCAGTACAAGGCTGAGGTAGATTAGAAGAGGAGATATAATGAATTCTAGGTAGGAGATGAAGTCATGGTTCACTTGAGAAAAGAAAGGTTCCCAATTGGAACATATAATAAGTTGAAAATGAAGAAATTTGGACCATGCAGGATTTTGAAGAAACATGATTTAGGAAATGCATATGAGGTAGAGCTACCAAGTGGGATTAATATTTCCCCTGTGTTTAACATTACTGATTTAATAGAATATCATGAAGGTGGCACAGAGGATGGACCAATAGAAGAGCAGTGGAGTATTCCGACATCTACTTCAACGAAGGCAATAGAAGAGATCTTGGATAGCCGTGTGGGAAGGAGTACTTGGAATAGGCAATATCCTATTGAAGATTCTTCTTGGTTGTCTAAGGAAGAGGTTGACCATTTGGGTTTTCCTTAAACAAACACCTGAGATGTGACAGGGTCACTTCTCAAATTACCCTAGGAGTCTGATGTAAGAGCATCCAGTGGTGTAAGGGCAATCTTGCATCACCCAAAAAGATGTTGATTCAAAGTCATTGAAGTTGTTTTCATTTATTTCCATAATTAGTATTTCTAGTTCCATAATCGCTTGAATAATGATGTAGGACTTTCAGTTTTTCCAAACTGCTAAAAATAGAAAACTACTATTTTTAGAAAGTTTAACTGCTATTTTAGGAAAGTTTGCATTTGGGCATGGATGGAAGTGAAAATTTAGAGAAATCTTTGTAAATGAAATACAAGGCCTTTGGCGAATGAATCAGGTAAAGATCATTTGTGAGCTGAAAGATATTAAAGTTTCTATTTTCTAAAAAACCCCTAAAATTTTTTGAAACTAGATATGAGGCACTGAAACGTCCCATAACATCCCAAAAAGTTGATGAAAATATGTTTACACATTTCTAGCATGATATTTCACTTCACAATCTTTCTGATGCTTCAAACAGTTCGTCAATCGGACACTCGGATCAAAAGTTATGCTTTTCGGAAGTTGACCTATTTTTGGAGGGAGATGTAAATTTCAAAATTTGGCTATTGGCCGCCAAAATGGCTATTTATGACTATTTTTGGGAACCCTGGGTAGTAGTAGAGTTAAGGGGGAAAGTGTAGAGTCAAGAATAGGCGGGAAAACAGAAACCCTAGCAGATTTGGGGTTACAAAAGGCAAATGATTCCAAAGTCTGGAGATAGGGAAGCTGTAGTGTGTTGCAGTCTATAGAGGATTCATCCTTTGATTGTATTTGAGCTTTTGTAAGGTAATGAGTTGCCCAAATTAATAAAAGAACATTCTATTTTCTGTGTGCAATTTTTGTTGTTGTGTGTTTTGTGATTTACCCCCTTCATCAAGAAGACACAGTACAAGTGAGGAATATGTTTTTTTAAGTAGCTTGTATAAGGTTTGTTGGGTGTGAAGGAAGAGAAATAGTTCATGCTGAGATAACAGAGATCCTACAAGGTACATACAAGGATTTAAGATAGAAATTTTGACAGTGGTCAAAGAGGCAGTGAGCATGTTTGTCATGACCATAACTTGAGTTTTCTTTATGACCCAACAGAGACATAAAGCCCATACAGAGGTTAATCATGCTTGATAGGTTATGATAAGAACATAAAGGTTTACAAGGTCTAACAGAGTTCTAAGGTTCTCAAAACCTAATGGGGATTCATGTAAAGACCTTGTCAAAACATAAGGATTTGCTTCAGTGAGTAAGATCAAGAAAAGAGCAGAGTCTTAGTGGGATTGATAAAGGCACTGTTAGGGTATGTAAGAAACAAGCTAGAGATATTTTTGACAAAAGTCTACAATCAATCCTTGTATAGAGTGGTCAGAGACCAATGTAGCCAACAAAAAAAATAGTGATTTATGACTGTTATAAAAGTAGAAAAATAGTCATGGAATGACTGTCACAAGACCCTAGGAAAATAGTCATCCAGTTGACTGTTATGAAAGAAGAACAATCATGTTATGATGACTATTATACAACAGAAAAATAGTCATCTGATTGACTATTATAAAAGAAGACAAACACAATCATGTTATGATTGTTATAAAGTTGTAAAAAAAGTGATTTGTGACTATTATAGAGGATCTGACGACAGCCCTAAAGGACTCCAAAACAAATATGAAAGAACATTGCCTAAGAAAGTTAGGAATAGTCAGATATGACTGTCAAATAGGGTGATAGTCACAATGACTATCAAAAGTGACAGGGATAGATGGAGATAGTCATTCAAAAGACTATTGAAAACAATCATCCATAAGCTGTTAAAGTAACAGTCATAAATAGACTGATGAAGATAGTTATCTAAAGACTATGTAGAGGCATGTCAAGGCACAAAGGAAACATGCAGATGTAGAAGAGACATTATATAGAAAAATGTGATAGTTTGATACATAGTTATCAAAACTACATTCAAACCTAACACAGCAACCCTAGTAGAGGAACAGTCACATGAGGACATTGAAAAGCATTGCCAACAGTTGTCAAGGGTTTGTGGTGCAAAGATTTATGAAGATACAAAGAATTCCAAGTTCATTATATCGTGATCCATAGTTAGGACTATTTGATAGTCTTTGGAACCAAGTAGAGGACAATAGATAATAAGGCTCAGAGACCATGTATCCATGGAAGCTTGACAGGAAATGGTGAAAAACACTGTCCAAAACTTGACAGGACATTGAACAAAATTGACAGGAGACTGGAACACCACCAACATGCATTAAATCATACAAAGGAGTGGAAAACTAGAGAAATTATGCAAATAAAGGCAGGTTGAAATACACACTATGTATTTCACCAGAAGACAGAAATGGAAATAGAGTTTTCCATCAGTTTTAGAGGCTATAAAACTCAGTCCAAGAGCATCTACAAACAATTTTAACCTTGAAGAAGACCCTATAAGGGTCATAAATGAAGTGACAAGTGTTTCTAAGCCTTTATGAGGTAGTTTTAAACAATTTGAGGGCTCTATAATGCCACCATATCCTTTCTATACACCCATAAGAGTTTTGAAGATAATAAACACCTAAAAAACACATGGTCAATCAACTTGAAATGATTGTTGGGAGAGATAGTGGGTAGTTGGGACAATTATGAAGATTTTAGTGCAATCTAAGAAAGTTTTGACCACTTCCCAAGCATATAGGAATAGTTTGGAGACACATGGGATAGATGGAAGACACTTTCCAAATATCTAGGAGCATGAAGGTGTCAACATCAACTAGGACTCTTCTTGGGCATCCAAAGTAGGTTGACCAAATTTTGAGCATTCACTTTTTGTGGAAAGCAGTTCCTATGTTCTCTCCAATGTTTTGTGATGAGATATAGGACCTTAGGATTATTTTTAGAGTAGTTCTTTCATGTTTTTGAGTTGTAAAAGGCCAAAAACTAGACATTGTAAGTCAGTCTCAGCTATAGAACAACAAGTTGTAATACATTTTCAAGCAAGTAAGACAATTTCATACTTATTTTTGATGTAATAAATACCTTTACACAATAAAAATCATAAAAGTTGCCTTCTTTTTTGTGTTGTTTCATGGTGCATATGAGCAAATGATATATGTTTTATTATGTTTTAGTTAGTAAACCTTCAAAATAGATCTTTATCAATCACCTATGAGCAGAAAATACATACTTTCATGTAGGTTGTAAGCTTTGCAAAACATGTATACAACTGTTGAGTTGTGAAAACTTTACTTTTCCTTCTAAATAGTAAACTACAAGTCTCCTCCTTGCAAAACACTCATGCATAGGGTATAAAACCAGAAAGTTGTGCAACATAACGAGTGATTTTGTTGAAAATTGTGTCTCAAAACATCAAGATAAGTCATTTTTAGTTTGGTGCATCACCTCTATAGGCATATAGTTTCATTTTAGTGTCCTTTCTCATCTTTTCCTTAGCAAGCAATAGTAGTTTAAGTCATTTTAGGTGAAGTACTAAGGGAACAAGCCCTCTCTGGAGACTCACTCCTATCTATGAGCAACCCACAGGCTCTGGAGTGTTTCCATGCTTATCAACTGAGTAAGGGAGTTTGAGAATTACTCTCTAGGGTGTACTCAAGAGTGATACCAATTTTTGGCACACCTGGTGGGATTGATTAGACTATCACAGTCCATAAGTTCTCATTCATTGTTGATATTTGGTGTGTATGTCAACAACATTAGCCTTTGGAGGGAAATATTCACACCTGGAGAATCTACAAGTGAAGAACCAATTGGTTCAAGTAGTCTAGATGCTCAAAAAGTATCAAATATCAGTATTTCAGTGATGTCCTAGTCTTTTCCTTCGTAGGAAGCTTCAAAATCACCTAATAACCTACTGGTATGTGCTTATTTTTTCAAAACAAATCAGTCCTGGTTTTCTTATTTTCAATGAATATTCCATGATATTCTAGCTCTTTTTGACATTCTAGCATGATGAACTATCAATAAAAAGATTTTCCTTTACCTCTTTTTTGCCAAAGTGCAGTTGTAGAGCCTTCTTAATACCCATATCAGACCAATATTTTTGTTGGTTTCATCCCAAACAACCATGTAACAACAGGATACCAGCATGCTCATCATGCTTACCTCCCACCCACCCATGCTCAACCTTCTTGGCAGCCTTCCCATGCCTATAATCAGTTCTAGGAAGACTATTTTTCTCATAACCAGCATGCCTATTCTCCTAGCCAGCTTCAAGATGATGATAACACATGCATTAAAGATATTAGAAATATCACATGCTAAACCTTCAAATGTAGCTAGATGCTATTAAAAATGAGTAGGAGTATAGCTGGCAGTAGGAAGAGCTTGCATATCAAGCTTATTTGCACCATCAAGAGAGGGACGTACAAATGAGGAATGAGGAAGAGTTTCTGGCTACACAAATTGTGGCCAAAGAGGAACAAATGAAGCAGTTGATGGCTTAAATTCCAAGGCATGAAACCCAATCAGCTCATTGCATTCCTAGTTTCATTTCAAATCTTCCTATAATGATGAATCATCCTTTGAATGAAGAAGTTGCCATGTCAAAAATTCTTAGTTTTAAACAAGAAAAACCTCTTGAATCTTCAAGTAAGCCTCCTTGCATCAAAATTTCAAGTTTTAGAAGCTCATATCCCTTGCAAGAGTTTACACAAGTGCAGCCTCAACCTGTGATATTCCAAGAATAGCCTATTCAAAAATCTATTCATCCTTATGAGATTCAACAAAAAATTCTTATACCAAGTCATCTTTCCTACCCAAATACCATTTCATTTTTCAAGGGTGGACCGGTTGTTTAGCAAGCTAGTTGGTGTGGTGGGCAAGAAGAAGAGTTGTTAGAGACAAATCAAGAACAATCTACTGTTCATGAACCTATATGTGATGAGGAGTATGAGAAATCAGACCTCTTGCAACAAGAAGTTGAAAATGATCAATTAGAATAGCAGTATGTAAAGCAAGAGAATGATGAAAAGGAAGAGTTAGTGGAGACAAAAGGAGAGCATCTACTATCTACAAGCCTCCATATGCCATAAAAGATGATAAATCAAACCTTTTACAAGGAGGTAAGTATGAAAATGAAACTCAAGAAGAGCAAGAGGCTACTGTTGTTGGTCCTCTATTTCCACCTAAATATGAACATAATGCATGTGTAGAGGATGTTGGTCCATGCTTGACCCTGAATCCTTTACTTTTGATTCATTTGATGGTTTTTCCAATACTTTTCATGAGATGAATGAAAGCATAATACAAAGGCTATAGGGTCATAATCTTCAGTTGCAAAGATAACTTGTGCAAGATTCATTAGAGAAAGAGTCAAATGAAAAGGAAGAGTTGTTTTTGTTTGATCAGCCACCTAGCTTTGTTGACAAGGATGAGGAGAGCATACTCATGTTCACATCAATAGCAAATTTGGAGCAGTAGGAAGATGTTGAAGAATTTAATGAGTTGATACAAGGGTGAGGATGAAATCTTAATTCACAAAGAACACCAAAGAAGTCTTGTTTTGGAGATTAGAGAGATTAGTGTTCATGAGGTTGCTTATCAAGCCAAACAAGATGTTGAATCAGATCTTACACTTTAGGAGGATGACATTAATGCTTCTTCAAAAGAAAAAGAGAGCTATCATAAAGATGAGGTAAGCCTTCTCACACAAAAAAGTAAAAATGATTTTGAAGAAGACCTTTTCTTGGATATCATAGAAGATTATTCTCTTACTTGGCTATCAAACCAACATCTCTTGAGGAAGAAATTCATGAACAACATGAACATAAGATAGAAGTGGTCATATTTCCAAATGAGTCACTTTCTAATCATTAGGAATGACATGAAAATAAGGAGAGGATGATCATTATTCCAAGTTAATCACAAGAGTATGAGCATCAAATGAGCACTATCAGATTGAACATTGGCTTGTCTAAAGGTTGTCCTATTAGACATCTAGCTCAGTTGGAGGATAACAAGGAGGATAGACCATATGGTATGCTTGATCCAAAGAACAAGGGTAAACATCGTGGGGGCCAGAATAAGCTTACTTATACACCTCAAGGTAGCTGTGATAACAGCCAATTTGAGTTGGTAAATAGATTTGATTTCTTTCTTGGAGAAGTATTTCAGCAACTTGTCAATTACCCACCCTTCCTCTACCCCTTCTTGGCTGCTCATAAGCATGGGCAACATTTTCAATTGATCAAGAAAGGAAGTCACTTCAATAAGCTAGTGAATGGTTTTGTTTAAATGGCCTTTGCACTTGGTTAGTTTAGTAGGCTAATTTTTTATGTCAATAAGTGTTGTTGCCCATAGGTTTTAGAAACCTTTCAATTCCTCCAAGTGTTGATGCACATTTTTAGTCTTGTTTTTAGGTAGTTTTGAGTGTGTTGCAGTTTGTGTCTTGCTATTTTGAAGGTGTTAACAACAGTGTTCAAGTTTGTTTTAAGTTTGTTGAGGTCCTCTCTTGACTCTATTGCCCAAGGATAGTTCAAGACTACTGGTTTTTTATGCTTAGCAGGAAAGCAACCCGTAGAGGTCACCAAAAATGTTGACATATTTTGCCTAGTTAGGATAAATAGTCACATAAGTGTCCTTACGGTTATTTAGAGGTCTTATAAGTTTTCACAAGAGTCTTGTAAAAGACTCTAATGTTCTTTCCATGGTCCTTTTAAAGCATGAGTTGTGTTTTGTTCTTTCAAAGGGGGTGTCGAATACCATTCTAATATAGTTATAAAGGGTCTTGAAATGAGAGTATGGAGGGTCTTATTTTATTTAGGCTTCTAAAAAACAAAGGTTCTTCACACCCCAAATAGGTCCTCCACATTGCATGGCTTTCAAAACATGATAGCGAAGATTATTTAATGTTTTTCCCATGTCCAAATTAAGTTTTCCACATTGCATGTGGAGAGTCAAGAGTTAATAAATGTGTTTTCACATCTAAGATACCTTATTGTCTCCAAAAATCCTCATGCATGTCTTGGAGAGATTTTTCCTATTCAAACTAACCCAAATTGTGGTCTTCGAGTTAAGGTTTAAGTCTAAGTTTAGGGTTAGGTTTATTTTTGGCTTTCGATCTTGTCTTCTAGGGTTTTTCTTTCCTTTTCCAAGCTTGTTGCAGGAGGTTCCATATTTGTGGAGATGTTGCATCAAGGATTGTTGAAGCTTTGAACTTCATTGAGGATTGAACATAAGGAAATGCATCTCAAGGAAAGATCAGTAGACAGTTATGGACACCATAATAAATGTGAAGGCAAGGTTGTTTATTGTGCTAAAGCATGTGAAAGTTTGACATTGATAACCATGATAAATGTGAAGACAAGGTTGTTTTACTATGCTAAAGCATCTAAAAGTTTGACAGTGATATCTAAGGAAGATCAAAGTATGGGAGATGAGAGACATTAAGAATCCCTTAAAGCATGGATAGACCTAAATGCAAAGTTGAAAGGGTTTTTGAAATGTTAAAGAGGACTGTAACAACAAATCAAGACTAACAATCTTTGTAGACAGTCACATAAGCATTTCGTCATGAGTAATAGTCAAGATGACTGTCAAATGGAGTAATAGTCAACATGACTATCATAACAATGAGAACAGTCAATAGGGTTTAGAAAATTAGTTTGAGGGATTAAATACAGTCAGCGAGCTGCACCTCTATAGTCAAGAGAAGGTGGAGAGACAGTCATGCAGTCCTAAAGGGTTAAAGAATAAAGATAAGAAACATCGGTAAGGTTGAAATAAGAAGAAATACAACAAAAATGCTAAGATCCTCAATAGAGGTTTACAAGGTCTAGAGCCTTTGTCAGGAAAAGAGATGCTAACAAACGGGTATCAAACCAAATGCAATCAAGATCTTTGAAGAGTAATCATGGATAGAGAAGGAGGAGCATCAAAATCTGATAGGGAATAATAGGACATCTTAGAGGATCCTCACTGAGAATTCCAAAGGAGTGTATCACCATAAAAATGTACCATCATCATGGAGGTAAAACAGTAGCAAAGACAATGCATACAACATAGACCATGTATGTCAAATATTAGAGACTTGTGATAGACATTAAAAATATGGGTAAGTGCTTGTACTATTTATAGACTTCTTACTTTCCTGTAGTAACTTAACACCAAACAGAGCTTTGAGTCTTTTGGACATATATTGTATTGAGTTTAGGAGTCTGCAAAGTATGATACATGCAATGAAATCTGCATTGAGTTTTCCACAATAATATATAAACATTTTTAGACTACATATTCCTTGTTTGTAACCTTTCTCTAAACCCTTGTCAAACCCTAGTCCATGGAGCCCATAGGGCATGAAGTTAACAATGAAAAGATAACAACACTGTCTCACAATGAGTAGAGGCAAGGTTTGAAGAAGCTCTGATATCAGTGTGAGAAGACATAGTACAAGTGAGGAATATGTTTTTTTTAAGTAGCCTGTATAAGGTTTGTTGGGTGTGAAGGATTAGAAATAGTTCATACTGAGATAACAAAGATCGGTCAAGGTGCATACAGGGATTTAAGATAGAAATTTTGGCAGTGGTCAAAGAGGCAATGAGCATGTTTGTCATTACCATAACTTGAGTTTTCTTTATGACCCAGAAGAGACATAAAGCCCATACAGAGGTTAATCATGCTTGACAGGTTATGATAAGAACATAAAGGTTTACAACGTCTAACAGAGTTCTAAGGTTCTCAAAACCTAATGGGGATTCATGTAAAGACCTTGTCAAAACATAGGGATCTACTACAGTGAGCAAGATCAACAAAAGAGATGAGTCTTAGTGGGATTGATAAAGGCATTGTTATGGTTTGTAGGAAACAAGATAGAGAGATTTTGACAAAAGTCTACAGTCAATCCTTGTATAGAGTGGTCTGAGACCAATGTAGCTAGCAAAAAAATAGTGATTTATGATTGTTATAAAAGTAGAAAAATAGTCATGGAATTACTGTCACAAGACCCTAGGAAAATAGTCATCCAGTTGACTGTTATGAAAGAAGAAGAACAATCATGTTATGATGACTATTATACAACAGAAAAATAGTCATTTGATTGACTGTTATAAAAGAAGGCAAAAATAGTCATTTTATGACTATTATAAAGTTGTAAAAATAGTGATTTGTGATTGTTATAGAGGATCTGACGACAACCCTTAAGGACTCCAAAACAAACATGAAAGAACATTGCCTAAGAAAGTTAGGAATAGTCAGATATGACTGTCAAATAGGGTGATAGTCACAATGACTGTTAAAAGTGATAGGGATAGATGAAGACAATCATTCAAAAGACTGTTGAAAATAGTCATCCATAAGCTGTTAAAGAAACAATCATCAATAGACTGATGAAGACAGTCATCTAAAGACTGTGTAGAGGCATGTCAAGGCACAAAGGAAACATGCAGATGTAGAAGAGACATTATACAAGCAAATGTGATAGTTTGATACACTGTTATCAAAATCACAATCAAACCTAGCATAGCAACCCTAGCAAAGGAATAGTCACATGAGGACATTGAAAAGAATTTCCAAGAGTTGGCAGGGGTCTGTGGTGCAAAGATTTATGAAGATACAAAGCAGTCCAAGTTCAGTATACAGTGATCCATAGTTAGGACTATTTGATAGTCTTTGGAACCAAGTAGAGGACAACAAATAATGAGGCTCAGAGACCATGCATCTATGGAAGCTTGACAGGAAATGGTGACAAACACTGTCCAAAACTTGACAGGACATTGAACAAGATTGACAGGAGACTAGAACACCACCAACATGCATTAAATCATACAAAGGAGTGGCAAACCAGAGAAATTATGCAAATAAAGGCAGGTTGAAATACACACTATGTATTTCAACTAGAGGATAGAAATGGAAATAGAGTTTTCCATCAGTTTCAAAGGATATAAAACTCAATCCAAGAGCATCTACAAACAATTTTAACCTTGAAGAAGACCCTACAGGGGTCATAAATGAAGTGATAGGTGTTTCTAAGCCTTTATGAGGCAATTTTAAATGTTTTGAGGGCTCTAGGTGCCACCATATCCTTTCCATATGCCCATAAGAGTTTTGAAGATACTAAACACCTAAAAAACACATGGTCAATCAACTTGAAATGATGGTTGGGAGAGATAGTGGGGAGTTGGGATAGTTATGAAGCTTTTAGTGCAGTCTAAGGCAGTTTTGATCACTTCCCAGGCATATAGGAATAGTTTTGAGACACATGGGACAGTTGGAAGACACTTTCCATGCATCTAGGAGCATGAAGGAGTCAACATCAACTAGAACTCTTCTTGGGCGTCCAAAGTAGGTTGACCAACTTTTGAGCATTCATTTTTTGTGGAAAGCAGATCCTATATTCTCTCCAATGTTTGTGATGGGATATAGGACCCTTAGGCTTAGTTTTAGAGTAGTTCTTTAATGTTTTTGAGTTGTAAAAGGCAAAAAAATAGACATTGTAACTCAGTGTCAGCTGTAGAATAATAGGTTGTAATACATTTTCAAGCAAGTAAGACAGTTTTAGACTTATTTTTAATGTAAGAAATACCTTTACTTAATAAAAATCATAAAAGTTACCTTCTTTTTTGTGTTGTTTCATGGTGCATATGAGCAAATGATATATGTTTTATTGTGTTTTAGTTAGTAAACCTTCAAAACAGATCTTTATCAATCACCTATGAGCAGAAAATACATACTTTCATGTAGGTTATAAGCTATGCAAAACATGTATACAACTGTTGAGTTGTGAAAACTTTATTTTTCCTTCTAAATAGTAAACTACAAGTCTCCTCCTTACAAAACACTCATGCATATGGTATAAAATCATAAAGTTGTGCAACATAACGAGTCATTTTGTTGAAAATTGTGCTTCAAAACATCAAGATAAGTCATTTTAGTTCATTGCATCACCTCTATAGGCATATAGTTTCATTTTAGTGTCCTTTCTCACCTTTTCCTCAGCAAGCAACAATAGTATAAGTCATTTTACGTGAAGTACTAAGGGAACCAACCCTCTCTGGAGACTCACTCCTATCTATGAACAACCCACAGGCTCTGGAGTGTTTCCATGCTTATCAACTAAGTAAGGGAGTCTGAAAATTATTCTCTAGGGTGCACTCAGGAGTGATAACAGTTATTACATGATCACATAGGCCAAATTGATGAGAAATGTATTAGGAAATTAAATAAAAAATATGGTCAAATGGAAAACTGATCATTCCCTAGATTTTAACATTTGTAAGCATTATATTTATGGAAAGAAAAATTGTGTTAATTTTTATTTAAACTTTGATAGATCTATAGCAATTTTGGAGTTAATTTATATTGATGTACCTTCACTTGGAAAAAACCTATATTAGGTTTCTTTCATTAATGATTTTTATAGGAAAACATGGGTATTCTTCTTTAGATAGAAATATGAGGTTTTATAAAAGTTCAAATAACTCAAAGCTCTTATGTAGCACCAAATAGAGAACAATATCGAGATTTTGAGGATAAACAATGGTGGATAGTTCTATTAAATAAAGCTTGACAATTTTTTTATGGAAAATGACATTGTGAGGCATAAAACAACTTCTCACACCCATTAGTATAATGAAATTCTAGAGGATGAACAAGATATTAATGGAGAGTTTTGGAAATATGCTCAATGAAGCTAGTTTGGATAAAAAATTCTAGGAAAGATTTATGAGAATATTATTTTATTTTATTAACACATCTCCTATTTTAGCTCTTGTAAATAAAACCCCTGAGGAGGCTTGGATAGGTAAGAATCCTTCATTGCAGCATATTAGGGCCTTTGGTTGTGAGGAAAATTTACATATGCCTAAGGAGATGAGATTTAAAGTGAGTGTCAAAGAAGACACATGTATACATTAAGTATAGTGATGGAGTTAAGGGATACAAACTTTGGAATCCTAATATAGGAAAGATAGTGAACAATCAAAATGTGATCTTTAGAGATAAAATATTCTCCTAAGCCTCTACAACCTTTAGATGAATAAAAAACATTAGTGTAGCTTGATCCAAAGACCAAGAAAACTATACTTGAGGCTAAACTAGAAGTTTAGGATGGACTAAACAAGGAGGTTGGTTTAAATAGTGATTTAGAGGAACTAGAGGAAGAAGAAGAACCTTATACCCCACTCATGAGGAGGTCCACTCAATATAAGAAGAAACTCGAAAGGTATAACCCGCCTAATTTTTATTGCATTTTTGCTTTATCTACTAATGATGATGAGCCTAGAACTATAGAGGCAATAGATTCTAAATACAAGAAGTCTTAGAAGAAGGTCATTAATGAGGAGATACATATGCTAGAGAAGAATATTACATGAAACTTGGTATAGTTTCCTAACAATAGGAAACCTATTGACTACAAATGGGTTTTCAAGAAGAATTACAATTATGAGGGAAAGGTTAAGAAGTAAAAGGAAAGGTTAGCGGCTAAGGGATATTCCAAGGTAGAGGGAAATAATTTTAGTGATATTTTCTCTCCTATTGTGAATCTTACATCCATTATATTTCTTGTATCTTTTGCTACTTGATTTGACCTTGAGGTTGAAAAAATGGATATTAAGATAACTTTCTTGCATGGGGATTTGGAGGAGAAAATCTACATAAACAACTAGAGCACTTCATGGTAAAAGGTAAAGAGGACATGGTTTGTAGGTTGAATACATTCCTTTATGGTCTAAAACAATCCCCCATGATGTGATATAAAAAATTTAACTCATATGTTTTTAAATTGGTATTTGCTAGAGCTAAACCAGATCGTTATGTTTATTATAAGTAATTAGGTGTTGAATTAATGTTACTAATCTTTATGTTGATGACATGTAGTTGATAATTAATAGGAAATGATTAGGTGTGGAGATCAGGAGGGATAGAGATAACAAAAAACTTTGGTTAAGTCAAAGGAAGTATGTTTACTATTTGGTGAAGGATATAGTTGAAGAAGGAGATCAAGTTGTAAGATCTCTTGAAACATTAGATAAAACTCTGTTTAAGTTGGAAGCACTAGAGGCTGTAGAGAATGAACCTGTTGTAGATAGGAGAGATTAAAGGGAGAAAGGGCAATATATTCTCTCAAAACAATCCTAAGAGTAGTGACTATACTTGACATTGTTTGTATGTTAGAACATGAAGCTATTTATTCTTATGGTAGACTAAATTATACATATGTTTCTTTTTAATAGCGGTGCCTCTCTAAGCCTCTCATTGTTGATGATATTTTGCATGTGGAGTTTTGGATAGTATTGAATGGATCATATATGATGATAGTTATTGAAAGACTCCCCTATTCTTGATGACTCATATCATTTCTTAGACACTCACTTGCACAGTCATTGTTTAATTTTCAAGGAGTTATTTTTATGCCTTTAGTGTTTATTAATTATTGATTTCTTTGTGATAAATTTTCCATAGTTTCAATTTTCAGGCATGTGTTTCTTAAGTTCCTCTTAGGACATTTTCATTTACAAGATTTGAATTTTATTCTTAACATTTGCAACTACCTGTACACATGTTAAACCTTCTCAATGAGGATTCCATCCTTGGTTGGTTTTTGGATGGACTTGATGTTTTCATATGAGATATATTTTTGAAATTGTTTATGGATGTCTTGACATATATTTGATGATTTGTGGGTGATGTAGACTATTAAGATGTTTTCTCCTACTTGTTATGATACATAAGTATTTAATAGGCTATGATCCATAATGATCCAAGAAGGGATGGAATGTCCCACTTATCTTTTTCTTTCCCTAAGAATAGATAGAACACCCCACTTTATCTCTTTCCCGAAAATAAGACAATTTTCCACATGTAACTCTTCATGTTTCACACATGAATGTTTATAAATCCATGACTTTTAACTTCCCACACATGACCTTTCATGTTACCCACATGAATTTTCATGTTCTTTCATGAATCCTCACATCCTACATGTCCCTTCATTTTCTAAATCAAGAAAATCTATTTAAAGACAAGTAGAGAACACATTAGAGCAAGGGGAATTCCAAAGTGAATGTATGATCAAGGGAAGCAAGTTAGGATGTTGAAATCACTAGGAGAAAAGGAATTATAATAAAAATTAAGTGGAAGACTTGATAGTAAGAAGAATAACCATAATTTTCATCTCTTATATTGTACTTGTTTGTTTTGAGCAATAGAGATTAGGTAGACAAGTAATTTTTGCTACCAACTAGTTTTTCCCTACCCTAGAGTTTTCCAAGATAAAAATCTTTTGTTTCAAAATTCTTCTTTATTTAGTTCTTATTCTAGTATAAACAAAATTATAATCATCTAATCAAATGCCATTTGATATTTTCAAGTAGAAAAATATTATAAATTATATGGTTTGTTAATTTCTACTATAAATAAGAGAAATTATAGATCAGTTGTATCAAAGTAGCAAGTTCCTTAAATATTGTAATATTATTTGGCAAATTATAGGAGATTTGTGTGCATAACCATAGTTCTAGATCTTTGAAATGTTGTAGGAATCATTTGTCTTATGGTACATCCATGATAAAGCCACTAAGGAAAAACTTGAGGACCTCCAACCATCATGTGAATAAGTTTTGGATGAGAATAGAGCTTTTTGGGAGGAGATTCATTCCTTCCAAGAAGAGAATGAATAATTACAATTTTATTTCAAAATACATGGAGACCTCTCATAAGAATCATGGAAGAGTTGTAACAAGAGTTTCAATTAAAACAATAATTATTTGAAAAGTTCTAAGATAATTGTCTAAGAGTGAAGAGGAAATAAGAATCCTCTACAAAGGATGCACAAACCCAAATTTAAGTGTGCACACTAGTCACTCCACTATATATTTATTCCCATCAAGAATATTTTGGTAGGTTTGAAAAGAACACTAAAGTATTTGATTTTAAGATGTTAACCAAGATGGGTTATGATGGAATAGGACTTGGAAATAGTGGCAAAGATATGGTCAATCCCATAAAGTTTGAGGCAAGACCTAAATATGTAGGTTTGAGATATTTTGGTGGTACAAAATAGGTTGGATAATTATCCAAAACAATAGTGATAAGAGAATCTTTCAAAGATAGGGAGCCCCATTGAATCAAAAATAATAATTCAAACAAGGTAATAGTGTCATTCCTTTTTCTAAAATTAAGGATGATTTGAAGTCTCAACATGATTGTAGGTTGTCTCCAAAGTATGAGAAACAATAAAAGAGAGTAGAGGAGAGAAACATTCTATCTCGGGAGTGAACAAAATATCCTTCAAAGATAAAGACACCTCCAAATAAGGGAGGAGAAAAAGATGCAAAGAAGAAATAGGGAGGTTACACCCTACCTAATTCACCATTAGCTAGACCTAAGAAGGAGTCAACTAAGAATGTAGAAAATCAAGAAAGGTATGGACCAAGAGGAAATTTTCTACTATTTTCTTTAGTTGCAAGGACATGTTGCATGAGAATGTAGCTATCTTCTTCCTTTTACTAATTGTAGGATAATGTGTAATAAAAACACCACTATGGAGCCTATGTTCCATAACAAGGATAAGAAGAGAGGAAACTACTCTCCAAGACATAAGGAAGAGGAAGACCAAGATGCCATCAAAGGAGGTAAGAATATACTTGATTTAAGTATGTGAAAATTTCACAACTATTTATCTCATTACAATATTCAAGGGAATTGAGATGGTAAGTGTTAAAGACTTCATCCAAAGCTTCACCTAAAAAATGGAAAAGGAAATAATGAGTAGACACTAGGAAAAGGGGAGGATATGTTTACCAAAACATTAGGAAAAATGAGAGAACAACCATATAAATATTCACCACCACTAAATGGTAAGAGGTTGTGTTCTTGATTCTTGGATATAACATTTACATGATTATTAAAGGAAAAAAGGGTGATTTTATTTCATTTGTATGGGCATGTGAGTAAATATCCAATAATTTCATGTGAATATAGTTATGTTCAAGATGTTAAATCCACTTGTAGAGAAACCAATGAACATTATTCATTCACCATGAGTAAGCATGAAGATCATCCATTTGGAGTCAAAGGAGGGAATAAAAAAGAAAAATGCATGAGGTAATGGGTCAATTTCAGCCTTCACATTTGTTTCATAGATGATTGATACTCACATCCACTTTTTGTTTATAGTAGGGAAGGGTAGGTGGGGTTGTTTGGTTGTATCATAGAACATGTTTTCTAGAAAAACCAACAAAATTAGTAGCATGTACAATAATATGGAGATTTTTTAGTGTTGTAAGGATGCAGATCTTTTCAGGACAATGGCATCATTGTAACATGTAATTTGTCCCACTTGTTGTATAGTATAGAAAGGAATGGAAACTAACACCACTTGTATGGGAAAGTAAGAAAGACACTCTACTTATCATGAAATGGCATGGAAACAAAATGAAATTTCTTGGGAATAGAAAGTAGGAGAAACATAATACTCACCACTTGTTGTGTGTAGAGAGTAGGGTGGAAGAAATAGGGCACTCCAAGATAGGAAGATTACTACCCTTATTTTATTTTACACAAAATCTCATCACAAGTGTTACATGTGCAAAGTTGTAGGATCCATATAAATTTAGTTATTGCAAAATGCCTTCAATTAGACTATAAAAATTATCATAATTTGTGGCCCTCATTGTAACATGTGTTTCAGTAGAAAGGAAAATAATACATGATAATAAATTGTATGAATCAACAAGTTATATTATTAAGAGACCATCATTGCATAGTTGTGATATGAATTCTAACCCATAAAAATCATTGTAGTATTTCTTGTGCATCACAAAGGATGTAGCATAGAGAATTCTAGTTGGCATCATAAATTTGTGGTAGTGACCACCATTAAGATTATTAAGATAAGGACACAAAGGAAAGAAAAAATTATTTTACAATTATAGGTTTTAAAATGTGACAAAGCATTTCTAACTTATATCTCAAATCACTTCAGTCCTAAGCATCACCTTAAAGAATAAATAGAAATATGTAAGGGAGTCATGTTCCAAACACATGGAGATAAAAAATTTAGAGATGAAGGAATAAATTCTATTATATTTCAAGAATAAGCTTTTGTGGGACCAAAAACCTTCAAATTCAAAGGAGGTATGATCCATAAAAAGTAAAGAGGGTGTGGTACATAATGATCCAAGAAGGGATGAAACATCCCAAATGTCATTTTATTCCTCTAGAAAGGGATAGAATACCCCACTTTGTCTCTTTCCCAAAAAGAAGACAATATGATCCACACATGACCTTTCATGTTCCCCCCATGAGTTTTAATTTTCGCTAATGACTCCTCATCTCCCACACATGTCCCTTCATTTTATAATGGAATAAATCCTATTTAAAGACAAGTAGAGGGTGAATTAGAATGGAGGCATCTCATATTGAAGGTATCATCAAGGGAAGCTAATTGGAGTGTTGAAGTGATCGGGAGAAGAGTAATTACAGTTTAAGAAGGAAGTAGCAACTTGGCAATAAGAACAAATAGAATTTGCATCTCTTATATTGTATTTATTTATTTTGATAAATAACAATCATGTAGATGAGTAATTGCCACTACCAAATGGTTTTTACCCACCCCAAGGTTTTCCAAGATAAAAATATTGTGTTGTGTTATAAACTTTTTTGTTATTTAGTTTTTATTTCCAAACTAAACAACCATCCACTCATCTAATTAAGTTTCATTTAGGTTTTTCAAGTAACATAATATTATAAAATATATGGTTTTTTAATCTCTACTATAAATCAAAGAAACTAAAAATCATTACATCTTTTTAAAATTTAAATGGATATGATGATTTAATTAATATGCTCTTGTTTCTGAGATTTTGAGGAATTTTTATTAAATAAAATGGTCAAGATGAAACATTTTGATAACAATGATGTGGTGTCACACTTATGAGATGTTTTGTGTTTTTGATTGATTCTTACTATCTGGATTACTTGAGCTAATGATGGTGATTAAAGGTGAACTATAATATGACAATCCACATTTAGTTATTATGCATATTACTATATTGGTGCATTTTATTTTTTTCTCTTGTGAGGATATAGATTACTTTTACGTACGGATGAAGCTTGATTATGTGTGCTTGGACATTTATGTACTTTGGTTCTTATTTTTTGGAGGATCAAACTTTCTTATATATAATTCAATTTTTCTAGGTATGTGTTTTTCAAAATCAAAGATTTCAATGTGATATGCATCATCCTTTACTGTATAATTATGGATACTTCTTATGAATTCTTGTGTCTTAAGGTGTATTTATGGATTTTTATTCCTTCTTTACCAACTAGCTTTAAAAATAATAGGGTGGTTGAGTGGTTCTCATTGATTTTAATCGAAACACTAGCTTGGGCCAAAAATTGGTATCCCTTAGGTGGGGTCTCATGGTTTATTGAAAAATTATATAGCTAGTAAGAGGCATTTCATTGCTTGATTTCAAATCTTCTAGATATAAATGATTACATAGATTTTAGGATAACTCTTAATGTACCATGTCATGTTGATTTTATATTTTCTCTTCTTGGTGTATCATGACTAGGTTCATAAGAGGTTTGAGATGTATGTATTAGTTTTGGATTCTTTCATTATAGAGAATTAATGATCATTGGATCTAGTAACTAAGTGTTGGTGATTGTTTGGTCTAAGTGATTGATTGTTGATGGATTTTATTTAGAACTTAAATTCTAGACTAGTTTTCAGAGATTGATTTTTGTGGGTATGGAGCATGTAGGAGATTGTGTCCAAGTTGGATTTAGGAAGCTACTCTTAAGAGGACATGTTTATGTAATTCCATATTACTTGTGTTCTCTAAACTTAAGGGGGGTGATGGAACATAACTACACATTTGATATAAAGTACCAATTTTGAGCCCCATTAGTGCAATTGACATTAGCAAGTTGAGTGAATAAATAATAAACATGCATGCAAAGTACACAACATTGTGATATGAAGAAAATATGGAGATTTAGAAATAAAAAAGTTATATTAAATTATAGAAGAATAAATATAAACATGAGGCCACTTTGAATATTGAAACTTGACAATCTTGGTTACTTAGCCCAATGATAAATGTCCAACCTATGTAAATATTATCTATGTTAAAATTTACCCAAATTTCAAAACTCACTTATTCCTAAAGTCTCAACCCTTATAGATAAACCAACTAGAAAAATAAATACCAAACTAAACAAAGAGGAAGATAAGGTTACATATGAAAAATATAATCTTATAGTAATCCCAAGAGTGCAAAAATGCAAACACTCCATACAATCATTGATTGCATGTCAAAAGAAAAATATGACTTCAAAATAAATAAAATTCTTCATATAATTCAAATCATCCCATCTAACCTATTCATATCTCTTAAATTAAAATTTTGACTTCCATGCATGATTATAGATATCCAAGGTGGTTAACTTCATCCACACAATAAATTCTTGTGATTATCCATCATTTAGACAATCTAATTGACCAATAAATGCTTACACAGAGATATATCTGGTCACTTATATATTTTTTCAAAATTAAACCTTAACCAATGATTTGACTACATCCTCATATTTTACATTTGGAGATCTTGAAGTCATGGATATAAGATAAAAAATCCAACCAAATCATTAATCATCATTTTTTTATTAGTTTCCTTTCAAATCTATATTTAATTATTTCAAAGATATTAGGAACTTTGTGTATGGGTTGCACAGAGACTAGGAATGAAACAAAGGCTTGAACAATAGATATAAGTCTATAAAAAGACTTACAAAAGGATTATATATCATCTATCAAATTGCATGAGTATTTTGAAGATTGTAAAGGTTGTCAAAAGGCTTGGGTGATAGTGCCCAATCCATGTGAGATAAATTATACTCACCAAAACTTATGTAAGGCATGTAAAACATTTAGTTCCAACCAGTTTGTGTGTAATAGATCATCATCTACTCAAAAGAACAAGTTGTGTAGAGGTGTAAGATTTGTGCATGTCTAACAAAACTTCCCCAAACAAATAATTCAAATACATAAGCATGTGTAAGATAATCTCACTCTTTGGGAACTAAAACAAAACGAGAAATATTTTTGGGTGACATAAGATTACTTGACCCCTAGGATATTCATGTATCAAACACCCCAAGTAAAATATTATGAGCATGGTCTTCACAATTTAGGACCCTGTAGAAGACTAATATGGCCACCCAAGTAGGCTTAATTCTACTTCAACAATAATCCACTATTCCTCATCAAGACCTTTACCCTTCCAATGAATTAAATATTTTATATATTCACTCCACTATGTCTTCTTGCCAAAATGTGGATCCAAAATCTTTACAATCCCCTCTCACTACTTTTTAGGTATCTGCTTTCTCCAATGCATAACATCTAATTCACTTGGTTCATACTAGGAATACAAATCAAAGACATCAAATATTATAGAGATATACAAACCTTTTGGTAGCACAATCTCATACATTTTTCCACAATTTAAACATGGATCTATCTTCTTGGGATTTAGTTTTTACAAGTTCCTCTAGGGAATCACTCTTTGATTAGTTATACCATGACCAAACCACCTTTTTAGTAAGTATTCTCTATATATCACTCATGTATGTATATATTATACCTTGTGCTAGTCTCTTCCAACTACTTTTGACTTGTGCATGAACCTCCTTAGTGTGTTGCACAAAGTCCTCAGCTTCTATATTTACATGCTAACCTTCTACCTTCAAAAAATTTGTGACACCTTGTAAATATGCTCCATACACCACTTAAAATGGTGTCCTTCCTATATACATATTCACCATGTTGTATGGAAGTCTTCCTACACTAACATAGATTCTCATTGTGTAGGATTCTCACCTACCAAACATCTAAGCAATTTGACAAGACTTTGATTGACAACATCTATTTTTTGTTCATATGTGAATGATATGTAGAATTGTAATTAAACTACATGCTAATTTCTTCCACAGAGTGTGTGAGAAATGGCTTAGGAATTTTGTATTTTAATTAAAGTAATGCTCTTTAACAATCCATTTAACCACATTATCTTGTTGAAGAATAAATTTGTAACCAAATTGACACATCATTTATCTTCTAGCAAGGATTTAAATGTGTCATCTTTGAGAATTTATCAACAACCATAAAAATTAAAACATAACCTATCTATGTGCATGTCAATCTAATGATAAAATCTATGGATAATTCCTCCCAAGGTCTATTTGGCATGCATAATGGATTGTACAATCTAGTGCTTTGCACCACACCTTTTTTCTAGTTGGCATGCTTTGTATTGTCCTTGCATAAGTCAAGCCAGTACTACTTCTCCTCCATCATGGATTATATCTTATCTATTCTAAAAAGTCTTCTGATTCTACCAATATGTAGCTCATGAATGAGGTTCTCCCTCATCAAATTCTAAGGGATATATAATTGTATAAATTTCATGAACCAAAGAAAACTTCTAACCTCAGTTACAATCTTTGGATCTAGCCACTCAACTATCACTTTGACCTTTTTAGTTCCATCCTCAATCCTTCTTGAGATATAATGAATCCCAAGTATGAAAATTCCTTCCTCATGAATGTGTATTCATTTATTTTTATGCATAGTTTCTCCTATAATGTCGTAACATTCTGCAGCAGGATGATTCACTCCTATTTCTAGTTCTGTATGTTGATGACTTGCTGATCACAAGGAGTTCTTCATCCACCATTAGGGCTGTCAAAATTACCCTTCATGACAAGTTTTTGATGACTGACTTGGGCTTGTTGCATTACTTTCTCGGGATTGAGATCTACCAATCTACTTCCAAGATCACCATCAACCAGTACAAGTATGCTCTAGATTTGCTCTCGAGGTTTCATATGGCTGACTGCAAGCCTGCTCCGACTCCCTTTCTTTCTAGAGTCAAACTTGAGGCTCAGTGTTCTTCTCCACTTGTTGATGGCACTTTGTACCGATAGCTTGTTGGGAGTCTCATTTATCTGACTCATACAAGACCTAACATTTCATATGCTGTAGGCACGGTCTCTCGATTCATGCAAGAGCCTCATGAGCTGCACTGGAAAGCAGCCAAGCGGATCCTTCACTACATTCAGGGTACTCACAGTTTTGGGATTCACTATGCAGTTGGCATTGAGCTTGACTTGGTGGGCTACACAAATTCAGATTGGGCAGGTGATTCTCAGGATCGCAAGTCTACTTCAGGTTACAGCTTCTCACTTGGTTCAGGTCCTGTTTGTTGGTCGAGCAAGAAGTAGTCTGCTATTACTCTATCTTCTACTGAGGCCAAGTATCGGGGGGCTATGAATGCCGCCACTGAGGCCATTTGGCTTCAAAATCTTCTCACTGAGTTTGGTATCCAGATCAGATGACCATCAGTCATATTTTGTAACAACCAGAGTGCGATTCAAATCTCACAGAATCTGGTCCATCATCAGCGAACCAAACACAAAGGTCCAATGCACTACATCTGGGAGCTCATCCATGGCCACATCATCGACCTTCGCTACTATCTAACTTTTGAGTAGGTTGTTGATATCTTCACCAAACCCTTCACTGAGAGCAAGTTCCTTCATTTGTGAGCTTTGCTCGGGGTGAGGGATGCTTCATCTTCTGAGGGGCTTCTTCCTCTCACTCGGAGTCCTGACTCTCTCTACTTTTGGGGGGGTCTCTTCTCTCTCTATTTTGGGGGGAGGGGGCTTTTCTCTCTCTTTGGGGGGGGAATTTTATGTACAAGGGTACCTCATCAGGCTTGATTTGCTGGGACCCATTTCTACATCCACCTAAGCTTCGCTTATGGGGGGGTGTTAGTGTAGGTTTTAATTTCCTAGTTGGGTTATTTATTTTTCCCTATATTCCTAGGTTTTTCCTACACTTCTTTTAATCTCGCTTAGGTTAATAAAGCATGTCTTATTAGGTGAGTGGTTGTGAGGTGTCACCTTCCTACATGTGAGCATCCATTAGCTATCTTGGGAAGATACTTTTCTATCTTTAGTCCGATAGATGGTTGCTCTTGATTGGTCGGTGTTGCCACTTCCTCCCTCTTCCTAGTCTATATAAGCATGCTACCTGACTTGTATTTTGCTATCTGGCTTGGTAGTTTTGTGTATGTATCCTCCTTTCACCCTTTCATTCAAGGACCTAGGGTTGAGTTGCAATGTACTATCATACCCTAGGTCACTATGAGATGTAGGGAATCTTAGATTTTTATGATTTGATTATCAATTATGTTCACTTATGCTCAATTATACATCAAAACCCTAATTATGCAAATACGGAAGCAAATAGATGAATATTAGAAAATGCTTCTATAGAAAGATGTAAAATGACAAATAACTGTGTATTTTTGGGGTTCAGAAGCAAAATAGTCAGGGACTAATGAGCGGGCGCCCAAGTCCAATGCCTAGGTTTTTTGTCAGGATTTGGAAGCTCAATCTGCAACCTGTTCCTGTTGTCACAGAGATTTTCCCATCACGGAATCTGAAGGACTAAAGAGTGGGAACCCAAGTCCAGGGTGTTGTTTTCAACTCTAATTTGCAAATCTAACACTCTATAATGCCCTCCTGCAACTCCACTTTTTCTGTATCTTCAACTTGTAACCTGCAATCACAGAAACTTTGGGAGGGGGTTGTGGCATTTAGAGGTTTGCCTCAGTCAAGCCTCGGAGAGATATTCAAGTCTTCCAAACACCATTGTCAAATAGAGAGTGCGTGCCCTTGAGAGGTAGAGGCAAAAACCAAGTGATAAATGCTCAAAAACATAAATGATGTCACCTTGTAGTGAAGATCTCATGGAAGGAAGAAGCTCTTCATGCCATGAGGAGATGATTGCTCAAATCTGTAAATACAAACACATAGACAGCACAAATCTGCTCTTGCTACATAATGAATGCCTTGAATCACCTTTAGAATGCTTAAAGTTCACAATAGCCGTCTAGTTTACAAATGAATGCCTAAACATGCCTTTATATGTAACTACAAACACTCCCACCAAGAATTTCGTAATTCAAACTTACCGTGTCAACATAGGACCCAAATAACAGTCACAAGATGACACTAAAAATTTAGGACTGACCCAAAATAGGGCAGGACTAGGGCACAGGTGCCCAAGTCCTCCCCCCCTATTTTGGTTAGGGTTAGGTTCAAGGGATCCCCCTAGGTCCCATTTGTCATGAAATTTAGGGATCATTTCATCGGGATGTCAAAATATGATGCAAGATGTCCTAAATGCAGATAAAAGACACTGGAGCTAAACCTTAGGAGGGAAAAGCCCCCAAGGGGACATTTTTTGACATTACATTTAGCCCCCACTTTAATGTATGTATAAATGCAAGGCCAATACATGCATTAAAGTATGGTCAACAAACACAGCAAGCACACCAAGCATGGATAAGACACACTAGACACAATGAAGACAATGACAGGCATGCAAAACATGGAGAAGACAGTTCAGTCACACAGAACACAGAGAATACAATAGATACATAGAAGACAGTTAATGCATAGAAGACATGAATGATTTCTTTTCTTTTCTTTTTCTCATATATATGAAATGCAGATGCAAGTACAAGAAAGAAACACACCTCCCATAATGTAGGAAGTACTCATCGTACTAGTCTTTAAACTGCATATTGGGCAACACACACACAAGACACACCAAACCTCCCATAATGCAGGAAGTACTCATCGCACTAGTCTTTAAACTGCATATGGGGCAATAGACACACCAAAAAAAGCAAGCATGCCAAACACACACACTTTGAAGACACAGACAAAACACGATAGACAAGTGATGGAGTGTTCCTATTTATAGGTTCATCACCATCTATGGCACACACCAATGATTGGGCTTCGACACAACAATCGCCAAAGACACGCTTAAGGGTTGAGTTAGTCACATAACCACTCCCCGCCTCCTGATGAGGACTTTTTGAAAATGACAGGATGGGTACTCTCTGCAAGAGATACACCACCCCCACCTCTACAGAGGGCTTAAGATGATTGATTGATTGATTGCAAACAAACTCAAAGTGCAGGAAGTACTCATTGCACTAGTCTTTAAACCACACCTAAGGACAAGCCCATTGCTAACATCTACAATAGACAACTTATCTTAAATATATGCCCCCACCTTAAGGTGGTTGATCTTAGGTATCGATATCAATCACGTTAAGGTAGGAAGAAAACACATAATGGAACAGGGACTTTCGCAAAGCCCATGCCCCCTAGAGGTGACATGTACTTTACGATCGCCAAATGTTCCCACAAACACATCCCTACAAGAAACATGTTAGTGTCCATAATCATGATAAACAACAACATCAATGCATATGATTAATCACACAAAGAGCCAAGGTTATACTTTAGATTCAGAGATCGAGGATAACCATGGGGCTATATCACGAAAATCTCAGAATCGAGCATCACCAAGGCAAGATTCAAAGACAAACAAAGTGCACGGAGTAGTAGTCTTGTTAAGGTTTGTAAGTGAGATAAAGATCATCAAAATCACTACACAGAAAGTTTGAGTGCTTCTACTAGCCAAGCGTTAGATAAGATATACAACCCCATCGTCATATTAGGAACTAAGTCCAATTTTTTATTTCTCGCTAAAGGGATGCTAGGTCTGCATCAGTATAAATGTTTTTCATCATCCGCCCACTAGATAGAAACACTAGAGGAAGGGAAACAATAAATAAGAAAGGAGAAACAAGTGTCTTAGGGACAGTCACATAGGAGGGTGCCCCCAAGTCACCAACTGCAATGCTATGTCTGTAAGACACAACACACAACAGTGAAATCAGAGAGAGGAAATATAGAAGAATGATGATACAAATAGAAGAAGGTCACAACAAAGGCAGTTTCCTAGTATATCAGACCTTACAAGAGAATCAGGGGTCATCCCAGGAGGCCTAAACAACACATAACACATCACGGGGGAAACACATTACGAGAGATAAAGGGTTAGGGATATTGGTGCATAAGCACCTAAGGGAACATTTTGGAACAAGGAGACACCAGTGACTAAGAGAGGAGCTCATGGAGTCCATCAAGTCATATGGAACATCCTAAAACCAATTATGGCATATTATAATGGGCAAAATGATGTAATGATCAAATGTCCTGAGGGTCCTGGTAAGGACCCTAGGACCAAAAAATGATGTAAGTTGGGCCAATAGTGCCTCTAGAGTCAAGTATGGGTGTCTAGGATTAGGAATAAGATATAATGATCCTAATAAGATCAACTATAATGGTTTGGTAGGGTAAAAATCCATTAAACCAAACTTTAAAGTTCAAATTTTTGAAATAAGCATTTGGGCGGGAAAATCAAATTTGAGTAGTTTTGGAAGTTTAACCATCTCCAACCGATGGGAATTGGTTGTGCAAGTTAGGACAGAAGTTATGTAAGCCTACCCAAGGCATTTGATGGTACGGAGGAATCAATTGGAAGCCTGGGTTGTATGGCAGACTAAAAATAACAGTAAAATTTAGTTTTTTCTTGCATCTCCTTCTCATTTCTGTTGATCTTTTGATTGTTGGTTGGTTGGAAAATGGTTTAAGTCCTCATATAACAATAGGAGATCCTATTTAATGCTCTAAGAAGGTCTTGTACGTGGTTTTACTTTTGTTCATCTGACTGCTACAAGGAACAGCAGACTGTCTTTGTGTATTTTGAAAGATTAAATGCATCATAGGACCTTTCCATGAATGTAAGACTCTGGTTCTCATGGAATAGGTCCTAAATAACTTGTACAATAGGTCCTAATATATTTGGAAAGAAAATAATATCAGTAATAAAAGCCACCTAATGCCAAAATATCTGTCAGAACACACTTATAGTGCCACTCAAGGTCAAACTCTAGTGAAAATATAGCAAAAATAGGCAAATTTTCACGATTTTTCAATTCCAAGACCTAGAAAAAGGGGTGTTGTAAAGAATTTTAGGAGGTCCAGAAACTAGTAGTGATGATATCAGTCACCTACAATCATAAAATATTTTACAACACGCTTAGAGTGCAATCTAGGTCAAACCTTAGGGCAAATATAGCCAAAATGTGTAATTTTAACCAAATTTTCAATACAAGAGCCCAATAAAAAGGTGTTGTGAAGATTTTTTGGAGGGGAAGCAGATAATTACCCTGATAATAGCCAATTATTGCAAAAATACTCTTCACAAAATGCCTATGGTGCAAAATTAGAGAGTCGATAAGGCCAAATTTAGTGAAAATCAAGGTTTTTCAAGCCCTAGGATTGACATCTTGATGTAAAATGTTGTATGAATGTATTGCAAGCTGATCTATGATGAAAAATAAATGAACTCAGATCTGAAAATAATTTTCACACCCTATCATGCAAAATGCAAGTGCAAATCTAAGGAAAAATCCATGAAAATGCTAGTTTTTGTTCAAATTTTCTATGTAAAAATGCAAAATTTTAAGATCTAAATGGAAATTTACACTAAAATGCAACACTACATCCAAATGCAAATTTTAATGAGTGTATAATATTAGTAGAAAAATCTGAAACAAGATTTTACCTACAAACCCTAGTTTTTGGAATTACTAGGTTATATGAAAAAATGCGAAATTTCTAACAAAACCCTAGCAATTTTATGATGAAAATGTAATGCAAGATATTGAATTTTTGTAATTTTCTACAATTTAGCTGATATCTAATGGAAAAATCAGAAATTTGATGAAATTCAAATTAATTGATACAACATGCAAACCCTAAAATGCCATTTTTTTCCAATTTTTCAATTTTTTTGTAACTTTTCCAATGCAATAAGATGAACGATACTATGAATGAATGAAATCACATGTAAATCTGAAGCATAACACTCATCAAGGTGCAAACAAGTCCAATAACACAGGTTCACCAACATGTAAAGGGTAAAATTTGGATAGTTGAGTTTTGGTAGTTTTGTGTATGTATCCTCCTTTCACCCTTTCATTCAAGGACCTAGGGTCAAGTTGCAATGTACTATCATACCCTAGGTCACTATGAGATGTAGGGAAACTTGGATTTTTATGATTTGCTTGTCAATTATGTTTACTTATGCTCAATTATACATCAAAACCCTAATTATGCAAATACGGAAGCAAATAGATGAATATCAAAAAATACTTCTACAGAAAGATGTAAAATGATAAATAACTGTGCACCTGTTTTCAGGGTTCAGAAGAGGAACAATTGAGGACTAATGAGTAGGCGGCCAAGTCCAATGCCTAGGTTTTTGTCAGGATCTGGAAGCTCAGTCTACAACCTGTTCCTACTGTCACAGAGATTTTACCATCATAGAATCCGAAGGACTAAAGAGCAGGCACCCAAGTCTAGGGTGTTGTTTTCAACTCTGATCTACAAATATGACACTCTGTAATGCCCTCCTGCAACTCCACTTTTGCTGTATCTTCAACCTATAACCTGCAATCATGGAAACTTTGGGAGGGGATTGTGGTGTTTAGAGGCTTGCCTCAGTTAAGCCTCGGAGAGACATTCAAGTCTTCCGAACACCCTTGTCAGATAGAGAGTGCATGCCCTTGAGAGGTAGAGGCAAAAACCAAGTGATAAATGCTGAAAAACACAAATGATGTCACCTTGTAGTGAAGATCTCATGGAAGGAAGAAGCTCTTCATGCCATAGGAGATGATTGCTCAAATCTGCAAATACAAACACAGACAACACAAATCTACTCTTGCTACACAATGAATGCCTTGAATCACCTTTAGAATGCATAAAGTTCACAATAGCCATCTAGTTTATAAATGAATGCCTAAGCATGCTTTTATATGCAACTACAAACACTCCCGCCAAGAATTTCATAATTCAAACTTACTGTGTCGGCATAGGACCCAAATAACAGTCACAAGCTGACACTAAAAATTTGGGACTGGCCCAAAATAGGGCAGGACTAGGGCGCCCAAGTCCTCCCCCCTATTTTGGTTAGGGTTAGGTTCAAGGGATCCCCCTACGTCCCATTTGTCATGAAACTTAGGGATCATTTCATCAGGATGTCAAAATATGATGTAAGATGTCTTTAATGTAGATAAAAGACCCGGGAGCTAAACCTTAGGAGGGAAAAGCCCCCAAGGGGACATTTTCTAACATTACAACATTATGTTTGGTACTCACTTTGGTGTCCATGCCCTAGTGTGTTTTTAGGATCATTTCTAGCATTGGCCTTACCCTCAACTCAAGAGAGATGTCTTATGCTGCTTTAACCCTTTATGCTGATCATATCCAAAAATTGTAAAAGTTCCCAAATCTTGGCTTTGTCCCAAGGGAATTAGACCTTTTAAGAACTATATTTTCCATGACTCTAGTGCTAAACACAGACGTCTATGCCACACGCTAATGTCCCAACAACCTCTATCAGTCTTGCGATCATTTTTAAAAGTTGTCTTTTCACTTACGCGATTCACTAAGATCTTTTGAATCCTTATCCGTGCCCAAATGGCTCTTATCCTTGATTTTTCATCCCTACATTCTCTATTTAAATAAGTTAGTTTTCCATTGTAAAGGATCAAACCTTTTCCGTAGTGAAGCTCTATCAGAATTGATATTGATTTACTTTCATGAAAAAACTCTGTTAAGATTTGAGAACTAGCAACATTCATTAATTTTATCAAGCTCTCACTGCATTTATTTTATCAAAGTGTGGCAAACTCTGAAGGATCTTGATTCTAACTGCTACCTATTGCATGGCTTTCATCTCCTATTGTGAGGTGACAAAGTTCTGGTTGATCCTCTCCTTCGCTCTTCGATCCCTGAGACTTATTTTGCATCATTCTCCTCTCTGTGGATTAATTTTATATTACCATTTATCTCTTGTATGTAGATATCGTTGTGAAAATTTTATCTAAATAGATGAGTAGGTTTGGCCATATTATTGTTTATTGCATTTACAACTTTGTCACTGTTCACTACAATCTTAGACACACTTAAGATTCAGAACAACACTATTTTATTTATCTATTGATCTAGTTTTCATTGAGGTGGAAACACCGAAACAGGGTTTGACTAAGGCAAGCCTCTATATAGCCCAACCCCTTTTCCTCTATATCTATATTTGTAGGTTTCATTAAGAAGTCTAATGACCTGACAAACAACCAAAAAGGTAGGAATGAGGATCGAGAATCAAGATCTATACCGTACTGTGTCGTATAGACTATAGCATAGCACGTAGACGTATGTGCCATGTGTTTTCATCCTTGGTAGTGGGCTCCAGCTTCTGGTGCTAGGTTCTCTATTGTTTTAGCTTTTTTCTTTTGTATCTTGATGTAGAGGAAGGACCTTCTTTAGGACAACTTTTCAAAAATACAAAGTGTTCATACACATTTCTCAATCATGCTCCTAAGTGCACTTCACTAGGCCTCTAGCATTGACCTTATTTGGGGCTTTAAACTAACTTGTTTGAACAAATTAAAATGACATGGTAGTCTTTCCTTGGGGCTCAAAAGATCTTGAACATGATCTTGGACACTTCTATGTGTTGATGACCCAACCATACAACAACTCATTGGCTCACAACTTCTTGTATTGCTGCTCCTAGTAGAGACAACTTCATTGGATTAAGAGTCAACAATAACAAATGGTTTTTAACACTTAACCACTGATGTGGGAACCCTTACACCTTTCATACAAGTGCTTTCAAGGAGGTTTCAAGATCTACACACACCAAAAAGGTTCACACTAGACTGGTCATGGTTTGAGGGCTTCAATGGCTCATGCAATCTACTTGGGACAGTCATGACATTTTGTCATCTAAATTCCAACCTTGATATCCAACACCTTTATCAAGTCTATAGGACCTTCTAAGACCCCTTCCCAACAAATAATATACACAAACAACACTTTTAGACTTGGATTTGTTCAACCTTCAATTGCTACACCAACATTGTCATACACAATCCTTATAGGACAGTAATTGCATTTTGTCATATAATAGCCAAGAAAGCTCAAAAAATCTTTAAACAGGTCTGTAATACCTTCATGCACACTCTCAATAACATTCTACAATACCCATGAGTCCATTCTTCTGAGATTTGCAAGCAATTTACCTTTTTTGCTACCCTTTATGACTATCCTAGCACATAGTCAAGAATAGATCTGCTAAACAAAAATCATATCAAACCAAAAGATAGGGATCTAAAACTTTGGAAACATGAATCATATATAAAAATAGAATTTTTGACAAAATTTCATGATTTTTCACCATACGGATTTCAAGATATGATCAAAACAAGTTGACTAGAAACCCTAGGCAGGGTTTTTGATAGTTTTTACAAAAAAACTCATAACTTCCACAAATCAAATTGAAAATTCATTAAACTAGTTGAAAATGAAATATAAAACATAAATCTACATCATGCAATTGGTTTTAGGGCCATACTATGGCATACCAGGCTGTACAAAGCAAAATAACATCATTTTTTTACAGGAAAACTACAAAAATCTTACTCAAAATGCTTCAAACTTTGCTCAAATGTTTTAACAACCCCCCAAAAATGAGTTTGGGACCAAATTTATACAATTTCCATCCATCCTCACATTTGTAATTGACCTCATCTTTTAATTTTCCTTAATAACCACTTAACCACTTTTCATGACATCTTTTTGACAACTTTTTAGCAATTTTCCAACTTTTCCCACCAACGACTAACCCACAACCAAAAATGAATTGAATACATAGGAGATGGTCATAAATGACCTTATTTACCACTAAAACCCATTTTCAACCCAAAATTACAAAAATACCAAAAATGGGCAATAATGAAGCACCTAGTGCCCCTGCACCATATACCCAAGGGGAAGAAGACTCAAGTCCCACTTGAGTGCAGGTCTTCTTTTTCTTCTTGATCTTCCAATTCTTCTGCACTATTGTCTTAATGTCTTCTTGGCTTTTTTCTTTGTGTCTTCCACTTGTTTTCTCTAGGTTGTCTTCTCAGCTCCTCTTCTTCCTTCCTTGCAAGGTATTCCTCTTTTGGCATCCTCCTCTAAACCTGATCTCTTTCAAGAGTCTGCTTCTCAATTATTTTTATCTCCTTGTCTAGCAAACCTGCACATACATAGTCCAATGAAAGATTAGAAATAAAATATTGAGACCTTGAGGTCTCCTCCTTATCTCCTTGCACCATACACTCCACGTCAACACCTAAGAGATCCTCCATGTGTGCTATGGTTGTTCTAGGACTCAACTTGTCCTCTAAGGGTCTCATTTGATAAATAGCATCTTCTAACATTTCCATCTCAGTTTTTAATTGCTCTTGACTTTCATATACAAAGTAGTGTTCCTCCTTTTCCAAATATGTCATCTCCTTCCAAAGGATTTGATCAATCTCTGTATATGGACTAAATACTTCCTGCTACACTTCAAGGCTACATTCATCATTAAACTATTCAGTTTGTCCTACTGCTGCAAACAACTTATCATTCATATCCATTTCTTCCAATAATAAAGAATCCAATTCATCATGCATGTCATCAAACATTGGTCTTTAGATCTAAGAGAATACAAAACATATTCTTTATTCATCAACCTTTCACTATCAAAAATAGAATGCAATATGCATTCACCAAGTATCTCACCTTCCTCAGGATGACACAGTATTCCATCTTCCTCACTTAGGATTTCTTCTTCATTTATTGCTATGCCTACATTTACACACTCAAAGCTTTCATTAATTTCAAAACAATGAGACTTACTTGCCTCCACATCTCTTTCCTTGGATGGCTTGTCAAGTAATTTCAGCCACCTTTTCAATATGTTAGCTTCCTGCTACTTCCTTCTCTTTTCCATCATTTTCTTAAGAGGCCACTTCACCTTTTTCCTAACCTCTATAAAGAATCCATGTGATCTTATTCCCTACAGTAGCTCTCGTATGATGTCCAACTTGTCCAAACCCTCTCTTATCTCTTTTATCTCTGCTTCAACATTCTATTGTGGCTTGGGTTGGTTCCCTTTCCTTATCTCTTCCATAAGCTTCATCACTGTAAGCAATTTTTCTAGTTCCATATTTCCACCTCACCTGAGTCTTTTTCACCTCAGTTTTTTGGCAACTCCACCTCACCTGAGTCTTTTTCACCTCAGTATTTTGGCAACTTCTCTTTTGAGCATCACTTGTACTCTTCTCCTTCAATCCTATCTAGGCTTCTCCTTCCTAAACCACTCACACAACTTGCCACACAATACACACCTTGCAAACTTATCAAAACAACAAAACTATTACAGCCTCTTGTAGCATTTACTTATTTCTTCCTACCATCCAGATCTTCTGAGCTCTGATACCAATTTGATGTAGAGGAAGGACCTTCTTTAGGACAACTTTTCAAAAATACAAAGTGTTCTTACACATTTCTCAATCATGCTCCTAAGTGCACTTCACTAGGCCTCTAGCATTGACCTTATTTGGGGCTTTGCACTAACTTGTTTGAACAAATGTAGACGACATGGTAGACTTGCCTTGGGGCTCAAAAGATCTTGAACATGATCTTGGACAATTCTATGTGTTAATGACCCAACATAAAACAACTCATTGTCTCACAACTTCTTGTATTGCTGCTCCTAGTAGAGACAACTTCATTGGATTAAGAATCAACAATAACAAATGGTTTTTAAAACTTAACCACTAATGTGGGAACCCTTACACCTTGCATACAAGTGCTTTCAAGGAGGTTTCAAGATCTACACACACCCAAAAGGTTCACACTAGATTGGTCACGGTTTGAGGGCTTCAATGGCTCATGCAATCTACTTGGGACAGTCATGACATTTTGTCATCTAAATGCCAACCTTGATATCCAAAACCTTTACCAAGTCTGTAGGACCTTCTAAGACCCCTTCTCAACAAATAATATACACAAACAACACTTTTAGACTTGGATTTGTTCAACCTTCAATTGTTGCACCAACACTGTCATACACAGTCCTTATAGGACAGTCATTGCATTTTGTCATATAATAGCCAAGAAAGCTCAAAAACTCCTTGAACAGGTCTATAATACCTTCATACACACTCTCAATAACATTCTACAATACCCATGAATCCATTCTTCTGAGATTTGAAAGCAATTTACCTTTTTTTGCTACCCTTTATGACTGTCCTGGCACACAGTCAAGAATAGATCTGCTAAACAAAAACCATATCAAACCAAAAGATAGGGATCTGAAACTTTGGAAACATGAAATATATATAAAAACAGAATTTCTGACAAAATTTCATGATTTTTCACCATACGGATTTCAAGATATGATCAAAACAAGTTGACTAGAAACCCTAGGCAGGGTTTTTGACAGTGTTTACAAAAAACTCATAACTTCCACAAATCAAATTGAAAATTTATCAAACTAGTTGCAAATGAAAGATAAAACATAACTCTAAATCATGCAATTAGTTGCAGGGCCTTACTATGGCGTACCAGGCTGTACAAAGCAAAAGAAGGGTGTTTTGTTTACATGAAAACTACAAAAATCTTACTCAAAATGCTTCAAACTTTGCTTAACTGTTTTAACAACCCCCTAAAAATGAGTTTGGGATCAAATTTATACAATTTCCATCCTTCCTCATGTTTGTAATTGACCCCATCTTTTAATTTGCCTTAATCACCACTTAACCACTTTTCATGACATCTTTTTGACAACTTTTTAGCAATTTTCCAACTTTTCCCACCAACGACTAACCCACAACCAAACATGAATTGAATACATAGGATATGGTCATAAATGACCTTATTAACCACTAAAACCCATTTTCAACCCAAAATTACAAAAATACCAAAAATGGGCAATAATGAAGCACCTAGTGCCCCTGCACCACATCTCATTTCCGAAAATATTTTTGTATATCTCTATATTTTTCTAGTTTTAGTTAATTTAGATACCTATCTTGTCACTCGATTGCAACAAAGGGACATAGTTTGGGCCATTTTACCCTTCCTAATTAGATAGAGGAAAAATATACATCTTTGTTAGCTAGTGTCCTAGTGTTCAATAGAGAATTCTTTTGATTATAAATAGATTAGTTAAAGCCACTTTTCTATTAAACATTTTGTTGAACCTGACATCTTTCTTCTTGCACCATATGATAGCTTATTTTCATTTTTAGTTTGGAAGTAAGTGTTTGATTATGTTAGATTTATTTCTCCAAACCTTTAGCGCTTATGACGAACCGTATAGCGGTGATGATTTTGACATGTTACATGAAGCTCTTGATGAATTCATCTCTGTCGAATCTTCCACTACGGTTCCTAAAACATTTTTCTTCAAAAAATTGATAAACATGATTTATATTTCTAGTTCCCAACAACAACCTGCAGAACCAAAAATTGTGGTTCATCTTTGTTCTAAAACACAACAACAATCTAAACTAGTAATCATTGTTTGAGGTGCTCAAAACCCACTTCAACCTCCTGATTACTTCACAAATGTTACAAGATCAATTACTTCACATGTGTCGTAGCCACCTCATTATCATGTGGTTTCTCACACATACAATAATAGACTTAACAAACAAAGTAAACAATCTTTTGTTGTTCCTTCTTCACTTCCAATTTTTCCACCTCTTCTTCCTTCAGCTCCCCGTATTCCACAGAACATTAGAATGGAGTACGATTTAGTAGAGAAGCTTCATGCTACTCTTGCAAAAATCTCTCTCTGGGAGTTGGTTTAGACATTGCCTATATACCATGGGGTGCTCCAGGAGGCTCTACAGAAGGTAGTAATTCCACCTTTTGTCCAACCAAATGATGTAGAAGCTTGATTAGATTGTATACATACAACTGCTTCAGACATTGTCTTTCAAAAGCATGAGTTACCTTCTACTAGAGGTTCAACAACACAATTATCCTATTTTAATCATTGTAGTCATCAATAACTGTGGAGTAAAATGTATACTTATCGACAATGGATCAGGTCTCAACATTTTTGGGATAGACCTGTTACATAAAATTGATATAGATACATCTTATATTTCACCTGACACTCTCTCAATCTATGGCTTTGACAATATCAGTAGACAAACTCTTGACATAATCACATTACCAATTGCATTGGGCCCTATATTTCTACCTACCATTTTACATGTTATGCCCAATGCTCTATCCTACAATATTCTTCTTGGTAGACCATGGATTCATGCCATTGGCGCAATTCCATCTACTCTACATGGTTTGATAAAATTTGTTCATAACAATAAAGCTTCTATAGTCAAGGCTAATCTGAATCCAAAATATTGCCAACATGTGGATTCCAAGAATCAACCTACTATGTCTCAAACAATGCAGAACTTAATCCCAACTTCAAAAAAGTTGATTTGCAATCCTCCATTGTTAATAACAGTGCAGATAGGAAAGTGATTCATCTCCAAATGAATATCTAGGTGACAATTAGGGCTCATTGGACTTTACTCCCTCTTTTGTTTGAGAGTATAAATTCCCACCATATAAACTTCATATTTCGAGAGTAACTTCTACTTCTTCTTCATAGCTTATGTCTTCTAAGAAACCATGATCTTCTCTTCCTCCTTCTTCAGCAGATACATGTGATTATACATATAACATTGACTATGCCACTAATGGTGATCTACCTCCTTTAATGGAAATGGAATCACGTTATGGTTGTAGCTTTCACATTTTATCTCAAATTAGGTATAAAGGTAACAAATGTGGTTGAAAGGAACAAGGCATCAAGGTCCCTTTGGAAGCTAATCCAAACAATTACTCCAAAGGCCCCAGATACCATCCTTCCCAACCCTCTTGTACCTCTCTTTCCCTTCTTTAAATGTTAACATGATAACTTCTTCTATCTCTTTGGTCTATCTTGAAATGATCAAAGCAAGTTCCAATTCTAACACTATTTCCCTTGACTCCTTCTCAACGAATGAGGCTTTAGCCAAATTCTTAGGTGTCTATGACCACATTCCCAAATATCATCACGATAGAGGTTTTCCCTACTATTTAAATGCTCAGGCATACTTTGGAGAATCTTCTGATTTATTGGATGATATCGAAGCATCTCATGACACACCTCAAGAATCTACTTGATGCAGAGCGAAACGCAATGGAAGCTAACTAACAGGAAGGAGCTGCCAACAATACAAACAGCATGATAAAAATCCCTATCGACTCAACATCATCATCATATTTCCTGTGCACACCAACAGCATCATCATATTTCGGACGATCCCAATTATCCTCCTGCCGACTACTGTTCACCTCCTCCGCCTGTCGCCTATCATCATCATCATGATACTCAACAGGCGCAAACATCCTCCGGTTGCACTGTTCATCGGGCGCCAAACACTAGCGGCATCATCATGATATGCGACACCACCTTCGTCAGCAGGATATCCAAATATCCGGTTGCTCCAAATATCCTGATGATGATCACCTTCAATACCTTCCCTTCGATGTCCCGATAGCCGACGATACAAGCAACAGCATCATGATATGATTTATCCGGTTCTCTCGAAACCTCCTGATGATGTTAATACAACTTCCTGCCTACGCCGATACCTAACCACTTAGCGACAACAGGATCAATACGCATAGGGTGATATCTCAATATCCTGATGACGATGACGTCATATCCTGATGACGATGACGTCACACAATATCCTGATGACCTCTTCAACACTTAGTCAAAAAAACCGAACTTTCACTCCCGCATCTGTTAGCGATATGCGGATGATGAGCACCCCCGAGAGATGATCCTGACGGTGATATATACACTGAGTATATATCCGACTTAACACATCCTGATGTACTTGCAACATGCAAACTTTAACAGTTTCACGACCCGATCCTGATGACGATACATTCGCAGATGACGATGCGGCTTGCTCCGGCTGGAAACGCACATGCAGACTCCTGTGTATCCATCCGCTGCATGTAAATACTCAGATCCGCTCTATTTCACAAAGACAATGTGACGACCGGGCCGGATCACCTTCAAACCAAAGTCTAACAACTTATCCTTCTATACCTAGCACATGAGGATGCTAGGCTGATTCACAGCATGCTCCTAACTGATCTCTTGAACAATGCAATGCATAAACAGAAAACACAAATACAAACTAAGCTATAATACAGGACCATTCCACCGATTCGCAGGATCAACCGGTGGAAGGGTTGAAAGTACCCATCAACTTGCAAAACGGAAAGGAAATCAAACAGATACAACTGATACAATCAGATAATGCAATGATGAGATATTATTCAATTGAAATTCAAATGTTCTGAATACAGCTTCACAATGTCTGAACTGCTCTCCTGAATCTCAACTCAACACAACACCGATACATCTATCAACATCAATCTCAATATGCATACTAAACCCTAACAGATCGAAGGTATATATAACAAAGTCCTTCGAGTACTACCAACTCACTTCCCAGCGGCTGGGAGCTTCCAAGCGGCTGGGAGAGAGGACAGCTCAGACTACCTTATCCCGATCTCTAATTGCCTACACATACTCCTAGGCTGAACTAATACATAGCATCGGTCCAATGGACCTTATTACATGATAAGTCAATCATACTAAAAATAGTAAAAGCCTGGTCAGCATGATCTTATCATGATCAGCGTGACCTTATTACATGCATGATCAGCATGATCTTAACAGACCTTCTTGAAAACATTAACAAGACCTATAACAAACTAACTACCTCATGGAGGCCAGCTGTTAGGTAGGTGCCTCTGCACCACTACTCATCCACTTGATATCCCATACCACAACACTCTCCTAGTTGGAGACACTATCAACATCTCAATGGATCAGGCTAATAAAGTAAAAGTAATTCAGATAGCAAAGTGTTTAGACCTTGAAGAACAACAAAATCAATCCCCTCTTCTACACAAATTTCTTGAAATCTTCATCTTGTCATATGAGGACATGCTTGGTATTGACTCATAGATTATGACACACAATATCATGCTTTATCTCGATGCCCAGTCGGTTAAGCAAAATATCTGAAAGATGAATCCTAATGTAGCATTAATGGTCAAAGATAAGATAGAGAAGCTTTTACAAGTCAACTTTATCTACCCAATTGTCTATTCACCTTGGATGTTGAATATCGTAGCTATCACTAAACTCGACAATCATATTCAAATTGCATTAACTTTAGTGATCTCAATAAGGCATCCTTGAAGGATGATTTCCCCATTCCAAACATTGACATGATAGTAGATTCTACTACTGGCCATGCCCTAATTTCTTTCATGGATGGATTCTCTGGTTACAACTAGATCATCATAAATTCCCAGGATTAGTACAATACCACTTTTACATCAGCTTGGGGTAATTTTTGTTGAGTGGTCATGCCTTTTAGTTTAAAGAATGTTGGTGCGACTTACCAATAGGATATAACCCTCATCTTTCATGATTTTATTCACAACATCCTAGAGCACTATGTCGATGATATTTTGGCCAAATCCATTTCGCACCAAGATCACGTTAAAACCCTCCGCTGCATCTTTGAGCGTATTCATCTCTACAACATGCACCTGATGTTGGAAATATTGTCATTGATGTCAAAGGAAGAAAGAAGAGATTGTTACTTGTTGTCATTGATGTCAAAGGAAGAATGAAGAGATTGTTACTTGTTGTCTTTGATGTCAAAGGTTGGACAAGATTGTCATCATCGAATTTGGCTTTCATAAGAAGCAAAGGCAAATGTAAGACGGGATGATAAAGTCAACTATTCTTTATAGTGGCGTCTCCCTTGAAGCATGTTGGTGAAGGATAACATAGTGATAAAGAGGTTGATCTCCATCAAGGTTGACCAAGGCAAAATCCTACAAGGAAGAAGATTTAAACTTGGTAAATAGACTAACTTCATCCTTGGCACTAAGAGTTTGAAGATTTAAATTGAATTATTTATGGTAGAGACTGACCTTTTAAGTTTGGCACAAAAATCAGATTTAAAGTTTAAAATAAACTCTTGTTTAGGCAGGCCGACCTCCTTCTACATGAAGTGCTCTATATAATAAGACAAAATGTCTTATCATAATGAATGATGTGGTGTGATTTGCAAATGAGAAAATGTGTGATTAATAAAGGGTATGTGAGGTACGAATTGTATATGATATGAGGTACGATTGGTGTATGGAAAAAGGTGTGATGAAGATAATTAGAAGGAGCAGCATTAAGAAGACAAATTGATGATTAAAATAAAAGGTGCATCCTTTCATAAAGTCATCCCTTCTTGAAGAGATGCCTCTCTTAGGAGTTTGATATAGTATAAAAGGAGAATAAAGTGAGTTAGAAATGAAGTAAGAAAGATGTGATATAATAAGAGTCCAAGTAGATCTTTAGTAGATTTAAAAGAGATATATCATGAAGAGTATTTCAGATCCGTATTGATGAAAGTAATAGCAAAATTTTGAAGGATGAAATTGATATCATTTGTGATCAAATTTGTAAGATAAAAGAGTATATCATTTGTGATTAGATTTGGAAGAGAAAAGAGTATATCATTTGTGATCAAATTTGGAAGAGAAAAGAGTATATCATTTTGGATCATATTTGTAAGAGGAGAGTATATAATTTCTGATCAGATTTGTAAGAGAAAAGAGTATATCATTTTGGATTAGATTTGAAAGAGGAGAGTATATCATTTTGGATCATATTTGTAAGAGGAGAGTATATCATTTTGGATCAGAATTGTAAAGGAAGAGAGTGCAATATTTATTTGTGAAGGAAGGACATTGTGTGAGTTTAGGTAGTGATCAGATTTGTGAAGGAAAGTCTTGTATTATTCAATATCAGAAATTGTGATCAGACTTTTGTGGAAAGGAATATACTATCACTCATTGAAGAATTTAGAGGTTGGTGCCTATCAAATGAGAGATTGGTGTCTCTTACTGAGTTGGTGCTTAGTTGTGGGGATTGGTGTCTCTAGTGGGTTGGTGCCTACAAATTCTACAAGCTAGGATTGGTGTCTCTAGTGGGTTGGTGCTGACAAAAGAAGAATTGTGAGAGAAGTAGGTTGGTACCTACAAAGAAGATCAATATATAAGCAATATTTTGCCGTGGTTTTCTCCCACAAGGGTTTCCACATAAATCGTGTGTTCTTCCTGTGTTCTTAATTTCAAGATCTTGCATGTGTGTTATTGTTGTGGTTGTTTAAGTTTTGAAAAGTAAAAGATTGTGTTATACTTATTCACCCCCCCTCTCAGTATAACCGTGTGCTCATCAATTGGTATCAAAGTGGGTTCCTTCAAATAGTTTAACCACTAGAAGGAAGATATTAAGAGCACATATGGAAAAAAGAAAAGGAAATAAGGGAAAAGGAAATATCAAACAAAATGTTGATCAACAAGCACCAACAAAACCAAATGCAAGTAATGATAGAGTAGCAAGGAAAAGTGATAAGGTGACAAATGGAACACACATGGCAATAGAAATAAGGAATGATGTTGTGACAGACCAAGATAGCCCTGTGAGTGAAAGAAAAGAAGAAATGGAGTTATAAGAAGAGAATTCATTTAAACGAGAGGCAACGTTCAAAGCATCAATGAAGATGAAGAATTCAAAGCATGAATCAAGTGATAGCTCCAATGATGAATCAGATGCAAAGGAAGAAGGATCTAGCATATACAAAGGTAAGGATAAATGTTTTAATTGTGGTAAAATTCATCATTATGCTTCTGAATGTGTGCAGGTCAAAAGTGAAGACAAAAGAAAAGAAGAGAGAGATTCAGAAGAAGTGGATCTTGAGGGGGAACTCCATTATGCCTACAATGAGATCAAGAGGCTTAGAAAGGAGAACCAGAAACTAAACCTACAACTTCAAGAGAACAATGAATCTAATGTAGAGTTAGTACAAAACCTTGAAGAATCTGAGAAGATAATCATCGAGCTAAAATTTTATATCAAAGAAGGATACAAGATGAAAGAGGAAGTCAGAGTCCAATTAGAGAAAAAGGAGGAAGATTGTGAAAGGTTAGAGTCTGAAATTGTCTCCTTGAAAAAGGAATTGGAGAAAGCAAATGCTCAATTGAACAAAGACCTGAAGAATGAGAAGAATGCCAAAATATTGGATAATATTATCAATTTGCAAAGGCCAACATTCAATAAGAAAGGCCTTGGTTATGAAGAAAATCATATGGCCAACATAGAAGATTCTAAAGAGCCACCAAAGAAAGAAAATGAGGAAAAACCAAAAAGCTATGCACATGATCTCAAGAGTCCCATCATAAAGGAAGACAACACAAAGGAGGAAATTCAACTTCCACAGAAGGCCTACATCCCTCCAAAAGATATTAAGGACAAGTTTGGAAAGTCCTTTCCTCCAAGGCAGGCACAAAAGACCAAGTTTCAACATTCTTTCTATGGTTATTTCTATGATTACTTCACACAAATTGCTAAATCTATTACATAAAATGTGTTGGGGCCCCCTCATTATCATGTGGTCGCCCACATAGATAACACATGGTGAGACAAACAGAATGCATATGTCCCTATTTCCCTTCCAACCTCTTCACCTATTCTACCTCAAGCTCCTCATCTTCTCAGAAGCCCCTAACAGAGTATGATCTTGTAGAGAAGCTTTGTGCTACTCCTAAGATTTCTCTTTGAGAACTCGTTCAAACTTCACCAATATACCATGGTATGCTCCAAGAAGCCTTACAGAAGATCCTAGTTGCATCTTCTACTAGGATGAATGATGTAGTTGCCTTACTTGATTGTATTTACATGAATTCTTCTAATATTATATTTCAACAATATGAACTACCTTCTTTGGAAGTACAAAAACAAAATGATCCTCTTCTAATTATTATTGGAATTAATTCTTTTTGAGTCAAGCGTACCCTTATCTATAACGATTCAGGTCTCAATGTTTATGGTGTAGACCTACTAAACTGTATTAATATTGATACATCTTATAACTCTCCTACTAATCTTTCTATTCATGGTTTTGATAATGTTGGTAGACAAACATTGGGCACAATCATGTTACTGATTGAATTAGGCCATGTTCCTTTTCCTACCCCCATCATGTCATTCCCGGTGCATTATATTATAATCACAATCGTGGACTCCCTTTCTATCTAAATGTGCAAGAATATTTTGGGGAATTCATTGACTTGTCGGATTATATCCTCTCATCTCCCAATAATTCTCAAGGATACTCTTCATCTATTCCTCAAGACCGTAGCACTCTCCTTGTTGGAGATATTATTTATGTCCCGATGGATCCTCAAAATAAAGATAAAGTCATACAAATTGGCTAGTGCTTGTCCTTAGAAGAGGGACAAGTGTATTCATCTCTCTTATGTGAATTTATTAAATTATTTGCTTGGTCATATGAGGATATGCCTGGTATCAACCCAAATGTTGTGGTCAATGCTCAACCAGTAAAGCAGAAGATTTATTAGATGAATCCCAAGGTTACCTTAATGGTCAAATATGAGATCTAGAAAAGCTTCTACAAGCTGGTTTTATCCTCCCCATTGACTATTCGCCTTGAATTTTGAATATCATTGTTGTCGCTAAACCTGACGACCATATTTGAATTTGTATCAATTTATGAGATCTAAACAAAGCATCCTTAAATGATGATTTCTCTCTTCCAAAAATTGACATGATAGTTGACTCAATGGCTGGTCGTGCCTTACTCTCTTTCATAGATGGTTTTTCTAGTTATATCCAAATTCTCATCAACCCCCAAGACCAATAAGATTTATTTTAATGTGGTCATGTCATTTGGTCTTAAGAATGCTGGAGCAACTTATCAACATGCAATGACCCTAATCTTTCATGATTTTATTCACAATATTTTAGAAGATTACATTGATGACATCTTGGTCAAATCAGTTTTGCACCAAGATCATGTACAAAATCTTCATTGTATCTTTGAACACATTTTCCTCTACAACATGAGACTCAAACCCCATAAGTGTTCAACCCCCATAAGTTCATCTTTGGAGTTAACTCTAGAAAAATGTTGAGATTTATAGTTTTGCATCATGGTAGCAAGGTGGATACAAATAAAATTGATACTATTGTGAATATGTCACCCTCAAAAAACATTTCTCAACTTCATAGTTTACAAGGATGAATAAAGGTCATTCATCACTTCATTTCACAACTTGCAAATCAAACTCTTCCTTTCACACATCTTCTTAAAAATAATGTTTGTTTTGAGTGGGATGAGAATTGCAAAAAGGCCTTTGATGACCTCAAGTGCTATTTGGCCAATCCTCCAATCCTAATGCCAGCCATTTATGGACATCCTTTCCTTCTCTATACCTCTACATCCTTTCATGCTTTGGAGGATTTATTAGACCAAAATCTTGATATAGGTAAGGAACATGATGTGTATTATATCAACTAAACCTTACTAGATTATGAGACTCATTATTCAATATTAGAGAAACAATGTCTAGCTTTTGTTTTTGCGATGCATGAGCTCAGACATTATCTTCTACATGTTAAGATGCATGTTATTATCAAATTTTATCCATTAAAACATCTTTTCTCCAAAACAGACTTATTTGGCCATTTAGCTAAATGGGTTATGTTGCTCATTGCGTTTGACCTCAAATTTGTCTCTCAAAAGGCAATTAAAGGACAAGTTGTAGCTGACTATTTGGCTGAAGTGCCCTCTCCTTTCTCCATCCCCAATCATGACTCTTTCTTTGATGATCATATCCTCTCCTTGGATGATGGTCATTTGTGGGAATTGTTCTTCAACAAATCTCAATGCTGAACTGGCTCCAGATCTAGTATCATACTAGTTCCTCCTTCAATTAAGCCAATTCCCCTTTCTTTCCATCTAAATTTTCTCTACACTAATAATATCACTGAGTATGAATCCCTTATTACTGGCTTACATTTTGTGTTGTCTCTACATATTAAATTTATTTATATATATGGTGATTCACAATTGATTATAAAACAATTCACTAGATCTTATCAAGCTAAGCATGATAAGCTATCCCAGTACTGAGACTTAACTTTATCACTGCTTAATCAATTTTCATCATCCACTTTTGATACCATTCCCTGTAAAGATAATCATCATGTAGATGCAATGGCAAGCATTTCTTCCCTTGTACTCTTTGACGATTCTACAAGTGATTATCACTTTATAATACATACTCTTTGTTTACTTGCTATTGTTGATAATTCCCCTTTTGATTCTCTTTTCTGTTACAATATTAATTATGAGGAATGGTACTCCCACATATTCAATTATTTATGCGATGGTACCTTCTTGAATGCTTCTTCAAAGAGCACTTGAACTTGCATTCGTAAGCTCACAGTGTGATATATCATCCTTTCTAATATTATCTATCATCAAGCCTATAACGGTCTCCTCCTTGGTTTCTGGTGCAGGGCACCTAGGAGCACCTTGGTTCCTAAAGTCACTTTGTTTGCATTTTTTTTGAAAGTTGTGGTTTTGTTTGTAATAAGGCTTTAGACATGATTTTATGGTCCCTTTATGTGTGGTCAAGATGATTGGGGTAATCATATAAACCTCAATCATGCTTAGTCCACTTGGATCATTGTTGTACCAATCAGGCCTAGAAGGTCTAAGGATTGGTTTTTGAGTTTTTTTTATTGTTTTTGTGTTTTGTCATGTTTTAGGGGAGTATGTTGGTCATTTCAGGTCCATTACACAAGTTAAACCAATCGGTTTCTTTGTGTTAAGGCCAAAAATGCCATAGAGTCAAGTGTTGTCAATGGTGTCAATGACACATTGACCGGTTGCAACTTCATTTTGGTTATTAAAACTATTTGTAGAAATTGTATACCAACCTGGATAGCTTGATATGGAGGACATCTTGCTCCAGTACGGAGGAGAAAGTTTTTGTACAGAATTTGGGCACAAAAATCAAGAAAATTGACTATTTTTCCCTATTTTTCTTGTTGTGTACGGCCTGTATGGATTTTCCAAGTGAGAAAATGTACTTTTTCTGAAACTAGACTGAGTCAGGGTTCGAATGCAACTAGTTTGAGGTTCTGAAGTGGTCGTAGTAAAAAGTTATTGCATTTTTAATCCGGACTGGTCTAGAAACCCTGTTTTCTAGGGCTGTCCCACAAATTTGGCCCTAGAATGCATTCCCACTGATGAAATTTCATGCCACTCGGTGAAATGCAGGCTAGGGGTGTATACTACTTGATTCCAAAAGATTTTTGTTGGGAAATGCAGTCTTCTATTTTTAAGGTGATGCCCTAGGTCAAATATCTCTATGTATTTGACTGAAAATATGCCATTTGGTGGTGTAAATGACAAAAGTCTGATAGAGTGAGTGAATGAATGGTGGATTTGGGTTGTTTGGGGATGGTAGGGTCATTCCAAGTTCCTACCCCTGACCTATACACCAAATTTTGAGCACTTGCTTTGTAACCTCGCCTAAATTGATCAATTAGGCCTAGAAGACCAAATGAGTGTTCTGGATTGCTAGAGTAGAGTTGGAATAGGAGACTTAGGAGTTTGATAGGGTTCCATAGAGGGTATCTAAACCATCATTTGTTTGCCTATTCATTTGGGATTTTGTCAAGTTTTGTTGAGAAAACCTAGTTTGGAGGGCTAGTAGCCTTACTAGTCAAAGTATAGGTTGGAGAGTTTTGGGAAGTTGGGAATCAAACCAACTGCATAGGAGGTGTTTGTTGACCTGTCTTAAGGTGTTGGAGAAGCCTTAGGGGTTGGACAATAGTCTGGACATCAAATCCTTCATATGCCTTGAATGTGCCTTTGATTGTGTTGGATTGAAGGAGTGAAGTGGGTGAGTGGGCTAAGGAGAACAAACCAAACTTATCTTGTGTTGATACCTTCCCTTGTACCACTCTGCATCAGGTGGTATCAAAGCCATCAAAGAGATGGGAGATAGAGAAGAAGAGGAAGAAATTCCTTCAAAGGTGACAAATGCCGAATTGGCAAAGATAGTGAGAGAACAAGCAGCCAAGAACAAAAGGATGGAGGCTGAGATAGAAAAGTTGAAGAAAGACAAAGACAAGAAGAAGAAGCCAAAGGTCATCTTGGATTCAGATGAAGAGGATCAAGATGAGAAAGAACAAGTGCCAATGGAAGAGCCACGAGGAGGCATGTTAGAGAGACAATTCCTAGATGCACTTGGAAAGTTGGGTAGGAAGGACACTAAGGCAGACTTACCTATGTTTCCTGGTAAGATGAATCTAGAGGAGTGCCTTGATTGTATTGAGGCAATGGAGAACTATATTGAATGTGAAGAAGTGGCAGAAAATCAGAAAGTGAGGATTGCCAAATCAAGAATGAAAGGGCCAGCCTTGAGTTGGTGGAATTTTATTCAAAATGAAAGGATAGAAGATGATAGGAATCCTATCTCTACATGGAGGAAGATGGTACTTGAGATCAAGAAGCAATTTGTCCCTGAAGATTATGAGGTCAACTTGAACAAGAAGTTGCACAACTTGAGACAGAAGGACATGGACATGAGCACCTACACAAAGGAGTTCCACAAGGTGACATTGAAAGCCAAGATGCCTGAGAATGAAAAATAGAAGCTTGCAAGGTATCTCAATGGCCTTAAGTTCTCCATTCAAGATGAATTAACTCTCTTTAACTCGGAAACAGTCCATAAGTGTTTTCAAATGGCATTGAGAATTAAGGATAAACAAAGAAGAAAAGGTGATTCATACAGCAGTAGCAGAGGTAGAGGAAATCAGAACTCTAGGGGCAAAGGCAAATTTCTCAACAGAGATAATTTCTCTAGACTCCAAGGTGGCGGATCACAAGAAGGCAGCCAAGGGTAGGATGATAAAAATAGTACAAATCAGGGTTAGTTTAGAGGGAGAGGTAATGGCAGAGGTAGAAGTGGGGGCAGAGGTCCCAATGTGTTTACTGGAAGGTGTTTCTCTTGCAATCAGATTGGACATCAGTCCTTTAGGTGCCCGGAGAAGATGGGAAACACTGCTGCAAATTAGAAAGAAAGAAGAGTACAACTCCTTCAAGAAGAGGACTATCAAAGCACCACAAGTTACCAAACAGCCTCTTCCAAGTCTGCAGCACCTGAGAGTGGAGAATGCATCATGTTTAATAGATCCCTCATCATGCCAGCCACCAAGGTGCAGCCCCAAAGAAACAACTTGTTCAGAACCACTTGCAAGGTGAAAGGAAAAGTTTGCAAGGTAATAGTAGATTCTGGTTCTTCTGAAAATTTGGCTTCTAATGAAATGGTGACTAAGTTAGGATTGGAAAGAATGCCTCATCCTAACCCCTATAGAGTCTTTTGGCTAACCAAGGAACAACAAATTGTGGTGAAAGAGCAATGTTGGGTTGAATTCAAGATAGGTGAATACCATGATAAGGTTCTTTGTGAGATAGTGGATATGGATGCGTGCCACCTTCTTCTTGGAAGGCCTTGGCAACATGACACAAGTGCCCAACATGATGGTAAGAAAAATGTGATTTATTTGTCCACAAATGGTGAAAACTTTACAATGACTCCTTTGATTGATGATTGCAAAGAGAAGGTCATTTCTAGTTCAGTTATGTTGGTAGGTGAAAAAGAGTTTTTGGCTAACCTCAAGGAAGAGAAAGTGCCATATTTTGTAGTAGTCCTCAAGCCCAAGGATGTGAATCCCAAGAAGGCCAAAGTGCAGCAACCTCTTAGGAGGATTGGACCAAAGGAAGTGGAAGAACTGTTGGAAAGGTTTCATGATGTGATAGCCAATGAGAGTAAGGATGCTCTTCCACCAAAGAGGGAGATTAGTCATTGCATTGAACTCATCCCAGGATCCACCCTACCAAACCAAGAAGCATACAAGTTGACTCCAGAGCAAAATGCTGAAGTGGCAAGACAAATCCAAGACTTATTGGATAGAGGACTTATCAGGAGGAGTATTAGTCCATGTGCAGTACCTGCAATGCTTGCACCCAAGAAGGAAGGAACATGGAGACTATGCACTGATTCCAGGGCCATCAACAAAATTACTATCAGGTATAGATTTCCAATGCCTAGAATAGAAGATTTAATGGATTGCTTGGGTAGGGCTAAGTATTTTACCAAGATGGATCTAAAAAGTGGTTACCACCAAATCAGGATAAGGGAAGGGGATGAGTGGAAAACTGCCTTCAAAACCAATGAAGGACTATTTGAATGGGTTGTCATGCCTTTTGGCTTGTCAAATGCACTAAGCACCTTCATGAGATTGATGAATGACGTGATAAAACCTTTCCTTAACAAGTTTATTGTTGTGTAGTTGGATGATATACTAATTTTTAGTGACAGCAAGGAAGATCACATAAGACATATCCATCAAGTGCTCAGGAGGCTTCAAGAGGAGAAGTTGAGAATCAACCTTGACAAATGTGTCTTCCTACAAGAAGAGTTGATATTATTGGGGTTTGTCATCTCCAAAGGCAGCCTAAAAATGGATCCAAGTAAGGTTGAAGCCATTCTTAATTGGCCAACACCTACAATAGCCTCGGAGGTAAGAAGTTTCCATGGTTTGTGTAGCTTTTATAGAAAGTTCATTAAGGGGTTTAGTGGTATTTGTGCTCCACTTGTTGACACCATAAAAGGGGGTAGGAAATGTGTATTTGTATGGACAAATGAGGCCAATCAAGCCTTTGAACTGTTAAAGAAAAAAATATCAGAAAAACCAGTCCTAGTGCTACCTAATTTTGACAAGGTCTTTATGGTAGAGAGTGATGCAAGTAAGAGGGTTGTTGGGGGAGTCCTAAGTCAAGATGGGAGGCCTGTAGCATTCTTTAGTGAGAAGTTAAATGAGGCAAAACAGAACTACTCCACCTATGATTTAGAATTATATGCCATGGTTCAATCATTGAGGAAGTGGAGACACTACTTATTGCCAAAGGAATTTATAGTTTTTACTGATAACCATGCATTAAGCTTCTTGAATAGGCAGCAAAAGTTGAATCACAGACATGTCAAGTGGATGGAGTACATCCAAGCATACACCTTCTCCATAAAACACAAGAAAGGAGTGGCCAATAAGGTAGCCGATGCCTTAAGTAGGAGGAATCTTGTTGTGTAGACCATACAGTTGGAAAGTACAGATATTCAAGCCATCAAGGATCAGTATGCAGCAGATGAGGACTTCAAAGAACCATACCTCTCTTGCAAGGCCATGACAGGAAGGTATAATACTGATTTTTCTGATTTTTTGTTGCAAGATGGATATCTTTTCAAGGGTAGCATGTTGTGTACCCAAGAGGGTCTGTTAGAGAAAATATAATCAGGGAAAAACACTGTGGCAGCATGTCAGGTCATTTTGGTATTGATAAGACCCTAGAATTGGTTAGGAGGTACTATTTTTGGCCAAAATTGCCAACCAATGTAAGGAAGTTTGTTGAAACTTGTCAAATTGGACAAGAGCAAAGGGGCATACATCCAATGCAGGTTTATACACTCCTCTACCTATTCCTTCAAAGCCTTAGGATTCCATAAGCATGGACTTTGTACTTGGTTTGCCTAGGACCAAGAATGGACATGATAGCATCTTTGTGGTTGTTGATAGGTTCTCAAAAATGGCTCACTTCATCCCATGTAAAACCACACATGATGCCTCACACATAGTAGGTCTTTTCTTCAAGGAAATAGTTAGGTCACATGGTTTACCTTTGTCCATAATCTCTGACAGAGACCCCAAGTTCATAGGACACTTCTGGAGGACACTTTGGAAAAGACTAGGTACAAATTTGTCCTTATCATCTGCCTATCACCCTCAGTCTGATAGATAAATAGAGGTGATTAATAGGTCACTTGGCAACCTCCTAAGATGCCTAACAAAGGAGCAAGGTGCTAGTTGGGATTCACTTTTGGCTCAGGCAAAGTTCTCATACAATGACACTGTCAATAGAAGCACCGGCCTGTCTCCTTTCCAAATTGTTTATGGCACTCACCCAAGGGGTACTTTGGAACTTAGGGAGGTTAAAGAACTAGAAAATAGCAGTGCATTGGCTAAAGACTTCGTTCAAGTCATGAAAGATGTCCATGAACAAGTACAACAGAAATTGCTGTCCACTTCTCAGAAGTACAAACAGTTTGCTGACAGGAAAAGAAGGGATTTGCAGTTCAAAGAAGGGGATTTGGTAATGGTCCATCTAAAGAAGGAGAGGCTCCCTGCAAGTAAACATACCAAGCTACTCATGAAGAAGATTGGGCCTTGTGAAGTGCTCAAGAAATGTGGAGAAAATGCCTATAAAATCAGACTTCCGGATGGCATTGCTTTGTCTCCAATTTTTAATGTTTTAGATCTTTATCCCTATAAAGGATCTGATCCTCAGACTGCTGATGAAGAAGACCAAACTGATCAGACACTCCAGGAACTCATTCCTTCATCTCCAAATCAGATTGAGTGCATTTTGGATAAGCAGATTGCAAAACAAACTAGGAGGCACACCTATCATGAATACTTGGTGAAGTGGCTAAACAAACCTTAGGAGGATGCCACTTGGATGAGTAGAGCAGAGATTGAGAAGGCAGGTTTCACATTTGATAACATTCCTAACTCAAGAGATTTGAGTTCTATTTGACAGTGGGTGTATGGTGCAGGGCACCTAGGAGCACCTTGGTTCCTAAAGTCACTTTGTTTGCATTTTTTTTGAAAGTTGTGGTTTTGTTTGTAATAAGGCTTTAGACATGATTTTATGGTCCCTTTATGTGTGGTCAAGATGATTGGGGTAATCATATAAACCTCAATCATGCTTAGTCCACTTGGATCCTTGTTGTACCAATCAAGCCTAGAAGGTCTAAGGATTGGTTTTTGAGGTTTTTTTTATTGTTTTTTGTGTTTTGTCATGTTTTAGGGAGTATGTTGGTCATTTCAGATCGATTACACAAGTTAAACCAATTGGTTTCTTTGTGTTAAGGCCAAAAATGCCATAGTGTCAAGTGTTGTCAATGGTGTCAATGACACATTGACCGGTTGCAACTTCATTTTGGTTATTAAAACTATTTGTAGAAATTGCATACCAACCTAGATAGGTTGATATGGAGGACATCTTGCTCCAGTATGGAGGAGAAAGTTTTTGTACGGAATTTGGGCACAAAAATCAAGAAAACTGACTATTTTTCCCTATTTTTCTTGTTGTGTATAGCCTGTACAAATTTTCCAAGTGAGAAAATGTACTTTTTCTGAAACTAGACCGAGTTAGGGTTCGAATGCAACTAGTTTGAGGTTCTGAAGTGGTCGTAGTGAAAATTTATTGCATTTTTAATCTGGACTGGTCTAGAAACCCTATTTTCTAGGGCTGTCCTACAAATTTGGCCCTAGAATGCATTCCCACTGATGAAATTTCATGTCACTCGGTGAAATGTAGGATAGGGGTGTATACTACTTGATTCCAAAAGCTTTTTGTTGGGAAATGCAGTCTTCTATTTTTAAGGTGATGCCCTAGGTCAAATATCTCTATGTATTTGACTGAAATTATGCAATTTGGTGGTGTAAATGACAAAAGTCTAATAGAGTGAGTGAATGAATGGTGGATTTATGTTGTTTGGGGATGGTAGAGTCATTCCAAGTTCCTGCCCCTAACCTATGTACCCAATTTTGAGCACTTGCTTTGTAACCTAGCCTAAATTGATCAATTAGGCCTAGAAGACCAAATGAGTGTTCTGGATTGCTGGAGTAGAGTTGGAACAGGAGACTTAGGAGTTTGATAGGGTTCCATCGAGGGTATCTAAAACCATCATTTGTTTGCCTATTCATTTGGGATTTTGTCAAGTTTTGTTGAGAAAACCTAGTTTGGAGGGCTAGTAGCCTTACTAGTCAAAGTATAGGTTAGAGAGTTTTGGGAAGTTGGGAATCAAACCAACTACATAGGAGGTGTTTGTTGACCTGTCTTAAGGTGTTGGAGAAGCCTTAGGGGTTGGACAATAGTCTGGACATCAAATCCTTCATATGCCTTGAATGTGCCTTTGATTGTGTTGGATTGAAGGAGTGTAGTGGGTGAGTGGGCTAAGGAGAACAAACCAAACTTATCTTGTGTTGATACCTTCCCTTGTGCCACTCTGCATCAGTTTCTTAACTAAGGCTGAAATTCCTATTGTCCCTGAAGAGGCCCATTCAACTACCTATGGGTGACATTTTGGTGGATGGGCCTTGGTTCAAAATTTTCTCTGAATGGGTTACTATTGGATAAGCATGGAACAAGATTCATTTTCTTTTGTTAAAAAGTGCCCTCAATGTCAACAACATAGCAACTTGATCCGAGATCCCATGCAGGAACTTTGTGCCCAAGTAGCACATTAGCCATTTTTGTTTGGGGTTTAGATATAATCGGTAAAATTTATCCTTCTAAAGGTCATACATTCATCATAACCACTATAGATTATTTCATGAAATGGGTCAAAGTTGTTCCACTTCGATCCACAACTGTTGAAGTTATTTGTTGCTTCCTTCTTGATAACATCATTTCTCATTTTGGACTTCCTTCCACCTTTGTTTTTGATAATGGAACCTCATTTAAGAACAAAGATGTGAAGGAGTTCCTTGAGAAATTTCATATTTAAGAATGCTTCTCTATGCCATACATCTACAATCTAATGGCCAAGAAGAAGATTCTAATAAAACTATTGAATAAATTCTTTGTAAGACTAACAATAAAAATGGTAAAGATTGGCATACTCATCTCTCTTATGCATTATGGGCCAATCGCACAAGCATTTGTATGGCTACAAGAACCACTCTGTACAATATCATCTATGGTTCCAATGCTTATATTATGCCTTTGGAGTTGAAAATTCCTTCTTTGTGAATTTCCCTCCAAGGCCTCATTGATGATTACACTTACCATGATTAGTGTCTTTTACAAGTTGAAATGCTCAATGAACAACATCAAAATGCCCTCAAGAACCTTCAAGCCTATCAAAAGACCTTGAATCGTAGTTATAAGCAAGGAGTTCTACATCAATCTTTCAAAGTAGGTGACCTTGTGTTGTATGAGAACCAATGTAACGTGAATGCTCCTTCAAGAACAAAATGAAAATTCATTCTAAATTGGTTGGGGTCCCCTACATCGTCATCTCTCTCTATGGATCCAGTGCATATGGTCTCTCTACGATGGATGGTAAGCCTCTTAAAGAGCCCATTAATGCTTTGCATTTGTATCAATTTTATGCCTAGATTCCTTTCTTTATGTGACATTTGTGTAACAAATTTATTCTTAGGATGTGATTTCTGCTTACCTTATGTCATTCAATCATCAACACAATTAGTGTTAAGATTCATTTCAAAATTGTGTACATATTCAATATGCAATTTTTCTTTTAGAATACAAGGCCTTCGTTTGTTTAGTGTTATTTAATACTTTACATTCATATTTCACGCTTGTTGTTTCTATTTTTGACACAACTCATGTTGTCTTGAATGTTAATTGTAGTTTTCATTTTTAATGGAAATCACCTCATTTTATTTACCATGTTGATTATTTAATTGTGAAAAGAATTAATTAATCTCTTCTTAGTTATTTAATTAGATCTTTTATAAGTATTTTATTAACTATCTTTATCAATTTACCAATTAAATCTTTAATGTATTTAGTTATGTAAATTTCATCATTCATTGTTTAATTAGATCATTCTAGCATTTAATTAAACACTTTTATTAAGTTGTTTAGTTAGATCCGAATAGCATTTAATTAAAAAAAATCCATCACATGTACAAAACATACAATCATATCTAATAACACATATATATCAATCCAAAAACTCAAAATATTGTGTGCATATATATATACATATATGTATATATATGTATATATATGTATATATATATGTATATATATGTATGTATATATATGTATATATATGTATGTATATATATGTATATATATACATATATATATATATGTATATATATACATATATATATACATATATATACATATATATATACATATATATACGTATATATATACATATATATATACATATATATACGTATATATATACATATATATATACATATATATATGTATATATATACATATATATATATATATATACATATATATACATACATATATATATATATATGTCACAAGTTTATAGATACGTCATAGTACAAAATTGCCACTGCATCAAAATGTGGCGTGTCAAAAACATAGTATACAAAAATCTGCTATGGCCCATGGCTGCCTAATCCATCTGGTCTTGGTGGTGGCTTCTGCAGAGAAGGCTCATACTATGAGGCTATAGACCAAGACTTGTTCCATGTCTGTAAGACCCTCACTGTGCCTCTTAGCTCCACTACCTCTACTGTTAGACGTAGCTCAATCTGCTATAGTTGAGAAACCTCAACTCATATTCTATCAGCCTCAGCCATAAGGACCTACACCCTAGGATGGTCCAAATCTATTGTTGGTGTGCTTTGATCCCTTTGTAGGTTTGCTCTAATGAGATCTAGTTGGCTATGTAGAGCGTCATCTGCACTCTCTACACTCTCTGCTCTTGTCACTGCCTGATCTTGCTTTGTTGTGAGTGCAGTGACCTATGCAATCACTTGGTCTCACTCTTCTATGAGCATTGTCACCTAGGCAACCACCTTGTCTCATTCCATTGTGATAGCAATGACCTCTGCAATGGCTTGGTCTTCATGGACCCAACTCTCCTCAAATGCATCTCTCAACTGCGCCACATGCTCAAAAATGTCAACGTGCCACCCAACAGTTTGTTGAGGCCCATAGCTTGCCACACACCCTGCTCGAGCTGAACACTCAGCACTATCTCAGCAAGCACTCAACCTATATAGTCAAGCCACTCCCATGTGCACACTATAAAAATCAAACAAAGGTAAAGTCAGATCTTTAATCATATCTTCAAAATAAAAAAATACATCTCTAGTATTCTACTCAAAAGATGATGCATATATTAAATTCTCACTTAGATCATCGACCTACCAGTCAAGATGTAAAGGAATTGCATGCCTCACTAGGGTCATGTTGGGCATGCTAATAACCACTATCGACACCCCTATCATTGGTACTGAGGTGGACCTCATAGAAATTGCACTGCTTGAATCCCCTCTCTCCCTCTGACTGGGTGCACTACTAGCTGGTGGCGATACCAATGTCGCTTGAGGTCAAGCTATAGGCTTCTCCTTCGCAGGGACACTGCTCTCATCCTGTTGTTGTCGTATCCCCACCTACACTAATGCAGGCTCCTCATCCTCATCATCACTCTCCTCTTCACTCTCTATATCCTCTCCTACCTCCTCCTCCTCCATAGCCTACTCTATCAGAAGTTGTGGGTATCCAATTGGGGTCACCCCCACATCATCATCATCAGATACTAGTGTTACATCTCGCTCATCAGTCTTAGGATCACTTAGCTCTACATCTATGATGGTAGGACAGGGCCATTCCTTTGGTCTCATAGTACTATGATGTGAGCACACATAGGTCGACACAATCACAAGAATTCCCTGTACCTACCAAAACTGCCTCAGTATGTAATCATGGTAGAACTGTCCTTTGCATCCTCACTAGCTACCATGTATGCCCTACCCAAGCATGCTGCTACACCCCTAATCCTATAGTGTGTATATGGTTATGAGTAGTCAGCTTTTGGCTACCTTAACTCTTATTTAAGTTATATAATCAATAATATAGTATTATATACATAGTAAGGTCAGCTTGGGTGGCATCCATGGCATAAGTATGGTATATATAGGAGGTAGAGATTCCTAATCAAAAGAAGAGCATACTAGGTTTTTGAGAAAATATTAGCAATTTAATAGTCCCAAATCTGTCAAATATCAAGATTTCAAAAAAATGAACTAAACCAAACAAACAGGCTCTGATACCATGTTAGATTCTTTGAGAAGTGAGAATCGAGCCAAGATCTGATGTTGGTCATATATCACATACACTCCAGTCGACAAATGATTGAAGATCAAAATAGTGGGATGGAGATAGAATTTGAAAAGAGAGAAAAATAGAGACAAAGAAAGACAATTTGAGAATACTCTCGATACTCTCACGAAGATTTCACTGAACTAGTAAAGGTGAAAGTAGAGTGATGTATATATAGCAAAAATAGGGCATATACATCCAAGAAGTGCATTAACTCCTACTACCCATAAAAGGTGGGAGGTTTTACCTACTTGGTAAATGAAAAAACATGTGGCATAACCTCCTCACGTGAAGACAAAAAGGAGGTGGCACATAAATCCAAAAGAGGGTGAGAAACCCAACTACCCCATAACATACTCAAGTAAAGACAGAATAGTGGTTATGATAGGTGGCACAAAAAGGCAAAAGAAGGTGTGTGACTCAACTACCCATGTGTGGAAGAGAGTTACACATGTAGCTAATGTATTTCGCCACATGTCCTCATATTAAACACATCTAATAAACCTAAGGAAGCTTAATAATGTGTAGGAAAAAGAAATATCCCTAAGGAAAATAAAAAACCTACACTAACACCCCCTTAAGTGTAGCTTAGGTGGGTGAAAAGATATGGGTCCTAGCAAGTGAAGCCTGATGAGGTACCCATGTACAAAGAATTCCCCCCAAAAGAGAAGAAGGCCCCCATAAAGGAATAGCCCCCCCTAAATAGAGAGAGAAAACACCGCCCCCCAGAGTAGAGAGAGTGAAAGTGAAGGACTAAGAAGCCCCTCCTGAAGTAGACATTGGTCGCACCCCTAGTAAAGCTCGCAGATGAAGGAACTTGCTCTCAGTGAAGGGTTTGGTGAAGATGGTTATGATCTACTCCGATGTCTAAATGTACTCGAGATCAATGATGTTTGCATGAATCAGTTCCCAGATGTAGTGCATATGTATCTCAATGTGTTTAGTCCTTTAGTGATGCATTAGATTCTTTGAGATCTGTATTGCACTCTGATTATCACAAAAGATGACTATGGGCTTTCTGAATGAAATGCCAAACTCAGTGAGAATATTTTGAAGCCAGATGGCTTCAATGGTGACATTGACGGCCCCTCGATACTCAGCCTCTGTAGATGAAAGAGCAATTGCAGACTGCTTCTTGGTCGACCAACAAAATGGACCAGAACCAAGTGAGAAACAATACCTTGAAGTAGACTTGCGATCCTGAGAATCACCTTCCTAATCTGAATCTGTGTATCCCACCAAATCAAAATCCACACCCACTGCATAATGAATCCCATAGTTGTGAGTGCCCTGAACATAGTGGAGAATCCGCTTAGCTTCTTTCCAATGCAAGTCATGTGGCTCCTGCATAAACTGAGAGACCATGCCCATGACATATGAAATGTTAGGCCTCGTATGAGTCAGATAGATGAGACTCCCAACAAGCTGTCAGTATAAAGTTCCATCAACCAAGGGTGAAGAACACTTAGCCTCAAGTTTGACCCCAGACAGAAATGGAGTCAGTGTAGGCTTACAGTCAGCCATGCAAAATCTAGAGAGCATGTCAAGTGCATACTTCAGTTGTTCCATGAAGATACCTGAAGATGACTGACTGATCTCAATCCCTAAGAAGTAGTGTAAAAGACCAAGTCTAACATCAGAAATTGATCATGTAGAGCAGTTTTCACTACCTTGACTATGGATGAGTGACTCCCTGTGATCAACAAGTCATCAAAATAGACAACCAAAAATGTTAGAGTATCATCTTACTATAGAATGTAGACATTCGGATCAGAATGGCATTGAGTGAACCCAACTAATAGAAGGAAGGAGTCCATCTTGGCATACCAGGCTTGAGGAGCTTGTTTGAGGCCATAGAGAGACTTCAAAAGATGGAAAACAAGTGATGGATCCTAGACGAACCCCTATGGATGCTCCATGTAGATTTCTTCCTAAAGGTCACCATGAAGAAAAGCACTCTTCACATCCATCTAATGAACTTCCCAATGATGGGATGCAGCTATAGCAAGTACAAGTCAGATGGAATTTATTTTGGTTAATGGCGTAAAAGTCTTAGAGTAGTTAATCCCAGGCACCTGGGAGAATCCTTTGGTGACCAAGCGAGCCTTATGCTTGTCAACTGACCCATGTTGAACACCTAGAATATTGAGAGGGGTGAATCAGTATTCTATGAAACCATTTGCATATCAAAAATTTAATCCATTCAACATATTTTATTGCAGTAAGGGAAATTAAGCATAAAGAAAACAACCACAACTCATAACACATGAAAACTAGATTTACGTGGAAAACCCAAGAACGGAAAAACCATGGTGAGGATTAGCTCACAATATAAAGTAGTATCAACACTGAATTACAAAAGGCTCATTGTCGGAGGGCTCACTACCCAGAGGGCTCACTACACAGAAGAAAGGCTCACTGCCTAGAAGAAAGGCTCACTGCCGAAGGACTCACTGTCCTAAAGGAATGAGATCGAAGAGGTGGCTTACTGCCATAGTTGAACTGTTATAATTGCATCTAACATATGCATGGAGTACAGTTCCAATGAATCTCAAAGTACTGAAACAATATTTGTCACATTGTTCTGAAATACCAGACTCTATTGCTCTGCAATCATTCAATTCAATTCCACAAAAACTTGTCACATCCCACATTTATTTACATGGTTATCCACATCACGTTCACACCACACACTTGATCACGATCCCTTGAAACTTATTTATATTGTCTTCAACCTTGAAAACATTATCCAAGGTCAGAATTACACCTTAACACAAAAGATTCAAATTAGGTTTGGACCAAAACATTCCCGCGGTGGAAAAGAATGAAGGTAGACCATAACACATCTTATTTGGGACTTAAATTCATCCAAGCATGCTACTCCACACTTTCACAATCACCAAAGCAGCTCTGTAATTAGTGTAAACAACCAAGGTTGACCAAACCTGTGTTAACACCATGATCTTTTAAGTACATGCTTCCTCAACCCCAAAGATGACTCCTAGACCACATGCAAGGATTCAACACAATCTAGAGTATTCCATAAACTTCCTGAAACTTCTTGAAATCCAACAAATTCCTCCGTAACAACTTTCACCTACCGCACAACATTATCCTGTTTATCCAGTAAGCTCAACTATCTCTGTCATACACTGTATCTCTAGAAATCAACTTTTGAAGCACCAAACCACAAACAACTTCAAAAAAAGAAAGATATAAACCTTATAAGCACAATTGCAGAGCCGCAAGACCTGAAACCACTTTGTGGAGAAATGTGAAGCAAAGACATTTCTCCCAGACACCTCTACATGATTCAAAAATACAGTCCACACACTGGTGAACATAACTTTCTCTACACAACGAACCAGAGAACCAAACTTGGAATATAACAACTATTAACACCTCTAAATAGCATATCCAAACCACACATACAGATATTCAACATAGAATAAATGCGGAGCAAAACTAGAACACTACTTTGTTAAGCCAAATAGACTCTTCAACACACTATTTCCTTTATTAATCAAATTTTCTCAAAAGAACTTGGAAACCAACCAACAAAACCATACTCTCAACATCTTCAACACCTCTTCAAAGAAACCAAATCATCATTAACAAGGCAACTCAACCAAACATCTCATACACTTACAACAACCTCATCTCTGCTCAATCAATAGACATAGTTGACACCAATGACAACACAGGCTTGTTGACATCAATGATAACACTAATTACACAGACTTGTAACAATCTCCCCCTTTGTCATTGATGGCAAAACATAATGTGAAAGACCATCAAGACACAACTCTGCACCAAACTTCTTTTCTTTCTTACTCTCCCCCTTTCTTTCTTTCTTTTACAACTCATACTCTCTTCTCTAACCATTGACTCTTTCTGTTTCACATTGCTCTCTCTCCCCTTTGACATCAATGGAAAAGGGTGACACACGTTATCTTTCACTTTTACCAGGTCACACTATCTTTTCTTTCATTTCTCTGAATATTCACCCTTAGGAGCACACACCAAACTGTATCAATTCTTACTCCCCCTGTCTGCAACAGTCAACAGAGCCCTTACCAAAAAATTGTTAGGGTTAGGGCAGATCAAAGCAATAAACACTAACAATTATATGCAGATTAAATAACCCAAATATAACAATGAGGAATAACACAAAAGAGATCAACATAGAAATTTAACGTGGCTCACCCAATATGGGCTACATCCATAGAAACTCAACCATCCAATGATTTTATTATCCAGTACAAAACAAATTACAATCTCGCGAATACATCGCTGTACCATACATCCCAGCCGCTTATAAGAATCTTTTGGGAAGCTTCTAGAATTAGGGTTTTGCAATGTCATTTTGCTTTTGTCGGTTAACAAAAATTAACAACTGACTCCAATCGTGCAAAAAGAGGGAAAAAAATTTCTCGAGGGCTGCGCCCCCGAACCCCAATGAGGATACATAACTTGTATACAGTACTTGCATGATCAGTCACCACATACCAACAATCTCCCACTTGGAGACTAACCTTGGATGACACTACTGCACTTGCAGCTCCCACTAGATTACAAGCCTAGCTAGTTTCTTAAGTCCACCATTATCAGTCATGAAGGCCAACAAAAACTGATGAGGAAATTAGTTTCCCCTGTGTAACTTCCTTTGTGAACATATCTGCAGAATTTTCACTTGTGTGAATTTTCTCTAGCTTCAACTACCCATCCTCCAAAACTGACCGGATGAAGTGGTATCTAAGCTATATATGCTTAGTTTTTGAATGCAAAGTTAAATTCTTAGCAAGATGAATGGAACTCTGGCTATCAGTGTACAAAGGGCTATCTTCTTGTTGCTACCCCAATTCCTCCAAAAAATATTGTAACCAAATCATCTCTTTGCTAGCTTCTGTAGCAACAACATACTTAGCTTCAGTGGTTGAAAGCACAACAACCTTTTGCAGTCTTGAAATCCAACTGATTGTAGTACCTCCTATAGTAAAAACATACCCTATAGTACTCCTCCTACTATCAATATCACCTGCCAGATCAGAGTCAACATATCCTTTTAGAGCAGAATTTGTTCCTCCAAAACATAGTTTCTTTGAAGTAGTACCTCTAAAATATCGGAGAACCCATTTTATAGCATTCCAATGTTCCATTCCTGGATTGCTCATATACCTACTCACAAATCCCACTACATGTGCAATATCTGACCTTGTGCATACCATTGCATACATCAAGCTGCCAACTGCTGATGCATATGGTATCTTAGACATTTTGTCTTCCTCCTCTTGTGTCTTTGGACACATCTCCTTAGTCAACTTAAAATGACTAGGCAAAGGTGTACTAACTACTTTTGCATTTTGCATGTTAAACCTTTTCAACATCTTCTCTACATACTCACTTTGGGACAAAAATAATTTTCTGTTTGTCTTGTCCCATGTGATCCTCATACCAAAGATTTGTTTTGCTGCACCCAAATCCTTCATAGGAAATGAATTTGCTAATTTCTGCTTAAGTTCATTAATATGCTACATGTTAGACCTGGCAACAAGCATGTCATCAACATAAAGCAACAGGATAATATAGCTGCCATTACCCAATTTCTTGAAATAAACACAATAATCAGAATGACATCTTTTGTAACCTTGTTCAGCCATAAAACTATCAAATTTCAAATACCATTGCCGAGGTGCTTGCTTCAGGCCATACAAACTCTTCTTTAACCTGCACACAAAATCCTCCTTACCCTTGACCTCATATCCCTATGGTTGCTGCATGTATATTTCCTCTTCCAGATCCCCATGCAGAAAAGTTGTTTTCACATCTAGCTATTCAAGATGCAAGTCTTCCGCAGCCACAAGACTTAGAATTGTTCTAATAGAAGTCATCTTTACAACCGGAGAAAATATTTCATCAAAATCTATACCTTTTTTCTATGCAAAACCTTTTACCACGAGTCTAGCCTTATATCTTTTCTTGCCTCCATCTTCTTCCTTCAACCTATAAACCCATTTATTTGGCAATGCTCTTTTACCTGTAGGCAATTAAACTAAGTCCCAAGTCTAATTCTGCAGCAAGGAATCCATTTCCTCTTTCATGCCTAGCTCCCACTACTTTTTGGTATCTACCTGCATTGCTTCTTCATAACCTTCAGGTTCACCAGAATCAGTTAATAATATATAATATAATGATGGAGAAAATCTTTCAGGAGGTCTAGTTATCCTTGTAGAATGTCTAACACTTGCAAGAGTTTGTGGGATAACTTGTTGTTGCTGAGCATCAGGTACCACTGGCATTTTATTTTCTGGAATCTCATCCAACACCACATATTCCTTTTTGGCCTATTCATGTTTCTTTTCCTGTAACTGATCCTTATATATGACCTTCTCATTGAATATAACATCTCTGCTCCTAATGATTTTATGATTTTCATAATCCCATAACCAATAACCAAATTCATCTACTCCATATCCAATGAAGGTACATTTTTTAGACTTAGCCTCAAGCTCGGTTCTATTTTCAATATCAACATGGACAAAAGCTTCACAACCAAAGGTTTTCATAAATGAATAGTTTACCTTTTTGCCCATCCATGCCTCCTCTGAAATTCCATTATCCAAAGGATTTGAAGGTCCCCTATTTATTAAATAAATAGCAGTATGTACAACATCTGCCCAAAAGTGTAAGGGTAGTCTAGCATGCAATCTCATGCTCCTTGCATGCTCCATAATGGTCCTATTCATCCTCTCAGACACCATTTTCTTGTGGGGTTCCAGGAACTATTTTCTGCCTGTAGATTCCATTATATGAACAGTAATTCTCAAATTCTTTGTTACAATACTCGCCTCCATTATCAGATCTGAGACACTTCAACTTTTTTCCTGTCTCATTCTCAACCAAAGCTTTCCACTTTTTAAAAGTTTCAAATACTTCTAATTTTTATTTTAGGAAATACACCCATGTTTTCCTAGTTGCATCATCAATAAAAGTAACATAATAGCAAGAGCCTCCAAGAGAAGATACCTGAGCTGGTCCCCATACATCTGAATGCACAAGCTCTAATTTCTCACTCTTCTTCTCTTTCCCAACTTTGAGAAATCAGAATCTTTTCTATTTTCCATAAACATAATTTTCGCAAAACTCCAAGTCAATCTTCTCCAAACCTGGTAGCAACTTTCTGGAGTGAAGAATTTTCATCCCTTTCTCACTCATGTGCCCAAGTCTATGGTCCCACAATTCTGTTTCTGTCCCTACAGCAAGTGTTATAATTATCTCAGTAGCAACTATTTCTGTATTAGCTAAGGTAGAATAAGTATTACCAGTACACAAATACAATGTGCCTACCTTTTCACCTTTAGCTACTACTAATGCACCTTTAGTGACCTTCCAGATTTTGTCTGAAAAGGTAACTATACAACCTTCACTACCCGGTTGTCCTGCAGAGATTAAATTCCTTCTCAAATTTGGAACATGTCTTACCTCCTATAGCAACCATTCATTTCCATTCTGTAACTTGATTTTTATTTTTCTTTTTCCAACAATCTGACAAGGTTCATCATCACCCAGATATACATGTCCAAATTCACCTTGAACATAATCTACAAAATATTTCCTATGGGGTGTGGCATGAAATGAAGCCCTTGAATCTATTACCCAGGAATCATTAGCATTATCTAAACACAGAATTAAAGCATCCTGTAATTTATTACTTGCAACATTAGCTTCCTTACTGTCATCATGTTTTCTGTCTCCTTGTTTGCCCTTTCGAGACCAACAATCCTTCTTCAAGTGTCCTAGCTTTCCACAGTGCCAGCAATCCATTCTTCCTCTGGATTTAGATCTACCTTTCCTCAACTTTCCTTGTGACTTCCCACGATTTGTAGGGCTTTTTGCTCTTTTCTTTGTTCTTCCCCTGTTCTCTACAGTCAAAGCATTACCAGATGTTGAAGTCTCACCTGTACTTTTCCATTGCATTTCCTCGCTAAGGATAACACCAACAACATTATCAAATTTCAAATTATTTGAACCAGAGATAGAGTTACTTACAACCATTACCAAGCTATTCCAACTTTCTAGCAAAGAACATAAAACCAAGAGAGCCCTTACCTCTTCATCAAATTTCACTTTTACAGAAGTTAATTGACTGGTAATCGTATTAAACTCATTTAAATGATTTGACACAGATCCACCTTCAATCATTTTCAGATTAAACAAATGCTTCATGAGAAATACCTTATTAGAGGCTGAGGGTTTTTCATACAATTTGGCCAAAGCTTTCATCAGTTCACTTGTTGTCTTCGCTTCTGTTATATTGAATGCCACAGATGGTGCCAGGCACAACCAAATAGTTCCCAATGCCTTTCTGTCCAGAAGTTCCCAATCCTCATCAGTCATTGCTACTAGTTTCTTGGTTACTCCTTCCAATGGCCTCCATAAATCCTTCTAATAGAGATAATCCTCCATCTACATCTTCCATAATTTATAGTTTTGTCCATTGAATTTATCTACCTTTAATTTACCCTCATCCGCCATTACTACCATCAACCATGAGACTCTCACTCAACCGTGAGACCTTCCTGCAGATGATAATCAAACACAACCCGCTCTGATACCAGTTGTTAGGGTTAGGGCAGATCAAAGCAATAAAAACTAACAATTATATGCAGATTAAATAACCCAAATATAACAATGAGGAATGACACAAATGAGATCAACACAAAAATTTAACGTGGTTCACCCAATATGGGCTACATCCACAGAAACTTAGCCATCCAATGATTTTATTATCTAGTGCAAAATAGATTACAATCTTGCGAATACATCACTGTACCATACATCCCAGCCACTTATAACAAGATTTTCGAAAGCTTCTAGAATTAGGGTTTTGCAATGTCGTTTTGCTTGTCGGTTAACAAAAATTAACAACCGACTCCAATCGTGCAAAAAGAGGGAAAAAATTTTCTCGAGGGCTGCACCCCTGAACCTCGGTGAGGATACATAACTTGTGTACAGTACTTGCATGATCAGTCACCACATACCAACAAAAATAACCTTCCGGTGATTAGATCCTCATGAAACTTGGAAAATACATAATGTGATACCTTATAAAGCTATGTTCCAAACCGTAGTAGCTAGACATTAGTATGATGGAAATGAGGAGTAATATTCCAGACAGTCTTAAGGAAAGAGACAAACACTAACTTTCAGAGGCCAAATCTTCTTTATAGTAACATCTCTTGTCTTCTCAAGAATTCAAACTTAAGTCTGCACTGATCAGGGTGTGACATCCAACCATGAATTTTCCTTCTTCCTTAAGATCATAACATCTCATCTCTTGACAACTTTCATGACAGCCTCAGGAAGCTTTCTTACCTAGTAATAGTGTATGACATCAAGGACAACACATATGGCCAACAATCTCCCCATTAGATCAACACTCATCTATCTACAACCTTTCTCTTGCAAACTTCCCCTATCATCAGTCACTACTACTTGCTCCCCCAAAGAAGTAGCCATCATCAGTCCCAAAAACTTTATGCTAGAGCTATGAATAACTGAATGGAGATCTTTTAAGTTCCTTTTCCATTTCCTTCTGTTTTTGTCACTATCACTTTCAATCTCAGAGTCTGAATTTGATATATCAGAATCTGATGACCCTGATGAACTAGAAGAATCATCATTAGAAGTCAATTCATCTGACTCAAGGATAGACTTTTGTTACTACATTGTAGGCCTTGGCATATTCTTCAAATACTCACATAAACTCTCAGTGATTCCACCAAGATCAATGGAAGCAAACCATAAATTTTTGGGATTGTCCTTCAGGAAAATTGAATCAAAGGACTTTTGCATTGTCGAATCATTTAATCTCCTCTTCTTCAAAAGGTGATCAACCTAAGAAGGAGAAGGTCAATTTTTCTTACTATAAAAGACCAGGACATGATGAACACAAGTGTTTAAAGAAGTAGATTGATCACCTGTCACATCTTCTTGAGAAGAACAACATCAAGGTGCCTGATTTTGTCAAGCAAAGTTCATCAGAAGGGTCTTCAAAGGACACAGAAAAGAGTAAGGGGAAAGGAAAGGGCAAGGCCCTAGTTGTAGTTGCTTCACAACCTGATACCTGGATAATTGACTCGGGTGCTTTGCACCACATGGATTCTTCTCAAGATGGTTTTGCCTCCTTAGAGCCATGTTCTATGCATGCCATACTCATGGGTGATGACACTCTTGTAGAAGTACATGGGAGAGGGTCTGTTGACGTGGGTGAAGGAACATTTTAGGATGTTCTCTGCATTCCATCTTTGTCAACTAATCTCCTATTTGTCTATCAGATCACTCACACTAGCTCTGGCAAGTGGGTTGAGTTCACACTAGATAATGTGATCATTAGTGAATTGTATGATGGGTCTACAATTGCTGTGGGAAAATAAAATCACCAGTCCAGACTATATCAATTTTCTCACTTTGTTCCTAACTCTCCGACCGTTTTACTCACTCATTCAAATGAAGTGAGTCATTTGTGGCATCATCAATTCAACCACTTGAATTACCGCTACTTGCAGCAGCTCAGTCAATAGGACATGGTTTCAGGGTTGCCTTCTATTCAATTTTCTGATGGAGTTTTCCACAGATACATTCTTGGTAAGCATCCAGAGGAGAAGTATGACAAAGGCAAATCTTAGAGGGCCACACAGCTTCTGGAGTTGGTACACAGTGACTTGGCATGACCATATCCACATCCTTCTTTTAGCAGGGCTAGATATGTCTTGACATTCATTGGTGATCTTTCCCGATATACTTGGGTTTATTTTCTCAAGAAGTCTAAGGTCATTGAGTCTTTTCTAGACTTCAAAGCTTTTGCAGAGAAACAATCTAGGAAGGCCATCATGATTCTATATACAGATAATGGGGGGGAATATGTCAACCATAGGTTTGAGCAGTTTTGTGCCTCTAAGGGCATTGATCTTCAACACACAGTTCCTTATAGTCCACAATAGAATGGTGTCGTAGAACGCAAGAACATGTCCTTGAAAGAGATGGCCAATTGTATGATTCACTCTAGGTCTATGGCACCTTAGTACTAAGCAGAGGCCATCAACTATGTGTGTTACATCCAGCACTGTGTTACTCACAAAGCTATGAAGGGGGTAACTCCTTTCCAAGCTTGGACTAGGCAGAAACCCGCAGTTAAGCACTTTTGAGTGTTTGGTTCTCCTGCATGGGCCCACATTCTGTAGAGAAACACAAGGCTTTGACTCTATAGAGCAAGCCATGCATATTTGTTGGATACCCAGATGGTGTCAAGGGCTACAGGCTTCTTCATCCTACCACACATGAGCTATTCATTGAGAGGAGTATTCATTTTGAGGACTCTTCTAGTTCTTTTCCTACCACTTCTCCATCAACAGTTACATTGGAGACATTGCAACATGATGACAGTTCTTCAGAGGAACTTAATCCTCCTGATCCACATGATAAGGAGTCTTCTTCCTCCATTTTAGATGGTAACAATGATGATGAGGCACCACCCTCTTCTCCCAGTCATCATTCAGAGGTTGATGATTCTCCTCCAGATTCTCCTACCACATGACCTCTTTGGGCTCGTCAGACTTTGCAGTCAGAAGGTGATTGGGTTGGTGATCCTTTAGATACAAGAACACAATCACAATTTTAGTAGGCTTCACATCTCTTTCTTGCTTCAGCTTCAGATCCACAGACTTTTCAGGAAGCGTCTGGTGTCCCCGAGTGGGATGCAACAATGCAAGAAGAGTTCAATTCCTTGGAAATGAATCATACATGGGATTTAGTCCCTCTTCCTAAAGGAAGAAAACTTGTTCGATGCAAGTGGATCTATCAGACAAAACTTGCAGCAGATGGGTTGTTGCAAGTATGTGTAATCAGTGTTGTCATTAATGTCAACAAGCCTGTGTTGTCATTGGTGTCAACTGTGTCTACTAGTTGAGCAGAGATGAGGTTGTTGTAAGTGTATGAGTTGTTTGGTTGAGTTGCCTTGTTAATGATGATTTGGTTTCTTTGAAGAGGTGTTGAAGATGTTGAGAATATGGTTCTGTTGGTTGGTTTCCAAGTGCTTTTGAGAAAATTTGATTAATAAAGGAAATAGTGTGTTGAGGAGATTGTTTGGCTTAACAGAGTAGTGTTCTAGTTTTGCTTCGCATTTCTTCTATGTTGAAGATCTGTCTGTTCAGTTTGGATATGTTGTTTAGATGTGTTAATAGTTGTTATATTCCATGTTTGGTGCTTTGGTTCATTGTGTAGAGAAAATTATGTTCAGTAGTGTGTGGACTGTGTTTCTGAATCATGCAAAGGTGTCTGGGAGAAATATCTTTGCTCCGCATTTCTCCACAAAGTGGTTTCAGGTCTTGCAGCTCTAGAATTGTCCTTATAAGGTTTATATATTTCTTCTGTTAAAGTTGTTCATGGTTTGGTGCTCTAAAAGTCAATTTCTAGAGATACAGTGTATGACAAAGATAGTTGAGCTTACTGGATAAATAGGATAAGGTTGTGCGGAGGTGAAAGTTGTTGCAGAGGAATTTGTTGGATTTTAGGAAGTTTTAGGATGTTTGTGGAATACTCTAGATTGTGTTGAAGCCTTTCATGTGGTCGAGAAGTCATCTTTGGGGTTGAAGAAGTGTCTACTTAAAAGATCATGATGTTAACACAGGTTTAGCCAACCTTGGGTGTTTACACTAATTACGGAGTTGCTTTGGTGATTGTGAAAGTGTGGAGTAGCATGCTTGGATGAATTTAGGTCCCAACTAAGATGTGTTGTGGTCCACCTTCATTCTTTTCCACCGCGGGAATGTTTTGGTCCAGACCTAATTTGAATCTTTTGTGTTAAGGTGTAATGCTGACCTTGGAGAATGTTCTCAAGGTTGAAGACAGTATAAATAAGTGTCAAGGGATCATGATCAAGTGTGTGGTGTGAATCTGATGTGGATAATAGTGTGAATAAATGTGGGATATGACAAGTGTCTGTGGGAGCAAATTGAATGAATGCAAAGTAGTAGAGTCTGGTATTTTAGAATAGTGTGACAAATATTGTTTTAGTACTTTGAGCTTTGTTGGAACTATACTCCATGCATATGTTAGATACAATTATAATAGTTCAACTCTGGCAGTAAGCCACCTCTTCGATCTCATTCCTTTAGGACAGTGAGCCCTTTGGCAGTGGGCCTTTCTTCTAGGCAGTGAGCCCTCTGGGCAGTGAGCCCTCCGACAGTGAGCCTTTTGTAATTCGGTGTTGATACTACTTTATATTGTGAGCTAATCCTCACTGTGGTTTTTCCCTTCTTGGGTTTTCCATGTAAATCTAGTGTTCATGTGTTATGAGTTGTGGTTGTTTGCTTTATGCTTAATTTCCCTTATTGCAATTAAATATGTTGAATGAATTGAATGTTTGATATGTAAATGGTTTCATAGAATACTGATTCACCCCCCCTCTCAGTATTTTGGGTGTTCAACAATTGGTATCAGAGCCAAGTCCTTTGGAAGAATCTTAACCGCTCAAGGAAGATCTTAGAAATTGAACACATGGGTGCTACAAGATTACCTATTCCTTCAGAAGAGATTCCTGCTGTTCATCTCGTTGAAGAAGACTATATTCTTGACAATATAGAAGAATCAATGCTTCTCTTAAAGATCTTGAAAGAACTGAAGGAGAAAACAAAGATCTGAAAGAAAATCTCAGGAAATTGAAAGAGCAAGTCAAGAAGCTCAGAGACAAGCATAAAGAAGTTAGTGAACAATTGGAGCAAGCAAATGGAACCATCACTGGTTTGAAGGTGCAAGTTGAAGAAAAGAAAAGAATTGAGGAATGTATTAGTGCAGTTGTGGAAAGCAAATCTGAAAAAATGTACAAGGCTTGAAGAAGAGGTTGTGAATCTGAAATCAAATCTGGAGAAGGCAAGGATCCATGAAGAAAAATTCAAGATGAGCTCTGCAAAACTTGATGAAATGATTGTAAATCAAAAAGGCCCAAATGATAAAGAAGGCTTAGGATTTAAAAAGGGTAAAAGCTCAAAATCAGGTCAAACAGCAAATACTAAAAAACAAGAAGAACAATGACAAGCATGTCCAGAATCAAAGGAATAAAGTTAAAAGACCACTAGTCAGACAACCAAATGCTCAAAGGTACCCATATTTCAATGGTTTTTGTCATTTTTGCAATAAGTATGGACACAAAGCAATAGAATGTAGAAGTAGAAGGAATAAAAATATTCCATCTTTCTATGGTCAATGCTTTACATGCAATAAAGTTGGTCATAGAGTTGTTGAATGCAGAAGTAAAGTGAGTCAAAACTCTACTAGGTGTTTTGCATGTAATAATATGAGACATAGAGCTAGTGAGTGCAGAAGTCAAATGAGGAATGACTTTAACAAGGATAGAATGGTTCAATCTTTTAATGGCTACTATTATATATGCAATAGACTTGGGCATAAAGCTAATCAGTGCAGATCTAGAATGAATGAAAGGAATACTAGTCAAAAGACTGTTGTTTGCCACAATTGCAATAAACCTAGACACATCTCTAAGTTCTACAGAAGTAGAAAAATGAAGAAGGATAGGCTGGTAGAGAAGAATAAACTAGTACAAAAGATTGATCTGACAGAAACCAAGAAGGAAATGAACAAGATTTGGATAAAGAAGAATGCATCAAAGGTTAAAGATGAGCTTGTACTAGTATCTGATGCAGATGTTTCCTCCAGAAACTAAGATGAGAGCTTTGGCTTATGGGGAGTTTTAATGAAAATTCCTTTCTCCCCTACCAAAGGAATGGTGCTGATGCTTTAACACAAAGATATGAGATGAAGGTTGACATGCTTAATATTTTGGTGAAGTCTATCTCCTAATGCGGAAGTTTACAGAGAATTTGAAGATGATTGTGTGTACAGTGAAAGACTTGAAAGCTTTTGTGGCAAATTAAGGATCTGAGAAATTTGATCTCACAAGGAATCATGTGATAGACATAAGCATGAAATGAGTGAAAAAGGGGTTTCTAGAAACAAGAGGGACTGAGAAGCAGTGGAAGTGAATATTTTGGTCCATCATAGAATGGGAATGATGAAGGTGTTGTAAGAAGGATTAAGAAGGGTGTTGGAAGAAGTGGGGGGTGTCAATATGCATGACAAGAGTAGCGTGGAATTTTAGCGCATGACTTGAAATGCCCCTAAAAAAGAATATCAATGGGATAGTAAACAAGATAAATGCATCCAATCTCAAGAACATCATTCTAGAAGTTGTTTGCAGTGAATCCATTTCTCAAACGTGGAGGGATCGCACCAGACCAAGTAATCTGTGTAGAAGGGGACTCAAAGTGAGTGGTCTTCAAGTGTCTGATTCAAGCTCTTCTTGCACAACCATTCAAACTGAAACCTAAAGTATGAGAATCAGTGAAAGACATGGTAGAAGACAATCATATGGGAAATAGTTTCCAAAAGGGGAAATTGACAAACAAGTACAATTTTGATTGAAGTCATTTTTGCAAATCGCAAGTTTGAGGGTCATCCTACTGTGCGTGCTGAACTGGACCTCATAGAGCAAAAAGATCAAATTAACACATGAGGTTTTCCTAGAAAATGAATTTGATCAAGAAGCTAGTTTGGATGTTTTTAAGTTAGATTCTAAGCTCTTAGCGCATGAGATAGCCTATGAAAAATAGTAGAAAGACATCTTTGAAGATGCTTCCTTTGATGAAGCAGAAAGGGGGAATGACTCAGATGATGTTGATGATAATGTTGAAGAAGAGGTAGTTGAGGAGGTACTAAAAATATAGGATGAAATAGAGATGGACTTGGTCAATTTAAGGCATACAATTTACTTGACAATCATGTCAAGTGTTGATTTTGAGGAAGCTGGTCATAAGCTACTAAAGATCAATCTTGAATTTGGTCAAGAGATGGAGTTATGCATCATGCTATTAGAGTGTTGTAGTCAAGAGAGAACATACCTTCTTTATTATGGTATTCTTGGGCAAAGATTATGTATTCAACAAAATTTATTAGGAATTTTTTTTTGTGTTTTGTACAATAGTACTCTATGATCCAAAGGCTAGAAACAAATAAAGTGCGTAATGTTACAAAATTCTTTGCCCATTTACTTGGCATAGACGTTCTTCCTTGGCATTATCTTGCTTATATATGTTTGATAGAGGAGGATACTACTTCCTCTTCCCAGATATTTATAAAGACTCTTTTTCAGGAGCTGGCAGAGCAATTAGGCATATTGTTGCTTAATGATGATTAGTTGCATTTGAAGCAATAGGTTTCTGATCTTTTTTCTTCTCTCCTTGGTTCTTTTGTTTCTTTTCCTATTTGCCAGACCCCTTCTGTTCTTTTATGCCTTGATTTGCAGCCAAGGCATGTGACTTTGAGGGTTTAATTGTACCCATGTGAACCAATTTATCTTGCCCCTTAGTGAGTTCTACAGCAAACTCATCTAGAGAAGGCATTTTATAGTTCATACCTAGGGAAATTTTTGTAGCATAAAAGGTAGAAACAAAGATTGAATAGTTCATACCAAGCTTAGAAAGAATGCTTAAGATCAGTTGTTTGTCTTCTTTTTCTATTCCACACTGTTTCAAATGCAATCTGATGGCTTTCAACTTTGTGAAAAAGTCTTGTATTGTGTCAAAATTGTTAGGATTCAATCCTATGAGTTTGTTCTCCAATTGATGACCCCTTAATTCATCTTGCTTACCAAAGAGTTTTTCCAATGTGGTCCACACATCATTGGGTGTAGTGGTAGATTCAATGTGAAAAAGAAGGTCAGGAGAGACTGACATACATAGACTACCAAAGGCTTCATCACATTTATTAAACCATTTTATCTTTTCTGCAGCATCTTGAGGTTTAGTTTCAAGTCCCATTATAGCTTGATGATATCCATGTCTTTAAGATAGATCATCATCTTAGATTTCCATTCAAAATAGTTATATGGTGTTAAAACAGGAACTATTGAAGCATCCACTTGTGCAGAAAAGTAAACTGAAATGCAGAAAGATAAATGCAAAAAAGAGACACACAAGACACCCACCCTTTTCACTAGTTTTTGAAATGAGCCCCCTAGAAATTACAATGTTGGCACTTTATAATTAGTCTGATTTACAATGCAAATATCAGATATTCAGACTCTTACAGGGCCCAAAATGGCCAATACACTAAAAAATATAGCTCAAGTATAATATGAGATCAAATTGAGAGTAGCAATGTGGAGTACACAAAAAAATATGAACTCTGGAAAAAACGGCACCAAAAATGGAGTCCGTTTGTACAAGTTATGGCTCCCAGAAGGTCTCAAAACAAGAATTGTGCAGCAAATTCTAGAAGAATCTTCAATTTCATGGAATCTAGAGTATCAAATCAAAAAATTGACTTCACCATAGCGTAGAGCATGAAATTTTACCCCAAATTAAAAAAATTGCCAAAATAGGTCTTCGTATGGCCAAGAACGGGCCCCTCGAACTTCACCTATCAAACTAAAATCATCAATGGAGAGGGGGCAAAATTTTTGAAAGCCAATGCTGACGTCAGCACTGCATCATGGCTATATTTGGCAGAAAACCTCCAACTTTGATGCTATCTCCAAATGTAGTTGCAACTAAATGAATTTGTCTGTCGCCAAATTTGGCGAACTACCAAATAAATTAGTTGGGGATCTATTTTGGTGGAATCCACCAAATGTAGCAAGATCACCAAAAAATTGCCAAACCTAGTAGAGTTGTGTAGATGGTGGAGTTGGAGGGTGGCAGCAAAGTTCAGGTGCCACTTGGCTGGCAGAGGGGCGGAGCCCTTTTTGGCAGTGGCGAGAAAGTGCCCTAGTGGCGCTACCTTGAGCGGCCCACTAGGGTTAGAAGAGCCCACAGTGGTGGTCGAGCCACCCGTGTGGGGTTTTAACCCCTATGCATTTAAGGTGCAGGTCACTGGGCTGGGCGATGGCGCCCTAGCCGCTAGCAATGGTGCCTAAGGGCATCGCTGCTATAGTGGTGGGGTGGCTTGCCTTGTAATTTTTTAAAAAAAAATTAGATTTATGTATGGTACGGCGAGGAAGGGGCCATACGGCTCGAAAATTTTAAAAAAATTGCCTCAAAGGCAAACTTTTCTGAATTTGACTTTTGGACAGTCGATCCTTAGGTTTTGACATTCTCTGAGCGTGATGGTGAGGTCCATTTGGGCTGAAAATGCACTGATTTATGAGCTACCTCCAAGAACACCTTTGAAAACCTTTGTAGCAACTGAGTCCTCCGATCTCTGATTTTGATGAAATAAAAGCCAATCTTGACTTTTTTGAGCCTTCTGGATGCTATGGAATGGCCAAAAATGCCTCTAGGATTACCAAAAAGCTGCAATCACCCAGATCTGACAAGAACACAAATATGCATGCCAGAGTATTACAGATGCTTATTTTCTTCTAAACTATTCTGATTCTCCAGATCATCTGAGGATGCAAGAGAAGAGCATACTGGGTTTTTGAGAAAATATTAGCAATTTAATAGTCCCAAATCTCTTAAATATCAAGATTTCAAAAAAATGAACTAAACCAAACAAATAGGCTCTGATACCATGTTAGATTCTTCGAGAAGCGAGAATCGAGCCAGGATCTAATGTCTTTCGTAGATCACATACACTCTAGTCGACAAATGATCGAAGATCAAAATAGAGGAATGGAGATAAAATCTGAAAAGAGAGAAAAATAGAGAAAGAAAGAGAATTTTAGAACACTCTCGATACTCTCATGGAGCTTTCACTGAACTAGTGAAGGTGAGAGTAGAGTGTTGTATATATAGCAAAAATAGGGCATATACATCCAAGAGGTGCATTAACTCCTACTACCCATAAAAGGTGCGAGGTTGTACCTACTTGGTAAATAACAAAACATGTGGCATAACCTCCTCAAGTGAAGACATAAAGGAGGTGGCACATAAAGCCAAAAGAGGGTGAGAAACCCAACTACCCCATAACATACTCAGATAAAGACAGAATAGTGGTTATGAGAGGTGGCACAAAAAGCCAAAAGAAGGTGCGTAACTCAACTACCCATGTGTGGGAGAGAGTTTCACATGTAGTTGATGTATTTCGCCACATTTCCTCATATTAACCACATCTAATAAACCTAAGCAAGCTTAATAATGTGTAGGAAAAAGAAATATCCCTAAGGAAAATTAAAAACCTACACTAACACTTGTGAACTCCAATTTTCACATCGTTTATTGCGTTGGAATCTTGGTTCCGCTCTCTTTATTGTCATATGCTCTTCACTCCGATGTTATTTCATTAAATAACCCTAAGGAGGGCATATTCATCACACTTTATGAAAATTTTCAATGAGGTGGATTTTTCTCCCTATTTATGCCCTTTTTACTAATAGGCATAAACACGAGGGGCATATGACCACCCTTATTTTCATTTTGCCTCATTTTTCTCTTGATGTTATTTTCTCATTTTTTTATAATTTCTTCATTTTAGTCCCGATTTTTGAACTAACACATTTTTGGCCTTGCAAGTTTATTTGTCTTCTAACAAAGTGATTTTGCATGTTTGTGGTACCTAACACTATGGTTTTGCATATTGCTAGTTTCAGGGTATCATTCTTCCACCTAGTGAATTTCTGTAGCCTCTACAGTGTCTTTTTGGGTATCCTTTCCATGCTTATTTTCTTTCAGCATTTAATTTTTGTACTTTAGCATAGTTTATCACCTAGTGTCATCAACCTGCTAAAGTGGGGACAAAATGTAACATAGAAAATTGTGTACCCTCACAATTGCACGTAGCATTTTGCCTTTCTTTGGTGTCCACACCCATAGCATGTTTCTAGGGATGCTTACCCTAAACCTTGGCCTATTTTACCCATCACAAAGGTTTGCCAAAATTTATATTAGACATTTATTTTTATCAACTTTTCGAGAACATGTGTGGAATTTCAGCAAATATTCCTAGGATGCAAGTGCTACGTGCGGACATCTTCACACCGTGCTGGCATCCTAAATATTCCAAAATTTTAAAACATTGATTCTCCTACCTTCTCTCTAGATTCTGATAGTAGTAACGCTCAAGTGACAAAAAAATGATCCCTATAATGTACCCAGCCCTTCCATATTCTAATTCCTCATGCAAAAGGTAAGATGAAGGAAATACTAAGTTTCTCTCTTGGATTTTTGGGTTTTAGCTCTCTCTCATGCTTTTGAAGAAAATTTACAACATATTATTCAACTTCGGCTATCTTTGCTCTCACAATAGCATAATTTGGTCATTTGGTGCTCTTCCATATTGTAGAATCCCCCATTTTAGATTTGTGGGATCTTGGTTACAGTTTGTGTTTGGAAGAGGCTCTCTCACAAGGCGTTTTGATATGTTCTTCTATAGATTTGGCCCTTAAAAAGCTTGTAGCCTCCTCCACTACTTCAAGACCTAGTAACATCATTCCTTTGAAAAGAAATAGTGTTTTTTTAGGTTTTATTTCATATATTGCTTTATTTATATTTTGGCAATCTTGTGGTGTAGACCACCACCTTATTTCCATATATACACTAGAGTATTTCTCCCAGTAGACTAGGGATAATGCTTCTAGTTTTATGTATTTTGTCACTACTGGTTATTTATTGATGCACTTAGGAAATAGGAGCACACACTCTTATTTTTTGTTTTTCCATAAGTGGTTTCCCATTGAGGTCAAAAGACCAAAATAGGGGCTTGACCTGAAGGCAAGCTCCCAAGTAACCCCAACCTTTTTCCTGAGTCTATGTTATGTAGGTTGAAGAAAAGGATTCAAACGCACAGGAGTTCATTTATTTTCTCCCTTATCATCTTGTTATTTTACTCCTTTATTATCCTTTGAGTAAATGCATTATTTTATCAATTTCTTAGTCTATTGTTTCTGGGTGCTCATTCTAGTTCTATGTGCAAATCGGGTGAGGTTGTAGACCTAGACTTAATCATACAGTATAGACTTTTAGTGTTTTTCTACTAACTGGACGATAATGCGATGAGAAAACGTCCCCGCGACACGCTGACATCCTAGGTTGAGACTCTCATTCTTGGGTATCAGGTTCTTCTTTTCCTCTTATTAATGTATTTATGTGATCTTCGTCTTAGATTTCCAGAAATCACAGTTTTTTCTACTATGCCTTAGTGTTCTTGCTTTTTGAAATTGATTAGTTTCTAAGTATAGAACTAAGTAAGGTCTAGCTAGAGCTATTATTATCTTCCCGATTGGATAGTAGTAGAATACTCTTCCTTGAAGCTAACTTGACCTTCATGTAATTGGATAAGTTTGTCTATAGTTAGATTACTTTATTTATCTTTTATTAGACTCAAATTTATACCTTATAGAAACAACATGACAATTTTGTGGTAAAATGGAAGAACTTGTTTTGCAAGTTGAAATGGTCATTGTATGGTCTAAAGTAGTCACCTCAGATGTGGTATCAAAAGTTTTATGCTTTCACATTGGACCTTGGTTTTGTTAAGAGTGAATGTGATCATTGTGTTTATTTTAAATTAATTGATGATCGATTGCCAATTATTGTCATGTATGTTGATCTTACATGTTGTTCATTAGAAATAGTAAAAGAATGATTAGGGAGCTCAAAACTCAATTATTTGGCATCTTTGATATAAAGGATTTAGTGGCTACAAATTGCATTCTAGGCATGGAAATAAGAAAGGATCAAGTTAGTAGAAATCTTTAGCTTAGTTAGAATAAGTATGTTCAGACTATCTTGTAGAGGTTTTCTATGCAAAACTATAAGCTAGTAAGTATTCATTTACTTAACAATACTGAGTTATTATTAATGGATCAATGTCCTAAGCTAGATTATGATTTAGAGTAGATGTTTAATGTTTCACATGCTAGTGTTGTAGATATCCTAATGTATGTTATTGTCTATACAAGACTAGACATTGCCCAAGCAATGGGAGTTCTTAGAAGGTTTATGTCTAACCCTAGTAAAGAGTATTGGATTTGTATAAAAAGGATTTTTAAATATATGTTAGGGACTTTAGATTATTGTGTTTGCTATTATAGGACCAATGATGTGGGTAAAATGCTTGATATATAGGACTTTGTGATTCAAATTGGGTTGGTGATTTAGACAATGAGGTCCATGAGCAGTTACGTGTTTACTTTGTTTGGAAGAGTTGGACATCAATTAGATGAGTAAGAAACAGCCTATAGTTTCATTATCTACTATAGTAACAGAGTACATGGTTGTGACACATACCCATAAGGAGGTAGTGGAGTTACAAAGATTGTGTTCATATATTGGTTTTGAGTGCGAACATGTCAGTATCAAATGTGACAGTCAAAGTGTTAATGTATCATGCTCATATGAAGCATATCGATGTTTAGTATCACTTTTCTATGAGATGGATAAGAATGGTAGAGTCATGATATAGAAGGTTGACACCTTGGTTAATGTTGCAAATTCTCTCACTAAGCCAGTCACAGAGAAATTTAGTTGGTGCAGAGAGGCCACGGGCCTTGCCTCTTCTAGCACTTGATTTATTTTTAGTTTCCCTTTGTCTTTCAATCTAAATGTCAAGTGGGAGAATGTTAGGATAAGGGGTGTCATTCACCTTGCAATATTATTCTTGATTAATTGTATTTCATTTTGTGGACTATAAATAACGTAGATCTCTAAATATGTTGGAATGAGCAAAAGGGGACACCCATGTGTGGATGGTGACATTATTTATTTATTATTTATTCTCTAGTATACTTGGGATATTGTGTAAGAAGGCGCTGAATAGTGAGGTTACATTGAAAGGTCAAAATTGGGAGTTACAAAGCATCTTCCCAATTTGGTGGTTATGACACAAATAATGAATGCCCTCATGGAGCACCTAGAATAGGGATCTTGGTTAATTTAGCCATTATGAAAGAATCTATGACATATAAGAGGGGTGTAAGATGTGCAAGAGTTGTAAGAGGAGTTACTTACTACTCTAAGATGCTTGATCGTGACCATAAGGGCATTGGATTTTTACCATGGCTGGTTTTGACTCATAGTTTTGGATACCACTTGATGGTTTCTTATTTTTTTCCTTTTCTATATATTGGAGGCATTGGATAGTGAATTGTAAGGTTCTTTTATAGGTACTCTTATATTGTCGTACTACTATTAAAGGGATAAGTAATTATATTGGTGTACACATTTGATTGTGATTAATACAAGCTTGGGTCTCTTTGGGTAGTGGAGTTTTTTTGCAAGAGTTTCTCCACGTATATCTGGTGTTATGGTTTACATTTTATGTGTTTGTTGATTTCTACTTGCTTCTTCATTATTTCATTGATAAATTTTATTAGCTTAATGACATTGTAATTGGATTAAATCACTACATCGTTAATATTTCTAGTGTTGTTTGCCCTATTATTTCAACATAGTTGTCCATCATTTTGGGATTAGTGTCATCTAGAATCTATATTCAATTGTTGCACAACACTGGGAACCTTGTGCATGGGTTGCTTGGAGATGCGAATGGTGCAAAGGATTATGCAGTAGGTAGAATCCTATGCAAAGACTTGTGCAATGAGAAAACATCATTAGCTAACTTGTGTGGGTGCATTGAAGATTATAGAGGTTATATAAAGGCTTGTGTGATATCACGTGGGTTGCACAGGCTGAATTATACTCACCAGAGCTTGTGCAAGGGACATAATACATTTTGGTCTAACCACAACAACATGATCTACTCAAAGAACAGTTATGTAAAGACACAAGAGCTGTGCAAGTCTACCAAAACTATCCCACACACACACACACAATATTAAAACACACAAACATACAGAATCTAATCTTGTGCATGGAGAACTAAAATAAAACAAGAAATGTTTTTAGGTGATGCAAGATTTCTCGACCACCAAGATGCACCTAAATTACCCTTGGGTCATTGGTTGGGATTGTACCTTTCAACACCTAAATTAAAAATTTCAATTAACTTTGTAAAACACCAAATGTCACTCATAATTGAATACAAATTTTAGGTACCTTGAGTCCAAGTTTATTTAAACCTTTGACATGATAGAACCATAGCATTCTACCATGTTTATAACACATACTAAAATGAAATATAACTTTCTAAGAATGGCTAACCCAACCATATAAATTTATGCCTTATTTTTATCATCTTGAACTATCGTGCTAACCCCATATCTATAAATAGATGAGGCTTGTGCCCTATTTTTATCATCTTGAACTATTGTGCTGAAGTGAAAGTTCAATACATTGACACACCATGAATACCCCGTGTTCTTTCTTGTGTTATTATTAATATCATTGATGGGGCCACCCTTGAGAGATTGGTTATGTGGATATGGAGCAAGAAGTAGATTGTATTGAAGTGGGCTTAAGTAACGAACTTGTCCTTGAGAGTACATGTTTGTGTAATGCTATGTGCCCTCCTTATTAGGTTTGAGGGGAGGTTTAAGTCCACATTTTCATGTTTACTTCAAACTCACATCGTGAGCCCCTTTAAGTCACCAATCAAGGGGTGTACCTTTAGATGTTACGGATTAGGGTTTGAAGCACCGAATTGTAGGGTCCTTGGAATTATTGCTCACTAGAAGCAATGAGATACAAGTTTGAGGTAATTTAGAATTCGTTTATTTGGAGTTTATGTCTTATTTATTTGTGCTTGGTAATAATTTTTTAATCCGTTGTATTTCACATCAACATCATCCGTTCGTGCTATTATTTCTCTCGATGTTGTATCTTTATTACATTATTATCCTTAGACCTATAAAGAATAAGCACAAGGGGTTCTGTTTATAGTTTAAAGGAAATAAAAATTAACTTTTCAAAGAACTTAAGATAAACTAATAATAATAAACTTAACATAAACTTTGAATTAATTTATTGAAATTGATAATTGATATTTAAGTATGCTTTTTGAAAATAATAATGAATAGATTAAGATTTAGTTTCTTGTGTGGTTTGGATACTTTTTGTTGTAGATGTGTCTTATGATTTAAAATTATACTTTGGAATAAAATTAGAAACTGATAAGTTCTGATAGAAGGTTGACTGTACTATTTTTTTTTCTAGTTCTATTCTGCACTTGTAAAACTAGACTCCTCGCCTGGGGAAATGAACCTTATGCACATAAAAGAACCATGTACACAACAATGAAATATACACAGATTGCTCACCTTGATGTATGTAGCCTATATATGAAAAATATGTGGTGTTGACAAACACCTTTGGGGCTTTGCAAGGCAGGGATCTTCTTGGCATGAAGTTGTTGCAAAGACAGTTGTCGTTGCACCAAAAGATCGACCTGTTAATGCCCAATACAACCGCCAGAGTTAAGGAATCCACAAGAGGCGATTAAGCCTTGTCATGAACCCAAGCGTTGTGCTGCACAGCATAAGGAGACCAAGGGCACACACCTTGCAACTGAGGGGTTCAAACCCCTAACCTTGGCTCTGATACCAATTGTTGCAAAGATTGTTGTCATTGCACCAAAAGATCAACCTGTTAATGCCTGATACAACTGCTAGAGTTAATGAATCCACGGGAGGCAGTTAAGCCTTGTCACAAACCCAAGCGCTACGCTGCGCTGCACAGCACAAAGAGACCAAGGGCACACACCTTGCAACAGAAGCTATAATAGATTAAAACTATATTGGCATGAAGCCATGAAGAGCATAAATCTATGGTGGCATGAAACCATAAAGAGCATAAATTTGTGGTGGGATGAAAGCATGAAAAACATCAAGTTATCGTTGTAATCATAATCATAAAATAAAAGATAGTGACATTATATACCCCTACATTTGGTTGCATTTAAAGGATGTAAGGAGTTGGAAGTGAGGAGAAAAAGAAAGAGGGCCCATTGGGGGACAATAATTCAAGTAATACATCTTGTGGTTCAACTTGATCTACAGTTATTTACATTTCTGATTTATGCATACCCTTTTATGTTCTTCTATGATTTTCACTTGATCTTGACACTTTAGGGCAAGGTTTAATTTACTTTTTATAGGTTACAAACATCCATGATTGCCCTACTTTGGGGGCAAAGTAGGGGCATATATCCCAACTTTCATCCTCCTCACACACAAAGGTAAGTATTACAGTTATAGATCTCTATTTTTTTGTTGATTTTATCTTTGATTTGTCATTCTCAAGTTTCTCATGATTATGTTTCATGCCCATTTTATCATGCTTATGATCCATCTCTATATACATTGTCATGTTGACATTCTTAGTTTTTATCTAATCTTTCTCTCCATCCTTCATTTGTGTTTCCACCTTAAGGGGCACACACAAAATCAAGGGGGCATACCATTAGTACCAATTCTTTTAAAAGTTTATGTGCAATTGATAGGTGGCCTCTAGATCATTGCTATAGATATTCTAGACTTCTAGTTATGCTTTTCTTTTTCTTTTTTCTACTTTGGCATTCTTGACTCATGTAGATTTACATGCACACCAAAGTGGTGACAAAATATAATCATGAAAAGTGCATACCTTACACAATTACTATTCATTTTATGCCACTTTGCATGGGTGTTCTAAGTCATTGGTCTTAGCACATGATTTTGACTAATTTGTTGCCCCCTCTAACCCAAATTCCCACTTGACCATCAAAAATAAAATTAAACCTATCCTCAAACATTTATCAACTCTCAGATTATTGGTTCCATTCCTATGTTCAAATTTTTCCTATGGATTTGACCTGGTTCATTTTCACTCTTGTGATTTTGAACCCTAAAGTTTTAAATTTAATAATGAACCCAAGATAACCCCTTTTCAAATATTTGTTATGTGTCAACTCTCATGCAAGAACTTTTAAATTGTGTGTCTAAGTCAAGTATAAAAGGACATCACATCTTAAGTCATTTACATCTAGAATCCTTTAACCAAGCTCATAGAGGAATCTTTATCCCATTGATTCACTCTCATAATCAATCTTACTCCTTGTATACACCTAAAAATGACATGACTCTATCTAAATAAATATTTTAAATATTTATTTCATCTTAATATTCCTCTATCAATTTATTTATTTGATTCATTTTCTCCCATTTAATTAAATAAATTACATTTATTTAATTAATTCCATCTATATCAACTTTATTCTTCTAAATAATTAAATAATGTTAATTATTTAATTAAATCTTTTATTCTTCCAAATTTAAATAAATTGCAAATTTACAAATTTATTTAAATTAAATCTTAATCTCCAAAAATAAAATATAATTAAATATTTTATTTATTCTTCCAAATCATGTGTGAGTAATTACGTTTTCTTATCTTCTAAAAAATCTTCAAATCTTCTAAAAATAAACTCTTCTTGTCATGCAAAAGCAAAAGCTGAGTTAACTGATTTAAAGCTATCAACAAAAATCTTAAATTAGAAAAATATATTCTAATTTAAGAAATAAAAACTCATCCTCATCAAGAAAGCAGTTAACTCAACAAAGCATCTTTTTGAATGACACATGACCTTCTATTTGCGCACGTTTTCTCGAACTTCCTCCACCATTGATCTTCTCATTTCTTCCACACCGTTAATCCTCTCTCGCACAACTCTATAAATAAAACCCTCTTCTTCTATTTCATATATCCAACTTTTGAGTGAACTTATGTAGCAGAATCCATAGCGTGCCATTGGCACCCCACTTTCACATCACTTCATCTATCATCCATTTCATATTGTGTTGAAGCTCATCTTCAACACAACAAACATCCGAGTCGTTTCTCCTTGTCATCGTGAGGAATCAAAGCAAGGAAGCAAGCTTCTTGAGGGCCATCTTCACCACCAAAAGATCAAAAGAGAATAGGCGAACAATGGAAATCGCAAGGTAAAAAGGTTGCGAGTATCATTTCTTATTTTAAATCCTTATTTGTTTGCACATTCCATTGATGTTTTGGGTTTTAGAATTCATTTTGATTATCCCACTTTTACCCATCACATTTCTAGCACCCACCGTGGGGCCCTTGCCCCTAACCTAACCAAAAAACTGAGTTTTTGAGTGACAGGTTCCGTACATATTCCGTACAGGTTTCAAACAGGTTCAGTCGGCGCATCTGATCAATCCCGAGGCACATCTACAACCTATTCCGGTGCATACACCTTCTGAGTCGGTGCATGCAAAGTTACGGTGCATACATCCTCTGAGCCGATGCATATACTGCCTGTTTCGGTGCCTGCAACATTCTGGTGCGTATACCCTCAGATACGGTGCTTACATACCTTTTTACGACACATCTGTAGAAATGACACTTGTGTCTCTTCTTCCTGCACTTTTGACATCTGTCTTAGTGCATTTGTAAAGTTGCACTTACAGTCTCTATTTCTGCGCATACAAACTGTTAAGTGATGCATCTAATTTTTCATTGTGATTTTAGGATTTCTCATAGTTTTCAGATTAACGCTAACATTTGTCTTGCAGGATTAGGAGCTGGATAGATCATTTAGCTACACTAATTAACTCATCTTAGATTAATTAGGGGAAAAAGTAAAAAAAAAAGGCATGCATGAAAATCTCACGTAGTCCTTAACTAGGATGATAGTAACAAACAATCACTGCTATCTTTGCATTATTGCTATCTTTCTTAGTTAGAACATTGCTATCTCACAAAGGGAAATGAACCATTGCTATCTTTAACCACTTCAAAGTTAACAAATGCGTGAGTACCCAAGTAGATAACACATTGAGTTTTTTTCATTTTAAGTAGGATTGGATTAACCACTGTCTCCTGTGTCTGTTGAATGACAATAGGCTTATGCTCTTCCCTTTACTAGGTGACCAAAACGCTAGACTTGCTATTCCCTGTGTATAACCTTTAGAGGGGCCTTCCCTTGGATGCCCACCTACCCAAGTGGGAATGACCCTGAGTGGAAACAGGCTAAAGCCAAGCCCTACCGATCCACTTTAAATAAATTGTGCTTGAGGCGAAAGCTTCCTGCAATGAGTGCCGCTGTGTTACACCGACAACCAACCTCCTCCAAAACCCTCCAAGGCATAACCCTTGGAGGCTGGGAGACTCCATAACCTAGAGTAGCACTACCGGACATGTAACCACTCGAACAGTTTCCTTGACTACTTAGCCATTTGTTTAGTATACCAAAAACCCCTATTTGTTGGTGCAAAAGGTGGAACCTTTGAAGTGGCCCCGATTCATGTGATTCATAGTAGAGGTAGCAGAGACAATCCTATGGTTTGGTGGGGGTATGAGCCTAAGGAAACTTGGATCTGGTATGCATGAGAAGTGAGTGCCGTGGAGAGGAGCCGGTGCTACCAGATCCTGGAGCTACACGCTTTGAATATGCACAGCTAGGGGACTCAACAAATACTGTCCTTTCCAGCCTAGGGTGTAATTGTTCTTGTGTCAAAAATCCCACAAAATACAACAAAAAATAACAAAAGATAAAAATCATGAAAACTTCTATGCGCTTGTTGTGTCTTTTGCCATAATTGAAAATCAAAATTCAAGAAAAGATCAAGTTTTCAACCAAAAAGAGAAAATTTTCAAAAAACGTGCCAAAACTCTGTAAATTCAAACTAAAAACTAGAATGGCGCATCTGTTGTGACCTACGACGTATATACTTAGACTTACAACGCATTTAATCACTATTGCTACGCATTTGAAAATTGCCAGATTAGCACATTTGCTTCGACCTGTGGCACTTTTACACTCTATTTCAGCACACTTATTGCCGCGCATCCAATCTAGAGAACTATTCCAAGAGAAAAATTGTCAACTTTTCAGAAACCATTTCAAACTTGTCTCAGTTGTCCCAAGATCTAATTAGAATCGTGCAATTCAACCATTTCCCTATTTTTTCCGCACCATAGCTGCTTTTCCCACACTACATCATCCAAAATATCGCAAAATTCTTCCAAAATCCAACAAGGTTAGAACCAAGCTATTCTTGATCGCATCAAACCTCAAACAAACCTAGTGAGTCTCCACTATCAAGGATTACTTATCCTTTTCCCTCGGAACTCCACTAGTGGCTTGTGCAAAACTAGTCCACATCAAGTAAACAGATTTCTATCATCCTTACTTCGACTATCATTTTGTGCACCTAACTTGTTTGACACCAATTAGATCTAAGGAGAACCTTTCTCAAATCTTAGCGCATTCTAGCACCCCTTGTTCAAAAATTTCAAACTCGCTTCATCCCATCTTGAGTCACCTTGGATGGTCTTAACGAGATTACAAAAACAAAAATAGATTGAAATGGCTAAGAAAACTATTCCAACCTCTCATGACAATGATGAGGAAATTTCTATGGAAGAGGTCCTCCAAACATAGCAAGACCGAAGATTTCAATGCATAATAGATAAGGTACTTGCCCAAGACCCTACTAAATTCTTTCTACACCTAGCACAACTAGGAGTCAAGCTCCCTAAAGATTTTGACGTAGAAGCTCTAAAAGAACTTGAGGAAGAAAGAAACTCTGAGGGAAGCACACACGAGGAAATACCCGCAGACAAAAGCAAAGCAACCATTGATTCTATGGATGCCTTAAGCTTAATGACCCAACAGATCCAAGCTTTACAACAACAATTCATAGACATGCAAATAGGAACATCAACTAAGCATTGTTCCCTAGAGGATATTTCACCATATCCTTTTGATAGGACCTTGATCATGATACCTTTCCCCTCTAAATTTGAGGTGCCAAAATTTGATAAATATCGAGGAAAGGGTGATCTAAGGGACCACTTTAGGGAATTTAACGCTACATGTCTTGAAGTCACCCACAATGATACTTATCTTATGCGACTATTTCCAAGAAGCTTAGGAGGACAAGCCATGGAGTGGTTTTCTAGACTACCATTCGGCATTAGAACATTTAATGAACTTGTTGACAAATTTGTCACACATTTCTCCTACAATATTGAGCATGACACCTCAATCTTAGATCTTTGTAACACCAAGCAAAAAGGTGGAGAATCTTTCGCCGCCTTCCTACGAAGATGGAGACAGTTGGCAAGTAAGTGCCCACATCAAATGCCTGAAAAACAAATGCTAGAAATGTTTGTCCATAACTTACAAACTGACCTAAGCTATCAAATACAAATCCAATGTCCTACTTCCTTTAGTAAGGTCATTGAGATGGGTCTAATCATTGAAAAGGCTTTAATCGCAAAGGGTCAAATAAAGCTTTATAAGGACACTCCTAGTACCAATACCAATGTAGATAAACCAAGATTCTGGACAAAGAACAAGAACATTGTGAATGATGGGGTGGTAGATGCCAAGAATGCTGCACCAAAGCAACCAATCTTTAACTTATTGAATCCTCAAAACAACCCCCTGCAAAACAAAACAAGAAACACTGAATCATGGTTTAGAAATTTTCAACCTAGGAGAAAATTTACACCTTTGGGAGAATCATTGGAAACCACCCTATGGAAGTTAATCACAAGTAAGATCATAACACTTCCAACAGCATAGGAATATGAACCAAAAGTCAAACCTCTTGGGTGGAACGATAACGATTTCTGTGAGTACCACTGAAACAGGGGGCACAAAACCAATGACTGCATTACGCTCAAGCACACTATCCAAGATTTGATCGAGCAAAACAAAGTGTCACTTGACGGACATACCTCTAATAATGATCACTGAGCATTCAAGGATCCTCTTCCCAACTATGAGCAGGGAGGGTCTTCCAACCAAAACAACAATGGAACTAACAATGTAAACTACATGAACGTCTCCTTTGACTATGTTGTTAACCACATCTCAGAAGGTGATTCACGCATCAATGTGATCACTATAAACAAAGATGCGGATTGTAATGTTACCACCCGCAGTAATAGAGTCACTCTTAGAGGAGCCCCCGCCTCTTCAGCTAATCAGTACAGTATCCTAGATCAACTTCATAAGACACCAGCACATATCTCCATTCTGGAACTTATATGTCTGTCTCAACCCAACCCATGCAAATGAGAGACAAGGTCCAAGGGCTAGACCACTAGAGTCTGACCCGCGTAATAATGATAGTGAAAGTCGTGAGGAAAGAATGATACCCCCCTTGACAGATCCGCTAATAGAGAGTACCACCACAGACTTTGTCCATGCTTATAATGACCTCCACAACACCTCTATCTTAACCATCAATACCATCGAACCAAACCAACCCAATGACCCCTTACCATTATTGCACCCTGAACTCATAGATTGGGACTTACAAGGTACTACCCCTGAGCTTGATACCTTTCAGAACGATGAAGCCATCATAAACTATCTTGAGCTTAGAGATCATATACCCGCAGGGGACCACAGAGCTAGCTATGCCATAGAACTCAATGACAAGGCCTATTTTGGAGAGAGTGCCAAGCCTTTCAGTCTCAAAAATGTCAAAATGAAAGAAAGATCTAATGGTGAAAACCGCTCTGCGGTAGTGTTAGATCATGAAAAACATAAAAATATAGACGTATCCAACAGTGAAAACCTCTCTGAGGTGCCGAAGGATGGAAGGATTGACCCTCTACCCACTCTTACACATCAGGAGAGATCTTCAATCTTGATAGAACCAACAGAGCTAATCAATGTCATCACAGGTGATAATCCCAGAATGATTCATATGGCACAGTCTTTAACTGCACAAGAAAAGCCAGCATTCACTGAATTCTTCAAAAGAAAATAAATCAACTTTGCTTGGACATATGTGGATATGCCAGTGATAGATCCGAATCTCATAATGCATCACTTATCCTTAGCTCCAGGAGCTAAGCCAGTAAAGTAAAAACTCAGAAAGATGCACCCACATGTGGCCCTCATGGTGAAAGAAGAGCTGAAGAAACTGTTAGATGTCAGATTCATCAGACCAATAGACTATCCTGAGTGGATTTTAAACATAGTACCAGTTGCCAAACCAAATGGTAGAGTCTAAATATGTAATGACTTCAGGGACTTGAACAAAGCTTGTCCGAAAGATGATTTCCCCCTGCAAAACATTGACATTATTGTAGATCTCACGACAAGGCACACCATGCTGTCACTAATGGATGGTTTTTCCAGATATAACCAAATAAAAATCACACCTGAAGACCAACACAAGACTGCATTCACATGTCCTTGGGGCACCTATTGTTGGTGTGTCATGCCATTTGGCTTGAAAAATACTGGCGCAACATATCAGAGAGCTATGACCACAATCTTCCACGACATGATGCACACCATAATGGAAGATTATGTAGATGACATTCTGGCAAAATCACTCACAAGAGAAGGACACCTGGTAGTACTGGGCAAAATCTTCAAAAGACTGGAATAGTTTAATGTGCGCCTCAATCCAAAGAAGTGCGTGTTTGGAGTTACTTCAGGTAAGCTACTTGGATACATAATGTCCGCCAATGGAATCAAAGTTGACCCAACTAAAGTGAAGGCCATCATGGAAATTCCACCTCCTAAGAACCTCACTCAGCTAAGGTCCCTATAGGGAAAACTACAATCTATCAGAAGGTTCATTTCTCAGTTGGCAGACAAGTGCCACCCATTTACTCACCTTCTACATAAGAATGTCCCTTTCAAATGGAATGATTCATGTGAGCAAGCATTTCAGTAGTTAAGAGAGTATCTCATGAAGCCACCTGTATTGATGCCACTGATTTAGGGTAAACCTCCGTTACTATATATCTTGACCACACCAACAGCTTTGGGAGCTCTCCTTGCACAACAAAATTATGAAGGGAAAGAACAAGCAATCTACTATATCAGTCAAACACTTGTTGGATATGAACTGCAATACACGCCAATTGAAAGATCATGTCTCGCTGTGGTCTTTGCCTCACAAAAGTGGAGACATTACATGTTGTCACATTTTGTCAAACTAGTAGCAAAAATTGATCCACTCAAGTATTTACTCAACAAAGCAGCCCTAATAGGTAGATTGCCCAAATGGGTCATGCTTCTCAACGAATTCGACATTGAATATGTAGACAAGAAAGCAATAAAAGGCCAAGTACTTGCAGATCAACTGGCAGATGCACCTCTAACAGATGACAGCCCTTTGAGCTTTGACTTTCTAGATAATTTTCACATAACCACAACAACTTGGAAAATGTATTTCGATGGCTCATATACTCAATATGGATCAGGAGCAGGTATCTTGTTGAACACCCCTAGTGGTGACACCATTCCTAAATCTTACCAATTACTCTTTCCCTGCACTAACAACATGGCAGAGTATAAGGCCCTAGTCATTGGCATCAAGCTAACAGTTGAATGGAATATCCAAGAACTTCAGGTGTATGGTGACTCACATCTGGTCATAAATCATGTAAATGATGACTACCAGACAAAAGATGAGAAATTAATCCCTTACAAATGGATGGTAGACGACTTCAAAGAATAATTTGTCCAGATCTCTTTTGAGCATATACCAAGGATTGAGAACAAAGCTATAGACGCCATGGCCACGATTGCATCTCTCCTCAATATTCCAAATCACCAATCACGTTACGAGTTCTTGGTAGAGCCAGTGTCCTGTCCTGCAAATGACACCCCTAAATCCCACATCATTTGCCACATTATTGGAGTTGATTCTCCCCTGTATGGAAAAATATTTGCCTATCTTAAAGAGAATACCCTACCACTTGATCTCTCCAGTAACCAAAAACAACCTTCATCCGTCAGGCATCCCGGTATGCCCTTGTCGCCAATACCCTATATCGCAGAGGTCTTGATGGTACTCTCCTTAGATGTATCGATAGTGAGGAATATCAAACCGCCCTGAATGAAGTGCACGACAGTATATGTGGGACTCACTCTAGTGGCCCTACCCTAGCCAAGAAACTCATATGCATGGGATACTACTGGCCAACCATGGAACAAGATTCCTATCATTTTGTAAAGAAGTACAAAAAGTGCCAAATCCATGGGAACCTAATATATGCACCAGCACCAGAGCTATAGCCATTAACAAATCCTTGGCCCTTCTATCAGTGGGGACTCAACGTAGTGGGCAAGATTCACCCTCCTTCATCCAGTGGTCATAAATTCATAATCACTGCCACTGAGTACTTTACAAAGTGGATTGAAGCCGTGCCCTTAGCCAATATCATACCTTTATATTGAACTATCTCATTTGTCGCTATGGTATCCCCTTGTCCATTGTCATAGATAATGGACGACCTTTCAAAAATTAAGATGTCAGGGAACTATGTGACAAATTCCATATCCAGCACCACTTTTCTACCCCCCACTACCCCCAAGGCAATGGCCAGGTGGAGGCATCAAATAAAACCATCTTAAAAATCCTAAAGAAGACTGTCAATGATGCTAGCCATGATTGGCATATCCAGTTAAATCTCGTGCTGTGGGCCTATCGTACAAGCATCCGCACACCCATAGGTACAACACCACACTCCCTGGTCTACAGATTTGAAGCCATCTTGCCCATTGAAGTTGATATCCCATCCTTGCGAGTTTTGTTAAAAGGCCTCATATCTGATGAAGAGTACAGAGTGTCCAGACTTCAAGAGTTAGAGTTGCTTGAAGAGAGAAGGCAACAAGCCTTTAACCACCTAAAAGCTTATCAACAACGGATGTCCAAAAGCTATAACCACAGGGTAAAAACCCTGAGTATTCTAAGTTGGTGACCTAGTCCTCAGAGAAAATCCTAGAAATTAGTAAGATCGAGAAAAGAAAGGCAAGTTCAAACCCAACTAGCTGGGTCCCTATGTGATCATTGCAGCCTATGGGTTAGGAGCATATCAATTGGTGACATCTGAAGGCGAACTATTTGATGATCCCATCAATAGCATGCATCTTAGCAAGTTCTACACCTAAAACCCCAATGCAAGGGAGTCCTTAAAAAATCAAAAAAATCAAAAAAGTGATCAAAAGCAAAACTAAAAAAATTGAAAAAATGGAAAAATAACAAAAAATTTGTCCTCTGGTGAAAACCTAGCAAATAGGCACCTGGGATAGGTACCATGATAAAAACCTGACAAACGGGCATCATGTGACTTTTATCTTTTGTGCAAATAAAAGTAAGTGGTGAAAACCTAGTAAACAGGTGCTATCTATGACAAACCACTTCATCTATTGTGACCTCATGTCTCTTGTGTCCATCGTATCGTTCATCTTGAACCAGTCCTTTGAATCGCTGTTGAACTACGTTGCCTCTGAGCTATCACATAGGCAAGGCCATTCTCAATGCACCCCCGAGGCTCCACTCCACTTTGTTTCCTTCCTGTCCGTTCCATCGAGTGTCATCTATCTTGCTATCCATACCATCTCCGCATCTTTCCCATCGCCTAGGTCTTAGGTCCATCAGGTTCACCCTAAACTACGTTGCCTCTGTGTCGTCACGTAGGCAAGGGCATTTAGCAATGAGCCCCCAAGGCACTAGGTCAGTCCCTTAGGGTCCGTCTCTCCATATCTATTTGTCATATCACCCATAATAAGTCGATCCTTTGTCTAAACTGGGGGCAACTCCTTGACCTGGTTACGAATTTGGATTCTTGAATGCCACTTTTTCTAAGAGGATACCAATAAAGGATTGTGATACCTTTCACTAGACAAGTGCGCACAGCAAAGCAAGCTTCCCAAAACAAAAATCTTGTCACAAAACATCAACCTGTCCAACGCAAGCATGTACTGAAACACTCAGACTGATTCTATATCAATTATGGCAAAAAGACACATCTAATGCAAGAATATTTTGTGAACAGGTTAACTTACAAAGTCTTGGATTTTTGTCATTATGTCTTCCTATGCTACTCAACGATGTCAAAAGCTAGAGATGCTATGATAGGGGCATAATCTTTTTCTTTGTCTGCTATTTGTGGATCAAACTTTAGTAATGCGATGACTTTTGTCTAACAACATGATCAACAAAAGATCATCGAGGACTTCGGAGGTCTGAACATGAAAAAGGGTAATCCTTGTCTATTGAAATGCAAGAAGTACTCAGGTCATCTAGATTCAAGTTTGACTAGATGCTTGTATCAACTTGCTATATCAAAATCCATGTAAGGAATACTCAGGTCATCTTAGTTTAATTATACCTAGATGCTTGTATTTTCTTACAACATTTCAAAAGGAGAAAAGAAACAAAAAGTGCCCAATGATGAAAGCAAAGTACTTGCGCTCTAATGATGGCAAAAGTATCCACATCCATTCCATATCCAAAAATCCATATCAACCATGCAATAAGAACATCCTGCAGAGTATCAAATGAAAACCTGTATTTCTTTCATCCCCTTTTCTTCCGCCTATCCATATCATCTCTGTGTTGATTGAGTACATTTGGACATATAAAAAACATAGCATAGATAACATATCATATCACATGAGATAGTCATTAACATGATTAAATCATTTGCATACATAATAAGTGCATTAGGTCATCCACATACATTTGCATCTGCATAACATATCAAAAATTAAAAACATAGACAAATACATATAAAGCTACAATAACATGTCACATTTGCATTAGCATCTCATATCATCCTCATCCATCTATTATGCATCACATATACAAAGCATCATAAGATAGATTACATCCATAGCATATAAACATAGAACATATGCATGTAGAACATCAATAACTGCATCATCATATAAACATAAAAACATGTCCAAATGTGCAACATATCAAAATATCTATCCATCTCTCAGAGTCATATCATAAAATGTATACAAAGTACAAAAAAGATAGTGATACATGTCTCGGGGTAAAATAATACATAGCAGGCTATCTCAGCCATCAAAAATGTGTACATCAAGCCAAAAATTGGTACAAGTGTCAAAAACTGTCTAACCCTACTGCCATGGAACAATACTCCCTGCACTGCTTTCTCCTCTGTCACCCCCTGACTACTGGGGGCCTCTCACTGATGCCACAGATCAGGATCCACCTACCCTCTGTGATGCCGCAGACTGACTCCAGTAACTAGGTGCACACTGGTCTACTGACATAGCCCCATGATATAATCCTTTGTAGTACTAAGTCTAAGCCTACGCTCTGGCAAGCTCACCCTATACCTAGGCTAGTTGTGTCTATGCTTGCTACACCTATGCAATCAAAAAGCTCGAAGTACCATCCATACCCAGGGCTACCACTGCTACATCTCTCTTCGCTCTCATTACCCGCACACTAGCCAAGGCTGCATCTCGCTTTCTGGATATCTCTAATATCTGTCTTGTGTCTGCCTCTCTCCGAGACTCCGCTGCTCTCAGGTGGGCTCTCAACTGCCTAATCTGACCCTGTAAAGCAACAATGGCCTATTGTTGTAAGTTAGGCTATGAAGCCTACCCTTCCTGTCCTTGTCCTTGTGCCACCTGCTGTGCTGGTACCTGCCCTTGCACCTGTTGTGGTGGTGACATCTGCCTCTGCGGTGCCACCTGTTGTACTGGCACCTATACCTGCACCTACCCTGCAGCCTGTGGCTGCACAATCGCCTGCTGACTCGAAGGTCCCTCCCCGGACCTCCTCTCCTGTCTCAGTCTACCTCCTCCTCCTCCATCTCCACCATCATCTCGCTAACCTCCTCTCCCCCCTCCATCTCCTCCTCCTACCAGCTCCACCCTCATCATCTGAATCCTCCTCGTCTATACGAGGAGCCAACTCTCCAAGTCCTAAATATCTGGGAAATGGATGAGTGGAAAACTACTCCTCATAATCTGGCATCATGCCTACATCTACTATATCCCTCCTCATGGGCCAAGATGCATGGGGAATCTGATGAAAGTCTGCCAAAGCCTCCTCATATGATGCCACGGGACCCCACCTATATCTCTCTTCATGGGTCCTCGCGAATCGCACATGCCCCTGTGGCCTACCCTGCACTCTGCCAAACTACCTATGTACCCTACTAATGATCTGCCGCTCTAATATGTACCTCGTCCTACCAATAAGCCACCAAGTTTGGAAATAGTATGACAACTCGTCAACCTCATCCTCCCATACCTCGCAGTCTAGGTATGGGCGCCAGATAACTAGATCCACATTATCCAGCGGATGTCTCCAATACTCGAGCTTCCCCAACTTGTGCTGGGAAATCACGCTTGCATATCTATAGCTGTAGGGCTCACCCCTCTGCCTATGAAAAAGACATATCGGCCACGTGATAGCTATGTGCTCCCATAACTAAAACTACAAAAGAGACACACCTGCTGACAAATTGGCTCCTCTGTGATACACAACCTGGTGCATATCCCTGTACAAGTGTGCTAGCATGTACACACCCCATGCATATCAAGTCCCATCAGTAATCATACTCTCCAACACCCTCCCCCAACCAGTCGGGAACCCGTGTGACCTCCTATTGGGGCATACTATGCCACCAATCAGTCCCACCACTATCCTTGGGAAGTAGTCATAGCAGTCATGAATGTCCTGCCATGAAATCACCTACTCCACCAACTCGAGGTCATCAAACACCCGTCTGCACTTAGCCAATCTAGTGTCATGTTGTGACTCATACTCTACCAACTCTCCCTGAATAGGGAGGTACAGAATCCTGTACACATCCTCTAGAGTGATTGCCATCTCCCTAGTCGGTAGATAGAATGTCCCATCCTCACTGTGGAATTGCTCCACCGCTGCAGTCAACAACCCGCGATTTGCACGAACCTCGGGCATGAAACAAATGTAATGAAGACCCATAGCACCAAGAGCCTCGCGGTCCATCTCTGTCAGCATATACTACTGCAACAACGGCAAAGGGAATTGCTCTCGTGACATCATGGTATCACGGATATCCTCCTGCAACCAAGCAAAGCATAGCGTCAAAGAAATTCATATCCAAGGAAAACCTACTTAAAGCAATCAAACTATCCTATCATTGACTTAACACATCAACTTAATCAAAACAACATATCATCTCTTGACTACATTCTCGACAATCTCAGAGATCGCTCATCAATTGACGCATCGATCAAGGTGCCAATTGGGTTAATTTCATTAAGTCAACTGACTATCCTAGTGCAAATGCGCTGAACCAGGTGGCAGATGCACCGATCCATATCATAAGCACCGCTTCACCATGAATGCGCTAATCCTTGATATGTATGCGTCATTCTGGCACATGCGCCGCTTCTAGTGTCACATGCACCGTTTCACAATGGATGTGCCAATTCCTAGCCTATATGCGCATATATATCATATGCACCGTAAGATCTATTAGATGCGCTACTTCACAGCATATGCGCTATTTCAGAGTGCATATGCACCAAACTGCAGTTCGGCGCATTTGTCTTAGCTTTTTTTCCTAAGCATTTATTGACCTAATAAATGACTTTTAGCGAGTTTTGTCGAACTACATACTAGTGGTCTTGCCTCGGCTGGCAGATCAAACCGTCGGACTTGCTCAAACTGGTGCTCCTCGCGTGGAATATCCATATCTCTATCGACTGCTCTAGCTCCTCTACTCTTCTAAGCTCTCAAAGACCAATCAACTAAGGACAAGTGTGCAAATGAATAGAACTTGTGGACCCAACTCCTAGATATAGCAAGTAAACCATATCTAACTATGTGACAACTGTGACTACTTCCCATATCTTTTCCTCCAAATCGTGTCCTATTTTTCTCCATCCTAACCCATTCTTCACCTTCTTCTTTGTGAGATTGTCCATCTCACGCCTTCTGCCTTCTTCTCGGCCAATCTCCCAAGGGGGCATCCTGTTGTTAAACTTGTACCAGGGGCAAACTGGTGCATGTATCATTGTCAAAAATTCTTATTCTTTGAAACAACGTGATAAAACATATTGCATCAAAGAGGGGCAAATGTATACACCTAAAAATGACATGACTCTACCTAAATAAATATTTTAAATATTTATTTCATCTTAATATTCCTCTATCAATAAATAAATAAAACAATTTATTTATTTGATTCATTTTCTCCCATTTAATTAAATAAATTACATTTATTTAATTAATTTCATCTATATCAACTTTATTCTTCTAAATAATTAAATAATTTTCATTATTTAATTAAATCATCTATTCTTCTAAATTTAAATAAAATGCAAATTTATTTAAATTAAATCTCCAAAAAAAATATATTTAAATATTTTATTTATTCTTCTAAATTATCTACAAGTAATTAAATAAATTTATTTATTTAATTATGCTTTCTTATCTTCTAAAAAAACTTCAAAATCTTCTAAAAATAAATTCTTCTTGTCATACAAAAGCAAAAGCTGAGTTAACTGATTTAAAGCTATCAACAAAGCTCTTAAATTAGAAAAATATATTCTAATTTAAGAAATAAAAACTCATCCTCATCAAGAAAGCAGGTAACTCAACAAAGCATCTTTTTGAATGACACATGTCCTTCTATTTGCACATGTTCTCTCGAACTTCCTCTTCCATTGATCTTCTCATTTCTTCCACACCGTTGATCCTCTCTCACACAACTCTATAAATGCAACCCTCTTTTTCTATTTCATAGATCCAACTTTTGTGTAAACTTATGCTGCAAAATCCATAGCACGCCATTAGCATCCCACTTTCACATCACTTCATCTATCATCCATTTCATATTGTGTTGAATCTCATCTTCAACACAACAAATATCTGAGCCATTTCTCCTTGTCATCTTGCGGAATCAAAGCAAGGAAGCAAGCTTCCTGAGGGCCATCTTCACCACCAAAAGATCAAAAGAGAATAGGCGAACAATGGAAATCGCAAGGTAAAAAGGTTGTGAGTATCATTTATTATTTTAAATCCTTATTTTCTTGCACATTCCATTGATGTTTTGGGTTTTATAATTCATTTTGACTATCCCACTTTTACCCATCACACTCCTATCATAGTACCACACTACATCTGTATATTTTGATAGTGTTACCTCTTTTTCAACTAGTTGAAAAACCCTAGTTTCACACTAGGTCTTTGCACCACCCTTTTGCAGTTTTTCCAATTTCCAAGTTCTAAGTTACCCTCTTTAAGATAGTTCTAGATGCATTCATTACTTGTTATCTTCCTTGATTTTATCAAAATTTGGTGAATAAAATTCAAGGGCTTATCATAAGGAGAAGATCCTCACTTAGTAAGCTCCCAAAGGCATTTCTTAACATTGCTAGTCTTTATTGCAAGTCTAGACATCAAGGCAAATCTATGCTTGTAGTTGTAAAAGGTTTATAGGTAACATGTTCATTTCCATGTGTCAAGTTCAAATATAAAGGCATAGAAATCGAATATACAAGTGCAAAGATATAAACTATAGGCATGGATTTGACTTAGAGACACAAACAATTCTAGTTTTCATAGAATTTAGTCATCTTATTCCCTTTGTACTTCATATAATCAAATTCTATATATTAGTTATTTATCACATTGTTTTCATCTCCAACTTTGAGGCATGCTTTTATTATTTTTATTTCATTCTATTTTCAAATCTAATTAGGTACATCTTTCCATTCTCAACTCAATAATTCTAAGGTTCTTTGTTTATTGTTGTTAATTAAGTAATTTACCCTAAGATATATAAGGGAGTGTTTTACCTTAGATCCGTTAAAAGGTTATTTATATTTCTATATAGGAAAATAATACATTATATACAGTTAAATTAGGATAATACATTAAATCACACAAATGACATAGCTATTCTAAATAAAAGATCTCAAACTAATGATAGAATTGAAATAATTGCACATAATTTAAAAATAAAATTAACAATGGTAGTTAGCTTGAAATCTAATGAAGATAATGTTGTGTTAGATTTCTAGAATTGGTTTTTCAATCTATTCAAGCCTTATATGATTCTAAACAAACACTTATGAATTTGCCTATTCTCTATTATACTCACTTCCATGACTATGAATTTATCTCTACTTGAATGTGGATCTAAACCTACCTACAGACCTATACTTGCTCACAAATCTAAAGCTATACTCGTGGATATGAATTGCATTGATTTGATTATCAGAATGTTGCTTACTTTAGTGTATTCAACTTACATCTTAAAATGGTGGTGTCTATAGACACCATTGAGGAGCCTTCTAGATAGGGGGATTCTCCCTTGGCAAAATGCTTGTTGTTGAGTCAACAATATGAAATAATGATTAAAAACAATAGACAAATGTGCAACGATGCCCAAGAATGATGATGTAGGCAAATAATGCAATGTTAATGCTCTGAAATTATGCTCAAGTGATAATGCTATGAGTCTCTTATACATCTTCTAGATGATCTAAAAGTGAATTAGGGTTCATCCTTAGATACAACACCCTATCAAACAAACTAACATTTTTGTGCTTTAGTTAACTCATAATAGATAGTTGGAGGGATTCAATAAGGGCCCAATTTTAAATTTAGATTTTGAAAGTTATAGGGTTATCTTTGCACCCATGGAACTAAACTGATTCAATGTTGTGACTATGGATCTGAACTGGGTAAAGGAATGGATAAATTAAAGGTTGAAACTAGTTCTTATTGATGTGTGTAGATATAATCAAGTAAGAATTGGGTTATTTACAAACTTTCATGCTAGAATATGTGACTTGTACACTATTCATTGCTCTAAGAACAAATAGGTTAAAGTCAAACCAAAACCAATCCATAATCACTACATATATTGATATTATGGTTACAAAATCATTCAAATGGTGAAACAAAATCCACTTAGAATTTTCAATGAAATCTAGAATGATACATGCTTAAATACCACTAGGAAAATATAAACAAACATAAGTAAACACAATACACAGTTTCACCTAGGAAACCCCAAATTTGGAAGGAAAAACTTAGCTTGATAGGTGTCGAATAGCATTCCTGTCTAATCTATTATCAATAAATCAATACAAGAAGATGGATTATAATGTATTATTGTTCATATCCTTCCTATCTATTAATGAACCAATTGTATGTTCACTATGTGTGTATGTGCTAAATGCTTTGTGCTTCTCACTCATCCATGGATAATTCTTGAATTCTCTCTTCACGTTTGTATGATGCCAAGCTTTATTCCTATGCACTAGAGTAACCCAACCATCTTGAACATTTAAAAGCTATGTTATTTTAGTTTCCATTCTTTTCTAGGTTGAAGTGACAAAACCATTGCTTTCAACTGAAACTACCGTGTTGTTTATGAAACTACATCAATGCTTCTGAGACCATCATTTTCAATTTCAAGACCACCACTTATTTACAAAACCATGTCTATAGATACATAACTACATTAGTAGATATGTAACTGTGTCGACAAATGCATAACCACATTGACCGTTATATTTTCATCCACCATCATTTATGAAACTACATTCTAATAGAACTGATAATTTATTTTTTATAAAACAATGAGTATCTATGTGTGTCTAATTTTTAAACCAAACACTTTTATAGAAGCTACAAACCTTCTTAATCCTTATTGAATCATACCCCTTCATAGAGAGGTTTTTGATCCCTCAAATGCTTATTAGTGAAAGGAAGCTAGGTGTGCAGAAATCGCTTCCTACACTAATCTAAAGAGGAGAGAAGAGTGCAAATTCTTTTTAATCCTTTCAATTACAAAATGTTAAACACAACAACGGAGATATTGCATCAATACACATACACACATAAATGATATAGAAGAGAGAGACACAAGATATACGTGAGCAAAACCCTTATTGGCTGAAAAACCCCACTCCAAAACCTGCACAATGTATTATCAAAACTGAAAAGGTTTACAATACACTTGCAATGCAAGCTCTCAGGAGTCTTCGACACTCGTATCTAGAGGAAAATCAGTAGTATAACAATACCTGTCAATCATATAATACATTTCCTCTCAAAACACCTACTTAAATAGAAGTTTACAAGGCAAAGATGAGCTTTCCTTGAGATGGGTGTCCAACATGGCCTCATGGCCCAAAACCCATGCCTAAGGACACTTGTCCAACACTGCAGCATAGTCATGACACTTGTCATAACACCCCATCCCAAAAAGGTCACCTATTCCCAAGTTGGGCAATCACAAATACTCTTACGACTGTCATAGAATCCGTCATAGCTGTCATATCTTACAGCTGTAAGAGAATCTATCATACACAAGCTAAAAATAACATATTCTTTTACAACATGCCATAATCCTAATTGGGGTACCCAAAGATGCCTTCTTCCAATATGCCTTGTGACACGACTTCACCTATCATAGAATCTTCCATTTACAACTCTTACGCATCATAGATTTGTCATAGGAATCTGTCATAACCATTTCATTCAATATTCCCTTACACACTAGTCAAGATGCTAACACATGGCAGAAAACCTCTACCACACAAAGGGGACACCTATCTCCACATGGAGTGAGTTGACCATCCTAGTCATCTTACAAGTGGAGTGACAACTTACCATGCCACTTCACACTAAATGACAAAATAGGATGTGCAACAAAATTACAACATAGGCTAAAAAAATAAATACATTACACATAATAAATGCAAGGAATTACCAAGGTTGAGACACCTTAATTCCCAACATTCTCCCACTTGTCGAACACCTTGTAAGAGCCAATGGAAATAATAGGATTTAACTACTATAGGCCGAGAGGCCCATAGACTCTGAATACCATCTAAACTTCTCTATGCCCACTGGTTTCGTCAATGCATCTGCAACATTCTTCAAAGTATCTACCTTCTCCAAATTCACCTTCCCATCCTCTACCATGTCTCGTACAAAATGAAACTGTACACCAATATGCTTTGTTCTGGCATGGAAAGTTGGATTCTTTGCTAGGCAAATCGCACTCTAACTGTCACAACAATTGTAATCTGTCTTGCATCAACACCAATATCTAAACATAATCTCTTAAGCCAAATGGCTTCCTTGCAAGCATGAGTTGCTGCCATATACTTAGCTTATGTCATGGACAAAGCAACCACAGGTTGTTGCTCACTCATCCAACTAATTGTAGCACCGAACATAGTGAACACATAGGCACTGATGGATCTCATGCTGTCAATGTCACCTGCCCAATCAGAATCCATGAATCCATAAATACAAAATGAATGTGGAGGTCCTGTAGGATTAGCATGATAACATATGGAATACTTGGAAGTACCCCTCAAATATCTGAACACTCGCTTAACTGCATCCCAATGTACCCGTCCAGGATTAGCCATAAATTGACTAAGGACTCCCACTGCTTGGGCAATGTCTGGTCTTGTGCATACCATGGCATATGTCAAACTACCAACAACACTAGTATAAGGTACTCTGCTCATGTCCTCCACCTCACTAGGAGATTTTGGACAACCACTAATAGACAACTTTGTCCCCAATGAAACAAGAACACACAATGCTCTACAATCTACCATGTTGAACCTATCCAACACGGTCTTCACATACTTACTCTGGATTAACCAACATTTTCTGTTAGATCTGTCTCTTCTGATTTCCATTCCCAAAATGTACCTAGCTGCCCCTGGATTTTTCATCTCAAACTGTGCTGACAACTGAGACTTCAAATTAGAAATCATATTCTTACCATTCCCAATTAACAACATATCATCAACATACAATGCAATAATGAGAATGCGATCATTGTCAAATTTATAATACACACAATGATCTGATTTTGATCTCATAAATCCAACCAATAACACAAAGGCATCAAACTTCAAGTACCACATCCTAGGAGACTGCTTCAAACCATACAAAGACTTTTTCAACTTGCAAACCAAATTTTCTTTACCTTTCTCTATGTAATGCTCTCGCTGTGACATGTAAATCTCTTCCTCCAAATCACCATGAAGAAATGTTGTCTTCACATCCATTTGCTCCACCTCTAAGTCATAAGTTGCTGCAAGAGATAACAAGAACCGAAAAGATGTTAGCTTTGCAACGGGAGAGAAAAATTCACCATAATCAATTCCGTCCACTTGTGAGTAACCCTTCGCAACCAATCTAGCCTTCTACTTTTCAACACTACTATCTGCACCAAATTTCTTCTTGAACACCCATTTGTATCCAACAAGTTTCCGTCATTCAGGAAAATGCACCAAGTCCCATGTTTGATTCTTCTCCAAAGAAGCCATCTCATCTTCCATGGCCTCCTTCCAGGAACCTGCATCTTTCATGCCCATAGCCTCTATCATAGTTCTAAGCTCATCGGTGTTAGTAAGCAAGGCAAAAGCACAACTAGAATCAAGCAATGAATAACCAAACCTATCAGGTTGCTTTCTTATTCATGTAGACCTCCTCAATGGCTGAGGTTGAGGTTCTACTTCTTCTTCAGAGCTGTTAGAGCTCTCCTCATCATTAGGTCTCATAGGGTTTGTCGATTCAGTCTTCTCAGGGGTAGAAGGAAACTGAACCATATCCTCTTTCTTTTCTATTTGTTCTGGCTGTAGAACAACAGAAGAAGGTGTTAGCTCTCTAAAGATAACACTTTTTCTACACAACACTTTTTTAGCCACAAGATCCCAAAGCTTGTATCCTTTCACACCAACACCATAGCCAATGAAAATACACTTAACAACCTTGTTCTCCAATTTAGACCATTTCTCCCTAGGAACATGTGCATATGCCTCACAACCAAAAACATGAAGATGTCTAACTAAAGGCTTCTTACTAGACCACACCTCCATAGGTGTCTTACCAACAAGAGCTAATGTAGGAGACTTGTTTACCAAGTAGCAAGCAGTGGCAATAGCTTCAGCCAAAAACTTTTGTTCGAGGCTTGCTCCACTAAGCATACTCCTAGCCTTCTCCATTAGTGTCATGTTCATCTTCTCTGCAACTCCATTTTGCTGCAGGGTGTATGGAGTTGTCTTATGTCTTTCAATCCCTTATTCTTTATAGAACTTATCAAACTCTGCTGAACAAAACTCACCACCGTTGTCAGTTCTCAAACACTTAATCCTTATACTAGTCTGATTCTCAACAAAGGCTTTAAACACTTTGAACCGACTAAAAACTTCAGACTTGCTTCTGAGAAAATAAATCCATGTCCTTCTACTGTAATCATCTATGAAAGATACAAAATATACAGATTTGGAAATCAAAGGAACACTAACAGGACTAAACACATCAGAATGAATGAGGTCCAACACACCAGAAGACTTGTGAGAACTAGAGTAAAACTAAACACGGTTTTGCTTTCCATATATACAATGTTTGCAAAAGTCAAACTCAAGTCAAAGAGGTTTTTATTTTTTAAGGTGTCGAGACCCTTCTCACCAATGTGGCCAAAACTCTTATGCCATAACATTGTCTTTTCAATAGGAAGTTTAACTTCCAAAGCATGAGCACTACCATCAGAATTTGTTACAGTAGATTTCTTCACTGCTCATTCAGATGGTGCGGATAAAGTGAATGTAGCTCTTTTCTTCTAGTTAGAAGAACTATTGCACTATTAAGTGCATGCCTCCAGCTGAAACAGAGTACCTCTCTGAGTACCCTTCGCAAGCACCATAGATCCTCTAGTCATCTTGCATCCATCCTTCGAAAAGACAACCTGCACACCTGCATCATTCAACATACTTACAGAAAGTAGGTTTTGTGCCAAGCCTGGGATGTGCATAACCCTAGTGATCCCCTTCACTCATCCATCAAGGAATCAGATTGAGACTCTTCCTCGACCAACAATCTTCATATGAGAATCATCACCCAGGTACACTCTTGCACCATCAAACTCTTCATACTTCGTGAACCAGCTTCGATGTGAGGTCATGTGGAATGATGCACTAGAATCTATCAACCACACATCATCAGATGCATGGGTGGCTAGGGCTGTGATGAAGGCATCACCATCATCTTGTGACTTGTTAGAATCTGAATCTGGGGCATTCTTCTTCTTTTTCTTTTCCTCTTTGTATTCCTTTCGAAAATGCCTAGTTTTGCCACAGTTCCAATAGAGAGCCTTGGACTTTCTAGGAGATTTCGATCTCCCGTAGGATTTGGATCTACCCTTTTCACCTTTCTTGTCCTTCTTCTTCCCTTTCTCTTTAGGTCTTCCACGAACCACAAGAGCTTCTTTGGCCGACTTGATTGTCTTTTTCTGCATTTCTTCAGATAACAGCGAAGACACCGCATCTTCCATTTTGAAAGTGGATGTGGTACTCCCGATGACCATAACAAGATGATCCCATGAATCTGGCAAGGAACAAAGTAGGGTCATACACTGATCCTCCTCCTCCATTTTCACACCCACGAATGTCAACTATGCAACAATCATGTTAAAAGCATTCATATGGTCCACAACAGATCCTCCTTCCATCTTCAGAGAAAACAACTATTGGTATGTGGCGACTGATCATGCAAGTACTATACACAAGTTATGTATCCTCATTGGTATTTGGGGCCAGGCTGGGCCCTGAGTGGGGGTTCGGGGGCGACAACCTCCGAGAAGCAGGGGTTCAGGGGCGCAGTCCCTGAAAAAAAAATTCCCTTCTTTTTTGCACGATCAGAGTCCGTTAATTTTTTTTTAACCGACAAAAGAAAAATGACATTACAAAACCCTAATTCTAGAAGCTTCCGAAAAGCTTGTTATAAGCGGCTGGGATGTATGTTGCAGCAAGGTATTCGCAAGATCATAATCTATTTTGCACTGGATAATAAAATCATTGGATGGCTGAGTTTCTATGGATGTAGCCCATATTGGGTGAGTTTCCTCATTGTTATATTTGGGTTATTTAATCTGCATATAATTGTTAGTGTTTATTGCTCTGATCTACCCTAACCCTAACAACTAGTATTAGAGTAGCTTGTGTTTTATTATCATCTATAAGAAGGTCTCACGGTTGAGGGGGAGTCTCATGGTTAAGTGGGAGCAATGGCGGATGAGGGTAAATTGAAGGTAGATAAATTCAATGGGTATAACTATCAATTATGGAAGATGCAGATGGAGGATTATCTCTATCAAAAGGATTTATGGAGGCCATTGGAAGGAGTAGCCAAGAAACCAACAGCAATGACTAATGAGGATTGGGAACTTCTGGATAGAAAGGCACTGGGAACCATTCGGCTGTGCCTGGAACCATCTATAGCATTCAATATAATAGAAGCAAAGACAAGTGAACTAATGAAAACTTTGGTTAAATTGTATGAAAAACCCTCATCGTCTAATAAGGTATTTCTCATGAAGCATTTATTTAATCTAAAAATGATTGAAGGTGGATCTATGTTAGATCATTTAAATGAGTTTAATATGATTACCAGTTAGTTAACTTCTATAAAAGTGAAATTTGATGAAGAGGTGAGGGCTCTCTTGGTTTTATGTTCTTTGCCAGAAAGTTGGAATAGCTTGGTAATGGTTGTAAGTAACTCTGGCTCTAGTTCAAATACTTTGAAATTTGATGATGTTGTTGGTGTTATCCTTAGCGAGGAAATGCGACGGAAAAGCATAGGTGAGACTTCAACATCTGGTAATGCTTTGACTATAGAGAACAAGGGAAGAACAAAGGAAAGAGGAAAAAGCCCTACAAATCGTGGGAAGTCACAAGGAAAGTCAAAGAAAGGCAGATCTAAATCCTGAGGAAGAATGGATTGCTAGCACTGTGGAAAGCTAGGACACTTGAAGAAGGATTGCTGGTCTTGGAAGGGCAAACAAGGAGATAGATAACATGATGACAGTAAGGAAGCTAATGTTGCAAGTAATAAATTACATGATGCTTTAATTTTGTGTTTAGATAATGCTAATGATTTATGGGTAATAGATTCAGGGGCTTCATTTCATGCCACACCCCATAGGAAATATTTTGTAGATTATGTTCAAGGTGATTTTGGACACGTATATTTGGATGATGATGAACCCTGTCAGATTGTTGGAAAAGAAAAGATAAAAATCAAGTTGCGGAATGGAAATGAATGGTTGCTACAGGAGGTAAGGCATGTTCCAAATTTGAGAAGGAATTTAATCTTTGCAGGACAACTGGGTAGTGAAGGATGTATAGTTACCTTTTTAGACAAAGTCTGGAAGGTCACTAAAGGTGCATTAGTAGTAGCTAAAGGTGGAAAGGTAAGCACATTGTATTTGTGTACTGGTAATACTTATTCTACCTTAGCTGCTACAGAAACAGTTGCTATTGAAATAGTTATGTCACTTGCTACAGGGACAGAAATAGAATAGTGGCACCATAGACTTGGGCACATGAGTGAGAAAGGGATGAAGATCCTTCACTTTAGAAAGTTGCTGCCAGGTCTGAAGAAGATTGACTTGGAGTTCTGTGAAAATTATATTTATGAAAAATAGAAAAGAGTCTGATTTCTCAAAGTTGGTAAAGAGAAGAAGAGTGAGAAATTAGAGCTTGTGTATTCAGATGTATGGGGACCAGCTCAGGTATCTTCTCTTGGTGGCTCTTGCTATTATGTTACTTTTATTGATGATGCAACTAGGAAAACATGGGTGTATTTCCTAAAACAAAAATCAGAAGTATTTGAAACTTTTAAAAAATGGAAAGCTTTGGTTGAGAATGAGACAGGAAAAAAGTTGAAGTGTCTCAGATCTGATAATGGAGGTGAGTATTGCAGCAGTGAATTTGAGAATTACTGTTCATATAATGGAATCTGTAGGTAGAAAATAGTTCCTGGGACCCCACAAGAAAATAGTGTCTGAGAGGATGAATAGGACCATTATGGAGCATGCAAGGAGCATGAGATTGCATGCTGGACTACCCTTACACTTTTAGGTAGATGCTGGACATACCGCTATTTATTTAATAAATAGAGGACCTTCAAATCCTTTGGATGGTGGCATTCCAGAGGAGGCATGGACGGGCAAAAAGGTAAACTATTCATTTCTAAAAACCTTTGGTTGTGAAGTTTTTGTCCATGTTAATATTGAAAATAGAACCAAGCTTGAGGCTAAGTCTAAAAAATGTACCTTCATTGGATATGGAGTAGATGAATTTGGTTATCGATTATGGGATTATGAAAATCATAAAATCATTAGGAGCAGAGATGTTATATTCAATGAGAATGTCATGTATAAGGATCAGCTACAAGAAAAGAAGCATGAACATGACAAAAAGGAACAAAAAGGAATATGTGGTGCTGGATGAGATTCCAAAAAATAAAATACTAGTGGTACCTGATGCTCAACAACAACAAGTTATCCCACAGACTCCTGCAAGTGTTAAATATTCTACAAGCATAACTAGACCTCCAAAAATATTTTCTCCATCATTATATTCTATATTATTAACTGATTCTGGTGAACCTGAAAGTTATGAAGAAGCAATGCAGGTAGATACCAAAAAGTAGTGGGAGCTAGGCATGAAAGAGGAAATGGATTCCTTGTTGCAGAATCAGACTTGGGACTTAGTTAAATTGCCTGCAGGAAAAAGAGCATTGCCAAATAAATGGGTTTACAGGTTGAAGGAAGAAGATGGAGGCAAGAAGATATATAAGGCCAGACTCGTGGTAAAAGGTTTTGCATAGAAAAAAGGTATAGATTTTGATGAAATATTTTCTCTAGTTGTAAAGATGACTTCTATTAAAACAATTCTAAGTCTTGTGGCTGCGCAAGACTTGCATCTTGAATAGCTAGATGTGAAAACAACATTCCATGGGGATTTGGAAGAGGAAATATGCATGTAACAACCATAGGGATATGAGGTCAAGGGTAAGGAGGATTTTGTGTGTAGGTTAAAGAAGAGTTTGTATGGCCTGAAGCAAGCACCTCGGCAATGGTATTCAAAATTTGATAGTTTTATGGCTAAACAAGGTTACAAAAGATGTCATTCTGATTATTGTGTTTATTTCAAGAAATTGGGTAATGGCAGCTATATTATCCTATTGCTTTATGTTGATGACATGCTTGTTACTGGGTCTAACATGTAGCATATTAATGAACTTAAGCAAAAATTAGCAAATTCATTTGGTATGAAGGATTTAGGTGCAACAAAACAAATCTTTGGTATGAGGATCACATGGGACAAGACAAACAGAAAATTATTTTTGTCCCAAAGTGAGTATGTAGAGAAGATGTTGAAAAGGTTTAACATGCAAAATGCAAAAGTAGTTAGTACACCTTTTCCTAGTCATTTTAGACTAAGGAGATGTGTCCAAAGACACAAGAGGAGGAAGACAAAATGTCTAAGATACCATATGCATCAGCAGTTGGCAGCTTGATGTATGCAATGGTATGCACAAGGTCAGATATTGCACATGCAGTGGGATTTGTGAGTAGGTATATGAGCAATCTGAGAATGGAACATTGGAATGCTATAAAATGGGTTCTCTGATATTTGAGAGGTACTACTTCAAAGAAACTATGTTTTGGAGGAACAAATTCTTCTCTAAAAGGATATGTTGACTCTAATCTGGCAGTTAATATTGATAGCAAGAGGAGTACTACAGGGTATGTTTTTACTGTAGGAGGTACTGCAGTCAGTTGGATTTCAAGACTACAAAAGGTTGTTGTGCTTTCAACCACTGAAGTTGAGTATGTTGCTGCCATAGAAGCTAGTAAGGAGATGATTTGGTTACAACATTTTCTGGAGGAATTGGGGCAACAACAAGAAGATAGCCCTTTGTACACTGATAGCCAGAGTGCCATTTATCTTGCTAAGAATTCAGCTTTGCATTCAAAAACTAAGCACATATAGCTCAGATACCACTTCATCCAGTCAGTTTTGGAGGATGGGCAGTTGAAGCTAGAGAAAATTCACACAAGTCAAAATCCTGTAGATATGTTCACAAAGGTAGTTACACGGGAGAAACTAATTTCCTCATCAATTTCTATTGGCCTTCACAATTGATAATGGTGGATATAAGAAACTAGCCAGGCCTGTAATCCAGTGAGAGCTGCAAGCGCAGCAGTGTCATCCAGGATCAGTCTCCAAGTGGGAGATTGTTTGGTGTGGAGCCAGATCACTCTCCTAGTGGGAGATTGTTGGTATGTGGCGACTGATCATGCAACTACTATACACTAGTTATGTATACTCACCGGGGTTTGGGGCCAGGCTAGGCCTTGAGCGAGGGTTTGGGGGCGGCAGTCCCCGAGAAGCGGGGGTTCAGAGGTGGCAGCCCCTAAGAAGTAGCGGTTCGGGGGCGTAGCCCCTAAAAAAAATTCCCCTCTTTTTCCACGATCGGAGTCCGTTGTTAATTTTTCGTTAACCGACAAAAGAAAAATGACATTGTAAAACCCTAATTCTAGAAGCTTCTGAAAAGCTTGTTATAAGAGGTTGGGATGTATGTTATAGCGAGGTATTGACGAGATTGTAATCTATTTTGCTCTGGATAATAAAATTATTGGATAGTTGAGTTTCTGTGGATGTAGCCCATATTGGGTGAACCACGTTAAATTTCTGTGTTGATCACTTTTGTGTTATTCCTCATTGTTATATTTGGGTTATTTAATCTACATATAATTGTTAGTGTTTATTACTCTGATTGGCCCTAACCCTAACAACAACTTCTTTTTTAGAAAAATCTTGTTCACCAAGGACTTGGCCTGATAAACATCTCCCAGCTTCTTCCAAAGATCTTTCGCGGTCTTCTCCTCATGGACATTCAATAGGACAGAGTCAGCTAGACAGAGTCTTATGAGACCCTTAGCCTTCTAATCTTTGAGGCCCCAATCAGCTTGTGACATTTCCATAGGTCACAATCAATAAGTATATCTTCTGTCTTGAGTTTCCACAACTCAAAATTTGTGCCATTGAACTTCACCTCTACTCTTCTGGATGTGCTTGCCATCTCCTTCCCGCAACAAGATACAGAATACTCTACACAAATTCCCACTCAACCTAAGATTAGCTCAAAAAACCCCTACCCAGCAGCTAGAACTAAAACTGGCCAGGCTCTGAGACCAACTGAAAGGAAGCTAGGTGTGCAGAAATTGCTTCCTACACTAATCTAAAGAGGAGAGAAGAGTGTAAATTATTTTTAATCCTTACAATTACAAAATGTTAAACACAACAATGGAGATATTTCAGCAATACACATACACATAGAAATGAAACAGAAGAGAGAGACACAAGATATACGTGGGGAAAACCCTTATCGAGTGAAAAACCCCACACTCCAAAACCTGCACAATGTATTATCAAAACTAAAAAGGTTTACAATACACTTGAAATGCAAGCTCTTAGAAGTCTTCAACACTCGTATCTAGAGACAAACTAGTAGCATAACAGTACCTATCAATCACATAATACATCTCCTCTCAAAACACCTACTTGAATAGAAGTTGACAAGGCAAAGATGAGCTTTCCTTGAAATGGGCATCCAACATGGCCTCTTGACCCAAAACCCATGTCTAAAGACACTTGTCCAACATTGCAGCATGGTCATGACACTTTTCATAACACCCCATCCCAAAAAGGTTGCCTATTCCCAAGTTGGGCAATGACAGATACTCTTACGACTCTTATGACTGTCATAGAATCTGTCATAGCTATCATATCTTATAGATATAAGAGAATCTATCATACACAGCTAAAAATATCATATTCTCTTACAACATGTCACAACCCTCATTGGGGCGCCCAAAGATGCCTTCTTCCAAGATGCCTTGTGACACATGTCTTCACCTGTCATAGAATCTTCCATTTACGACTTTTATGTGTCATAGATTTGTCATAGGAATCTGTCATAACTGTTTCGTTTAATATTCCCTTACACACTAGTCAAGATGCCAGCACATGGCAAAAAATCTCTACCACACAAAGGGGACACCTATCTCCACATGGAGTCAGTTGACCATCCTAGTCATCTTACAAGTGGAGTGACAACTCACCATTTCACTTCACACTAAATGACAAAATAGGATGTGCAACAAAATTACAACATAGGCTAAATAAATAAATACATTACAAATAATAAATGCAAGGAATTACCAAGGTTGGGACACCTTAATTCCCAACAATTAGAAAATGAGATGAGGAAACAATGTCACCATTCTCTCATTAGAATACTAATGGGTTTGATCAATGGTTTCCCATTTGAGTCCCACTTGTAAAGACTCACAAACCCCTTTCCTAGTCTTTGTACTTCCACATAAGTATCACATCCTTGGGGAGAACTACTCTCTTGTAATAAACTGTGTCTTCCACCAAAGGTAGCACCAATTCTTCTCCATCCAGCATGGATGGTTCATATAGATGGAGATATTCATAATTGACCACTAAGTGAATTTTCATGTAAGGAGGCAGATCCAACCTGAGTGCATCCTCTCCAACTACCTCCAATATGGTGAATGACATGTACCTTAGAGGTTTAGCTTTCTTGGATTGTCCTTGCATCTGTTCTTTACCCAAGGACAACCATACCTTATATAAACTTAAGACCATGTTGATCATATCACTCCTTATACTTCAACCAAGTCTTCTCTAGTTGCATCTTCACCTTCAGTTGGATCTCACAAATCCTCTTAATGAATTTTGTTACTTTTGTCACCTTGATTCCAATACTTCTTGCTCACCTTGCTAGTTAAGTGCAATTTCAAGTGGACTGGTTGGTAGATATCCCAAATACATCTAAAATGGTGATTGTTCTATAGAGGAATGAATTTCATTGTTGTATGAGTGATGGATATAGAGAAAATACTCATCCCAAGCCATTATCATCCTACTTTTATAACCAGGTATGAGTTGTACCAACATCCTATTCACCACCTTCATCTATCCATCTAATTGGGGATGAAAGGTTGTGGGGTAAAAGTTCAAAGTTGTGTCACACTTTAGGCCAACTTATCAGCATAAATGAATTTAAGTATTTCCAACTAAAATTCAATTTTAGTGAAACATATGTTCTATCTAGATTCATTCTAGCTAAATTAGATCTAGGCCACAACTTTTCCAACTGGAACCATCCACTAAAAATATATGTCACATCACTTTAGGGCTAATTTACCAAACAAAAAAAATTATTTTAAAAAAAAAAGATGTTCTAACAACACCTACTCATGCAAATAATCATTTTAAAAGAATCTAAAAATACCCTTTTGTAGATCTATAAGTCTACTTTGTAAAAAATATATATTTTAAAACATTTCAATTAGTGTTTATATTTTATATTTTATTTTTACTAAAAGTAGGTCATCAACACTAAAATATGATTTTGATTGTTCTCTCAAGAAAAAATAGTAAAGTTTATCAAAAAAAAATTGAAAAATTTGTGATGCACTAGAGCAGAGATTCCATGTCGAGATAATATATTTTTTTCCTATTTTGGATAAAAAGTTAAGATAGAAGTTGACATCCCATCAAAATAGTTGTGTTTTCATTACACACAAATTCCAAGATTTATTTAAAAATTTATATTTATTAAAATGGGGGAAAATTAATCTATGCACTAAAGTTTCAAGTTATGAATACACAAAAAAATAGAAGGAAAATAAATGAAATTTACTATAGAAAGTGCAACGTCCCATTCAACCTTATTTTTCAGCATTTTATCAACAATTAAATTATAGTATCAATTTTATAAAATAATACATTTAAGTAATTTTGAAAGAAAAAATTAAAAAAAGAAACATAAAATACACTAAAAAATCTACATTTTATTAGTTTACATCATTTTAAAATTCAAAACATATACTTCACTTTATAGTGATTCAAGTTAAAAAGTTAGATTAGTGTTGGTCGTTTCCTTTATAAAAGGGTGGCATAGCTTTGAACTTTCACCTTGCTCTTTTCTAAAGTTTAGATTCCATCTTCTCCGAGACCAAAACTTACTCACAAAATGAGCATCTTTATTTCATACAATTGATTTTGGTAGTCCATAGTGCACCCAAACTTTGTTAAAGAATAAATTTGTTGACTATTTTCTTATTATTATTTTCTTGCATGGGGATAATATGCACATCTTGCTAAACCTATCCACCATAACAAATAAATAATATTCATGCTTACTCAGTTGGTAATCAACCCATGAAATCCATGGAAACACTTTCCCATAGTCTAGTAGGTACCAGAATAGGCATTCACATTCCTTCTTTCTGCATCTTTGATTTGTAAATTCAACATAATTTGCAGCCTCTAATATATTTTCTACTTCTACTTACATCCTAGGCCAATACACATACAATTACAAAATGAGTCACTATTTTTCCAATAGAAAAATGACCTACCCCTTTGGAGGTATGTGCCTCTCTCATAAGTATAACACATTGTGCCTTGGGCACACATAATTTGACAAGCCTATAAAGTAATCCTTCCTTGAGATAGAAGTCATCTCCTTTTGCAGCCATTAATTCTCAAAGCCATTTGCACTTCTCCCCAAAATCTAAGTTTTTCTCATTCTCTTCTTCAATGGATTATCTAGTGAATGGTTCCAACTATATGATCACAATAAGAGTTGATATGGGCTTTGAAATTGGTAGTATAGACAACATGCCTACCGCAATATTTGTACTTCCCTCTTTTTACTCAATCATCAAATAAAACTATTGTAGAAAATCCATCCATTTAAAAAGGCATGCTTGTTGTAACTTATTTTGATCCTACAAGTATGGTAAATGATAGTGATCCATGTATATAATTATTTTGTTGCTAAGTAAATGGTGTTCTCAATTCTTTATTATCTAGACTAATGCATGAAGATCCATATCATGCACCAAATAGTCTCTCACTGCTGAAGTGAAGACCTCTAAATGGTGTCATACCAGTTTACCACATTGTAACAAGACAACTTCTATAGCATACTCACTAGCATTACTCTCAACCTCAATGAGTAGGTGCAAATTAGGTAAGGCCAACATTAGAGCATTATAAGTCTTATAGTTCAATTTTTCAAAATCCTTATCACGTATACTACTCAAATAAAAGTTCTTACCCAATGCTGCAACTAAATTTAGAGGAACAACTATGGAAGAGAAGGCCAAAATGAACTTATACATATGTTGTGTGGTGCCTACATAAATCCTTGTTTCTATGGAACTCCTTGGTGTGGGATAATTTTTAATAGCCTCCATTTTTGTGAGATCTACTCTCAACTCACATTCTCCAACCACATGGCCTAAATATGTCAAATATTTTTTAGAAAACTCACATTTATTCAAGTTACAAAAGAGTTGTTTTCTTTAACATGTCCAAAACCTATCTCAAAATACATAAAATGTTCCTCCCATGTTGCACTAAATATCAAAATCTCATCTAGATACACTATAAAACATGTATCTATAATCTTTCTCAATACATCATTCATTAAACACATAAATGTAGCTAATGCAATACAAAAATTTAGAGGAAGAACAAGCCATTTATACAAACCTTGTTTGGTCTTGAAAGTAGTTTTCCATGTATCCTCTTCCTTTTTTCCTACTTGATGGTATCTTGATTTTAGATCTAATTTTGTGAAATATTTGAAATGTCGCAATTGGTCCAATAGGTCATTTATCCTTGGGAGAGGCTATCAATTCTTGATAGTGATCTTGTTGAGAGCATGGTAATCTATGCACATTCTTGAAGAGATCCTTTTTCCTTACTATCACTATGGGCGATCCACATAGAGAAGTGTTGGGATGTATTACACCTTGCTCTAACAATTCTTGAAGTTGGTGTTTACTTCATTACTCTCATCAATGATTGTCTATATAGTCATATATTTGGTAGAGTAGATTGGGAAAGTTAATTATCTCATGATCTACCTCTATGAGAAAGCAACCCTTTATGTTCATGGAATACCTCCTTGAATGATGCCAACAATTCTTCCAAACCCTTGGTCTTCAAGAAATCCCAACTCCCTCTTCTTGTTTATCTTTCAAAAGTAAAATACAAAACTACTTGGTTTCATGTATGAGTTTAAGTTCTTGATTGGAACTTACTATCGTAATCCTTGCCTTACTTTGGTATCCTTTAATAATCTATTTGACTCCATTCTTGAGTCATTGGTACTTATTTTCCCTTCTCATGAACATAGAATCTCACATATACAAATACTAACTCCCGAGCATAATATCAAATGCATCATGAGAAATCACATCTACTTCTAATTCATCTACACATTAAGCATTAAAAGAAAACTAAAACTTGCACTTTTTCTTAACATGAATTTCTACACCATTTGTAACCCAACTCAATAGATAAGGGTGAGGATGATCATACGTTTTAGACTAAGATTCTTAACTATACTAGCTTTGGATTACATTGAGAACAAGGTGTGTATGAAGAAATATGGAATCAAATAAGGAACCAATACACAATGAAAGTACCTATCCCATACTTGAACAACATCTGATATAGGGATCAAAGGACTAAGAGATATAATGAAAATGGTAAATAATCCTATGATATTTGATAATGATTTTGATATGTTGGATGCTCAAACTAGCAGCATAACACTAGATAATGATGATGGAAAGGATAATGAGAGAGCTAGGATGTTTTTGACAGCATGGTGTTGCATAAAGATGTGATGTTGAAAAGGCTTGATTGAGGCTTGATTTATAGAGATTGGATATGATGAATGAAGGGATAGGATTAAAAGATTACATCAATGGTTAGAATTGATTGAGAGCACAATAGGGAAAGGATAAGGATTTCTAGGGCAACAAAGGAAGCTTCTAGGGCTTATCCTTATGTGAATGGCTAGGATTGAAAGATATAGTATGAGATGGATGGCTAGGGTGAAAAGCTCATTTATTGATTGTGGATACTCATTTAATCATTGTGGAAAGTGGTTGAGGATAAGGACAAGGTAGTCATGTGACTCTCAATAATTAGACTAAATAATAAAATTATTTAATTAATTATTAGAGAGGGGATGATAGGAGGATAAATTAATTAAATAAATAAGATTTATTCAATTAATTTTGGCTAAAAAGGGATAAATGGACTAAATAAATAAATAAATATAATTTATTTATTTAATTTAGATGGTGAAGGAAAAGGATTAATTAAATAAATGTAATTTATTTAATTAATTTAGGGAAGGGATATGGTAAAGGGGACTCTTAGGATGAAAGTGTCACAAGGTGGTGTCGACAAGGTGATGAAAGTGACATGGTCAATTTTAGGTGTCTACATTTTGCCCCTCTTTGAGATGGTGTTTGTGACTAAGAGAAGTAACATCATTTCAAAGAAGTTAAGGTATGGATGGAGGTAAAAGGATGGAAAAGGATGCCCCATCCACTTAAAAGAGTGACAAGGAGGAATGATGTAAGGATGAGATGCCCCCTCAAGAGGATAGGCGGGTTGGAAGAACATGGGTATATGCTCAAAATGGATGAAAAGGATTGGCTAAAGAAAAGGATGTAAGAAAAAGGATGGATAAAATGGATGAATATGTTATGCTGCATTAAGTGAACAACCATATAGTTTGAAATAGCACTATACATTATGCACTAAGGTGCAAAGACCAAGGTGATGATGTGTCGTGTGCATCCAACATAATACAACCTTGTCTAGACATATGAGGAAGGAAACTTAGAGCATTAAAGTCCAAGTGCACAAAAGGTATGAAATGACCTTAAATGCAAAGGACAACTAGTATGCAAAAAGCTATTCCACCACACACAAGATATGAATATTAGCTGGAGTAATACAGACTTGATAAAAATGAAAGATAAAATGATAACACACAAGCAAGCAAGCAAGCATGTACAAATGATTCAAAAACAAACAAGGTGTTGCCCCTATCAAGTTGTAAATCGATGATTGATTAAGATAGTGTTGTCATTGCGGGGAATGATATATCCCTAGATCAACACAAGGATGCAGAAATGACATATCCCATTGATGATGATGATGATGATTGATTGGGTTGACAACAAGGTTGGAACAAAACCAAGGATGTGATTGGATAATTTAGCTAGATTGTTTGACTAGATTAGTATGGATTAAGGATGGCTTGCATTTGGATTTATTGTTTGGATTTTTGGGATATTTGATTTTTTTGGATTTTTGGATATTTTGATTTTTGATTTTTGATTTTTTTTAGATTTTTGAAATGTTTTGATTTTTTTTTGGAATGTTTGAAATGTTTTGAGATGGGATAGGTGATTGTTTTATTATGGGATGGAGGACAAAGTGTGAGGATTCTATGGAAAATGTTTAAGGCCATGGGTGTAAGATATAATAAGTAATATCAGCATATGTAGATGGTAATGTAACATGCAAGTGTATGAGGCCCAAAGAGGAGGAACTTAGCTATACCAAGGATAATTAGGAGGTTACTACAAAACCTATGTCCAAAATACAACACAATCCACTACCCACAAGTGTAAGCGAGGTGATAGGATGAAATGGATGGAATGTATATGATAGGAAGGGAAGAGAATACTCTGACAAATAAAAAGGATGGTAAATTGGATGTGCAATGTGAGACTAATATATTAGATGAAATTAAATGATGGGGAAGCATGGACATGTGACCTAGAGGGTAATGGAAGTTGACAACTACACATGGCACCTATGAGTAGGTTTTTACCATGGTACTTATCCAAGGCACCATCGAGGTGGTTTTCACCATAGGACAGATTATTTCTCTTTACTATTTTTTGCTTTTTTCAATTTTTCAATTTTATTATTGGGATATTGCAACAAGCTAAGCATGGAAAGGTAGGATATTAGGTGGAGGTATGGAATTTGGACCAAGTGGACAAGGATCATGATGGTGTGCAAAATGTGTAAGTTGTGTTGCAAGAATAATGTCACTAGGATGGGAACCAAGGATACCATCATGCACCTCTTTAAGTGCAAGATTAGTCTCTTTTGTGTTTCAGAAATGTAAATGGGAACCATAATAGCCTCGTCAATTATGGATGCAGTGAGGTGTATTTGGGATGGGATTATTGAAGGTGGTGGAAGTGTTATAGAGTGAAAGTGATGGGGGTCTAACAATCTCACTTATAGGATGTTTCTTTGGATTTTCTTTGATACTCAAATGGATTTGCTTTTCTGCAAGTAAATGCTCCTTGGATGCTAGGGGTAAAATGGATTTTTCTTTGACTTTGGATACCCTAGTATTTATTTCTTTGAAGTCCAATGCTTTAGGATTTTTAAGATTCTTTGCTTTTGTAGGCATAAGACTAAGAAGTTCAATATGTACTCCATCATTGTGACAAGTAGTGTGAGAGATTGAATTTTGTTGGTCCCATGAAGTGGAAGCAGGATATGGCAATGAGGGCTCAATGTTGGAGATGGTATTGTCATGGAATAAGGATGAAATGTCCAGGTCTTTGGTAGAGACATTGATGGTTCCATTGACGGTACTTTCAATGAATGTTGGAAAGAAATGAGAGATACTAGTTCAGAGATCTGGTCCTCAGTCAAATCTCTAAAGTTAGTTTACACCCTAGTCATACCATGAGAGAATCCTAATGAAACAGTAAGGGATTGGAACATGTGGTACAATTAGATCAAATATAAGCATTCAAAATATACACATAGACATAGATTAATCCTTATCTATCTATTATATTTATATATTCATCATCATGTAATCATATACATCTGATAGGTCTAAGTGTCTGCCTTTTAAACTCTCTTATACATATTCCTCTTATCTATTCTCTCTTTCATACATGTACATCATATATCCTATCTATATATTACACAGGATGTGTCTTTTCCCAAAATGCTTCTATGTATTTGTGGTGACCTACGGTAGGATCTACTAGTAGCCCTGTCTTTCACCAACACCATTCCCCCTTTTAAAAATATGTATTGTCCTCAAGGCATGCTCTATTCAACCTAAAGGTAGGATGTTCTTATAAATGACTCTGAGCTAAGCCAGAGTTGTGTCCCATTGGTTCTTGGCTATTGTCATTATTTTGATTTGTTCCTCTATCTATATGTATGTATCTTCCACCTCCCCTACTATGGTAGGGATCTGTATCTTTTGGGTTGTCTACTTAGCCTCTGTAAAAATGCCAGTCAGGGATGCTACTCTTAGGCTCACTGCCTCTCTTATCTATCATATTTGTGACTTTATCTAATCCCTCTAGTCTTGAATTTTTTGCAACTGAGTATGTATTGTTTCCACTTGTACCCTTATCGCTCCATTTGTACCCTTTAAAGGATCATATATAGTTGCTATTTGTGTAATCTATGTTTCCAAAACATCCATTTGATCCTTAATATTTTTAGTGGTGGTGGGCTACTGTAAACAAAATTGGTATAACACTTTACCCTTGTCTATAGATTGCTGGATATTTCTAATGTTTGCCTCCAATTGTGTGTGCACTTTGACACATTTATTAGATGCTTCCTCCAATATTTTCTTATTCAATTACTTGATTATTCATTGTTCAACCTTGGTCTCTATATAGTTGTTGGGTAAGAGGTAAGGTTGTATCCCTTTGTACTTCTGGCATCTCTTTATGGATTGTATCAACTGTTTCCTGTAGTAGTTTGCTACCTTCCACATGTAGTAAAATTTCCTCTCTTGCGGAGGATTGGAGAGTGTCTCCCAATTGTAATTTCTAGAGTGGCGGTATTCTAGCTAAATTAACTTGTCCTCCCACCAAGGGTAATTGTAGCATCTGACATGTTATAATAGGCTGAATTTGTTTTTGTTGCACCAAGAAATCCTTAATAGATTGAATGGGGTGTTGGTGCTTGCATAAATATTCAAATTTCAAGCAGTTAATTTCACAGGCACCTTCCCAAAAAATCCAAAAAATTCTAAGTCTTTTGGCCTTTGCAGTTGAAAAGTGCAAAAAATAGTTGTGTGCATGTATCCTTGTATATGCATGGCCGTTTGTATATACATGCAGGTTCAAATGTACATTCGTGGGCCCAAAAAAGCGTTCAATCAACCTCAAAAGGTGGAAAAAATGGGTCGTATGTACATCGCAGATTCTGGGAATATTCTGTGCTTGTATGTACAAAGGGGTTTGTATGTGCAATATACATTCGCTACAAATAATAGCAAGATACAAAGGTGAGCGTACATACAAAGGAAATGTACATTGCAGAGATACAAGGATGGCGCATGCAAAGTCAACATACAAAAGGCTTTGTATCTCGTATAGAGGTCGCATTGTATATGCGATATGCATTCGCCATATGCAAAGGAAATGTGCAAAAGGCGTATATACAAAAGGGTGGGTCCTACAGACATACAATGCAAAATGTACATCAAAATGTGCAAAAGGTTGATATACAAAGGGTGGGGTCCTCACATACAAGGGTCAATGTATGTTTTCCTTGTATGTTTGCATTTGTATATGCGATATACATTGGTTACATACATTCCCGACATACAAGCCGAACTTGATTTAAAAGTCAAATGTGGCAAATTCAGCGGTGGATTCTGCAGCTTGTATGATAGATGCTTGTATATGCTGACATACAATGAAGGACGTAAGGAATTAGATGCATTGCCCAGACTCGATGGTGAATTCAATGAGCTTCATAATGGTTTGGGGTCCGCGGCATGTATATTGCATGTTGTATGTGCAATGTACGTTGCGATATGCAAAAGGAGGAGATGCATGCCAGATTTCAAAGGTAATTTCAATCCGATTGATAACTATGCTAGAATCCGTGTTGTATGTATATTGCATTGTATGTGTGCGATATACAAAGCGATGATACAAAAGGTTAGGTACAAGCCAGATCCGAATGCGATTACAGTCTGATTCATAAAATTTTGGGGTCCATGCCTTGTATGTGTAGCAGTTGTATGTATATGCTTTTGCATATACAGGGTGAAAAGGCAAAATGCAAAGTCAGCAATGAAAAAGTCAAAGAAGCAAAAGGTGCCTACGTGGCGTGATTCCATTGGCCATTGACTTTTCAAGGTGAATTGTGACCGCAGATCTCAGCGATAAGAAGGGGAATCGACGGGCCTATTTTAAAATCTTTCAGCGAAGGATTTCCTTTGTATGTGCAGTTGCATTTCAAACGAGAAAACCATAAAGCACATAGATCGCTGCATTTTCTGAAGTTACGGGTAGGTTGGCATTAATGATGAAGTTGCAGAAGCATGGTCAAAGACATGGATGGGCCACCTATCATCTTAAGGGGGAAAATCTTGAGCGGCTGCACAGTTCCCAATCTCACCTGCTCCCTTCCTTCTCTCTATCTAGAACATTCAATATTTTAGGCACCATTTTGATGGTGCAATGTATTTGGCAGGATTTTGAAAATGCCTTGTAATTATTGCTGAGTACACAGTCTTGCTATAAAAGGCAAACTATGTTACTCATTTGGGTTGTTGAAAACTGGACAAATTTTGGTGGAGTAATAAGATACAGTCTTGTTGGTGGCTCTGTTTTGGTATTCTGTGAGTTTATGAATCATATGTTGTATGTTTTATGCATAATTTTGGTAGTTTCATGTTGTTTTATATGAGAAATACATTTGTTGCATGTGTTCAGTCATTTGTCTCCAAGTTGTGGGCATCTTTTCTTTTGAATCTAAATAGCTAAGGGTTATTTGGGATTCAGGAATACAAATTTTCTGTGTTGATTGTTTAATCTCTTACCTTTGTTCAAGGAACAAATTGAATGTTTTAGGTTAAGCATTGGGAAAAATATGTTGCAATAGGGATATCACTAAGTATGAATGACTAAGTACTCAGTCTTGGGAAGTATCTGTAAGGCAGACACTAAAAACCTCCCCTTGAAACCCAGTTATTAATTCAAGTTTATGACAATCATTCACATGTGTATGTCTATTGACTCTGAGCCCAAGATAGGCACCAGTCTGGTCTTGTATTGAGGTTACAACCCAAAGTCCCATTCTTGCATCCAAATACAAAATACAAACTCAAACTTCAAATACAAACCTTTAGGATATTAGAAGTATTTTGAGGACCAAAATCCTCTGTCTCACAACTGAACATAGGCCTGAGGCTAGCCCCTTTGCACTTATCCCACAGTTTTGGTCCACATAAGAGAGGATTTATCTACTTTGTATCAACATCCAAGTAAGTTCAAAGGCATATGCTGTAGATGTTGAATAGGGAATACCCCCCTTAGTCCTACAGAGCCTAAAGTAGAAGAGGAGATATTTATATAGTCTCTCCTGTATTGTTGGCCCCTGGCCCAGAAATCCTATTGATCAATGATGGCTACCTTGTAGGGATAACTGGGAAGCATCCAGTTGGGAAAAGATCCAACATGGGGGATGCAGAGGAGGATGTATCTTGACTATCTGATCTTTGCATCGCTTCCTCTTTCTGATTATTATCTATATTTTGTGGAGGAGAGTTTGTTTGTTCATCCTCTCTAGCCTCTTGCTCTCCTTGTGTATTAGTATTGTGAGGAGGGGATACCCTTTGTTCTTCTTCTTGTGTATTGTACGAAGAGGATATCTCCTATTGTTCTACATTTTTGTCTCCCTCTTTGATAGTATCATATAGTTTCTTTGTTATCTATTTTGTTTCTTTTTAAATCTTTTTCCTATATTCTTTCTCCATATTTATCAAGGTGTCAACCCTCTACTTTGTCCTCAATTCCTTAGCCTGTAATTGGGCTAACTTATCTTTCTCCTTTGTGGATATAGAGGCATCTACCCCATTAATAGCCCATTGTCTCAATTCTTCATCTAGCTACAAGGCTTTCTCCCTCTTATGTATCAAGGATTCTATTAGGTCCTCCGATAAGCCTTCTAAAATTTCATCCATTGTTTTATTAGTTTTAATCATATATCTTATTATTGCTCATTCTATTATTTTATTATTCTCAGCAAAGACTTCATCATATAATGTTTTTGTTTCCTACAGTAAGCCATGGCATTCCATTGCATTCACCATTGCATCTATGTTCAATGGTTCTTTAGGGGCTTCTTCTTTTGTTTGCTTCTTTTTTCTTTCTTTCTTTTTCTTTTTCTTTTGTAATTGTGATACTTCTTCTTCCTCTTAAATTTCTTCCACAAAAGTTTAATTTTTCTTTCTCTTAGCCTATTGTTTTTGTCTAGTTGGTTTCTTTTTTTCTCTGCACTTAGTTGTACTAGGGTTTCTGATACCACCCTTCTTCCTATTGAAACTATTTGTGTTGAAGATTTAGGTTGTGGTGCAACTTGTGCACTTGTTTTTGTAGATGTACTTCTCCCTGATCTCCTTAGATTTTGTATTGAAATAGACACTTGATGAGTTAAGTAGTTTGTAGAGCTTCTGCAACGACTTTTTGTTCTAATTCTACTAGATGCAGAGTAGAGATGTACTTGGTTGAGGTGGTATCCCCCATTGTTTATGTAATTTTGATTTATTTTTCTCCAAGATTTCTTATCCATCTTTCCTATGTTGCTTGTTCATTACCTCCCAGTATGTCCCAATTCTCTCTATGGAGGTATGCTTGGGCTTACTTAACAAAGCTGCCGCATAAGCCTTTACTTCTGGTGCGGTGATCTCATATGGTAGCCTAGGGATCCAAAATGTCCTAGGCTCCACTGGTTCCATATATGTATAGTCTTTATTCACCATAAATGTTATGTGATTTATGTACTATTTGACTAATTCATAAGGGATCCTTTCCCTATCTTGCATCTCTATTTGTAGGAATTTAAAGAAACTCCAATAAGTGGCGTTGAATGTCTTTGTATCCTTAAATTTTCTAATATGTTGTTTGATTTGTGCTACTACTATTAAATGTTGTTACCATACCTTTCCTTTGAATCCCAGTAGCTCATTCAAAAAGTAAAATACTAAGAAAATGATTAAGGTTCCACACTAAAAATTATAATTTGCCTCCTTTGTTCTTTGTAGATTCTCCATCAATTGCTCTCTCATTACTTCACAGAGGTTGAAGTCTTTTCCCTCCTTCACCATCTGGTAGGTGGTATGGATTACGGTAGCAGTGGTGTATCCTTCTCTATTTGTGTAGTATATTTTATATGCTATCCCCATTGCCGTATACCTGACTCTTGGATCTATGATTTCTTTCACTTAGACTTCGCCCATCCAATTTTGCCTCCGTGAGCTCTATTACTTTGTCATTCTTTATTGCTTTCATTGTGGGCACCAGTCCAATTGAACTAAGCCATGTTACAACCCTAATTGTATCCTTGGTGATTATGTAGGGTTTATCCAAATATATAAATTCATCATGAATTTTGGTAAGGACAATTATTACCCATTCTTGTGCATCATTGAAGTCAAGGTAGTCTTTCTATATATCCAACTTCTTAGTTGTGATATTTTGATATTCTACTAGATACCCTATATCATCTAGCAATGTATCCCTTAATTCTTCAAATTTCATGTAGTCTATTTCAGATATTGCAAAGTGAATGTACTTCCTTATATCTTTTCTATATAGGACATCTATCGAAACTATGGAGAATGTGTCGTATTTATCCTTCTCCATTGCCTTTTAGGGATATTTCTTATATTTAGGTTGAGGCTTGTCTACAATATCAATTAGTACTCGTCTCACCATTTATCTGTCCGTGTAGCTGATAAGTAGGGTTTTCTTAGCTCACAACTTATAGCTAGTGTTTCTTCAACAATTTTTCACTTTGTGCTTCAGAGCTCAAATTCTTAATTCATCGGATACAATTGTGATGAATAAGTGATGTGTTAGGGTTTTTATAGTTTCAACGACAACTTTTCCCATTTAATGCATTTACCCATTTACTTTTTACAAGCTTTTTTAGTCGTGAAGTGTTTTTAGCTGCTAACGATTAGTTTATAATACACTATGTTACAATATGATACATTGTTTGTTGTGATTCTTCCACATTATCCCTTATTAATCTAGAGATTGGTTATATTGTTTCAGTCTGGCCCCATTTACATAACCTGCTAATAATTTTCCATTTGTATCTCTTAGTCTTACTGCTCTAGACCTTGCAAGTTCGTTTATATAGAATGGTCATAACCATCTCACCTTTAATTTGCCCTGTTTCTTAAACTTTCTATCATATAGGAGTACTAAGTCACCTTCTTTAAATATTTTTTGCCATAATTTTCTTTCATGCCATGTCTTTTGGTGCATCCTTTCCAAATTTATATTGTATGCCACCATTAATCTATTTTCATCCATTTTTCTAATTCCTCTATTCTTTACACTTGGGATTCTTCCTCATTCAACCTCAAAGTCAATGCGATATGAAAATTTGGTAGTATGAATTGAATTGGTATTATAGCATCCATTCCATATATTAGCTCATAAGGTGTGAACATTTTAGTCCTTTCATAGGTTGTGTGGTAGGCCCAAAGTACCATGGGTACTTTAAGGTCCCAATCTGTTATGTTCTCATTTCTCATATGTGTTAATGCTTTTCTAATTATCTTTTGCAGAGCTTCAATTTCCCCATTTGCTTGTAGGTGATAGGGCGAACTCTTATTATGAAATATCATGAAGTTTTGTAATAGCTCCACAATAATCTTATTAACAAAGTGTTTTCCTTGATCACTTACTATGCTCAATGGACAACCAAATCTAGTTATTATGTTTTCATAGAGTAATTGTGTGGTTGTTTTGGTGGTACAATCTTTAGTTGGTTGAGCCTCTACCCACTTTGTTAGGTATTCCACTCTGGTTATGATAAATCTTGCTTTTAAATATTTATATGGGGGATCTATAGGTCCAATGAAGTCAAGTGCCCATTTTTCAAATGGGAGTTGTGCTAATACAGGTCTAAGTGGCATTTAATCTTTTGCAGTGTGTCTTCCTATAAGTTGACATATATCACAATGTTTAGCATACCTTTTTGAGTCTTTAAACAATGTGGGCCACCATATGCCTGCTAATTTTATCTTTCTTGTGGTAAGTTCTCCAGAATTATGGCCTCCTACCACTTCTTCATGTTCTTCCCTGAAAATTACTTCCCTTTCATGCCCATAAACAACTCTTCTTATTATATCATCTTTTCCTATAATATGTAGTTCCCCTTCAATTAGTGTGTATGGAAAATCCTTCTGCGTTAGGATTTACTTATCTTGCGGAGTCAAATCAGCCAGAAAATTTCATGTAGACAGTAGGTAGGCTATGTCTTTTAACTCTTTTGGTATTGTAGTAACCCTAAACAATTATATGCCAGGGAGTTCTTCTTCCTGACTTTCTGATTCATATCTTGTTTCAATTCTAGACAAATAGTCAAACTCTTGGAATAATAACAAACATTGGCATATTCTTGCTTGGATAACTGGTTTATTCAATAGGTATTTTAGTGGCTCATGATCTATGTAAAAAATGAAAGGTGTAGATAGGAGGTAATGTCTAAACTTCTGCAATGAATGCACTATTTCTAGGGCTTCCCTTTCTATTGTAGTATAATTATTTTCAACCTTGGATAGTTTCCTACTAGCAAATGCTATAGGATGATCTTTTGTACCCTTGGACTGGGCTAGTACCACACCTACAACTATTCCTAACGCATCTACATGAACATGAAATGGAATGTTCCAATTAGGGAATATCAATATAGGGGCCTCTACAATTTTTTGTTTTATTGTGTCAAAGGAATCCTGACATTGATCAATCCACTCAATATTTCCTCCATTTTTCTTCTTTAACAGTTCCTCAAGAGGTGTTGTTATTGTTGTGTATCCTCTGATAAACTTTTGGTGATATCTAGTCTATCCTAAAAATGTTTTCACATCTGTGGTTATTTCTAGTGTCAATAATTTAAGGATCAAGGTTACCTTTTAATGATATTTGTAAGCTTCTGCATTTATTCGACATCATCCTTAGGTTTTGTGTATGGTCCTTTACCAATCCATTTATCATCCAATAATTTAGATAAACCTCCAAGAAATCATGTTTAAATTTTTTGAATGCATTCACCACGATTCTACTAAATACTGCACCTATACATTTTTTAATCCAAATGGCATCATTGTGTACATATATGATCCAAGTTCTGAGGTAAATATTGTTTTAGGTTGATCTTCCTCTCTAAATTTCACTTGATTGTAACTAGAGAACCCATCATTGAATGAATAAATTTTCCTCCCAGCTACTACTTCTAGGATCTCTTCTGTAAATGGTGTCAGAAAGGGATCATGTATACAAGCTTTATTTAATTCTCTATAATCTCAGCATATCTTTATTTCTCCTAACTTCTTATTCTAGACCACCATGGGATTGATCTAATCTGCCTCTTCCACTGGTTTTATAATTATTGCTGCCAACATTTTATCAATCTCCACCTTAACCCTCTTCTTCATATTTGGATTTAACATGTATGGCCTTTTCTTTACTAGCTTGATTTCTTCTTTAAATTGGATTTTCATCACACCTAATTCCTCCTTAATTCCTTTCATTTCAGTGAATGTTCTAGGAAATAGATCCTCAAATTCAGCTAAGATTTCAGTTACTTGTGCTACTACTTTATTATCCCAATAATCTCCTATCTTTGCTAACTTAGGGTCTCCTTCTTTTGCACTATTGTCTTCTCTAAGTTTGGTAGGTTTATTGTAGTATTTCTCCTTACGCTCAGTTGGTAGTTTTAGTTCCCTCTCTCCTTCTTGAACATTTATTTCTAGATCATATATACTTTCATCATCTATCTATGTAGTCTTAGTATTTATGACCAGTGTGTTTTGATTTTTTTCTATCCACTCTATGAATTTCCATATACCCTCTGTTCTAAGTTGTCGTAGACTTTATACCGGTGTTTCTATCTTTTCTTTTGTAGTTTGTTGGAAAATTATCTCCTTCATTTTGAGGAGTGTGGTATGTATATGTTTGTCTAGGTTGTAAAAAGAAAATGTGTGCACCAAGTCATCTTGTATCTCATCCCAATCTCTAGTTTCTCTTCTCCTTTCCTATTTTATGTACCAAGTTTGTGTTTGTTGGCAAAAAATGGGAGGGATACCAATTTGGAGACTTGGTCCTCAGTCAAGTTCGTAAGTCTATTTTATACCCCAGTTAGACAATGAGAGAAATAGGAATAAACATTAAGGAAATCTATTATGTAGTGTAATATAAGTAAAGCAAAGCATCATAACACATAAAATGAATCATAATCTGTATATCTCCATTATATTCGTTTCTCATTAATAGGTATATACATATCCATACTGATAGGTCTGAGTCTCTGCCTTATACTTTCTTATACACTCTTACTCTCTCTTCACTCTTACTTTACAAATATTACATGTATCTCCTATATATCTACATAGAGGTGTGTCCCTTCCCAAAATACCTCCTTATGATTCGGCTATACCCTTCGCATGGCCTTTGTGATAACCTACAGTAGGTTCTGCTTGATGCCATGTTCTCTACCAACATCACTCCCCCTTTTAAAAGTATGTCTTGTCCCCAAGACATGTTTTTCAATTTGCAGGTAGGATGTTTTTGTATATTACTCTAAGATGACCCAGAGTAGTATTCCACTATTTCTTTGTAGATGTCAAGATTTGTATCTGGTTTTCAAGCTAGATATATGTATCCTCTGCTTCTCTTAAGGTAGTCGATACCTTTACCTTCTGTGTTTTTGCCTCAATGAATACACCGGTTAGAGATAACCTCAAGCTTATTACATATCTTAATTGTTTGATCTATGATTTTATCTGTTCTCTTTGATCCTAGAATTGTTGCAGCTAAGAGTGTAAGGTCTCTACTTGTGCCCTTATAGCTCCATTAGTGTCTTGTACCAGATCATAGGTACTAGCTACTTGTGTTATATGTGTTTCTAATGCCACTATTTGATCTTTTATATTCTTAGTAGTAATAGGCCATTGTAAACAAAATTGGTAGAGTACCTTAGCCTCCTCCATACCCTACTAAATGTTCTTTATTTGGGCTTCTAGTTTATTATGTGCCTTAGCACATTTGTTAGAAGCATAAGCTAGTCTTTTCTGATTGATCTTCTCTGTTATTTTCTCTTATTCCTTCTTCTCTAAGTATTTAGAGTGAGCCTTAAATCTCCACATGAGTTGTTTGAGTTGTTGGGTAGGTGATAGGGTTGTATCCCTCTATGCCTCTGGCATTTCCTTTTGTATTATATTTACAACCTCCATTAGTATCTCACTTCCCTCAATGTGTTGCTGCAAAATTTCTTCCCTCGCTGTGGAGTGAAAGATATCACCCAATTGTAACTTCTGCAAAGGTGAGATACTAGATAAATCTACTTTCCCTCCTATGACTAGCAATTGTAGCAGTTGTGGGGTCACCATGGGTTGTATCTTCTTCTACTGTGCCAAAAAATCTTTGATAGATTAGACAAGGGAGGCAGAGGAGGATGCATCCTGAGAATCCTGTTGGTTATCTCATGTATCCTCAGCCTCTTCTTGTTGTTTTCCATCCTCTTGATCTATATTGGTGTTGTATGGAGGAGAAATACTTTGTTTTGTATGTTGCAGAGGATTTGTATCCTATTGTGCCACAGTTTTCTCTACCTACTTGACAGTATCATATATTTTCTTAGTTATTTGTTCTATTTCTGCTTATATCTTTTCTCTATTTTCTTGTTCCATGTTCATAAGGGTATCCACTCATTGTTTTGACCTAAGCTCTATGGCTTGTATTTGTGTTATTTTATCCTTATCCTATGCAAAGATAGAAGTACCCACTCCATCAATGGCTTGTTGCCTAAGATCTTCATCCAACTTTAGAGATTTCTCTCTTCTTTGAATTAGTGCATCTGCAAGGCTATCTAGTAGAAATCCAAAAATCTCATCCATTGTTTTAATTGTTTTTATCATGTATTTGATTATTGCTCTTTCAATGATTTTCTTATTATCCACAGAGACTTCAGGGTATAGTTATGTTGTCTCTTGTAACAAACCATGGCATTCAATCCCATTGAGGATTACATCAGGCTAAATGGCTCTTGTGGATTCTCCTGTGTTGTTGGATTTTGTTTCTTTTTCCTTATCAATTTATATACCTCTTCTTCCCCTTCTTCCTCTTCTACCTCTTCTACCTCCTCCGTAGGGGATTGTTTTTTCTTTCTTTTAGCCAGTTGCTTTTGTCTAGCTCCCTTTTCCTTCTCAGCACTCATCTATACTAGTGTTTCTGATGTTGTCCTCCTTCCTGTGGATATTGTTTGTGATGATGCGGTAAGTTGTGGTACCATTTGTGCACTAGTTGCTGTAGATGCACTTCTCCCTGATCTCCTAGGTGTTTGTGAAGCAGTGGGCTCTTGCAGAGCTGAGGGTCTATCTTGTAGAGTTTTTGCACTGGCTTGTGAGGCTGATGCAGTGTTAGATGGTGTAGATGTGCCCTCCAAAGGTGGGATTTCCCATTTTTTATATAATTTATCTTTGTTTTCTCCAAATCTTCATCTGCATTCTTCTTGTGTATCTTATCCATTACCTCCATGTATGTACCAAACCTTTCTGTAGCAGCATCTTTGGGTTTGCTTAGTAGATTTTATGTATAAGCATTTATTTCTACATTAGAAACTTCATAAGGTAACCTAGGTATCCAAAATGTTCTAGGCTCCACTGCCTCCATATAATTGTAGTCCTTGTCCACCATGAAAGTTATATGGTTCATATATTGCTTCACATATTCATATGATAGTCTTTCTCTAGCTTGCATATCTGACTATAAGGTTTTGAAGAAACCCTAGTACATGGTGCTAAAGGATTTTATGTCACTAAAGATTCTAATGTGTTTTTTTACTTGTACAACAACTGATAGGTGTTGTTGCCAAATTTTTCCTTTAAATCCCGGTAATTCATTAAGAAAATAGAATACTAGGCATATGATTAAAGTGCCATACCAAAAATTGTAGTTTGAATCCTTTGCCATTTTCAGGTTCTCCATAAGTTGTATCCTCATCACTTCATAGAGGTTAAAATCTTTTTATTCTTTCACCATTTGATATGCAGTGTGAATTGTTGCGGTGGTAGATGATCCCTCTCTATTTGCATAGTATATCTTGTAGGCTATCCCCATAGTGGCATACCGGACCTCCAGATCTATGATATCCTTTACATTGAGACTCTTCCCATCAGGTTTTTCTCTTGTCAGCTCAGTGACCTTATCATTATTGATTGCCTTCATTGCAAGTACTAGCCCTGTTAAGCTAAGTTCTGTCACTGCTCTGATTCCATCCTTTGTTATGCGGTAGGGTTTGTCCAAATAGATAAATTCATCATGGATCTAGCCGAGAATTATCCTTACCCACTCATGAGAGTCATTGAAATCTAGATAATCTTTCCATATAGCTAATTTCTTGGCAGCAATGTTCTTATATTCATCAAAGTACCCTACATCTCTGAGTAGTGTGTCCCTCAGCTCCTCAAACATTATATGATTTATTTTTGTTATTACAATGTGTATGTATTTCCTAACATCCTCAATGTAAACCACATCCACTAATACATTAGAGAAAGCTCCTTCTTTGTCCATTTCCATCACCTTGAATAGACATTTCTTGTAGTTAGGCCTTGGTTTCTCCGTCACATCGATGAGCACTAATGTAGCCATCTCTTCTTACTCGGAGTTTGTCATCTAGGGTTTGATTGCTTTGTAGCTCAGAGCTCAATTTTCTCAACTTGTTTGGATGCAAATAAGAATTCTAGGTCAGATTAGGGTATAAATAGCCCTAAAAGTTGCTTTTCGCATTTATTGTTTTTACTCATTATGCTTTTCACAGGCTTTTCTAGCCATTTATTGTTGTAAGCTACTAATGGTTACTTTATCCTACAAAATGTTACAATATGATACACTTACTACATTACATGTTTGAATTCTACCGCATTTCATCTTTTCATCCCAGAGATTTTTGATAATGCTTCAACCAAGCTCCATTAACATATTTGGCAGTTATTCTTCCTTCCATATCTTTAAATCTTACCACTCCATATTTTGTAATTTCATGTATGTAATATGGTCCTAGCCATCTAATTTTGAGTTTTCCCTATCGATTAAACTTGCTGTGATATAAAAGTACCAAGTCTCCTTCTTTGAATTTTTTCCTTTGTAGGTTCTTGTTATGCCAAAATTTCTGTCACTTTCTCTCTAGATTCATGTTATAGACTGCCATCAACCTATTTTCATCCATTATCTCTAGTTCCTCAATTCTACATGTTAAGGATTCCTTGGCATTTAGTTTTAGAGTCCTTGTAGTATGAAAGTTAGGAAGTATAAAGTGTATTGATATAGTAGCATCTAGGCCATAGATTAGCTCATAGGGTGTGAAATTTGTGGTTCTTTTGGGGTAAGTGCAAGAAGATGGGTGGCCAAAAAGGGGTCTTAAGTGGCCACTTTTTTTCTAAAATCAGGAAATACTAACCTTAGATGAGAAATTGAGCATACTTACACTCAAAATTTTAAGATGCAACAAAAACAATGTTCATAGTGCTCCGAGTCTACTTTCTAAACTACTAATTTTTTTTTAAAATGGTATATATTAAGGGGTTCAAAAAAGGGAGCCACAGAAATTGGTGTTGTTTCTATCAAAAAACATAACATAGCTTGTTTTGTGGCTCCCTCAAAAGGTTAACATTTTTGGGGTATTTTTAAAATCAATTCAGTGAGAAATTAGCTAACAGCATGTAGTTTATGCCTGTTTTTTTAATAATTTTTTAATCAAAATTTGATTTTTTACTAATTTTCAAAGTGGACACATCCTGAAAAACTAAATTTTGACCGTGCTACCCTTGCAAATTTTGAAAATTAATTGAAATTTTTTTTTTAATATGTGTAGAATGGAGTCTAGTTTATAAAAATGTAATTTATTTGAAATTTCAATGAATGGTTAATTTATAATGAAAAAAAGACCAAACACTGGTTTTTGCCAAAAAAAAGACACACAAACAAAAGAAATTAAAGATGAAAGGCTTAACATTGTCAAAATGTGAAAAAAATTACATCATTAAATAGCTAAGAGAAAGCCTAACATTAACTAGGTGTTTGACTTGTTCGACCTTGAAACATGTGCAAATCTGAGGGTTAGCACGAATGAAATTATGTGAAATCCTGTAGAATATGCAAAAACACGTCTTTGGACATTGGGAAGGCACTCCAAGCCTTTGGGTTGGAAATCCAAAGAAAATCCCAAGCCTAAGGCTTGGGATTCCCAAAGAAAAATATAATGAGAGTGCATTATAACGCGCTTGTGTTATGTTTTACATTTTTTTTCTTTTTTGCAAGTTTGCTCGATGTTTGCCCAGATTGACATAACACGAGTGCATTATAACGCGCTCACGTTATGTCTCGCTTGGAACGATTTATGTTCAAGGTTTTTAGGTATGTTTGATGTATGTATATTTGTATATATATTTGTATTTATATATGTATGTATGTATGTATTCCAAATTGTATGTATGTATGAATGTATGTATGCATGCTTGTATGTATGTATTGATGTATGTATGTATATGCCTATATGTATACATATGTATTCTTATATGTATATATTTATGCTTGTATGTATGTATGGTTGTATGTATGTGTGTACATGTATGCATGCTTGTATGTATGTATATATGTATGCATGTTTGTATGTATGTATGTATGTATGTATGTATGTAAGGGTTTTGGGTTTTGGGTATATAAGGACCTGAGAATGTATAGTGTTTAGGGCTAAGGGTTGAGGTTTTTGGGTTTAGGGTTTAAGGTATAGGGTTGAGGGTTGAGGGATTAGGGCTTAAGTAATAGGTAGAGGGTAGAGGGTTGAGGGTTACAATTAAGGGAAAATATTAAGCTTGTTGAGTGTATAAGATTAAGTGTGTAAGGCATGGGCACAATATTCAGGGTTTACAATATGGATTGAGGGTATATAAGGTATAGGGTGACTTGGGTTGAGAGTGTATGGTTTAGGTTTTAAGTATAGGGTTGAGGCACAATATTCAGGGTTTAAGGTATAAGGGTGAGGTTATAGGGTATAGGGATGAGGGTTTGTGGGTGTAGGCTTCAGGGTTTAAGGTATAGGGTTCAGGATTGAGGTATTAGGGCTTAAGTATATGGTTGAGGGTATAGGGTAGAGGGTTGAGAGTTTATAGTTGAGGGATAATGTTCAAGCTTGAATGTCTAAGATATAGAGTTTAGGGTTTAAGGTTGAGGATATAAGGCATATGGATGAGGGTTGAGGGTTTAGGACATAAGTATAGGGTTGAGGGTATAGGGTATAGAGTAGAGGTTTGAAGGTTGAGGGATAATGTTCAAGGTTGAGTGTCTAAGGTTAAGTGTATAGCGTATAGGGTTTAATGGTATCTAAGGGTATCTAAGGGTTGAGAGTTTAGGGTTTATGGGTTTAAGGTTTGAGGGATTAGGGTTTAAGGCATAGTGTCAAGGGTAGAGGGATTAGGGATAGGGTTTAGGGTTGAAGGTTTAAGGATTGAGGGTTGAGGCTTTAGGGTTGAGGGTTAAGGGATTAGGGTTTAAGGTTAAAGGGTTGATGGTTGAGGCTTTAGAGATAGGGTTTAGGGTTAAGGGTTAAGGGATTAAGGTTTAAGGTATAGTGTTGAGGATTGAGGGTTTAGGGATAGGGTTTGGGATTTAAGGCTAAGGGTTGAGGGTTGAGGCTTTAGGGATAAGGTTTAGGGTTTAGGGTTAAGTAAGAGACCTAGATGGCTAAGTATGGATAGAGAGGCAGACAAGGAGTGACTAAGAGATGTAGAGAGGGGAGAGGTAGAGAGGTGAGGGGGAGACAAAGGTGAGAGATAGAGAGGTGAGGGGAGAGATATAATAAAATGAGAGAGTGAAGTTGACAACTTGAGGGAAAGATGGGTAAGGAGGAGGGAGAGAGGTGGAGAGGAAGGGAGATATCTAGAGATCCGTGAGAAATATACAAGTGAGAGACCTATAACCTAGGGAGAGAGGGGTAAGAGAGATAGGGGAGAGATAGGGGTGAGGCAGATAGGGGAGGAGAGGGGTGGGTAACGGTTGAGGGTTTAAGGGTCAAGGGTTTAGGGTTTAAGGGTTGAGATATTAAGGGTTTAAGGGTTGAGGGATTAGGGTTTAGGGTTGATGGATTAGGGTTTAAGGTATAGTGTCGAGGGATGAGGGTTGAGAGATAGGGTTTAGGATTTAAGGTTTAAGGGTTGAGGGTTGAGGCTTTAGGGATAGGGTTTAGGGTTTAGGGATAAGAGATTAGGGTTTAAAGTGTAGTGTCTAGGGTTGAGGGTTTAGGGATAGGGTTTTATATTTAAGGTTTAAGGGTTGAGGGTTGAGGCTTTAGGGATAAGTGAGAGACCTAGATGGCTAAGGGTTGAGAGATAGGGAAGAGATGGGGTGAGGTAGATAGGGGAGGAGAGGGGTGGATAAGGGTTGAGGGATTAGAGTTTAAGGTATAGTGTTGAGGGTTGAGGGTTTAGGGATAGGGTTTAGGATTTAAGGTTTAAGGGTTGAGGTTTGAGGCTTTAGGGATAGGGTTTAGGGTTTAGGGATAAGGGATTAGGGTTTAAGGTATAGTGTTGAGGGTTGAGGGTTTAGGAATAGGGTTTAGGATTTAAGGTTTAAGGGTTGAGGGTTAAGGCTTTAGGGATAGGGTTTAGGGTTTAGGAATAAGGGATTACGGTTTAGGGTATAGTGTTGAGGGTTAAGGGTTTAGGGATAGGGTTTAGGATTTAAGTTTTAAGGGTTGAGGCTTGAGGCTTTAGGGATAAGGGTTTAGGGTTTAGGGATAAGGGATTAGGGTTTAAGGTATAGTGTCAAGGGTTGAGGGTTTAGGAATAGGGTTTAGGATTTAAGGTTTAAAGGTTGAGGGTTGAGGCTTTAGGAATAGGGTTTAGGGTTTAGGGATAAGGGATTAGGGTTGAGGGTTTAGGGATAGGGTTTAGGATTTAAGGGTTGAGGGTTGAGGCTTTAGGGATAGGGTTTAGGGTTTAGGGATTAGGGTTTAGGGTTGAGGGATTAGGGTTTAAGGTATAATGTTGAGGGTTGAGGGTTTAGGATTTAAGGTTTAAGGGTTGAGGGTTGAGGCTTTAGGGTTTAGGGATAAGGGATTAGGGTTTAGGATTAAGGGATTAGGTTTTAGAGTTGAGGGATTAGGGTTTAAGGTATAGTGTTAAAGGCTGAGGGTTTAGGGATAGGGTTTAGGATTTGAGGTTTAAGGATTGAGGGTTGAGGCTTTAGGAATAGGGATTAGGGTTTAGGGTTGAGGGATTAGGGTTTAAGGTATAGTGTTGAGGGTTGATGGTTTAGGGAAAGGGTTTAGGATTTAAGGTTTAAGGGTTGAGGGTTGAGGCTTTAGGGATAGGATTTAGGGTTTAGGTATAAGGGATTAGGGTTTAGGGTTTAGGGTTGAGGGATTAGAGTTTAAGGTCTAGTGTCGAGGGTTGATGGTTTAGGGATAGGGTTTAGGATTTAAGGTTTAAGGGTTGAGGGTTGCAGATTTAGAGATAGAGTTTAGGGATAAGGGATTAGGGTTTAAGGTATAGTGTCAAGGGTTGAGGGTTTAGGGATAGGGTTTAAGATTTATCGTTTAAGGGTTGAGGGTTTAGGGATAGGTTTTATAGTTTAGGGATAAGGGATTAGGGTTTAGGGTTGAGGGATTAGGGTTTAGGGTTGAGAAATTAGAGTTTAAGGTATAGTGTTGAGGGTTGAGGGTTGAGGCTTTAGGGATAGGGTTTAGGGTTTAGGGATAAGGGAATAGGGTTTAAGGTATAGTGTCAAGAGTTGAGGGTTTAGGGATAAGGTTTAAGATTTAAGGTTTAAGGGTTGAGGGTTGAGGCTTTAGGGATAGGGTTATGATTTAGGGATAAGGGATTAGGGTTTAGGGTTGAGGGATTAGGGCTTATGGATAGGGTTTAGGATTTAAGGTTTAAGGGTTGAGGGTTGAGGCTTTTAGGATATGGTTTAGGGTTAAGTGAGAGACCTAGATAGCTAAGGACAGATGGAGAGGTAGACAAGGAGTGACTGAGAGACGTAGAGACGTAGAAAGGGGAGAGGTAGAGAGGTGGGGGACAAAGAGGTGATAGATAAAGAGGTGAGGGGAGATATAGAAGAAATACATGAGAGAGTGAAGTTGACAACTTGAGGGAAAGATGGGTAAGGAGGAGGTCGAGAAATAAATAATATAGAGTTTTGTATAGCAAGCTATAACACGAGCGTGTTATAATGCGAGTGTGTTTTGTCTTGCTATTAAAATGGTAAAAAGGCTAGGACATCTACTATCCAGGCCCACATGCTCTATTTTCTTCTAGTTATGCAAGTGTTTAGACCCAAAAAAAAGCTTTTTCATGCTGTTGGGAAGTGTACATGCACATTTTTCACATTCTACCACCTTTGCATGAACTTTCCACCACCTTTTTCTAGTTTTCCAACTTAAGAAAGAGGAAATAACATAGTTTTCACATTGATTTTGATATATATCAATTCAAGTTTCAATTTTTGTAGTGTTGCAATGTTAATTTTGATTGAATTGTAGGAATTTAACATTATACATTGGTTAATTGTATTGTTGTTAGTAATTCTATTTGAGTGTTATTCAATTGAACATTGAAAAGGAAGCAAGTGGTGAAAAACTCAAATTGTTGAGGAGTTTGATGCAAGAAGAAAAAAATACTGCATAATTGGGTACTCTCTCCATTTGAATCTCCATTTTTTAGGTATGTCAAGTCTTTACACATGTTCTAAGTTACATTTTCCTTAATTCTATTTAAATTACTTTATCATGCCTTATCATACATGTTTATTGTTGATAACTGAGAGGGGGGTGAATCAGTTATCTTAATTATTTCAACTTTCTGACCTTTCTTAATAATTAATGTTGCATCAATTCAAATAAGCAAACATAACCATGAAATGGAAATACACATGACACAATATTTTTGACATGGAAACCCTGTTAAGGGAGAAAACCATGGGGTGATTAACCCAAGATTGTATTCTCTGTTAGAAGAATAGAAATACAAAATGGCACTTGCCAATTAAGGCTCACTGCCTGAGCACACTGCTCACAAGAGACTCATTGTCTACAAGTTGTAACAAGAAATAATAAGATACTTGAACTAATGTGAAGCATCCACACATGCTGGAGTTCAGTTCCAATTAGGCTCAGTAAACTGATCTGCTGCACTTCATCCTTCTTCTTCTTTTGTTCTATTGTCTTTTCACATATCAGACCTTCCTTACTGCTTTCACTCTGCTCTTCTCCTTTCTTTTGCTCACCATACTATACAACTACATTTTCCTTATCAAAATCCATCTAGTATATATATCCGCACAAAGGATTTCATCCTCTTTCTAGTTGGCATTCAGAATAGTCAATATTTCCTAAACTTTAGTCTGTCCGTTGAATCCTTGCTTCCCAAGTGATGTAGATCAAAAGGAAACTTATATAAGTTGTCTAATAAGTCGGCCAATCATGAATGATACCTTAGGAATATTTATTATCATCAACATCTCATCCGGAATAACTTCTAATGCTCTGACTGTCAGTTCTTCCTCTGTCTGTTCTACCAAACCGGACCCCAGTACTTAGAAGCTTATATCTCTTCACTCTTTCAACATCGGAGGCTCAAACCCTGGAATCTATTAGTCAAGATACTCCTCTTGACTTTCCCAAGTCCACACTTTCCAAGGATACTTCCTCTAACAGATCTGGACCTGACTGTTAGACCTTCTGCATGCTTTGTTCTTGCTTACCGGACCTGTAAGCTCTTCAATCTGACTTTCGGTAGAGACACATCATATCCTATGGATGTGTGGGATGATATTTGTTGCCATCAATGACAACAATCATGAAGCTCCAATGTGTCTCTTGCCAACAGTTTATATCACTTGTATGGTTTATATATTTTGTGTTTATATTAGTTGTGTTTATATTTTGTGTTTATAGTTTATGTGCCTTGTCTATGCTTCCACATTTTGCATACATGTCTAATAGGGAATTTGCAGTCCGAGCTCTAAATTTCCTCCCAAACAACTGTAAATAAACAATGCCCATGATGATCCATGGATCATAGTTCTTACTACCCAAAGAGCTTAGTCATCACACACAAATCTACCCATCATGCAAACTATTATGTAGAGATCTAACACTATGCTATGTCCTTATAATAGACTATGTTCAATCAATTCATGGTATGCATAATAAAAGATATCTCAAAGCTGAACATTAATTAAAATAGACACAATCACGATACCATTGTTAAGTCCCTTTGCATAATGAACCTTATAATACAAACTCATTAATGTCTAGAATGAGATTCAACCTAAAGGACCTCATGTAAAATTTCATCATGTGTGTTTCCTTTAAACCTACATAGATAGACTTAAGTTAAATCTCTAGATTTTATTACTTGAGAATCCATAAGGTGAGCTTACAATCTGTCATGGTGCCATGTATATTTTCTATAGGAGTCAATAAAATCCTTAGCAACATAACTTACATCATCTTACACTTGGGTTCTTTGATAAGTATGTGCAATAATGAATAATATAGACCTTAACATATTGTGATGTCAAATTATACAAGAATAATTCCTTACAACATATAAATATACAATCCCTTAAGCATAATAAAATACTATTATCTTGTCATAACAAGTTACAATACAAATGAATAGGTTCCAAGATCATACAAGTAAATCCTAATAGGCTTAATCCAATCATCATCCATGCTATGCTACCTTATTCTTCATGTTGATAGTTCATACAAACCTTGTATACCAAATGTTTCCATTTCCCATATCTATGACAATACCAAGTTAAATACTAAAGATTGGTCACATTGCCATGGAATTGATATAGGGTCTCAAGATAGTTCAATCACAACAAAGTGCAAAGATTACATCATATTATTGAGGAAAAGCTAAATGATCCTCAAGAAAACCATGCTTGAGTTTCCATTCAATATGCCTTGGAGAGTTACCTCATTTTTTTGAACTTTATCTCTTTAATGTCCCTTTCAAAGAAAGGTAACCAATGCATGCCAACAATTATATTCACCTCCTCTAAGATGTTGTTATAATGTTTACCTTAGACTTCAAAGACTCTTAGCATGATGCTCTAATCCTTACCACTTCAAAGATGGCTAGAATCAGATTGTTGGTGGGCTAGAAGGTAGCTATAATAGTCACATTTTACTTGGGATTTCCCCCCAAACAACAATATATCAGCTTGAATATTGGCACCTAGTATCCCCAAAGGATGAGACCTCTTACACACAACATCAAGCAAATAAATCTTCTTTATACATGTAGACCTGTAGCTGCTCATGAAAGATATCATCAATCCAAAACATGAAATTATCAAAATGATCAATAGGAACATAGTATCTTAGCTGCAAAACTGAGTTCCTTTATTCAAATTCAAAAAGTAAACAAATGGGATTAAAATACACTCCTCTCCAAAATAAACTAGTCAAGACGACCATAGAACATCTAATAATGATCTGACAACTATTAAACAAACATAGCTACCAACCAAAGAAATAGAAAAACCTAAAAAATTTCCATACAACCAAAACTAAGTTCTTACTTGTGAAGATATTTTCTAGTGGTGTTGAAGACATACCTTCAAAGTGGCTTGCAAGTACAAACTTGAGAAGCCTTAACCACCATTTCATTAAAAGGATGAAAGTAGCTAGATTTTCCACAAAATCACTTCTAATATATGCTTTAAGTCTCAATGCACTCATCATCCACACCCCTTCCTTAGATAGCTTTGACAAACTTTAAGGCAACTAGAGAGGAACAATTAAAAATTAAAGATAGTTTATTGTTTGACATTACACAATTCCTAAAAGAGTCGTGAGGTCGACCTTCATTAGACTTAAGAGCCCTTTAAAAGTGAATTGAAAACTCTTTTTTGACTAGCTGAGAACACTTCAACAATGGTAATGGGCTGAAAAATCCTCCACCATGTGATTGAAAACTCTTCTTTGACTACAAGGAAAGTGTGGGAAGTGCTGGAAATGTTGAGGGAAGCAGACCTAAAATTTGGAACCATATTCATTTCTTAGGAACTAATATTTGTCTCTTTATCATGCTACAGATAAATTCTCTGTCATGCCAAGTAAATGATCAAGGATTAAACCAACACAGGAAGAGAAAGAAGCTAAGAATGCAAATAAAGTAGCGGTTATGAGGGAACTTCGTGAGAAGAGGAAATTGGACATGATTGTTGAAGACATGCCAATTGAAGAGGAACCTCAACCATCAACAAGAGATATGGTATTGACAGCACAAAGGGAACGAATGCAAAACCTTCGTGCTATGAGAGATTTGAATACTACAGTTGGAGACACGTCCTCTACCACAAGTCAAGATGAGGGACACCAACTACCACATCTTAAGTTGAGAGTACATCATCACTCACATGTGAGGAAGGAGGTATGCCATCGTTCCCACCTCAACCTCAAGGTATGTCATCTATTCCATCTCCAATCGAAGGTATGTCATCTAGCCCATCTCATTTAAATATTGATGAAATTCCTAATGTTGAGATGAATTTACCTTTCTTAACACCACCTAGAATTTTGCATAAAAAGCCAAAGTATTTGATTGATATTGATGAGAATATTTTGCAGCCAATGGAAGGTAAGATTCTAAAACACTTGTAGAAGATATGCTCATAAGACTTGGAGAGTGTTCTTTGAAAAGTTAAATGAGACCGCAAGATGTTAACTATTCATTGAAATGATGCGAAGTATAAAGCATAGGTCCATCATGAAGATTCTTGGGTTGAGAACATCAGAGGATTCAAGTGAAAAATCTATTGTCAAGAATCTAATGAGTGCATATGAGAGTGTGGGTAACACCTCACACACAAAAGATAGTAATGTCACATGACGTGTCATTACATCGATAATAGTAAGTAATCAAATGAGGAAAGCTTGTCTCATTAGAAAGACGAGTCAACCATTGAGAATTAATAGAAAAACTTTATCAAGAGCCCTTGGAAGGCGCCAAAGAATCGAGGAAACTGATGCCAATGGATTATGGGCATTCTTGGGGAGACTACCATGAAAGATAAACCAATTGTTAAAGCATTGATATCACTAATTGAAGACTTTTGGAAGAATTACACAAGGGTATCTCTGAATCAAAGGGATGTGGTAAGAAGGAGAATCGGTAGTCGAAAACGTGAGCCACATCGAAAGCATTTTTTGGATATGACTCAAACACAATTTTTTGGTAAATTTCTAGAGATGTATCCTCAAATTAAAATTTCTCAAAGATATTTTGAAATGGTAAAACTTTTCTGTGTCAAAATAAATCACACACATACTACTTGTTGTTGTAGATTACATATTAAATTTTCTAACCATTTTGATGCTTATCGGTCTATATGTTTAGATTTGCATACTAACAATGTTTTGCAGGATTGTGGCATACATGTCCCACCAACATCTTCAAGAGATTTCATATCAACAATTTTATGTGAAAGAGAGGAAGGTCAAATATTCTACAAGAAATTGTGCTTGGATGGCACATGTCAGCATTGTGGTGGCTTGCAATGTATGCCAATATGTGAACATATGGAAAGCACACATGTTGGAAACGAACTAGTAGAGTTCGGCAAGTATAAAACAGTGGCCTACAATACAAAAGATGGTAAAGAAGAAAAGAGGTGTGATTTGGTTATTCAAAAGATTCCAATGTATCAATTTATGTCTACATTTCATGACAATATAGTGTATGAGTATGCAAGGCATACCCATAGAGCTCGATGGTTGGACTTACAATTCAAGTTATGCAAGGACGCATTTCCACTTGGTAGCATTGTTTCAGTCGTCGACTTTGCATAGAACTATAGTCTACAACCACAACATGAGGTGCAATCACAATATTACAACTCCACACAGGTTTCTATATTTGTGCACATCGCATTCATTCATGCGAATGATAGTATAGAGGATGATAGAAAGATCATAAGGGAGTATCATTTTTATATTAGTGATGATTGCATGCATTCTATAGAGGGCAATGATTTGGCTAGAAGGGGCATATCTTTCAGTTAGCATATCATATGGTCGGATAACTATGCATCAAAATTCAAGAACTCGTGGATGTTCTATTGGCTGAGCAGGAGGTATAATATTACAGGTGTTCAACATATGTGGAACTTTTGTGAGGCCGAGCATGGAAAGGGGGAGCATGATGGTGCAAGAGCATGTATCAAAAAAGCCATAGCATGAGAAGAGTTAAAGTATAAAGACAATGTAAAGTTGACAGATGCAAAATCAATCGTAGAGTGGTGTAATGCTTCAATAGGTCCAAGTAATGAAGGTAAGTCTTCAGTTCGTAGATTTTTTTGGTTGATAGATGATACTAACATTGCACCATATGAGGATTATTGTACACTAACAAGATCAAGTGAGCTACACTCTTTTAGAAGCTCAATTGCAGGTTCATGGGGTATCCATACACGGAAGATGGCATGCTTTTGTTCTTCATGTACAATTCAAGACTGGAATGAATTTGAGTCAAAGGATTGGGCTAAAGAATGGTGATTAAGATATTTTAACCCACTTGACACGTATCGGCCCCCGACGACACTGGAACTAACACAGATGGAATCATTGGTTGACTTTGACCACATATCAGATCTAGTTCAACCAGGTAATATATCTACTTGCATAGTTTTTGAAATTCCTAATGTTATCTTACTTTGTAGTGTTTTTGTAATGTTCACTAATTTCATCTAATTTGTTGCACATATCAATGTAGGGCATGTTTATGTAGTTATTGTAGATGAAGACAATGAAGAGGGAATGGGTTATTACTTGTGTCATTGTGTTGAGGCCAAAAATAATTTGGAGGCCCCAGTTACAGATGGAGAAAACTTTGAATACCATACAGGCTTGGTGGTTGTTACTAGAACATGGCTTAAAAGGAACCCACATAAGAGTGTTAATGTTTGGTTGTTTCAAGACTTTGACACGCATCGGAAGATTCTTCATTACTCAAACCTTGTCATGGCATCCAATGTTCATTTGATACAATATCGGGTAAGACCTTTGAACAAGACTTTGTGGAAGGTGTGTGAGTCTAACCATGAGGCATTACTTGACTCAATAAAGAGTAGAGCAGACTTGAATGGTTCATTGGATTAATTTGTAAGTATGCACATTGATTTTGTAAAGTCATTTTATTGATATTAATGTATTGCAGTTGATAGTTAGACCTTTCATTTCTATATTTCAAGTTTACATATGTTTGTCTTTTTTTGCTGCTGCATTTTTACACATATATAGTGAATATTGGGAAGATTATATGCATATTTATGGTTTCACCATTTGACCATCTGGAGACCTCAATTTGCAAACTTGACCTTTGCAACCCTAGATCAGACTTGGGAGACCCTTCCTCAACCATCATTTCACCTGAAACATGATTATGAAAAGGAATAACTCATGCAACCAAATTGACAGTTCCAACGTGTCTAGATGCGTACGTTTAGGCTATGAATGGTCATGTTTTGAATCCAAACATGATGAAACAATATGAGCTACATTGTACCGGCGATATCCCTTAAGAGACTAAAGTGCAAAAAGGTAGCAATCTTTGGCAAGTTGTTACTCAGAAAATGTGTCACTTAGAAACATTTTGTCTAAGGCTATGAGATCATGTAGGGTCCCTCTACAATAACCTCTCTCAGTTTTTTATATCTCTGAGGCATTTGCCCATGGTGAATGTTTTTTCTGTTGCTCCAAAAATCGTCAAATGCATGCAGTGTAAAGTTGCAAAGGGGTGTAACTTTCATTCTACTCCTTGTGCGGCCAAACCAACAGTTCCAACATGTCCGGATGGGTATTTTTCAGCTAGGCATGGTCCTGTTTCTCACCCAAACATGTTGAAATAGTCTGAGCTACACTATACCAACGATATCCCTTAAGAGTCCAACATACAAAAAGGAAGCAATCTTTGACGAGTTGTTACTCAGAAACCATGTCACTTAGAAATATTTTGTCTGAGGCTATGCGATCATGTAGAACCCCTCTACAATAACATCTCTCAATTTTTTATATCTCTGAGGTGTTTGCCCATGGTGAAATATTTTCTGCTGCTCCAAAAATCATCAGAAGCATGTAGTGTAAAGTTGCAAAGGGGTGTAACGTTCATCCTACTCCTGATGTGACCAAACTGATAGTTCCAACGCATCTGTATGGGTATGTTTAGGATAGGTATAGTCCTATTTCACACCTAAACATGTCGAAACAGTCTAAGCTACATTGTACCGGTGATATCCCTTAAGCGACCAAAGTGCAAAAAGGTAGCAATCTTTGACGAGTTGTTACTTAGAAACCATGTCAGGTAGAAACATTTTGTCTAAGGTTACATGATCATGTAGAACCCCTCTACAATAACCTCTCTCAGTTTTTGATATCTCTGAGGTGTTTTCCTATGGTGAAAGATTTTCTGCTACTCCAAAAATCATTAGAAGTATCTAGTGTAAAGTTGCAAAGGGGAGCAACTTTTCTCCTGCTCCTGATGCGACCAAACCAATAGTTCCAATGCATCTGAATGGGTACTTTTAGGCTAGGTATGCTCCTATTTTGCACCCAAACATGCTGAAACAGTCTGATCTACATTGTACCGGTGATATCCCTTAAGAGTCCAAAGTGCAAAAAGACAACAATCTTTGACGAGCTGTTACTCAAAAAATGTGTCACTTAGAAACATTTTGTCTAAGGATACATGATCACATAGAACCCCTCTACAATAACCTCTCTCAATTTTTAATATTTCTAAGGCATTTTCCCGTGGTGAAATATTTTATGCTTCTCCAAAAATCGTCAAAAGCATGTGGTGTAAAGTTGCAAGGTACGCTACTTTTTGTTTTGTTCTTCATGGGGCCAAACTGTTAGTGCCAACATGTCCAGTTGGGCACATATACGCTACGCAGGGTCACTACCCTTCATTATAAATGGGTCATAGTCTTTCCTATTCGAAGGGTCACAACTTTTTGCCTTTGAAATGTCATCAGTATTCGTGATAACCTAAATTCATTTATTTGCAATATTGCCTAAGGTTGTATTCTTAATAATATTCTTCAAACATGTTATTGATGTCTTTTTCAACAATAAATTACTCTCCCTTTTATGTTGGTGCATATAAACCTAATACATGAAGTATGAGGCATACACGTGAATACACGTAATACATGAAGTATACACAAGAAGCATGAAGCATACATGTGAATACACGTAATACATGAAGTCCATATAGGAAGCATGAAGCATACATGTGGAAACATGAAGTATACACAAGAAGCATGAAGCATACACGTGAATGGTAGCATGAAGCATACATGTGGAATGGTAGCATGAAGCATACACATGGAATGGTAGATGTCTTCCTTTGTGGAGAGGTATGAGGTCACGTGTAATAATGTTGAAACTTTATATATTTACAATTATATAAAGGAAGAGTACATGTAATACAATTGGACTTTAAATATTTGAAGTAAACCATCTACAAATATCCATTGAAGCATGGATTTATAATGCAAATATGGACACCATGAACAAAAAGATTTATATTAACCAAATATCCATATAGGCATACATCAATATCTATCGATATAAGTATAACATATATACAAAATAGCCATATAGGCTTACAAGACTACCATATAGGCATACAATGTCAACTATATGCAATACAAAATATATGTCCATAAATGCCATATAGACATACAACAAAGGAACCCAATAAAAAGTCATTCCCCTCTGTCTAGTGAAGAAAATAAATCACAGGCAACCTTTGAACTTCAAGGGGATGGAAACACATATGAGAGTGGTCTACTATGAACCCAAGGGCTGCTCCTATTTAGTTCTTCATGGAGTTGTAGCTGTTACAATAAAAAGTATAGAAATTAATATATAGAAATTACATTATAAAAAATGAAACATTTAACAAAATAATCACTTACCACTGCCAAAAAATCTCTCTCCTCATTTTCCTTAGTACCAGGATCAGGCAGTGGCATTGTAATGTCCTATAGAATCCATCCAGATAGAAATTAAACTTTAAATCAATAATCATTTGATTTTTCAATAATAAACAACTATAACAATGAATGTAATTTGAAATTGACTACTAGGCCTCATACCCCTATCAAATGCATGGAGCTATCAATCACGGAAGACACGCCATGCTCCATTGCCCTATGAACTTTGGGAGGTGTCTCCGTAACCTGCATCATCTAAAAATAAAATATTATTCAATTACGGAAACTAGAATAGTGATGCAAGTCATGGCTCCTAACATACACACACGTTCACCTAAACATGGAAGTACACACAATAAGGCACACAAGTCACATGCATATATATAAATTAGATGAAGACTGATGACTATTGTGTGGTACAAGGGTCAACAAAGGAGGGACCATAGTAGCATCAAATTTTAGGTTTAAGAAGTCAGAGAGGGAGTGAAGGTGTTAGTTTAGGTTTAGGTTGGTGGTAGGGTGGGGTAGGGTTGTGCTCAAATTTTTATTTGTTTGGTAGTGATGGAGGTAGGACATTGCCTAAGCTAGAGGGTTTTAATATGTCAGGAAAATATTGGTGATGGGAATGAGGGTCAGATCAAGGGATACAAGAATGGCACTAGAAATCACATAGACATTAGGTAAGTTTATGGGAAGGAGGAATATCAAGAGTTTGTGGGATAATAGGAGGGAGGAAAGATACTAGATAGGACAAGCAAAACCTTATTTTAAAAATTTCTTATCATTTTCTTTGTCTTGAGGTTTGTCAGGGGGTGGGTTAGAAGTAAACTAGGTCTGGGATGTCTAGTAGGGGTAGATTAAGAAATAGGTAGGGTAGATATGGGTTGGTTAGTAGGTTGGGTGTAGTGTTGGGGAAGTTTCTTAGGCCTACTTTTAGAAGTGGATGGGAAAAGGTCCTACACTTTTTCTTTTACTTTATCTTGGAGGGGTGTTAGAGGGGAGATGGAAGTTAATGAGGAAGGTGAAGTAGTAATAGGTGGATATATGGTGGGGAAGATAGGGGCATAGCTAGTGGAGTAGGTGAAGTAATAGAAAGTGGTTGTGGGGTTGGGGCAGCAATGCGTTTAGAGGCATAAGATAGGTAAAGGTGAAAGAGGGAATTGCTATGAGGTTGAGGTGGACCAGAAAGGGTTGACAAAAAATAATCTAAGGAGAAGTGTCTTAAAGTAACAACTAGTTGGTATGGGCTATGAGAAATGGTGAAGACATTACCATCATGGGGAATTTAAGGCACTAGTGGATGATAGTTTAGGGACAACCCACATTGCAATGAGCCAAGGATGGCCTAAGAGAATAGATAGTGGTATGAGGTGGGGATGATATGACATGAGACATCTAGGCATTTAGGTCCTACCTAGATTACTAGGGTGAGGGAGCCAAAAGTAGGTATAGAAGTGGCATTATGTGTACACTAGGAGATATCTGAGAGGGATAAGAATCTCTTTGTAACCTAGTGATGTATAAGTGTTCCTCTGTAACTGCATTAATTCCACCTTGATTCAACTATCATTTTATAGTGTACTTGTGCCTCAATCTATAGAGGATCGTTATAATCATCAGTAGGCACATTGTCAAGCAAGAAGGTGATGGTAGGTGTAGGAGTGGGTTGAACAATGAAATTATAAGGTTAAATGTCTAATGTGCCTATCATCTCAACGAATATAATAGTAGTAAAGGAAGGGTCCTCATTAGACTTAGGTGGGTTAGATGTAGGATCAAAAGTAGGGATGGAAGAAATTGAGCCATAGGATTGACATAGTTTGTAGGGGAATGGGTTAGTGTAGATTTGAAGATTTTGGTTAGGGGTGACTTGTTGCCCCCATAATTAATACCTAAAACCTAGATGATGTTGGAGTCAATCATATGCTATATAAGATGTCATAGGCTCATGCCCCTCTCTGGTGTCCTATCCTAGGGTCTAATTGGTGGTAATTGGAATAGTTTATTAGAGAGAATTTGTCAAAGAATAGTGTGGAGAGGATCAACAATCTTTGGTAGACATGTATAGAAAATTTGGTAGCATAGACAAGGCAGTGAGCTATTTGAAAATTTGCCTCAAAGAAATGTGGTCTCATAGAATGCCATGACAAGAAAATACATAGACAAGGACATCACCATGAGACCATATTTCTTTAAGGCATCTTTTCAAATAGCTCAGTGCCTGGTCTATGCTACCACATTTTCCATACATGTCTACCAAAGCTTGTTGATCCCCTCCACACTATCCTTCGACAAATTCTATCTAATAAACTCATCCAATTACCACCAATTAGACCCCAGGACATGACACTAGAGAGAGGCATAAGCCTATGACATCTTATATAGCATATGATTGACTCCAACATCATCTAGGTTTTAGGTATTAATTATGGGGGCAACAATTCACCCCTAACCAAAATCTTCAAATCTACACTAACCCATTCCCCTACAAACTATGTCAATCCTATTGGCTCAATTTCTTCCATCCCTACTTTTGATCCTACATCTAACCCACCTAAGTCTGATGAGGACCCTTCCTTTAATACTACTATATTCTTTGAGATGATAGGCACATTAGACATTCAACCTTATACTTTCATTGTTCAACCCACTCCTACACCTGCCATCACCTTCTTGCTTGACAATGTGCCTACTGATGATTATAACGATCCTCTATAGATTGACGCATAAGTACACTATAAAATGATAGTTGAATCAAGGTGGAACACTTATACATCACTAGGCTGCAAAGAGATTCTTATCCCCAGGGTTAAATATCTCCTAGTGTACACATAATGACACTTCTATACCTACTTTTGGCTCCCTCACCCTACTAATCTAGGTAGGACCTAAATGCCTAGATGTCTCATGTCATATCATCCCCACCTCATACCACTATCTATTCTCTTAGGTCATCCTTGCCTCATTGCAATGTGGGTTGTCCTTAAACTGTCATCCACTAGTGCCTTAAATTCCCCGTGATGGTAATGTCTTCACCATTTCTCATAGCCCATACTAACTAGTTCTTACCTTAAGACATTTCTCCTTGGATTATTTTTTGTCAACCCCTTCTAGTCCACCTCAACCTCATACCAATTACCTCTTTCATCATTACCTATCTTATGCCTCTAAACGCATTGTTGCCCCAACCCCACAACCTCTTTCTATTACTTCACCTACTCCACTAGCTATGCCCCTATCTTCCCCACCATATATCCACCTATTACTACTTCACCTTCCTCATTAACTTTTATCTCCCCTCTAGCACCCCTCCAAGATAAAGTAAAAGAAAAAGTGTAGGACCTTTCCCCATCCACTTCTAAAAGTGGGCCTTAGAAACTTCCCCAACACTACACCCAACCTACTAACCAACCCATATCTACCCTACCTATTTCCTAATCTACCCCTACTAGATGTACCAGACCTAGTTTTCTTCTAACCCACCCCCTGACAAACCTCAAGACAAAGAAAATGATAAGAAATTTTTAAAATAAGGTTTTTCTTGTCCTATCTAGTATCTTTCATCCCTCCTATTATCCCACAAACTCTTGATTTTCCTCCTTCCCATAAACCCATAAACTTACCTAATGTCTATGTGATTTTTAGTGCCATTCTTATATCCCTTGTTTTGCCCCTCATTCCCATCACCAATATTTTCCTGAAATATTAAAACCCTCTAGATTAGGCATTGT